>CM077116.1:140831389-142031389 GCA_039619475.1 Icerya purchasi
TAATAATAATAATAATATAATAATAATAATAATAATAATAATAATAATAATAATAATAATAATAATAATAATAATAATAATAATAATAATAATAATAATAATAATAATAATAATAATAATAATAATAATAATAATAATAATAATAATAATAATAATAATAATAATAATAATAATAATAATAATAATAATAATAATAATAATAATAATAATAATAATAATAATAATAATAATAATAATAATAATAATAATAATAATAATAATAATAATATAATAATAATAATAATAATAATAATAATAATAATAATAATAATAATAATAATAATAATAATAATAATAATAATAATAATAATAATAATAATAATAATAATAATAATAATAATAATAATAATAATAATAATAATAATAATAATAATAATAATAATAATAATAATAATAATAATAATAATAATAATAATAATAATAATAATAATAATAATAATAATAATAATAATAATAATAATAATAATAATAATAATAATAATAATAATAATAATAATAATAATAATAATAATAATAATAATAATAATAATAATAATAATAATAATAATAATAATAATAATAATAATAATAATAATAATAATAATAATAATAATAATAATAATAATAATAATAATAATAATAATAATAATAATAATAATAATAATAATAATAATAATAATAATAATAATAATAATAATAATAATAATAATAATAATAATAATAATAATAATAATAATAATAATAATAATAATAATAATAATAATAATAATAATAATAATAATAATAATAATAATAATAATAATAATAATAATAATAATAATAATAATAATAATAATAATAATAATAATAATAATAATAATAATAATAATAATAATAATAATAATAATAATAATAATAATAATAATAATAATAATAATAATAATAATAATAATAATAATAATAATAATAATAATAATAATAATAATAATAATAATAATAATAATAATAATAATAATAATAATAATAATAATAATAATAATAATAATAATAATAATAATAATAATAATAATAATAATAATAATAATAATAATAATAATAATAATAATAATAATAATAATAATAATAATAATAATAATAATAATAATAATAATAATAATAATAATAATAATAATAATAATAATAATAATAATAATAATAATAATAATAATAATAATAATAATAATAATAATAATAATAATAATAATAATAATAATAATAATAATAATAATAATAATAATAATAATAATAATAATAATAATAATAATAATAATAATAATAATAATAATAATAATAATAATAATAATAATAATAATAATAATAATAATAATAATAATAATAATAATAATAATAATAATAATAATAATAATAATAATAATAATAATAATAATAATAATAATAATAATAATAATAATAATAATAATAATAATAATAATAATAATAATAATAATAATAATAATAATAATAATAATAATAATAATAATAATAATAATAATAATAATAATAATAATAATAATAATAATAATAATAATAATAATAATAATAATAATAATAATAATAATAATAATAATAATAATAATAATAATAATAATAATAATAATAATAATAATAATAATAATAATAATAATAATAATAATAATAATAATAATAATAATAATAATAATAATAATAATAATAATAATAATAATAATAATAATAATAATAATAATAATAATAATAATAATAATAATAATAATAATAATAATAATAATAATAATAATAATAATAATAATAATAATAATAATAATAATAATAATAATAATAATAATAATAATAATAATAATAATAATAATAATAATAATAATAATAATAATAATAATAATAATAATAATAATAATAATAATAATAATAATAATAATAATAATAATAATAATAATAATAATAATAATAATAATAATAATAATAATAATAATAATAATAATAATAATAATAATAATAATAATAATAATAATAATAATAATAATAATAATAATAATAATAATAATAATAATAATAATAATAATAATAATAATAATAATAATAATAATAATAATAATAATAATAATAATAATAATAATAATAATAATAATAATAATAATAATAATAATAATAATAATAATAATAATAATAATAATAATAATAATAATAATAATAATAATAATAATAATAATAATAATAATAATAATAATAATAATAATAATAATAATAATAATAATAATAATAATAATAATAATAATAATAATAATAATAATAATAATAATAATAATAATAATAATAATAATAATAATAATAATAATAATAATAATAATAATAATAATAATAATAATAATAATAATAATAATAATAATAATAATAATAATAATAATAATAATAATAATAATAATAATAATAATAATAATAATAATAATAATAATAATAATAATAATAATAATAATAATAATAATAATAATAATAATAATAATAATAATAATAATAATAATAATAATAATAATAATAATAATAATAATAATAATAATAATAATAATAATAATAATAATAATAATAATAATAATAATAATAATAATAATAATAATAATAATAATAATAATAATAATAATAATAATAATAATAATAATAATAATAATAATAATAATAATAATAATAATAATAATAATAATAATAATAATAATAATAATAATAATTAATAATAATAATAATAATAATAATTAATAATAATAATTAATAATAATATTAATAATAATAATAATAATAATAATTAATAATAATAATAATAATAATAATTAATAATAATAATTAATAATAATAATAATAATAATAATAATAATAATAATAATAATAATAATAATAATAATAATAATAATAATAATAATAATAATAATAATAATAATAATAATAATAATAATAATAATAATAATAATAATAATAATAATAATAATAATAATAATAATAATAATAATAATAATAATAATAATAATAATAATAATAATAATAATAATAATAATAATAATAATAATAATAATAATAATAATAATAATAATAATAATAATAATAATAATAATAATAATAATAATAATAATAATAATAATAATAATAATAATAATAATAATAATAATAATAATAATAATAATAATAATAATAATAATAATAATAATAATAATAATAATAATATAATAATAATAATAATAATAATAATAATAATAATAATAATAATAATAATAATAATAATAATAATAATAATAATAATAATAATAATAATAATAATAATAATAATAATAATAATAATAATAATAATAATAATAATAATAATAATAATAATAATAATAATAATAATAATAATAATAATAATAATAATAATAATAATAATAATAATAATAATAATAATAATAATAATAATAATAATAATAATAATAATAATAATAATAATAATAATAATAATAATAATAATAATAATAATAATAATAATAATAATAATAATAATAATAATAATAATAATAATAATAATAATAATAATAATAATAATAATAATAATAATAATAATAATAATAATAATAATAATAATAATAATAATAATAATAATAATAATAATAATAATAATAATAATAATAATAATAATAATAATAATAATAATAATAATAATAATAATAATAATAATAATATAATAATAATAATAATAATAATAATAATAATAATAATAATAATAATAATAATAATAATAATAATAATAATAATAATAATAATAATAATAATAATAATAATAATAATAATAATAATAATAATAATAATAATAATAATAATAATAATAATAATAATAATAATAATAATAATAATAATAATAATAATAATAATAATAATAATAATAATAATAATAATAATAATAATAATAATAATAATAATAATAATAATAATAATAATAATAATAATAATAATAATAATAATAATAATAATAATAATAATAATAATAATAATAATAATAATAATAATAATAATAATAATAATAATAATAATAATAATAATAATAATAATAATAATAATAATAATAATAATAATAATAATAATAATAATAATAATAATAATAATAATAATAATAATAATAATAATAATAATAATAATAATAATAATAATAATAATAATAATAATAATAATAATAATAATAATAATAATAATAATAATAATAATAATAATAATAATAATAATAATAATAATAATAATAATAATAATAATAATAATAATAATAATAATAATAATAATAATAATAATAATAATAATAATAATAATAATAATAATAATAATAATAATAATAATAATAATAATAATAATAATAATAATAATAATAATAATAATAATAATAATAATAATAATAATAATAATAATAATAATAATAATAATAATAATAATAATAATAATAATAATAATAATAATAATAATAATAATAATAATAATAATAATAATAATAATAATAATAATAATAATAATAATAATAATAATAATAATAATAATAATAATAATAATAATAATAATAATAATAATAATAATAATAATAATAATAATAATAATAATAATAATAATAATAATAATAATAATAATAATAATAATAATAATAATAATAATAATAATAATAATAATAATAATAATAATAATAATAATAATAATAATAATAATAATAATAATAATAATAATAATAATAATAATAATAATAATAATAATAATAATAATAATAATAATAATAATAATAATAATAATAATAATAATAATAATAATAATAATAATAATAATAATAATAATAATAATAATAATAATAATAATAATAATAATAATAATAATAATAATAATAATAATAATAATAATAATAATAATAATAATAATAATAATAATAATAATAATAATAATAATAATAATAATAATAATAATAATAATAATAATAATAATAATAATAATAATAATAATAATAATAATAATAATAATAATAATAATAATAATAATAATAATAATAATAATAATAATAATAATAATAATAATAATAATAATAATAATAATAATAATAATAATAATAATAATAATAATAATAATAATAATAATAATAATAATAATAATAATAATAATAATAATAATAATAATAATAATAATAATAATAATAATAATAATAATAATAATAATAATAATAATAATAATAATAATAATAATAATAATAATATAATAATAATAATAATAATAATAATAATAATAATAATAATAATAATAATAATAATAATAATAATAATAATAATAATAATAATAATAATAATAATAATAATAATAATAATAATAATAATAATAATAATAATAATAATAATAATAATAATAATAATAATAATAATAATAATAATAATAATAATAATAATAATAATAATAATAATAATAATAATAATAATAATAATAATAATAATAATAATAATAATAATAATAATAATAATAATAATAATAATAATAATAATAATAATAATAATAATAATAATAATAATAATAATAATAATAATAATAATAATAATAATAATAATAATAATAATAATAATAATAATAATAATAATAATAATAATAATAATAATAATAATAATAATAATAATAATAATAATAATAATAATAATAATAATAATAATAATAATAATAATAATAATAATAATAATAATAATAATAATAATAATAATAATAATAATAATAATAATAATAATAATAATAATAATAATAATAATAATAATAATAATAATAATAATAATAATAATAATAATAATAATAATAATAATAATAATAATAATAATAATAATAATAATAATAATAATAATAATAATAATAATAATAATAATAATAATAATAATAATAATAATAATAATAATAATTATACACATCTACAATGCAGGACGAATCTGATAGCCTTGCAGGAGGAATTCGGTAAAAAATTGAAATTATTAATTGCAGTTAGGCGGTGATAAGGTCAATTTTGTAATCTCGCTACTCGAAAAAATAAAAGGAGAAATTTTAATACCCCGGCCTATTTCAGAAAGTAGGCCTTCCATGATTTTCCTTTTGTCTTAACTGCTTAGCGGTAAAAGTTGGTTAAAGCGATTAATAATTTCTTTTTCGACGGTCAGATGTGCGAAGGGGGGAGCCGTCGGCTGCTCATTAACAAAGGAGGGAAAAGTTTTTCAAAAGCACGCGAGGAATAAAAAATCACCTTCCTTATCAACACCCGGAAAAAATATTACATTACGAATAATTAAATGCGGCGAATTATATTAATTACGAGCCAAAAAAAAAAACAAAAAAAAACAAAAATTAAAAAATTACATTAATTATTTTCACCGCAGGGAACTTGACGGAAATTTATTTATCATTATAATATCTGTTCGGAAGCCAGGTTTGGGGTGCGAGAAGAATTATTTCGACCAGATGTATCTTAATAATATATCAAATTATATAAAAAAAAAAACCCTTTGTGGTTTAAATTTAAATCCTTTTTAGTTTTTAATTTCTAACGTCCTAAACACAAATAATTTATATGTATCACCAAAACGTCCAATGATTTTTTTTTTTTTTTGTGGGTAATGCAGAGGTTCATTAATTAGTGGTGCGAAATACAAAAAAATGGTTGGGTAAAAAAAAACAAATAGATTGCGCCTTATTTCCCGTTTCTTATGTATCTGATTTTTTATCTCTACCATATATCTCCCCCCACCCAATTTAACTTTTTTTTTCTTCTTTGGGCGCGTCAACACAGAACATTTATCCAACGCAAAGGACTAACAAATAATGAAACGTAGGGATTTGAAAGTTATATCAGGAAGCGATTATAAACAGAAAAAATGAAGGTAGCTCCAATGCAGGAACAACAGAAGGAGAAGGAAGTGTGCACAGTAGGAATTATCGGGAAGCCAAAGCTAAGCCAATTGGAATAAAGGACTGCGCGTTCCGAAGAAATACAAGAGTATTCGAATAATAATAGAACGTGATTTGTATCACAGGTCAAATTTAGCAGAATGAAAGGGACACAAGGGAAATTGAACAATATTAAAACGAAAGAGGGAGGCAGGAAGCAGAAGGAAATGAGAGAATATAAGTGATAAGGGGAGTAGGAATACCGAGTTTTAGTAGAAAAGAGTAATAGGACGATTGCTCAATAGAACAGGTCGAACATTCAAACGAAATATGATCAAAATCACAAGGAATGTATGTGGAAGGGGGATGAAAAGTTAAAAATGAAGTAGAAGTCGAAAAAAACCGTGAAAATTGTGCGGGAAGGAGACTGTGGTTAAAACGAGGGCGGCAAATAATAAAGATTGTGGAGCGTTTACGAGAACACAAGTATCAAGAAAACCATGGATGAAGTTGAAGAGATGGCTGAATAGAGAGATAAAAGAAGGCAGGATTAGAAAATGAAGAAGAATAAGAGTTGAGCCATAGTTTTGTACCCCCGGCATAATGAGCCAACCCGAGCTGAAGGTCATTATTATTTATTTCGGAATAACTAATGATTCTGAAATTGTGGAAAATGTGACATTTTATTTTACAAATGAAAAATGAAGTGTTTTCCTCAAAATTTGACAACGCCATAGTTTTTGTGGATTTCACAACTACAATTATAAACACCATTATTCGTAGCTTAATTACATAATGCCGTAAATAGTATGCGAAAAATATTTTTTTTATTCATTAAGTTGTTTTTACTTTTTTTTTTTTTTTTTTTATATTTCTAATAACCCCGTACGCTATAACTAACATTCCTCTGATAGTATTATTCTCTCAATTCGTTCTCTTACCTCCACTCTGCAGTCATCCCGTTCTATTCTTATTGGTTTTTTATGGGTCCCCAGTCATTCCGGAATTGATGGCAATGACGCAGCCGATTCTTTGGCTCGTTCTGCTGGTCGCCTTGATTCATTCCTCAACCACTTCCCTTCTTCAGATATCCTTTCCTTATCCCACCTCCAATCACGTCAGACTTTGGCGGGATATTTATACCTCCCTATTTTATAATCGTCATTCGCATTACCGTTTTATTCAGCCGATTCCTCGTTCCCTGTCTTGGTTCCATTCTACTCCTTTCGGTCGTCGCTCTTCTATTGTCTCCCTAATTCATCTCCGGATCAATCATTCTCTCCTCCCCTCTTCTCGCTTTCGATTTGCTCTGTCGCCTTCTCCTGATTGTGCTCTTCACGATTGTGATCCTCCTCGTACATGTGATGCTGATCACATTTTCTTCGAGTGTCCTGCTCTTCGTAACGAACGCTCCTTTTTATACAGTCAGCTCCTGTCATTAGGTCTCCCTACTCCCTATAACTCTTCCTTTATCCTCTCCTTTCCTTCATCTTCTGTGGTGTCCGCACTGCTGTCCTTTGTTGCGTCCATTTCGGACCGCTTAGTTATCTAGTTTT
Organism: Icerya purchasi; assembly: GCA_039619475.1. NCBI lineage: Eukaryota > Metazoa > Arthropoda > Insecta > Hemiptera > Monophlebidae > Icerya > Icerya purchasi. The sequence continues at coordinate 140,839,843 of CM077116.1, forward strand.
GTAGCTTAGTTTTCTTGTTGTTGGGTCAATGCCGCTGGCGCGCCCACAAAAAAAAAAAAAAAACTAAATTGTTGCACCCACACAATCAAAATTTTTCTTGCTTGCCGATGCACCGTAATTAATTCATTTTACTTTTGTAATATATAAATTATTCAGCTTACATATTTTATTAACAATTTTTTGAACATTTTATATACATACATATATTGTAAATATTTATGGAATCACAATTTTAATTGAAAAATGGGCAAATAGTGACAGTGGCTGTTGCAACGAAAATAATTTTATGGTAACAAAATGTTTTTATGGAGTTGCCGATAAAAAACAAAAAAATAAAATGAAAAAATAAAAGATGAAAAATATAAAAAAAATCTTGGTCATTTTTTTTGTTTTTTTTTTTTTTTGGAGGTGAACGAACCATCGCAACATAAGAAATATGAATAATTTATTAAATTAAAAAGTTGCAATGAAAGAATATTTTTACATATTTGAAATTACATGTTTCTACATATTTATATTGATAGTTTTTTTTAAATTTTATAAATGCAATAATTAGCTGTAAAGCTTTGGTGTAATATTTATAAGTAAATCAATTTTTTGCAATAAATGTACAAATGTATATAAAAATAACAGGTGAATAAGAGCTAGAGTTTGGAAGGAAAGGGTAAAAGGAGCATTTAACGAAGCAGGAAGGTTCAGCGCAAAAAGTTGAGAGTGAAGAAGAGAACATTCGGTACAAAGAGCAGAGCATTCAAAGAGGACGTGATTGCAGATATAAAAGGAGGATCAAAGACGCGGAGAGCACAATGCGAAGAAGGTGAAAGAGAAAATCAAAAACGAGAAGAGGAGAGAAGAGAATCCTAATCTAATTGAGGAAACAATAGCAGAATGACGAAAAGAGGGAAAGGCTGCGAATTGGGAATGGGCTGAAGAAGGAGGTAATAAGAAGAACGGTTGGAGAAGAGAGAAGGGTAGATGTGCACCTAAAGTCTGGATCATCGGTTACTTGTGGTACGGGAGGAAGACGAAGAAATAGCTCAAAGAACAGATTTGGAGTCGGAAACAATGAAAAATTTGCAGATTCCCCTTGTAGAACAAATAAAGGAGACAACACGGAAAATAGAGATTTTTCGAGCGGAAAAGATTGAACAGAAATTAGGGAGTCTGAAATATTGCGAGTGATTAAGTGAGAGTTCTGTAAACGGTGCATCCGGTTTTCATTCTTGGAACCGTCAGTAAAGATTTTTACGTGAAAGGAAAATGAAGAATTTAACACGTGGACATATTCGTTGATCACTAAACTATGGGAGTAGAATTAGTGCGAAGATGAAAAATAGATTGCCATGTGCTGCTGAGGTCAAGAGTAAGCTTATTGGAGAAATCGACATAAAGAGGGAATTTAGAAACCCGACCAGCAGCTATGTGAACTAGAACCGGGATTTTATGAGGAACGAAACGGCAATGGCCTTTAATATGCCGATAGGAAGAAATAAGTTTGGACGAGGAGATCGGGAAATGTTTTATTAGAAAGCGGTAGCCAAGCAGAGTAGTTACAGGAAGTTTCAAATTATATAAACAGTTATTGTTGATTTTAATTAAGGGTGATATTTCGTTTGTAAATACCACTGACCTCGTGTCTTTTCAATATTTACGTCTAACGGTAAATTGTGCATAGTTATGGACTTCGAGCACACCACTGTTTGCGCTTTTCTAGTAACGTTATTCAGAGATATCACAGACACGTACTTTACTGAATCATCGTCTATTGCGCTAGTCGAACACTCTTACTTTGTTTACATTTTAATCTATATGTATAAATTTTGAATAATATTCTACCCTGTGACATTTATCCTCGACTAAAATGTGGCATATATTTCACGATTATATGCTGCAATAATTATCTATGCTTATAATAATTATCTATCCAGTTGAAGATTTGATATTCCCAATTCGTGTAACTGTCGCATTAAAATTAATCGACCAAATGTTGTCATACGCGGATCTAATATCTATGAAAGCGGCAATTGCACATCAATTTCTAGTTAATATTTCGGAAATATCAAGGGTAAGTTAATTGTCTCGGTTCCTTTTCTGAAACCATGTAGAATTTTTTCGGGAATTTATTATTCTCAAATAGTCGCTACGTAGTCCGAACTTATTAACATTGAGTAATCGCTTAATATTATTAAAACCAAGTAGCGCGGTTAATTGTTTCAGTATAATTTGGTACTCAACAGCAGCCTAAATTACGTGAAATCGTGCAGCAAGGTGTGCTCAGGGCCGGATTAACTATGTCGGGACCCCTATTCAACGCACGTCTCAGGGCCCTTTTACCTTTTTACATTTTTGAGCTCTTTTCTAGCTTAAAAATCTGGTAACTATTTGATAAAACATTTTTTTGAAAATGTTTAATTTCGATATCTCTTGAACAAATCAACCGATCGAAATGTGGTTTGCAGCGTTCGACGCAGTTTTCGAGCGCAAAAAGATGGCTAGCTATAATAAAAACAACCCAACAAAAAATGTAAAAGTTATTTTAAAAAAAACAATTTTTTTGAAATTTTTGAACTTTGATATCTCTTGAACGAATTAACCGATTGACATACGGTTGATGACATTCGACGCAGTATCTTAAGCAAAAAAAGATGATTTATTTTTAAAAAAACCATCCGACAAGAAATTTGAAAGTTACTTCAAAAAAACACTTTTTTGAAAAATTTTCGTCAACGATATCTCTCGAACGAATCAACCGATTGAGACGTGGTTTACGGCATTCGGCAAAATTTTTTGGGGAATAAAGCTGATTATTTTTTGGAATTGATCGGTACAAGAGTCTAAAAGTTATTTTAAAAAAAAGTTTTTTGACAATTTTATTTTTGTGATTTCTCAAAATCTACTAAGTTTCATGGAACCCTTTCGAATCCTGCAGCCCGATTTTCTACTGGTCAAGCCGTTCAAAAGTTATAAAAGGTTTACACACACGCACATATACATTAGGACACCATCGTAGAAATAGTTAGAATAGCTTCCTAGGACCTCAAAACATGGAGATTTAATGAAAACTCGATTTTTGAAAATTGGGGTGAAAATAATAACTTTCCGAATTCTTGAAAATTTTCAATTTTCTTAGCGGCAAGTTAAAAATTGAAACAAATGAAAGGAAAATATGCGTATTTTTTATTAAATAGTTTTGTAAAATAAAATATGTTTAAATCTAACTTTTTTAGATACGAAATCGTTTAAAACATTTTCGAAGTTAACCTTTTCCAATATATCATTTTCAATCGCCGCTATCCCAATGAATTTAAACGGTCTGAGACATTGACGAACCAAGAGACAGTTTTCGATTAGTTTTAATTTCGGAAAGTTACGTTCACCCGTAGCATTTGTAATCATTAGACTTCTATATGATATCTGCAATGCGGTCAGTATATTCGGCAAAGTTGATTGTGCCGTATTACCAAAAATCAGTTTATATGGTTCCTCGGCAGGTACAATTTTATCTTTTCCGGTATGTTATAATTTAAGATGAAGTACTTGAACTGCACCATCTCGTACATAAACTCAGGCTCAATGTCCTCGGAATAATGTTTCCTAAACTTTGTACAAGCCTTATCCCTAATTTCATCGTTGGACGTAGTCGAGAAATCTGTTAGAAATCCAAACAGAGAATTAATTTCCCGGTAAGCTTATAGTCGCCACGACAATTCTGTACGCAGAATGTCTAGTACAGGTAAATAAGTTTCAATTTTTAACTTCTCTTTTGCTCTGTGCACAGCATATTCTGCAGATCCGTCATCATGATGCCTTTTCCTTCTTCGCACACGCTGATTTTCATCACTGTATTAGGTGTCACTTTTCTCATTTGCCTTCATCTCGTAATCGTCAAATAATTCTCGTTGTGAAAGTAAAAAATCTAAAAGCGAATGTAAAAGATCGACTGCCGTTCGAAGTTTAGTAGTTGTTCGTAGAGATATATACTGACACCACTGATTTGATCTAGTATTGCAGCCCAGAATACTGTCATTACGGAATTTTCTTTTTTTTTCCAAATCCTTTCCTCGTGAATCACTTGTGATGCCCGAGTCTCATCGCCAACAATAGACTCCAAAGCTTTCCGCAAACTGTTGTAACCTTTTGACAAAGCCTTAGTCGCATCGGCCCTTGCAAACCACTACCTTGTGTCGGATACTCTTTTCAGAACTAATGACGGATATTGCTTACGTTCATCAACTTTTTCAAGATTTTTGAACATAATCGTCCCAGCGATGAGTTGACGCCGAAAAAAGTTGTATAGTGCCTGTACTAATCCGAAGAATGAGATTGCTTCAACGCAACTCTCCGCAGCACGTATTCCAACCAAATTCAGTGAGTACGCTGCACATGGAACGTCGTGTGCGAGATGATTTATTTTCTTAATATGCGCCTGTAAACCATTGTAACAACCAGACATATTTGACGCATTATTGTAAGACTGGCCTCTCAAATTTTTTATATCGATGTGTCGCGATAGCCTAGTTGCTAGAGCGCTTGACTTTCGATATGGTGGTCACGGGTTCGATCTCGAGCGACGACGAACTTACTATTACAAAAATTAAATTAAATAAAAAATAAATAATCGCTAGTAATCACGTGGTGGCAATGGCAAACCACCACCTACAACATCATATGCCCGCTAGGTCAGTACACAGCGGATCCACACAGGACTGCACTTGTATATCGATAAATCAAACGACTACTATCAGTTCCGAATGTAGTCTCGCGTGTGTACACCACCGGCGTTGCATATAACAATTGCCTATACCAACGTCAGGCCCGGGCGACAGGCCGGTTGGTTCATTCACTTGTCGCATCTACTGAAAATAGCAGACCCCGCTCGCGGGAAAATGCTCAAGAAAAAGAAGAGAGATATTGGTATGAACAATTTTAAATTGTGGCGACTAGTTTTTTTTCCCCTTTGTGACTTTCTATAGGAATAAATGTAAGAAAACGTTTTGCTACTTCTCCATTTGATGTAACGTATTTCAGCATTGCAGTCAATTGATCAGTTTGGGATATGTTTGGTGTCAAATCGACGCTTAGTGAGAAATATTTGGCTTCAATAATTTCATTAACAATGAATTTTAAAAGCGTATTTCCCAAATATTTCAATAAGTTCCTTGCAAATCGTTGAAGACAAATATGATTATAGTATAAAAAATAAATGCTAAAATAACAAACTAATACGTAAGTAACAAAATTAATATAAGAATATCAAACTTGTTATCTTAGGAACGTTTTCGGGCATAACCCATCTTCAGCTAAAATAATCGAACTAAATAAAAAACATAGTGTAACAGTGAACACAATTTAAAACTTCACTTTGAAGCTAAAATAAAATTAAATTAAAAATAAATTAAAATGAAAATAACATGAAACATAGCACACATGTGAATTGAACTACAGTCTAACACATATTGAAACTAAAAATTAAATCACAAGTTTAAAAACGGTAATTAATGTGAAATAAAACAAGAAATAAAGTTGAAAAAAATTGAAATAAAAAATGAATGATAAACATATTTGGAGATTAGATAAGAAATAAATAATAGAACCTGTCTAAGAAGGGCTAGTTTAAAATTTTTTATTAAAGTATTATATTAAAGAGTGGGTTTTGATTGTGTGGAGTTTGGTCATTTAATATATTGTTTATTACATATACCCAAAATAGTGGTTTAGATATTCATTTGTAGGCATTTTTTATTGAAGTAGATGTTATTAATAGTTTTGTTTTTTTTTTTTTCAATTTTAATGTTAAGTAATAATATTTTTGGATATGTATTGCTATATCAGCAGAATTCATTAAAGAATATTTTATCATCCTGTTTGTTAGTAACTATAGTATAAAAAATAAATGCTAAAATAACAAACTAATACGTAAGTAACAAAATTAATATAAGAATATCAAACTTGTTATCTTAGGAACGTTTTCGGGCATAACCCATCTTCAGCTAAAATAATCGAACTAAATAAAAAACATAGTGTAACAGTGAACACAATTTAAAACTTCACTTTGAAGCTAAAATAAAATTAAATTAAAAATAAATTAAAATGAAAATAACATGAAACATAGCACACATGTGAATTGAACTACAGTCTAACACATATTGAAACTAAAAATTAAATCACAAGTTTAAAAACGGTAATTAATGTGAAATAAAACAAGAAATAAAGTTGAAAAAAATTGAAATAAAAAATGAATGATAAACATATTTGGAGATTAGATAAGAAATAAATAATAGAACCTGTCTAAGAAGGGCTAGTTTAAAATTTTTTATTAAAGTATTATATTAAAGAGTGGGTTTTGATTGTGTGGAGTTTGGTCATTTAATATATTGTTTATTACATATACCCAAAATAGTGGTTTAGATATTCATTTGTAGGCATTTTTTATTGAAGTAGATGTTATTAATAGTTTTGTTTTTTTTTCAATTTTAATGTTAAGTAATAATATTTTTGGATATGTATTGCTATATCAGCAGAATTCATTAAAGAATATTTTATCATCCTGTTTGTTAGTAACTATAGTATAAAAAATAAATGCTAAAATAACAAACTAATACGTAAGTAACAAAATTAATATAAGAATATCAAACTTGTTATCTTAGGAACGTTTTCGGGCATAACCCATCTTCAGCTAAAATAATCGAACTAAATAAAAAACATAGTGTAACAGTGAACACAATTTAAAACTTCACTTTGAAGCTAAAATAAAATTAAATTAAAAATAAATTAAAATGAAAATAACATGAAACATAGCACACATGTGAATTGAACTACAGTCTAACACATATTGAAACTAAAAATTAAATCACAAGTTTAAAAACGGTAATTAATGTGAAATAAAACAAGAAATAAAGTTGAAAAAAATTGAAATAAAATAAATTGAAATAAAAAATGAATGATAAACATATTTGGAGATTAGATAAGAAATAAATAATAGAACCTGTCTAAGAAGGGCTAGTTTAAAATTTTTTATTAAAGTATTATATTAAAGAGTGGGTTTTGATTGTGTGGAGTTTGGTCATTTAATATATTGTTTATTACATATACCCAAAATAGTGGTTTAGATATTCATTTGTAGGCATTTTTTATTGAAGTAGATGTTATTAATAGTTTTGTTTTTTTTTTCAATTTTAATGTTAAGTAATAATATTTTTGGATATGTATTGCTATATCAGCAGAATTCATTAAAGAATATTTTATCATCCTGTTTGTTAGTAACTATAGTATAAAAAATAAATGCTAAAATAACAAACTAATACGTAAGTAACAAAATTAATATAAGAATATCAAACTTGTTATCTTAGGAACGTTTTCGGGCATAACCCATCTTCAGCTAAAATAATCGAACTAAATAAAAAACATAGTGTAACAGTGAACACAATTTAAAACTTCACTTTGAAGCTAAAATAAAATTAAATTAAAAATAAATTAAAATGAAAATAACATGAAACATAGCACACATGTGAATTGAACTACAGTCTAACACATATTGAAACTAAAAATTAAATCACAAGTTTAAAAACGGTAATTAATGTGAAATAAAACAAGAAATAAAGTTGAAAAAAATTGAAATAAAAAATGAATGATAAACATATTTGGAGATTAGATAAGAAATAAATAATAGAACCTGTCTAAGAAGGGCTAGTTTAAAATTTTTTATTAAAGTATTATATTAAAGAGTGGGTTTTGATTGTGTGGAGTTTGGTCATTTAATATATTGTTTATTACATATACCCAAAATAGTGGTTTAGATATTCATTTGTAGGCATTTTTTATTGAAGTAGATGTTATTAATAGTTTTGTTTTTTTTTCAATTTTAATGTTAAGTAATAATATTTTTGGATATGTATTGCTATATCAGCAGAATTCATTAAAGAATATTTTATCATCCTGTTTGTTAGTAACTATAGTATAAAAAATAAATGCTAAAATAACAAACTAATATGTAAGTAACAAAATTAATATAAGAATATCAAACTTGTTATCTTAGGAACGTTTTCGGGCATAACCCATCTTCAGCTAAAATAATCGAACTAAATAAAAAACATAGTGTAACAGTGAACACAATTTAAAACTTCACTTTGAAGCTAAAATAAAATTAAATTAAAAATAAATTAAAATGAAAATAACATGAAACATAGCACACATGTGAATTGAACTACAGTCTAACACATATTGAAACTAAAAATTAAATCACAAGTTTAAAAACGGTAATTAATGTGAAATAAAACAAGAAATAAAGTTGAAAAAAATTGAAATAAAAAATGAATGATAAACATATTTGGAGATTAGATAAGAAATAAATAATAGAACCTGTCTAAGAAGGGCTAGTTTAAAATTTTTTATTAAAGTATTATATTAAAGAGTGGGTTTTGATTGTGTGGAGTTTGGTCATTTAATATATTGTTTATTACATATACCCAAAATAGTGGTTTAGATATTCATTTGTAGGCATTTTTTATTGAAGTAGATGTTATTAATAGTTTTGTTTTTTTTTTTCAATTTTAATGTTAAGTAATAATATTTTTGGATATGTATTGCTATATCAGCAGAATTCATTAAAGAATATTTTATCATCCTGTTTGTTAGTAACTATAGTATAAAAAATAAATGCTAAAATAACAAACTAATACGTAAGTAACAAAATTAATATAAGAATATCAAACTTGTTATCTTAGGAACGTTTTCGGGCATAACCCATCTTCAGCTAAAATAATCGAACTAAATAAAAAACATAGTGTAACAGTGAACACAATTTAAAACTTCACTTTGAAGCTAAAATAAAATTAAATTAAAAATAAATTAAAATGAAAATAACATGAAACATAGCACACATGTGAATTGAACTACAGTCTAACACATATTGAAACTAAAAATTAAATCACAAGTTTAAAAACGGTAATTAATGTGAAATAAAACAAGAAATAAAGTTGAAAAAAATTGAAATAAAAAATGAATGATAAACATATTTGGAGATTAGATAAGAAATAAATAATAGAACCTGTCTAAGAAGGGCTAGTTTAAAATTTTTTATTAAAGTATTATATTAAAGAGTGGGTTTTGATTGTGTGGAGTTTGGTCATTTAATATATTGTTTATTACATATACCCAAAATAGTGGTTTAGATATTCATTTGTAGGCATTTTTTATTGAAGTAGATGTTATTAATAGTTTTGTTTTTTTTTCAATTTTAATGTTAAGTAATAATATTTTTGGATATGTATTGCTATATCAGCAGAATTCATTAAAGAATATTTTATCATCCTGTTTGTTAGTAACTATAGTATAAAAAATAAATGCTAAAATAACAAACTAATACGTAAGTAACAAAATTAATATAAGAATATCAAACTTGTTATCTTAGGAACGTTTTCGGGCATAACCCATCTTCAGCTAAAATAATCGAACTAAATAAAAAACATAGTGTAACAGTGAACACAATTTAAAACTTCACTTTGAAGCTAAAATAAAATTAAATTAAAAATAAATTAAAATGAAAATAACATGAAACATAGCACACATGTGAATTGAACTACAGTCTAACACATATTGAAACTAAAAATTAAATCACAAGTTTAAAAACGGTAATTAATGTGAAATAAAACAAGAAATAAAGTTGAAAAAAATTGAAATAAAAAATGAATGATAAACATATTTGGAGATTAGATAAGAAATAAATAATAGAACCTGTCTAAGAAGGGCTAGTTTAAAATTTTTTATTAAAGTATTATATTAAAGAGTGGGTTTTGATTGTGTGGAGTTTGGTCATTTAATATATTGTTTATTACATATACCCAAAATAGTGGTTTAGATATTCATTTGTAGGCATTTTTTATTGAAGTAGATGTTATTAATAGTTTTGTTTTTTTTTTTTTTTTCAATTTTAATGTTAAGTAATAATATTTTTGGATATGTATTGCTATATCAGCAGAATTCATTAAAGAATATTTTATCATCCTGTTTGTTAGTAACTATAGTATAAAAAATAAATGCTAAAATAACAAACTAATACGTAAGTAACAAAATTAATATAAGAATATCAAACTTGTTATCTTAGGAACGTTTTCGGGCATAACCCATCTTCAGCTAAAATAATCGAACTAAATAAAAAACATAGTGTAACAGTGAACACAATTTAAAACTTCACTTTGAAGCTAAAATAAAATTAAATTAAAAATAAATTAAAATGAAAATAACATGAAACATAGCACACATGTGAATTGAACTACAGTCTAACACATATTGAAACTAAAAATTAAATCACAAGTTTAAAAACGGTAATTAATGTGAAATAAAACAAGAAATAAAGTTGAAAAAAATTGAAATAAAAAATGAATGATAAACATATTTGGAGATTAGATAAGAAATAAATAATAGAACCTGTCTAAGAAGGGCTAGTTTAAAATTTTTTATTAAAGTATTATATTAAAGAGTGGGTTTTGATTGTGTGGAGTTTGGTCATTTAATATATTGTTTATTACATATACCCAAAATAGTGGTTTAGATATTCATTTGTAGGCATTTTTTATTGAAGTAGATGTTATTAATAGTTTTGTTTTTTTTTCAATTTTAATGTTAAGTAATAATATTTTTGGATATGTATTGCTATATCAGCAGAATTCATTAAAGAATATTTTATCATCCTGTTTGTTAGTAACTATAGTATAAAAAATAAATGCTAAAATAACAAACTAATACGTAAGTAACAAAATTAATATAAGAATATCAAACTTGTTATCTTAGGAACGTTTTCGGGCATAACCCATCTTCAGCTAAAATAATCGAACTAAATAAAAAACATAGTGTAACAGTGAACACAATTTAAAACTTCACTTTGAAGCTAAAATAAAATTAAATTAAAAATAAATTAAAATGAAAATAACATGAAACATAGCACACATGTGAATTGAACTACAGTCTAACACATATTGAAACTAAAAATTAAATCACAAGTTTAAAAACGGTAATTAATGTGAAATAAAACAAGAAATAAAGTTGAAAAAAATTGAAATAAAATAAATTGAAATAAAAAATGAATGATAAACATATTTGGAGATTAGATAAGAAATAAATAATAGAACCTGTCTAAGAAGGGCTAGTTTAAAATTTTTTATTAAAGTATTATATTAAAGAGTGGGTTTTGATTGTGTGGAGTTTGGTCATTTAATATATTGTTTATTACATATACCCAAAATAGTGGTTTAGATATTCATTTGTAGGCATTTTTTATTGAAGTAGATGTTATTAATAGTTTTGTTTTTTTTTTCAATTTTAATGTTAAGTAATAATATTTTTGGATATGTATTGCTATATCAGCAGAATTCATTAAAGAATATTTTATCATCCTGTTTGTTAGTAACTATAGTATAAAAAATAAATGCTAAAATAACAAACTAATACGTAAGTAACAAAATTAATATAAGAATATCAAACTTGTTATCTTAGGAACGTTTTCGGGCATAACCCATCTTCAGCTAAAATAATCGAACTAAATAAAAAACATAGTGTAACAGTGAACACAATTTAAAACTTCACTTTGAAGCTAAAATAAAATTAAATTAAAAATAAATTAAAATGAAAATAACATGAAACATAGCACACATGTGAATTGAACTACAGTCTAACACATATTGAAACTAAAAATTAAATCACAAGTTTAAAAACGGTAATTAATGTGAAATAAAACAAGAAATAAAGTTGAAAAAAATTGAAATAAAAAATGAATGATAAACATATTTGGAGATTAGATAAGAAATAAATAATAGAACCTGTCTAAGAAGGGCTAGTTTAAAATTTTTTATTAAAGTATTATATTAAAGAGTGGGTTTTGATTGTGTGGAGTTTGGTCATTTAATATATTGTTTATTACATATACCCAAAATAGTGGTTTAGATATTCATTTGTAGGCATTTTTTATTGAAGTAGATGTTATTAATAGTTTTGTTTTTTTTTCAATTTTAATGTTAAGTAATAATATTTTTGGATATGTATTGCTATATCAGCAGAATTCATTAAAGAATATTTTATCATCCTGTTTGTTAGTAACTATAGTATAAAAAATAAATGCTAAAATAACAAACTAATACGTAAGTAACAAAATTAATATAAGAATATCAAACTTGTTATCTTAGGAACGTTTTCGGGCATAACCCATCTTCAGCTAAAATAATCGAACTAAATAAAAAACATAGTGTAACAGTGAACACAATTTAAAACTTCACTTTGAAGCTAAAATAAAATTAAATTAAAAATAAATTAAAATGAAAATAACATGAAACATAGCACACATGTGAATTGAACTACAGTCTAACACATATTGAAACTAAAAATTAAATCACAAGTTTAAAAACGGTAATTAATGTGAAATAAAACAAGAAATAAAGTTGAAAAAAATTGAAATAAAAAATGAATGATAAACATATTTGGAGATTAGATAAGAAATAAATAATAGAACCTGTCTAAGAAGGGCTAGTTTAAAATTTTTTATTAAAGTATTATATTAAAGAGTGGGTTTTGATTGTGTGGAGTTTGGTCATTTAATATATTGTTTATTACATATACCCAAAATAGTGGTTTAGATATTCATTTGTAGGCATTTTTTATTGAAGTAGATGTTATTAATAGTTTTGTTTTTTTTTTTCAATTTTAATGTTAAGTAATAATATTTTTGGATATGTATTGCTATATCAGCAGAATTCATTAAAGAATATTTTATCATCCTGTTTGTTAGTAACTATAGTATAAAAAATAAATGCTAAAATAACAAACTAATACGTAAGTAACAAAATTAATATAAGAATATCAAACTTGTTATCTTAGGAACGTTTTCGGGCATAACCCATCTTCAGCTAAAATAATCGAACTAAATAAAAAACATAGTGTAACAGTGAACACAATTTAAAACTTCACTTTGAAGCTAAAATAAAATTAAATTAAAAATAAATTAAAATGAAAATAACATGAAACATAGCACACATGTGAATTGAACTACAGTCTAACACATATTGAAACTAAAAATTAAATCACAAGTTTAAAAACGGTAATTAATGTGAAATAAAACAAGAAATAAAGTTGAAAAAAATTGAAATAAAAAATGAATGATAAACATATTTGGAGATTAGATAAGAAATAAATAATAGAACCTGTCTAAGAAGGGCTAGTTTAAAATTTTTTATTAAAGTATTATATTAAAGAGTGGGTTTTGATTGTGTGGAGTTTGGTCATTTAATATATTGTTTATTACATATACCCAAAATAGTGGTTTAGATATTCATTTGTAGGCATTTTTTATTGAAGTAGATGTTATTAATAGTTTTGTTTTTTTTTTTTTTTTCAATTTTAATGTTAAGTAATAATATTTTTGGATATGTATTGCTATATCAGCAGAATTCATTAAAGAATATTTTATCATCCTGTTTGTTAGTAACTATAGTATAAAAAATAAATGCTAAAATAACAAACTAATACGTAAGTAACAAAATTAATATAAGAATATCAAACTTGTTATCTTAGGAACGTTTTCGGGCATAACCCATCTTCAGCTAAAATAATCGAACTAAATAAAAAACATAGTGTAACAGTGAACACAATTTAAAACTTCACTTTGAAGCTAAAATAAAATTAAATTAAAAATAAATTAAAATGAAAATAACATGAAACATAGCACACATGTGAATTGAACTACAGTCTAACACATATTGAAACTAAAAATTAAATCACAAGTTTAAAAACGGTAATTAATGTGAAATAAAACAAGAAATAAAGTTGAAAAAAATTGAAATAAAAAATGAATGATAAACATATTTGGAGATTAGATAAGAAATAAATAATAGAACCTGTCTAAGAAGGGCTAGTTTAAAATTTTTTATTAAAGTATTATATTAAAGAGTGGGTTTTGATTGTGTGGAGTTTGGTCATTTAATATATTGTTTATTACATATACCCAAAATAGTGGTTTAGATATTCATTTGTAGGCATTTTTTATTGAAGTAGATGTTATTAATAGTTTTGTTTTTTTTTCAATTTTAATGTTAAGTAATAATATTTTTGGATATGTATTGCTATATCAGCAGAATTCATTAAAGAATATTTTATCATCCTGTTTGTTAGTAACTATAGTATAAAAAATAAATGCTAAAATAACAAACTAATACGTAAGTAACAAAATTAATATAAGAATATCAAACTTGTTATCTTAGGAACGTTTTCGGGCATAACCCATCTTCAGCTAAAATAATCGAACTAAATAAAAAACATAGTGTAACAGTGAACACAATTTAAAACTTCACTTTGAAGCTAAAATAAAATTAAATTAAAAATAAATTAAAATGAAAATAACATGAAACATAGCACACATGTGAATTGAACTACAGTCTAACACATATTGAAACTAAAAATTAAATCACAAGTTTAAAAACGGTAATTAATGTGAAATAAAACAAGAAATAAAGTTGAAAAAAATTGAAATAAAAAATGAATGATAAACATATTTGGAGATTAGATAAGAAATAAATAATAGAACCTGTCTAAGAAGGGCTAGTTTAAAATTTTTTATTAAAGTATTATATTAAAGAGTGGGTTTTGATTGTGTGGAGTTTGGTCATTTAATATATTGTTTATTACATATACCCAAAATAGTGGTTTAGATATTCATTTGTAGGCATTTTTTATTGAAGTAGATGTTATTAATAGTTTTGTTTTTTTTTTCAATTTTAATGTTAAGTAATAATATTTTTGGATATGTATTGCTATATCAGCAGAATTCATTAAAGAATATTTTATCATCCTGTTTGTTAGTAACTATAGTATAAAAAATAAATGCTAAAATAACAAACTAATACGTAAGTAACAAAATTAATATAAGAATATCAAACTTGTTATCTTAGGAACGTTTTCGGGCATAACCCATCTTCAGCTAAAATAATCGAACTAAATAAAAAACATAGTGTAACAGTGAACACAATTTAAAACTTCACTTTGAAGCTAAAATAAAATTAAATTAAAAATAAATTAAAATGAAAATAACATGAAACATAGCACACATGTGAATTGAACTACAGTCTAACACATATTGAAACTAAAAATTAAATCACAAGTTTAAAAACGGTAATTAATGTGAAATAAAACAAGAAATAAAGTTGAAAAAAATTGAAATAAAAAATGAATGATAAACATATTTGGAGATTAGATAAGAAATAAATAATAGAACCTGTCTAAGAAGGGCTAGTTTAAAATTTTTTATTAAAGTATTATATTAAAGAGTGGGTTTTGATTGTGTGGAGTTTGGTCATTTAATATATTGTTTATTACATATACCCAAAATAGTGGTTTAGATATTCATTTGTAGGCATTTTTTATTGAAGTAGATGTTATTAATAGTTTTGTTTTTTTTTTTTTTTTCAATTTTAATGTTAAGTAATAATATTTTTGGATATGTATTGCTATATCAGCAGAATTCATTAAAGAATATTTTATCATCCTGTTTGTTAGTAACTATAGTATAAAAAATAAATGCTAAAATAACAAACTAATACGTAAGTAACAAAATTAATATAAGAATATCAAACTTGTTATCTTAGGAACGTTTTCGGGCATAACCCATCTTCAGCTAAAATAATCGAACTAAATAAAAAACATAGTGTAACAGTGAACACAATTTAAAACTTCACTTTGAAGCTAAAATAAAATTAAATTAAAAATAAATTAAAATGAAAATAACATGAAACATAGCACACATGTGAATTGAACTACAGTCTAACACATATTGAAACTAAAAATTAAATCACAAGTTTAAAAACGGTAATTAATGTGAAATAAAACAAGAAATAAAGTTGAAAAAAATTGAAATAAAAAATGAATGATAAACATATTTGGAGATTAGATAAGAAATAAATAATAGAACCTGTCTAAGAAGGGCTAGTTTAAAATTTTTTATTAAAGTATTATATTAAAGAGTGGGTTTTGATTGTGTGGAGTTTGGTCATTTAATATATTGTTTATTACATATACCCAAAATAGTGGTTTAGATATTCATTTGTAGGCATTTTTTATTGAAGTAGATGTTATTAATAGTTTTGTTTTTTTTCAATTTTAATGTTAAGTAATAATATTTTTGGATATGTATTGCTATATCAGCAGAATTCATTAAAGAATATTTTATCATCCTGTTTGTTAGTAACTATAGTATAAAAAATAAATGCTAAAATAACAAACTAATACGTAAGTAACAAAATTAATATAAGAATATCAAACTTGTTATCTTAGGAACGTTTTCGGGCATAACCCATCTTCAGCTAAAATAATCGAACTAAATAAAAAACATAGTGTAACAGTGAACACAATTTAAAACTTCACTTTGAAGCTAAAATAAAATTAAATTAAAAATAAATTAAAATGAAAATAACATGAAACATAGCACACATGTGAATTGAACTACAGTCTAACACATATTGAAACTAAAAATTAAATCACAAGTTTAAAAACGGTAATTAATGTGAAATAAAACAAGAAATAAAGTTGAAAAAAATTGAAATAAAAAATGAATGATAAACATATTTGGAGATTAGATAAGAAATAAATAATAGAACCTGTCTAAGAAGGGCTAGTTTAAAATTTTTTATTAAAGTATTATATTAAAGAGTGGGTTTTGATTGTGTGGAGTTTGGTCATTTAATATATTGTTTATTACATATACCCAAAATAGTGGTTTAGATATTCATTTGTAGGCATTTTTTATTGAAGTAGATGTTATTAATAGTTTTGTTTTTTTTTTCAATTTTAATGTTAAGTAATAATATTTTTGGATATGTATTGCTATATCAGCAGAATTCATTAAAGAATATTTTATCATCCTGTTTGTTAGTAACTATAGTATAAAAAATAAATGCTAAAATAACAAACTAATACGTAAGTAACAAAATTAATATAAGAATATCAAACTTGTTATCTTAGGAACGTTTTCGGGCATAACCCATCTTCAGCTAAAATAATCGAACTAAATAAAAAACATAGTGTAACAGTGAACACAATTTAAAACTTCACTTTGAAGCTAAAATAAAATTAAATTAAAAATAAATTAAAATGAAAATAACATGAAACATAGCACACATGTGAATTGAACTACAGTCTAACACATATTGAAACTAAAAATTAAATCACAAGTTTAAAAACGGTAATTAATGTGAAATAAAACAAGAAATAAAGTTGAAAAAAATTGAAATAAAAAATGAATGATAAACATATTTGGAGATTAGATAAGAAATAAATAATAGAACCTGTCTAAGAAGGGCTAGTTTAAAATTTTTTATTAAAGTATTATATTAAAGAGTGGGTTTTGATTGTGTGGAGTTTGGTCATTTAATATATTGTTTATTACATATACCCAAAATAGTGGTTTAGATATTCATTTGTAGGCATTTTTTATTGAAGTAGATGTTATTAATAGTTTTGTTTTTTTTTTTTTTTCAATTTTAATGTTAAGTAATAATATTTTTGGATATGTATTGCTATATCAGCAGAATTCATTAAAGAATATTTTATCATCCTGTTTGTTAGTAACTATAGTATAAAAAATAAATGCTAAAATAACAAACTAATACGTAAGTAACAAAATTAATATAAGAATATCAAACTTGTTATCTTAGGAACGTTTTCGGGCATAACCCATCTTCAGCTAAAATAATCGAACTAAATAAAAAACATAGTGTAACAGTGAACACAATTTAAAACTTCACTTTGAAGCTAAAATAAAATTAAATTAAAAATAAATTAAAATGAAAATAACATGAAACATAGCACACATGTGAATTGAACTACAGTCTAACACATATTGAAACTAAAAATTAAATCACAAGTTTAAAAACGGTAATTAATGTGAAATAAAACAAGAAATAAAGTTGAAAAAAATTGAAATAAAAAATGAATGATAAACATATTTGGAGATTAGATAAGAAATAAATAATAGAACCTGTCTAAGAAGGGCTAGTTTAAAATTTTTTATTAAAGTATTATATTAAAGAGTGGGTTTTGATTGTGTGGAGTTTGGTCATTTAATATATTGTTTATTACATATACCCAAAATAGTGGTTTAGATATTCATTTGTAGGCATTTTTTATTGAAGTAGATGTTATTAATAGTTTTGTTTTTTTTTTTCAATTTTAATGTTAAGTAATAATATTTTTGGATATGTATTGCTATATCAGCAGAATTCATTAAAGAATATTTTATCATCCTGTTTGTTAGTAACTATAGTATAAAAAATAAATGCTAAAATAACAAACTAATACGTAAGTAACAAAATTAATATAAGAATATCAAACTTGTTATCTTAGGAACGTTTTCGGGCATAACCCATCTTCAGCTAAAATAATCGAACTAAATAAAAAACATAGTGTAACAGTGAACACAATTTAAAACTTCACTTTGAAGCTAAAATAAAATTAAATTAAAAATAAATTAAAATGAAAATAACATGAAACATAGCACACATGTGAATTGAACTACAGTCTAACACATATTGAAACTAAAAATTAAATCACAAGTTTAAAAACGGTAATTAATGTGAAATAAAACAAGAAATAAAGTTGAAAAAAATTGAAATAAAAAATGAATGATAAACATATTTGGAGATTAGATAAGAAATAAATAATAGAACCTGTCTAAGAAGGGCTAGTTTAAAATTTTTTATTAAAGTATTATATTAAAGAGTGGGTTTTGATTGTGTGGAGTTTGGTCATTTAATATATTGTTTATTACATATACCCAAAATAGTGGTTTAGATATTCATTTGTAGGCATTTTTTATTGAAGTAGATGTTATTAATAGTTTTGTTTTTTTTTCAATTTTAATGTTAAGTAATAATATTTTTGGATATGTATTGCTATATCAGCAGAATTCATTAAAGAATATTTTATCATCCTGTTTGTTAGTAACTATAGTATAAAAAATAAATGCTAAAATAACAAACTAATACGTAAGTAACAAAATTAATATAAGAATATCAAACTTGTTATCTTAGGAACGTTTTCGGGCATAACCCATCTTCAGCTAAAATAATCGAACTAAATAAAAAACATAGTGTAACAGTGAACACAATTTAAAACTTCACTTTGAAGCTAAAATAAAATTAAATTAAAAATAAATTAAAATGAAAATAACATGAAACATAGCACACATGTGAATTGAACTACAGTCTAACACATATTGAAACTAAAAATTAAATCACAAGTTTAAAAACGGTAATTAATGTGAAATAAAACAAGAAATAAAGTTGAAAAAAATTGAAATAAAATAAATTGAAATAAAAAATGAATGATAAACATATTTGGAGATTAGATAAGAAATAAATAATAGAACCTGTCTAAGAAGGGCTAGTTTAAAATTTTTTATTAAAGTATTATATTAAAGAGTGGGTTTTGATTGTGTGGAGTTTGGTCATTTAATATATTGTTTATTACATATACCCAAAATAGTGGTTTAGATATTCATTTGTAGGCATTTTTTATTGAAGTAGATGTTATTAATAGTTTTGTTTTTTTTTTCAATTTTAATGTTAAGTAATAATATTTTTGGATATGTATTGCTATATCAGCAGAATTCATTAAAGAATATTTTATCATCCTGTTTGTTAGTAACTATAGTATAAAAAATAAATGCTAAAATAACAAACTAATACGTAAGTAACAAAATTAATATAAGAATATCAAACTTGTTATCTTAGGAACGTTTTCGGGCATAACCCATCTTCAGCTAAAATAATCGAACTAAATAAAAAACATAGTGTAACAGTGAACACAATTTAAAACTTCACTTTGAAGCTAAAATAAAATTAAATTAAAAATAAATTAAAATGAAAATAACATGAAACATAGCACACATGTGAATTGAACTACAGTCTAACACATATTGAAACTAAAAATTAAATCACAAGTTTAAAAACGGTAATTAATGTGAAATAAAACAAGAAATAAAGTTGAAAAAAATTGAAATAAAAAATGAATGATAAACATATTTGGAGATTAGATAAGAAATAAATAATAGAACCTGTCTAAGAAGGGCTAGTTTAAAATTTTTTATTAAAGTATTATATTAAAGAGTGGGTTTTGATTGTGTGGAGTTTGGTCATTTAATATATTGTTTATTACATATACCCAAAATAGTGGTTTAGATATTCATTTGTAGGCATTTTTTATTGAAGTAGATGTTATTAATAGTTTTGTTTTTTTTTCAATTTTAATGTTAAGTAATAATATTTTTGGATATGTATTGCTATATCAGCAGAATTCATTAAAGAATATTTTATCATCCTGTTTGTTAGTAACTATAGTATAAAAAATAAATGCTAAAATAACAAACTAATACGTAAGTAACAAAATTAATATAAGAATATCAAACTTGTTATCTTAGGAACGTTTTCGGGCATAACCCATCTTCAGCTAAAATAATCGAACTAAATAAAAAACATAGTGTAACAGTGAACACAATTTAAAACTTCACTTTGAAGCTAAAATAAAATTAAATTAAAAATAAATTAAAATGAAAATAACATGAAACATAGCACACATGTGAATTGAACTACAGTCTAACACATATTGAAACTAAAAATTAAATCACAAGTTTAAAAACGGTAATTAATGTGAAATAAAACAAGAAATAAAGTTGAAAAAAATTGAAATAAAAAATGAATGATAAACATATTTGGAGATTAGATAAGAAATAAATAATAGAACCTGTCTAAGAAGGGCTAGTTTAAAATTTTTTATTAAAGTATTATATTAAAGAGTGGGTTTTGATTGTGTGGAGTTTGGTCATTTAATATATTGTTTATTACATATACCCAAAATAGTGGTTTAGATATTCATTTGTAGGCATTTTTTATTGAAGTAGATGTTATTAATAGTTTTGTTTTTTTTTTTCAATTTTAATGTTAAGTAATAATATTTTTGGATATGTATTGCTATATCAGCAGAATTCATTAAAGAATATTTTATCATCCTGTTTGTTAGTAACTATAGTATAAAAAATAAATGCTAAAATAACAAACTAATACGTAAGTAACAAAATTAATATAAGAATATCAAACTTGTTATCTTAGGAACGTTTTCGGGCATAACCCATCTTCAGCTAAAATAATCGAACTAAATAAAAAACATAGTGTAACAGTGAACACAATTTAAAACTTCACTTTGAAGCTAAAATAAAATTAAATTAAAAATAAATTAAAATGAAAATAACATGAAACATAGCACACATGTGAATTGAACTACAGTCTAACACATATTGAAACTAAAAATTAAATCACAAGTTTAAAAACGGTAATTAATGTGAAATAAAACAAGAAATAAAGTTGAAAAAAATTGAAATAAAAAATGAATGATAAACATATTTGGAGATTAGATAAGAAATAAATAATAGAACCTGTCTAAGAAGGGCTAGTTTAAAATTTTTTATTAAAGTATTATATTAAAGAGTGGGTTTTGATTGTGTGGAGTTTGGTCATTTAATATATTGTTTATTACATATACCCAAAATAGTGGTTTAGATATTCATTTGTAGGCATTTTTTATTGAAGTAGATGTTATTAATAGTTTTGTTTTTTTTTTTCAATTTTAATGTTAAGTAATAATATTTTTGGATATGTATTGCTATATCAGCAGAATTCATTAAAGAATATTTTATCATCCTGTTTGTTAGTAACTATAGTATAAAAAATAAATGCTAAAATAACAAACTAATACGTAAGTAACAAAATTAATATAAGAATATCAAACTTGTTATCTTAGGAACGTTTTCGGGCATAACCCATCTTCAGCTAAAATAATCGAACTAAATAAAAAACATAGTGTAACAGTGAACACAATTTAAAACTTCACTTTGAAGCTAAAATAAAATTAAATTAAAAATAAATTAAAATGAAAATAACATGAAACATAGCACACATGTGAATTGAACTACAGTCTAACACATATTGAAACTAAAAATTAAATCACAAGTTTAAAAACGGTAATTAATGTGAAATAAAACAAGAAATAAAGTTGAAAAAAATTGAAATAAAAAATGAATGATAAACATATTTGGAGATTAGATAAGAAATAAATAATAGAACCTGTCTAAGAAGGGCTAGTTTAAAATTTTTTATTAAAGTATTATATTAAAGAGTGGGTTTTGATTGTGTGGAGTTTGGTCATTTAATATATTGTTTATTACATATACCCAAAATAGTGGTTTAGATATTCATTTGTAGGCATTTTTTATTGAAGTAGATGTTATTAATAGTTTTGTTTTTTTTTCAATTTTAATGTTAAGTAATAATATTTTTGGATATGTATTGCTATATCAGCAGAATTCATTAAAGAATATTTTATCATCCTGTTTGTTAGTAACTATAGTATAAAAAATAAATGCTAAAATAACAAACTAATACGTAAGTAACAAAATTAATATAAGAATATCAAACTTGTTATCTTAGGAACGTTTTCGGGCATAACCCATCTTCAGCTAAAATAATCGAACTAAATAAAAAACATAGTGTAACAGTGAACACAATTGAAAACTTCACTTTGAAGCTAAAATAAAATTAAATTAAAAATAAATTAAAATGAAAATAACATGAAACATAGCACACATGTGAATTGAACTACAGTCTAACACATATTGAAACTAAAAATTAAATCAAAGTTTAAAAACGGTAATTAATGTGAAATAAAACAAGAAATAAAGTTGAAAAAAATTGAAATAAAAAATGAATGATAAACATATTTGGAGATTAGATAAGAAATAAATAATAGAACCTGTCTAAGAAGGGCTAGTTTAAAATTTTTTATTAAAGTATTATATTAAAGAGTGGGTTTTGATTGTGTGGAGTTTGGTCATTTAATATATTGTTTATTACATATACCCAAAATAGTGGTTTAGATATTCATTTGTAGGCATTTTTTATTGAAGTAGATGTTATTAATAGTTTTGTTTTTTTTTTTCAATTTTAATGTTAAGTAATAATATTTTTGGATATGTATTGCTATATCAGCAGAATTCATTAAAGAATATTTTATCATCCTGTTTGTTAGTAACTATAGTATAAAAAATAAATGCTAAAATAACAAACTAATACGTAAGTAACAAAATTAATATAAGAATATCAAACTTGTTATCTTAGGAACGTTTTCGGGCATAACCCATCTTCAGCTAAAATAATCGAACTAAATAAAAAACATAGTGTAACAGTGAACACAATTTAAAACTTCACTTTGAAGCTAAAATAAAATTAAATTAAAAATAAATTAAAATGAAAATAACATGAAACATAGCACACATGTGAATTGAACTACAGTCTAACACATATTGAAACTAAAAATTAAATCACAAGTTTAAAAACGGTAATTAATGTGAAATAAAACAAGAAATAAAGTTGAAAAAAATTGAAATAAAAAATGAATGATAAACATATTTGGAGATTAGATAAGAAATAAATAATAGAACCTGTCTAAGAAGGGCTAGTTTAAAATTTTTTATTAAAGTATTATATTAAAGAGTGGGTTTTGATTGTGTGGAGTTTGGTCATTTAATATATTGTTTATTACATATACCCAAAATAGTGGTTTAGATATTCATTTGTAGGCATTTTTTATTGAAGTAGATGTTATTAATAGTTTTGTTTTTTTTTTTTTTTTCAATTTTAATGTTAAGTAATAATATTTTTGGATATGTATTGCTATATCAGCAGAATTCATTAAAGAATATTTTATCATCCTGTTTGTTAGTAACTATAGTATAAAAAATAAATGCTAAAATAACAAACTAATACGTAAGTAACAAAATTAATATAAGAATATCAAACTTGTTATCTTAGGAACGTTTTCGGGCATAACCCATCTTCAGCTAAAATAATCGAACTAAATAAAAAACATAGTGTAACAGTGAACACAATTTAAAACTTCACTTTGAAGCTAAAATAAAATTAAATTAAAAATAAATTAAAATGAAAATAACATGAAACATAGCACACATGTGAATTGAACTACAGTCTAACACATATTGAAACTAAAAATTAAATCACAAGTTTAAAAACGGTAATTAATGTGAAATAAAACAAGAAATAAAGTTGAAAAAAATTGAAATAAAAAATGAATGATAAACATATTTGGAGATTAGATAAGAAATAAATAATAGAACCTGTCTAAGAAGGGCTAGTTTAAAATTTTTTATTAAAGTATTATATTAAAGAGTGGGTTTTGATTGTGTGGAGTTTGGTCATTTAATATATTGTTTATTACATATACCCAAAATAGTGGTTTAGATATTCATTTGTAGGCATTTTTTATTGAAGTAGATGTTATTAATAGTTTTGTTTTTTTTCAATTTTAATGTTAAGTAATAATATTTTTGGATATGTATTGCTATATCAGCAGAATTCATTAAAGAATATTTTATCATCCTGTTTGTTAGTAACTATAGTATAAAAAATAAATGCTAAAATAACAAACTAATACGTAAGTAACAAAATTAATATAAGAATATCAAACTTGTTATCTTAGGAACGTTTTCGGGCATAACCCATCTTCAGCTAAAATAATCGAACTAAATAAAAAACATAGTGTAACAGTGAACACAATTTAAAACTTCACTTTGAAGCTAAAATAAAATTAAATTAAAAATAAATTAAAATGAAAATAACATGAAACATAGCACACATGTGAATTGAACTACAGTCTAACACATATTGAAACTAAAAATTAAATCACAAGTTTAAAAACGGTAATTAATGTGAAATAAAACAAGAAATAAAGTTGAAAAAAATTGAAATAAAATAAATTGAAATAAAAAATGAATGATAAACATATTTGGAGATTAGATAAGAAATAAATAATAGAACCTGTCTAAGAAGGGCTAGTTTAAAATTTTTTATTAAAGTATTATATTAAAGAGTGGGTTTTGATTGTGTGGAGTTTGGTCATTTAATATATTGTTTATTACATATACCCAAAATAGTGGTTTAGATATTCATTTGTAGGCATTTTTTATTGAAGTAGATGTTATTAATAGTTTTGTTTTTTTTTTCAATTTTAATGTTAAGTAATAATATTTTTGGATATGTATTGCTATATCAGCAGAATTCATTAAAGAATATTTTATCATCCTGTTTGTTAGTAACTATAGTATAAAAAATAAATGCTAAAATAACAAACTAATACGTAAGTAACAAAATTAATATAAGAATATCAAACTTGTTATCTTAGGAACGTTTTCGGGCATAACCCATCTTCAGCTAAAATAATCGAACTAAATAAAAAACATAGTGTAACAGTGAACACAATTTAAAACTTCACTTTGAAGCTAAAATAAAATTAAATTAAAAATAAATTAAAATGAAAATAACATGAAACATAGCACACATGTGAATTGAACTACAGTCTAACACATATTGAAACTAAAAATTAAATCACAAGTTTAAAAACGGTAATTAATGTGAAATAAAACAAGAAATAAAGTTGAAAAAAATTGAAATAAAAAATGAATGATAAACATATTTGGAGATTAGATAAGAAATAAATAATAGAACCTGTCTAAGAAGGGCTAGTTTAAAATTTTTTATTAAAGTATTATATTAAAGAGTGGGTTTTGATTGTGTGGAGTTTGGTCATTTAATATATTGTTTATTACATATACCCAAAATAGTGGTTTAGATATTCATTTGTAGGCATTTTTTATTGAAGTAGATGTTATTAATAGTTTTGTTTTTTTTTTTTTTTTCAATTTTAATGTTAAGTAATAATATTTTTGGATATGTATTGCTATATCAGCAGAATTCATTAAAGAATATTTTATCATCCTGTTTGTTAGTAACTATAGTATAAAAAATAAATGCTAAAATAACAAACTAATACGTAAGTAACAAAATTAATATAAGAATATCAAACTTGTTATCTTAGGAACGTTTTCGGGCATAACCCATCTTCAGCTAAAATAATCGAACTAAATAAAAAACATAGTGTAACAGTGAACACAATTTAAAACTTCACTTTGAAGCTAAAATAAAATTAAATTAAAAATAAATTAAAATGAAAATAACATGAAACATAGCACACATGTGAATTGAACTACAGTCTAACACATATTGAAACTAAAAATTAAATCACAAGTTTAAAAACGGTAATTAATGTGAAATAAAACAAGAAATAAAGTTGAAAAAAATTGAAATAAAAAATGAATGATAAACATATTTGGAGATTAGATAAGAAATAAATAATAGAACCTGTCTAAGAAGGGCTAGTTTAAAATTTTTTATTAAAGTATTATATTAAAGAGTGGGTTTTGATTGTGTGGAGTTTGGTCATTTAATATATTGTTTATTACATATACCCAAAATAGTGGTTTAGATATTCATTTGTAGGCATTTTTTATTGAAGTAGATGTTATTAATAGTTTTGTTTTTTTTTTTCAATTTTAATGTTAAGTAATAATATTTTTGGATATGTATTGCTATATCAGCAGAATTCATTAAAGAATATTTTATCATCCTGTTTGTTAGTAACTATAGTATAAAAAATAAATGCTAAAATAACAAACTAATACGTAAGTAACAAAATTAATATAAGAATATCAAACTTGTTATCTTAGGAACGTTTTCGGGCATAACCCATCTTCAGCTAAAATAATCGAACTAAATAAAAAACATAGTGTAACAGTGAACACAATTTAAAACTTCACTTTGAAGCTAAAATAAAATTAAATTAAAAATAAATTAAAATGAAAATAACATGAAACATAGCACACATGTGAATTGAACTACAGTCTAACACATATTGAAACTAAAAATTAAATCACAAGTTTAAAAACGGTAATTAATGTGAAATAAAACAAGAAATAAAGTTGAAAAAAATTGAAATAAAAAATGAATGATAAACATATTTGGAGATTAGATAAGAAATAAATAATAGAACCTGTCTAAGAAGGGCTAGTTTAAAATTTTTTATTAAAGTATTATATTAAAGAGTGGGTTTTGATTGTGTGGAGTTTGGTCATTTAATATATTGTTTATTACATATACCCAAAATAGTGGTTTAGATATTCATTTGTAGGCATTTTTTATTGAAGTAGATGTTATTAATAGTTTTGTTTTTTTTTTTTTTTTCAATTTTAATGTTAAGTAATAATATTTTTGGATATGTATTGCTATATCAGCAGAATTCATTAAAGAATATTTTATCATCCTGTTTGTTAGTAACTATAGTATAAAAAATAAATGCTAAAATAACAAACTAATACGTAAGTAACAAAATTAATATAAGAATATCAAACTTGTTATCTTAGGAACGTTTTCGGGCATAACCCATCTTCAGCTAAAATAATCGAACTAAATAAAAAACATAGTGTAACAGTGAACACAATTTAAAACTTCACTTTGAAGCTAAAATAAAATTAAATTAAAAATAAATTAAAATGAAAATAACATGAAACATAGCACACATGTGAATTGAACTACAGTCTAACACATATTGAAACTAAAAATTAAATCACAAGTTTAAAAACGGTAATTAATGTGAAATAAAACAAGAAATAAAGTTGAAAAAAATTGAAATAAAAAATGAATGATAAACATATTTGGAGATTAGATAAGAAATAAATAATAGAACCTGTCTAAGAAGGGCTAGTTTAAAATTTTTTATTAAAGTATTATATTAAAGAGTGGGTTTTGATTGTGTGGAGTTTGGTCATTTAATATATTGTTTATTACATATACCCAAAATAGTGGTTTAGATATTCATTTGTAGGCATTTTTTATTGAAGTAGATGTTATTAATAGTTTTGTTTTTTTTCAATTTTAATGTTAAGTAATAATATTTTTGGATATGTATTGCTATATCAGCAGAATTCATTAAAGAATATTTTATCATCCTGTTTGTTAGTAACTATAGTATAAAAAATAAATGCTAAAATAACAAACTAATACGTAAGTAACAAAATTAATATAAGAATATCAAACTTGTTATCTTAGGAACGTTTTCGGGCATAACCCATCTTCAGCTAAAATAATCGAACTAAATAAAAAACATAGTGTAACAGTGAACACAATTTAAAACTTCACTTTGAAGCTAAAATAAAATTAAATTAAAAATAAATTAAAATGAAAATAACATGAAACATAGCACACATGTGAATTGAACTACAGTCTAACACATATTGAAACTAAAAATTAAATCACAAGTTTAAAAACGGTAATTAATGTGAAATAAAACAAGAAATAAAGTTGAAAAAAATTGAAATAAAATAAATTGAAATAAAAAATGAATGATAAACATATTTGGAGATTAGATAAGAAATAAATAATAGAACCTGTCTAAGAAGGGCTAGTTTAAAATTTTTTATTAAAGTATTATATTAAAGAGTGGGTTTTGATTGTGTGGAGTTTGGTCATTTAATATATTGTTTATTACATATACCCAAAATAGTGGTTTAGATATTCATTTGTAGGCATTTTTTATTGAAGTAGATGTTATTAATAGTTTTGTTTTTTTTTTCAATTTTAATGTTAAGTAATAATATTTTTGGATATGTATTGCTATATCAGCAGAATTCATTAAAGAATATTTTATCATCCTGTTTGTTAGTAACTATAGTATAAAAAATAAATGCTAAAATAACAAACTAATACGTAAGTAACAAAATTAATATAAGAATATCAAACTTGTTATCTTAGGAACGTTTTCGGGCATAACCCATCTTCAGCTAAAATAATCGAACTAAATAAAAAACATAGTGTAACAGTGAACACAATTTAAAACTTCACTTTGAAGCTAAAATAAAATTAAATTAAAAATAAATTAAAATGAAAATAACATGAAACATAGCACACATGTGAATTGAACTACAGTCTAACACATATTGAAACTAAAAATTAAATCACAAGTTTAAAAACGGTAATTAATGTGAAATAAAACAAGAAATAAAGTTGAAAAAAATTGAAATAAAAAATGAATGATAAACATATTTGGAGATTAGATAAGAAATAAATAATAGAACCTGTCTAAGAAGGGCTAGTTTAAAATTTTTTATTAAAGTATTATATTAAAGAGTGGGTTTTGATTGTGTGGAGTTTGGTCATTTAATATATTGTTTATTACATATACCCAAAATAGTGGTTTAGATATTCATTTGTAGGCATTTTTTATTGAAGTAGATGTTATTAATAGTTTTGTTTTTTTTTTTCAATTTTAATGTTAAGTAATAATATTTTTGGATATGTATTGCTATATCAGCAGAATTCATTAAAGAATATTTTATCATCCTGTTTGTTAGTAACTATAGTATAAAAAATAAATGCTAAAATAACAAACTAATACGTAAGTAACAAAATTAATATAAGAATATCAAACTTGTTATCTTAGGAACGTTTTCGGGCATAACCCATCTTCAGCTAAAATAATCGAACTAAATAAAAAACATAGTGTAACAGTGAACACAATTTAAAACTTCACTTTGAAGCTAAAATAAAATTAAATTAAAAATAAATTAAAATGAAAATAACATGAAACATAGCACACATGTGAATTGAACTACAGTCTAACACATATTGAAACTAAAAATTAAATCACAAGTTTAAAAACGGTAATTAATGTGAAATAAAACAAGAAATAAAGTTGAAAAAAATTGAAATAAAAAATGAATGATAAACATATTTGGAGATTAGATAAGAAATAAATAATAGAACCTGTCTAAGAAGGGCTAGTTTAAAATTTTTTATTAAAGTATTATATTAAAGAGTGGGTTTTGATTGTGTGGAGTTTGGTCATTTAATATATTGTTTATTACATATACCCAAAATAGTGGTTTAGATATTCATTTGTAGGCATTTTTTATTGAAGTAGATGTTATTAATAGTTTTGTTTTTTTTTTTTTTTTCAATTTTAATGTTAAGTAATAATATTTTTGGATATGTATTGCTATATCAGCAGAATTCATTAAAGAATATTTTATCATCCTGTTTGTTAGTAACTATAGTATAAAAAATAAATGCTAAAATAACAAACTAATACGTAAGTAACAAAATTAATATAAGAATATCAAACTTGTTATCTTAGGAACGTTTTCGGGCATAACCCATCTTCAGCTAAACTAATCGAACTAAATAAAAAACATAGTGTAACAGTGAACACAATTTAAAACTTCACTTTGAAGCTAAAATAAAATTAAATTAAAAATAAATTAAAATGAAAATAACATGAAACATAGCACACATGTGAATTGAACTACAGTCTAACACATATTGAAACTAAAAATTAAATCACAAGTTTAAAAACGGTAATTAATGTGAAATAAAACAAGAAATAAAGTTGAAAAAAATTGAAATAAAAAATGAATGATAAACATATTTGGAGATTAGATAAGAAATAAATAATAGAACCTGTCTAAGAAGGGCTAGTTTAAAATTTTTTATTAAAGTATTATATTAAAGAGTGGGTTTTGATTGTGTGGAGTTTGGTCATTTAATATATTGTTTATTACATATACCCAAAATAGTGGTTTAGATATTCATTTGTAGGCATTTTTTATTGAAGTAGATGTTATTAATAGTTTTGTTTTTTTTTTTTTTTTCAATTTTAATGTTAAGTAATAATATTTTTGGATATGTATTGCTATATCAGCAGAATTCATTAAAGAATATTTTATCATCCTGTTTGTTAGTAACTATAGTATAAAAAATAAATGCTAAAATAACAAACTAATACGTAAGTAACAAAATTAATATAAGAATATCAAACTTGTTATCTTAGGAACGTTTTCGGGCATAACCCATCTTCAGCTAAAATAATCGAACTAAATAAAAAACATAGTGTAACAGTGAACACAATTTAAAACTTCACTTTGAAGCTAAAATAAAATTAAATTAAAAATAAATTAAAATGAAAATAACATGAAACATAGCACACATGTGAATTGAACTACAGTCTAACACATATTGAAACTAAAAATTAAATCACAAGTTTAAAAACGGTAATTAATGTGAAATAAAACAAGAAATAAAGTTGAAAAAAATTGAAATAAAATAAATTGAAATAAAAAATGAATGATAAACATATTTGGAGATTAGATAAGAAATAAATAATAGAACCTGTCTAAGAAGGGCTAGTTTAAAATTTTTTATTAAAGTATTATATTAAAGAGTGGGTTTTGATTGTGTGGAGTTTGGTCATTTAATATATTGTTTATTACATATACCCAAAATAGTGGTTTAGATATTCATTTGTAGGCATTTTTTATTGAAGTAGATGTTATTAATAGTTTTGTTTTTTTTTTCAATTTTAATGTTAAGTAATAATATTTTTGGATATGTATTGCTATATCAGCAGAATTCATTAAAGAATATTTTATCATCCTGTTTGTTAGTAACTATAGTATAAAAAATAAATGCTAAAATAACAAACTAATACGTAAGTAACAAAATTAATATAAGAATATCAAACTTGTTATCTTAGGAACGTTTTCGGGCATAACCCATCTTCAGCTAAAATAATCGAACTAAATAAAAAACATAGTGTAACAGTGAACACAATTTAAAACTTCACTTTGAAGCTAAAATAAAATTAAATTAAAAATAAATTAAAATGAAAATAACATGAAACATAGCACACATGTGAATTGAACTACAGTCTAACACATATTGAAACTAAAAATTAAATCACAAGTTTAAAAACGGTAATTAATGTGAAATAAAACAAGAAATAAAGTTGAAAAAAATTGAAATAAAAAATGAATGATAAACATATTTGGAGATTAGATAAGAAATAAATAATAGAACCTGTCTAAGAAGGGCTAGTTTAAAATTTTTTATTAAAGTATTATATTAAAGAGTGGGTTTTGATTGTGTGGAGTTTGGTCATTTAATATATTGTTTATTACATATACCCAAAATAGTGGTTTAGATATTCATTTGTAGGCATTTTTTATTGAAGTAGATGTTATTAATAGTTTTGTTTTTTTTTTCAATTTTAATGTTAAGTAATAATATTTTTGGATATGTATTGCTATATCAGCAGAATTCATTAAAGAATATTTTATCATCCTGTTTGTTAGTAACTATAGTATAAAAAATAAATGCTAAAATAACAAACTAATACGTAAGTAACAAAATTAATATAAGAATATCAAACTTGTTATCTTAGGAACGTTTTCGGGCATAACCCATCTTCAGCTAAAATAATCGAACTAAATAAAAAACATAGTGTAACAGTGAACACAATTTAAAACTTCACTTTGAAGCTAAAATAAAATTAAATTAAAAATAAATTAAAATGAAAATAACATGAAACATAGCACACATGTGAATTGAACTACAGTCTAACACATATTGAAACTAAAAATTAAATCACAAGTTTAAAAACGGTAATTAATGTGAAATAAAACAAGAAATAAAGTTGAAAAAAATTGAAATAAAAAATGAATGATAAACATATTTGGAGATTAGATAAGAAATAAATAATAGAACCTGTCTAAGAAGGGCTAGTTTAAAATTTTTTATTAAAGTATTATATTAAAGAGTGGGTTTTGATTGTGTGGAGTTTGGTCATTTAATATATTGTTTATTACATATACCCAAAATAGTGGTTTAGATATTCATTTGTAGGCATTTTTTATTGAAGTAGATGTTATTAATAGTTTTGTTTTTTTTTTTTTTTTCAATTTTAATGTTAAGTAATAATATTTTTGGATATGTATTGCTATATCAGCAGAATTCATTAAAGAATATTTTATCATCCTGTTTGTTAGTAACTATAGTATAAAAAATAAATGCTAAAATAACAAACTAATACGTAAGTAACAAAATTAATATAAGAATATCAAACTTGTTATCTTAGGAACGTTTTCGGGCATAACCCATCTTCAGCTAAAATAATCGAACTAAATAAAAAACATAGTGTAACAGTGAACACAATTTAAAACTTCACTTTGAAGCTAAAATAAAATTAAATTAAAAATAAATTAAAATGAAAATAACATGAAACATAGCACACATGTGAATTGAACTACAGTCTAACACATATTGAAACTAAAAATTAAATCACAAGTTTAAAAACGGTAATTAATGTGAAATAAAACAAGAAATAAAGTTGAAAAAAATTGAAATAAAAAATGAATGATAAACATATTTGGAGATTAGATAAGAAATAAATAATAGAACCTGTCTAAGAAGGGCTAGTTTAAAATTTTTTATTAAAGTATTATATTAAAGAGTGGGTTTTGATTGTGTGGAGTTTGGTCATTTAATATATTGTTTATTACATATACCCAAAATAGTGGTTTAGATATTCATTTGTAGGCATTTTTTATTGAAGTAGATGTTATTAATAGTTTTGTTTTTTTTTTTCAATTTTAATGTTAAGTAATAATATTTTTGGATATGTATTGCTATATCAGCAGAATTCATTAAAGAATATTTTATCATCCTGTTTGTTAGTAACTATAGTATAAAAAATAAATGCTAAAATAACAAACTAATACGTAAGTAACAAAATTAATATAAGAATATCAAACTTGTTATCTTAGGAACGTTTTCGGGCATAACCCATCTTCAGCTAAAATAATCGAACTAAATAAAAAACATAGTGTAACAGTGAACACAATTTAAAACTTCACTTTGAAGCTAAAATAAAATTAAATTAAAAATAAATTAAAATGAAAATAACATGAAACATAGCACACATGTGAATTGAACTACAGTCTAACACATATTGAAACTAAAAATTAAATCACAAGTTTAAAAACGGTAATTAATGTGAAATAAAACAAGAAATAAAGTTGAAAAAAAATTGAAATAAAAAATGAATGATAAACATATTTGGAGATTAGATAAGAAATAAATAATAGAACCTGTCTAAGAAGGGCTAGTTTAAAATTTTTTATTAAAGTATTATATTAAAGAGTGGGTTTTGATTGTGTGGAGTTTGGTCATTTAATATATTGTTTATTACATATACCCAAAATAGTGGTTTAGATATTCATTTGTAGGCATTTTTTATTGAAGTAGATGTTATTAATAGTTTTGTTTTTTTTTTTTTTTTTTCAATTTTAATGTTAAGTAATAATATTTTTGGATATGTATTGCTATATCAGCAGAATTCATTAAAGAATATTTTATCATCCTGTTTGTTAGTAACTATAGTATAAAAAATAAATGCTAAAATAACAAACTAATACGTAAGTAACAAAATTAATATAAGAATATCAAACTTGTTATCTTAGGAACGTTTTCGGGCATAACCCATCTTCAGCTAAAATAATCGAACTAAATAAAAAACATAGTGTAACAGTGAACACAATTTAAAACTTCACTTTGAAGCTAAAATAAAATTAAATTAAAAATAAATTAAAATGAAAATAACATGAAACATAGCACACATGTGAATTGAACTACAGTCTAACACATATTGAAACTAAAAATTAAATCACAAGTTTAAAAACGGTAATTAATGTGAAATAAAACAAGAAATAAAGTTGAAAAAAATTGAAATAAAAAATGAATGATAAACATATTTGGAGATTAGATAAGAAATAAATAATAGAACCTGTCTAAGAAGGGCTAGTTTAAAATTTTTTATTAAAGTATTATATTAAAGAGTGGGTTTTGATTGTGTGGAGTTTGGTCATTTAATATATTGTTTATTACATATACCCAAAATAGTGGTTTAGATATTCATTTGTAGGCATTTTTTATTGAAGTAGATGTTATTAATAGTTTTGTTTTTTTTTTTCAATTTTAATGTTAAGTAATAATATTTTTGGATATGTATTGCTATATCAGCAGAATTCATTAAATTGTCTCAAAACCAGTAAAAATATGACGATGTAATATAAAAAAGCAAGGCAATAATATTGTCATTAAGGGTTTGTTGCATACAAACCTTCAAATTTAATTTTCACTCGAAGAAACACTTTCAAAAAAAAAAAGACTTTTCTTGGGGCGCAGGACCCCAGCCGATGCGGGTCCCTAAGGCAGTTGACTACACTGCCTAA
Source organism: Icerya purchasi (assembly GCA_039619475.1). Taxonomy (NCBI): domain Eukaryota; kingdom Metazoa; phylum Arthropoda; class Insecta; order Hemiptera; family Monophlebidae; genus Icerya; species Icerya purchasi. Next base: position 140,874,893 of record CM077116.1, read on the forward strand.
TGGATAATCCGGCCTTGGGTGTGTTGGAATATAAACTTTATATCTGTTAGTTTCCAAACAGAACGACTAGAGACTAAATGACTAGTAGAAGATGGCGCTGACCTGTAGTCGCTCTACTTACTTTCTTAATTTCAGTGATATCTTATATTTTAAAATTTCAACGTTTTTTAAAACAATTTAACTGAGGGTGATAAAATTTTGCCAAATCAAATTTGACTCTGTTAATACGAAAAATTGTTCGATACCGTTTGGTTGGAATTGATATGATTATCATCGCTAACACATTATTACAGATAATGCTTGTATCATTTTTTAAAGGTGCCGCTGAAATTGTTATTTTTGTAGTTTAGAGGCTCTGTGGGCTTACCGAACTGTTCCGTGCGTGTGGAACTGGTTTCGTTGTTGTCGTTAGTATGTCATAAAACGTGGCTAACCTCAGATATCCCTAAGATATTTTATTTTAGACGCGATTATATCGATGGAGGATCATTACCCCCCATCTTCGTTTACGTTCGCAGAAAAGTCGTTTCCGCGCTAATTCCGAGAGATGGAGAAGACGAAGAATAAACCGAGAAAAAAGAAAAAGTAGAAAACGGAAATTCTAAACGTTTATATCAACACGAGCGGTGGAAAATTCGATCAGATCATTTTCGGTAAATCGCTCTTTTTACTGTATCGATTGTGGAAAATCATTAATACAAATACTATAAGTAGAAAATAAGTTAAATAGGGGGATCCTTTATAATATCACCGGTATTATTATATATTTGTATGGGCTCTTGAGGAAATTAAAAAGAAATTAAATTCGGGAAAAAAGGGTATCGAAGAGAATGCGAAATTTCTCAATAATGTACGAGTTCATAGAAGGTACGGCAGTTCAAGTTTGCAGGCATTAAAAAAGTAAGTCTGCGTACGAACATAAACAAAACAAAAATTATGATGAACGGCGCAGAAAATATGGAAATAGGTGCGCAAGTTGTTGAATGTGTAGATGAAAGAGTATACTTAGGTCAAAGAACAGGCATTAAAAATAAAACTAGAGGAGAAGTACAGACAAGAATAGTGTTGTAGTGGTTTCTGGTTTTTTTTTTTTTTGTAGCGTGTCAATGATATTAACGCCCAAGTGAAATTTTTTAATATTTTAAAAGTGAGGCAGCACGCTTACCAGAACGAAACATCATTGCCTAACCAACTACGTCACGGTGTCTGGCTAAGGATAGCGTGATGCCTTGAAAAAAGTATTGGACATTATTTAAGAGCCCTAAAGTGAAATTAGCTAGCGATCTTTGATTTACCGGAAGAAAGAAAAATTGAGACCTCCCAAAACGTAGCGCATAGGTCTACCCTAAATATTAAACGCGAAGATGAGATCAGAAGCACGATTATTAGGGATAAAATAAAGTTTATGATCAATTTTCTTAACGAGAATAAAAAGAAAACGTGAAAGTGCGTTGGGCTCGTAGCTAAAGGACGACAAACATTCTATATAAAATAAATTGGTATATAATATGAAAAGGACAAAAAGGACAGGCAATATGAAAGATGGGAAAATGAAAAATAACATTCTTACATAATCGACAATACGAGTGAATTGTTCGGTACCACAAAACGAATGGGCGAGGTTAAGATTTTGCTCAGAAGTTGGGCTTTTGATTTTTAATTTGTAACTTAATCGATACAACGTTCTACATTCAAAAACATATCCGTAAAAAACAATCTTCTCTTTTAATAAATTTTCTTCTTCTTCTTCTTCTTCTTCTTCCTCAACTATTTTCAATCCACTGCAGGATGTAGCTCTCTGGAAGTTCTTTCCATTTTTTTTTGTCTGCCGCTTTGCTCATTCACACTCCTTTCGAAACTGATTTATATCGTCCACCCAAAGTGTTAGTGGTCTGCCTCTTTTACGTGTTCCGTTTAGATTGTTACTGTATTTGCAAGGAGTCTGGATGTCTTTGCGAGATGACCAGCCCATCTCTCCGCGTTTGTACTACATCTTTTATTCCTATAGTTTGCCCGATCCATTTATTTTCTTTTTTTATCCTTCAGAGTTATGCCAGTCATTCTTCTTTAAATCCTCCTCTGCGCTACTCTTAATCTTCTATTTGCTGCCGTGATGTTCCATGTTTCACATCCAGAGATCATTGCTGACTGTACGCATTGATTAAAAATGTTTTCCTTTTAAGACTTACAGGAATTTTTTTATTTTTTAAGATGTTCTTTAGTTTACCACATGCTAGGACGGTTATTTGTATTCTTCTTGTTATTTCCGTTTGCCATCTTTTGTCACCTTCTATAATCTGTCGCGAATAATTAAATGATGTCACACTGCCATTTCGTAATAGTGCTATTTGGTGAGACCTTATTCCGCAGTAAGATTATGTTGATTTTCATACCTATTTCCTTGCTTTTTATATTAAGTTCTTGTACCATTTCTTTCAGTTCATCTATATGTCATCCGCACATCTGAGATGGCTTAGGTTTGTCCAATTAATACATTTTACCTAAATGTAACGAAGTGCGTTCTTCATAGATTATATTTTATGTTCGCATCTTCCATTTCCACTATGAAAAAAGAAAACGCAAATGCCTCGTTTAATCAATTTTATTACGTGATCTCCAATCATCTGTTTTAAAATAGAGATTCCAGCTTTCTTGTTCCAACATAATCTCCTTTCCACTGTTCTATTTAATATTGTACGTTTTTCATTCCAAGTAGCGATTAAGATTACTTTTAGCATTTAAAAGCGAGCACAACTGCGAAGAGACGATCTGTACGTGAAATGATGTATATTCTACAATTAAATCATCCACTAGTTTCAAAAGTAAACGGTGTATCGTCTTGTCGCTACCTCAGTCAGATCGTGTCCGGTCAAATGTAGTACAAGTTTCTAATAGATGCGATAGTAGTGACAGTAGTGTTAGCGATAACTCCTAGGCCCGTTCGCGCAGAAAGCGACTCGTGATATGAACGTGATTTTTTTTAGTAGTAAAGTTGAACGATTATGTACATACACGTAGAAAATTTTCGAGTGATAGCAACCAGGTGATTATTTTCGGAGAAAATCAAATTGGTTCCGTTACTGCGAATCAATTACTCAGGTAGGCGATTTTTTTCTTTTTTTGAATAATTTTTCTTCTATGCCGGTTTCCACTTTGCTATTGTTATTAATTCGGTGTTGTTTTTAATGGAGAATTGTTTTGATTGAAAATTAGAAGCGGTAGTTTTTTGTTTTTTTTAGACTCGTAAACTATGGGCATTAACCCTGTGTAAGGGAAATTTTTGTGTACATTTTGAATGCACGGCAGCGGGGTTCGAACCAAGTCTTACCCCAACGAAACAATACTGCTCTACCAACTGTCCTGAAATTTGTATTTATTGTTTCCTACTTTGTTTCTGTAATTTTATAATTATGAGTTACAATAAAACATCAAATCCCTTTTTTTTTTTTTTTTTTTTTTTTAATTTCCTTTAACCGAAAATTAATATGTGCGTAATCTTCGGCGGCAGCTGATAACATGATATATGTTTTCTGACATACCAGTTTTTCAATATGCAAAATGAGAGTTGTTAAATTTTTTGAAATTTATATCACTGAATAGTAACATATACATGTTTATACAGAGACACACTTTAACAGGCTATAGTAAAAAAAATACTACAAAATGCCTGGAAGTGGGGCATGACTAATATTTCCAGCAATACACGTATTTATATTCATCCGGTAATAATTGTAAAACTTGTCGGAATATTTCTTCGATTCCTTTTAATGGTGTCCCATTGGCTATGATTATTAATAACATTGTACGGACGTACAGTGTACCTTTTCAACATTTATTTTATTTTTATTTAGTTCTAATTACGCACGCTAAATCGTTATGACATTTCAAACGTATGTACTAATAATAAAATTCTCGTTTAAGGTGGTAATATTACAGCAAACTAGGTTTTTTAGTGTGAATGGGTAAAATCAATGAATAACGCGAATTCGGCATTTCAGCGTCAACAGCACCTCTATGCAGTATTTTTCGATTTAGAGAAAGCTTTGGATCGCCTGTGGCGTCATGGCCTACTACTAAAACTGCGAACGGCGGGAATCGCCGGAAAAATGGGTAAATACCTACACAGCTTCTTAGACAATAGAACGATCCAAGTTACGGCTGGTTCGTCACGTCTGAACTGATGCTGTTGGAAAATGGTGTACCACAAGGCTCTGCTTTAAGTGCAACCTTGTTCATATACTACATTAACGACTTAACTGACTGTCTTGCCGCCCCTGTAACGTCCCGGCTCTACGTGGACGACCTAAACATCTCCCTATCATTCAACCATCCTATAAACGCTCAAAATATCCTACAAAAATCCATAAAAAAGCTCCAAAAGTGGTCCAATGACAACGGTTTGACCTTCTCCTCAACAAAAACAATATGTGTTGATTTCCACAGGGGACGCCAAAACGCACTTTCCAGCATATTCCTGAGTCTAAATGGTGTTCCTATCCCAAACCGTCCATCAGTTAAGTTTCTAGGCTTAATATTTGATAAAAAACTCTCCTGGCGCGATCACATACGTGAGCTCAAAGCTAAATGTCTAAAATCCTTGTCCATCCTAAAATATCTGTCGAATTACAAATACAACATAAATCCAAAACTACTCCTTACAATATATAGATCAATCATCCTTTCGCGAATCAATTACGGGTGCCAGGTGTACTCCTCAGCCGCCAATAGTGTGCTAAGATCCTTAGATCCTGTACACATTTTGCGGCCCTCCGGTCTATTCTTTCCACTCATCCCTCTACTCCTGTTGTAAGTTTGTGTGCACTGGCAGGTTGTCCCCCACTATCCTATTATAGGAAATATTACAACTTTAAAGAACTGAGCTCCCTCCTTAGTAATACTAAGACCCCGTCACTCGAGCCGGCCACCATATCTCCTAATGGGAGTTTTGGGAACGATCCAGTGCCTGAACTTTTTTCAGTTATGGGTCATTTCCAAATCCCCTCAATCCCAAGAGCTTTACCAGATTTCGCAATAACTGTACCTCCCTGGAGTCAGCCGATCACAAATATAAACATATCTCTCACAAAATTCAATAAAGCACAATATCCCCCAAACGTAGTACAAGTAGTAAAAAACACCATAGCTAGCTACACCGATCATGTATGCCTCTACACAGATGGAGCGAAGGCAAAAGGTTATCAGTCACCGGCGGCATGCTCCTTCGAAGTATCAAAAACAGCAGAATCAGTCAGACTGCATGATTGCTGCACAGCACTGGACGCTGAAATATATGCGATTGTTTTCTGCATTCAACACTATACTGATACTAACCCCCAGTCGCAAAAGGCCCTACTTATAACTGACTCCTTAAATTCCCTTCAACTTATTTCAGAAATAAAACCCAAAAACCCCCTGATAAGAAAAGTCCACTACATACTATACAGACTATCCCACCTAAACTCTGAAATATCCTTCCTATGGATGCCGGCCCATGTAGGAGTCCTAGGTAATGAGCGCGTCAATCGAGCAGCTCAGGCGACACTATTCTCTCCAATGCCATGTAATCCCCCTCTTCACCCCACAATGGCCCATTTATTTATGCACCAAACTGGAGAAGAATGGCAGCAGGAATGGAAATCCGCGAGTACATTCCTCCGAAGCATAAAATCAACCACAGAACCCTGGTGGCCCATAGACGAAATTTCTCGCAGAGATTTTTCTGTCTTGAATCGCCTCTGAACAGGTCACACAACCCTTTCGCACGGGTATATCTTCACGGGACAAGCACCCCCAAATGTCTGCTTCTTCTGTGGTCAACCAAGCGCCCCGTCTACATCTCACCTCCTTCTCGAATGTTTCTCTTTTGCGGCACCAAGATCCACCTATTTCACTACCACCTCTATCTCTAAGATCTTATCGAACGTTCCGTCTGCGGTCGCAGCTATGTTGGCTTTCGTGCGTAGCAGCGGTCTATACCATAGAGTTTAACCTTCCTAAGTAGGCTCCATGTGCTGTAATAGCCTCAGTAGTTAAACACAGCGCATGGAAATCCTCACTATTATTTTTATTTAAAAAAAAAAAAAAAAAAAATTTTAGAAAGAATCACGTTGTTCTATGCTGTTTTCTCTATGTGTCTCTGTAGCCTAAAATGTATTTTTTGAGAATAAACGTAGCTGCCCATCGATGGTAGAGTCGGGGGACCTCCGAGTAGTAATTTTTAATGTAGCTTCAGAGACTAAAGTTAATGTTAAAACCGAGAAAAAAATCGTGAGTTATTGCATATTTTAATTGAGTATTTTTGTGGACCATATAAAAGTCGGTCATTTTGCCCTCACAGGTGATGTGGCCCTTGACCCCTCTTGCTTACATTTCTATCTCTTTCTCTTCTATACTTTGTATAAAATGATCAAAATTTACAACGTAATTCTAAATCGGTCCATATCAATATAATAACATAATAACAGAAATCATACAAAATATAACAAACGTTATATAAAATTGAGACATTTTTTCTAATGGGGAGTAGCCTAAAAATGATGTTGCAATTAATATATATAGATATATATATAAATATATATCTTTATAAATATATACAGATATATAAATATATGCGGTGAAAAGTAATAGTCGTTACGTTGCGCGATTTCGTTTCACAATTTTGTTTCACTAATTCATTTCATAATGTCGTTTCACTGTTTCGTTTCACGAGCGATTTTCAAGACGTTTCACGTCAAAAAGTTGGAGAAACCAAAATATATCTCAAACATAGGCATAAGGACTGCTTTATAGGAAAAATATAGTCGAGCTTACAACTTTATATTCAAGTCTTCGGGTGCCGAAAGCTGGTTGACGATCCCCCCCCCCCAAAAGAACCTATACAGAGAAAAACCCATTTTTTTTTTTAAGCTCAGTTTCACCGTGATAAGACGGATCTTCTGTATAATGCCGGAAATTAACGCCTTCTCACGTATTTTTACATCTGTTTTTTTTTGGGGCGTCGAAATACATCTGTTGATATTAATGACATTCGTAATTAGCCACTATCACTACCTTAAGATATGAATCAGAAATTCCCGTAGATCTCTTTAATATTAGATAATATCTTTTTTTTTTTTTGAAAAGATTGTGTTTAATTTGCTCACTGTTTAATAAAACTAGTAGTATATCTTTGCTATTTGTACGTGAGGTTTTTTTATCAATATTATATTATTACAGTGAATATGAATAGAGCTGAATAGTAAATCAAACGGCAGAGTTCCGATTGATATGTGAGCCTTTTGTATCAAAGTAACACCAACTCCAGACTACCATATCTTCGCCTTATTAAAGACAACGTCTGTCCGTGGAATCACTTTCCCTCGCTTCGTAAGAACCAGACCGCTCTGTGTCGGCTTTGCATCGGGCATACAAGATATTCACATGGTCACATTTTGTATGGACTCTCTGCTCCGCTATGCTCCTCATGCAACAACTCTATCTCTGTTACTCAATTTCTCATCCTACGTCCATTGCTCCAAAGCTTGCGGCTCAAGCACAAACTATCTCCTAACCTTAAATCTCAACTAAAAGACGATCCTACAGCTATCATATTCCGTCTATCCTTTCTTAAAAAGTCTAGACTAATTGAAAAAATTGTAATGGTCAACTTTCCGCACTTCCTTCCAAACTCTTCATCGAACACAGACTGCCTTTACTAATATTTCTCTTCTTCTCTCACGTGAAGATGGGCGATTTAATACTCGTATCTTATGTACTAAATTAATTTTTACTAATATTTCTTTCCTGTTCTCTTTTCTAGTTGAAGAAGAGATATTCCCAAAAATATTTCTAAATATTTTTTCGGAAGATGCTTGTGGTGCGCTACTACAATGCGGTCAGTAGTCTACCCTGTCATATCAACCGTTCGCCACGGCGAGCTGTTCATTTATTATGAAAAATGTTTTTTATTATTGTTTTTAGACCACACATATTTTAATGATTTTTTGCTCATTCGGAAATGTATACTAGACATTGGTGAAGTACGAATATGTTATCGGTGAGATATTCACTAGTCATCAAATAATATGAAAAAATGGGGTCTTTTAGCGATCTTACAAAGATGGATAACTTAAAATATTATCGGTTTGCTTTGGGAATGTATGATGAAAAAAAAAATTTAATAAGACAAAAATTTAAAAAGTATTATCGTTGTTAATTCCTTCTTCTTCTTGGTGTGCCATACTCTTCCCAAAGCGTTGGCCATCAGATGGCGGCTAAAACTTGCGTTCTCTTCCTCCTTGGATGAGATCTCGCATTGAGCTGGTACCAGTCCGGTTCTTAATGGTTTGTATCCAGTCTGTTCTCCGACTTCCTGCACTTCTTTTTTCCTCCAATCTTCGCCTGTATAATGAGCTTTGGGATCTCAAATTTTTGTCCTCTGATAATGTACTCAAAATATTTAATTTTTCCATCTTTTTTAGTGATAGAAAACACAACTTATTTTTCAGGAAATATATTTATACTTTAAAAAATTATTCAAAACGACATTTTTCGGCGTCGCAGCGGGCGCTACGATGTCAAAACATGTCGTTTTGAATAATTTTTTAACGTATAAATATAATTCCTGAAAAAAAAATTGTGGTTTCCACTACTAAAAAAGATATAAGAAGGAAATAGGAACAGTAAACATTAATAATTTTTCTATCTATCATCCATTTAACTCTAGCATTCTTTCAGTCTTTGCCATTTCTAAGACTCTTTTATTATTTTGGCAACCTACGAAATCTTCATCGTTCTCCTATGTAACCATATCTCCACTGCTTCTAGTCGTAGTCGTTCAATTTGTCATTTATTAAGGGTCGCTGACTCTATACCATTCAACAAAATTGGAAATATGTAAGGTTGCACAATGTGTTGTCGTATACTTGGTGTAAGAATCTATCGCAGAGTAGATGTTTCATTGAAGGCTGTTCGGGCATAATTACATCTCATTTTTACTATCTAGATTTTTTGTGATGTAACATCCGAGATATTTAAACTTGTCGATTCTATCAACAATTCAAGCGTTAGCTCAGGAATATTTGATTGCACATACGACAATAGATTAACCGCGTTGTAATTTTATTCAGGACGCAATTCTACATTGATCGAAGCAACATAGAATCAATTCGATGATGGCATTCCCAATTGATTAAGAACTTTGTTCGCTATTTGTAAGCACAAATCTTCAAACATTATCAACGCTTCGTTGTATATTTCCACTGTGAAATCAATGTTCGTATTTGAATTTTCTTCTCGTATTCGACAGGCATTATCTCCAGCCATGTGCGATTTATATTTCTCTCATAACTCTATTGGAGATGAAAGAGAGTAGCGGTCAATGAGATTGCAAACAATGCGCGAATTCGATATGGATGCAACGTGTTGCACGCATCATTAATGCATACATCCCAGTGTTGGTCGTTCTTCAATAAATTCAGAGTTCGGCATGTACTGCGGAAAGTGGCATGTGTAACGCCATTAACAGATAATAGCTGTCGAAAATCACGCTAATATGCATGAGAAATAATTATGCTGCTTCCACACCTAAAGCTAACATGTTCGCAAACGTGTTACGGAAACAATTCTGCGTGCAAAGGTGTGTGAGAGCTAATAACAGTTCTAGGTGTGGAAGCGCCATCGGTGTAGCGTGAGTTGTTTTTACCTCCAACAGATGGTGCTGTAGTAGGCCAAACAGAATATTAACTGAAAATAATCCCACTCTAATTATTTTTAAGTGTGTTACCGACGGGTAAAAACGATATAAAAAATGCAACGTTTTGTTAATATTTCAAAACAATCAGTGAAGAACTTCCGGAAATTTAAGAACAATAGAACATTTACATTTTTATTTATATCGATTTATTAAAAAACAGGTATGGATTTATCTGCATTCTTAGTTCTCTCTTGCCCCTGCAGAATAGTTCCTTTACGGTTGCCGTCCAACAGTTTATGAAAATAAAAAAAACTTCAAAACAAGAACGAGTCATTTTTGCTGGATAATTGCGACTGTGAAATATTACTCAATGGCAGGGTAAATTCAATTATAAAAGAACCTGTTAAAAGTGATAATGAGTTTCTATTCCATCTTCTGATCTTTTGCGGACAATAAAGCTGAGTGGTTGAGTTATATTCGTAGCAATCAGGGTTTCGGCAAGTACGTTTTCGTATGAGATACGATTATCATTCCGTTAACCCTTAGTCTCATTAAGTTCTTGTTTTGGTTTTAATTCAGTCTATAGATTATCTCTATTATGCGCACCGTCCGCTCAAAAGTGGTTTCAGACTTTTTCAATACACGGTGGTATTGTTTAGGTTGCAGCTACTGTAATATATTTAATTTCAGAGAACATATTAAACATTTTTATTTAATTATGGCCAGTTTGAAAATTAGGGAACTGTAGTTTTTAAAGACTTCGTATATCGCGTGATAAACATTTTCCATTTTTTAACCTATCATGGCTTAGGAATCTAAAGCAATGGTTCAAGAAAACAACCACTGAGATAGTTAGAACTGCATGATTGACAATCGCGGATAATGGCCACGGCCCGAGAAGAAGATAAAGAACCTGTTCTGTCCATGGAATATTAATTTTACTCCTTTTAAATGAATTATTCAAAATAGAAATTATTATATAATTTTCGGTTTTATTTAATTTTTTCTGCTCAGTCATTCGGGTTTGATTATGTATGTACACATACGTGTGTATGGGTGTACGCCGATTTTTTTTTAATCGTGAACGTCAACCAAAAGCGATGAAATGGAGACTAAGAAAAGTTTTGAAAGAAAAAAAAAAAAAAAGGATAGATTTTAATACTTACATAAGCAGCGGAATGAAGATGATTAACATAGATTATGAAAGAAAGGCAAAAATTTTAGTTCGCTTAGTAAGAGATTAGCGAGAGCCAAACTTAAAAGCCTGTATTAGTGTTCCTGGGAAAGAAATGAGCGCTTTAAAAAAATGCTGTTTTCACAATTGCTGGTTGATTTTGCATTATTCCTGATTGACTTCCATTTTTTTTTTAGGATTCCGTACACATATAATGTACAGAATCCTAATAAGATGGTTCAGGACCGCAAAAATATTCGATTAAAATATGCAATAACTCACGAACGATTAGACTTATTAATTCCGAAATTGGATCATAAATTACAATTAAAATGCTCTTTATGGAAATCTTTAACTGCACGCTAATCGATTATCTTGAGCGCAAAAAACCCAAAAAACCGTAAAGAATACATAATATGGAATTTAGAACGACCTCAATTTTAAAAAATTCATAACTCATCACCAGTTAGACCTTTAAAAATGAAATTCAAAATATAAAACAAAACGCAAAAGTCCTCTCATAAATTTAATTTCGGTTAAAAAATTTTGGCCAACAACCGCAGAAAAAGAAAGTTTACATAAGTAATAGCCCGAGTAAAAACGTTGGAGAAACCAAAACGTATTTCAAACATATGTATAAGAGACCGCTTCATAGGAATAGCCAAGCTTACAACTTTATATTCAGACTCTTATGGTGCCGAAAGCTCGAAATTTTTGAAAAATATATATATTTTTTTTGAACATGCGACATACCGTTTGAAAGATCGCTATTTGTCGAGAACAAAGCCGTATTTCATGTACTTAACGGAACTTTCAAAGTTGCCGAAAAGTTCAAAAAATCACGAAAAACGACGTAGCCCCCCACACACACATTTTAATTTTTTTCATCGTTCGGTCCGGTTCCCACCTTGAATTAGTTACTAAAAATGACTGTCGGAACGACGTACGGCGACATGCTATTAAATCAGGGGAAAGCGTCAGGATGGTCATAGAAATACAGTTTAAGTAACTAATTTTCCGAGACCTGTGGAAGACTATGAGATTGTGCTTAAGATATAACGTTAAGTCAGGAAAATATTATATGCATTACCGCAGGAGATCCAACTTTTGATTGAAAAAGCAGGAAAATACACTTTTTAAGCATAACTCTCTTCCTGGCGGCGAAGTAAAATATGGAAAATACGGTTGGGCAGAATCGATGAAAATTCTAAAAATTCATGTAAATAAGTGGAGCACTGCGCCGCCGTATTACGGAAGATTTAGATGCAAATATTGCGATCAAGTGAAAGAACATTGTGAACTTTGAAGGGAAAAGAAAATTACTCGCAAGATGGTTCGTTAAAACATTAGAGCAAAAAAAAATTTTCGTATAATTGTTTTTTGTTTTTTGGTTCGTCTAGAAGGACATTGGCCCAAGAACAGAGGAAAAAAGACGAGGAAACTTAGATTTTTATACGATCAGAGATAGCTGACAAGAAGGAATCAAGAGCCTGAACAACAGAAGGAGAAGGAAGGGAGAGAATGAACGAAGCACTGTATGGAGTGAGAATACCAATTTGTAAAAGGGAGGAGTAGAAAGCAGCTTGATCGGTTACAAAAGATGCACACTCGAACATTATGTGATCGGGATCCGACACAAATTGGATATTGGAGGGGTGCAATGGACAAAAAGGAGACGGCACAAGAGACAAACGGAAAAGCGAGGAAGGAAGCAAACTGTGCCCAAAGCGCAGGCGGCAAATCGCAGAGATGTTGAAGCGACGCAAAACAGGAAAATCAAGAAACACGGGGGAAACGAGGAAGGGAAGGCTGAATAGATAAGAAAAAGGAATCCGGGTTGGAGAAAGAGGAGACGTAGGAGTCAAACTATAGATTGGAATGAGCAGCAGAAGACAGAAGGGTTATATTGGAAGAAGAGAAAACAGGAAGAAACCTACCGGAAGAGGTGTTACTTTCTCTAGTAGAAGTGTTAAAATACTTCAAATTGCGGCTAAATGTGCTTGCATAGAAGCAGTACAAAAATATGCTAGACTCGGAAGACAACGAACGAGCTACGTGCTAAAGTAACACACCACGATAAAAGACTAAATATAATAAAAACAAACTTTAATAACAAACAAATATAAGGGTAAAAATAATTTATAACAATAAATTAAATAAATATCTTATTTAGGAACGTTTTCGGGCTTAACCTATCATCAGCTAAAACTAACTTAATCAAAACTTAAAACACACTGGAAAGAATATAAGGAATACATGTGTATATATAGTAGATGCATAGGAGGAACAAACATAAAAAGTATAAAAATCAATAGGGTGAAATTACTAATACTCAATTCAAAATATAAAATGTAATAATTTTCTGCAATATTCATAACATTCCCTTTGCCATAAGTGGCCAAGACGGTTATAGTGTTTTCTAGTGAATTTGGCTTGAGTTTATTTTTAATTAAATGTTCGGCATATGTTGATTTTTCTGTTTCATTATTATTAAATGATTTTATGTGTTCTTTATATCTACAATTAATTTTCCGTCCTGTTTGACCAATATATGATTTCTCACAATCATTGCAATTTATTTTATATATACCACCATTTTCATAAATATTATTATTTTTTAAATTAAAGTGTTCATTTTATATCTTAAATTATTTTTAGTTTTGAATGCTACATTTTAAATACCTTGTTTTTTAAATAAATCAGTTAATTTATATATATTATTGTTTATAAATGTGAATGTTATCCATCCTTTATTGTCAGTAGCATTATTGATTCTTAATTTTTGTAAATATTTTGATTTTGATTTTATTTTGTGAATTAATTTATCTATTATTTGTTCGTCATAACCATTATTTCTTGCCAAAGTCTTTAATATATTAATTTCTATTTGTTTTTTATTTATTTTTATTATACAGTTTTAACAAATAGGCGCATGTATTCAGTTAAATTTAAAGATTAAATATAATCTTAAAAAAAAAAAAAAAAAAAAAAAATCAGCGCAACAAAGAAGTGTATCTGGGACATGTTATTAGAAGATGCGGTAATTGCTAAAAGTTAATTATTCGAAGGGGAGGAATGAAGGCAGAAAAGGACGCAGAAGAAGAAAAAGCCACATGGTCTACGGTGTCAGTACGAGCAGATGATTGATGAATTGAACTAATTTGAGCATCGATAAAACCTAAAGTCTTGGACTAATTACCTATTGGCAGATTATAACATCATGAAGTGGAAAACGATTTGAGGGCAAAATAGGAACAAATGTATTAAAATATTTCCTTTTTTTTTTTTTCTTTTTTTTTTTCATGGGTGAAAATCACCTCAGAATTATAGTTTAGCACTGCCCATCATCTGAATAAAAGTAAGAAAAAATTATTGGTTGCCTGAATGCAGGAAGGGAATTAATCTGAGCGTAACCTACATCTCGTGAAGTAGAGAAGATCCCATTTGGTAAAGATTTAGACGAGAAGGGATTGGAAACGATTATAAGTAACAAAAAAGATTAATCGATATGCTCACAAAGAAGACAGTTTTATTTATTTTCTCGCGTTACACTTGTAATTCGCATGGCCTCATAAAATAGCAGATTTCCTAGCAACTCGCTACTTATCTTAGTATCGAATTCCGAAAGCGGAATGTAAAATGTCTGTTCTATCAAACTGCTCGACACTTTAAGTTTCGCGTCGGCCCGACTACCACCCTTCCACAGCGACTAGACACCAGCTAGTACGAATGTTTGAATTGTTAAGACCCGAAGCGAAATAATACGTGTGTAACTTTTGTAATCGCAATCATTTTTTCGCTAAAAAATTATTATTCGGTGTATTTTTACCACTCGAAAACCGGCTATATATATTTATAAAAATAATACAATGGAAACTACTATTTTAAGCTTTTGCGGCCAAACTTAAAAAAAAAAAAAACCCTTATCGCTGGCAGATAAATATATATTCGACGTTAATAAATTTTTGACGGTTTTTTTTTTCTTGCCACTAAATTATTCTAGGAAATATTAAAAATTCTCTTCGGCACAGAGTAGAGTTCTTCTCTTCAGTCGGAATCCTTAAAAACTTTTCCGACCTACGTCGCTAGATCGAATGCGCCAGGAGCTGTGTTTATTCGGAAAACGATGCACCGCGTTCCCCGGTTAAACGAACCAGAAATTTTTAAAGTGTTTTTCAAAAGAAAAACCAAAACTGTTACTAGTCTCTGAAATATTTTCGGATAATAATGTTATCGTAAAAAATAAGAACCGAAAAACGAAATAATAATTCCGCTATCGGGCCATTTGTCCGAAATTTTTTACTTCGTTTAGCGCGCCTCAATATAATAAAAGCCGACTGCGCGCCATGTTAATGTTGAAAAGAAACAAAAACTACTGACTTCTTCTTTACGGCTAGCATCATAAAAATTTTCTACTCTGCGGAAGGGAAAAAATTGTTTTTAGGCTTTATTATTGTTCGTCGCTCGCGAGGGATTTCTTTTAAAATTCACCTTCGGCAACTTGTTTGATGTTTGTTTTATGTAGCTTCATTTAGGCGCGTTGTTATTGCCTTTATCAAGTCCGGAACGTCGTTATCGGGAAATTACTGAAAAACATTTCCAGATCAGAGTTCCAGAACGGAGAGTTGTCTGTGTGAGACTTTCAGCGAATTTTCCCTCCGGCTAAATTCATTTCGCAGCGAGATGTGTTGCTAGAAATTTTAGGTAGCAATTTGAGTCGTTCGACGAAAAGTGTAGCTTTTACTTTGATAAAGTGTTTCATGTAGAAGCCTTATCCAATTTTGCGTCGTCCAATTCTGTCTGAATTCCCTTCCTTTAAAGCCGCCATCGAATTTTCCTATTATATATATATATATATATGTTCAAACTAGTCTTCGTTTTTCTTTTCCGATATTTTAATTGTTTCTTCGAGTTGTCCTAAAGTTTCCCCTTAATGAGGTCCATTTTTGGTTTTAGTTTCGGATTAACATTTCGTTAAAAATAATTTTATTTTTACTACCTCTTTTGGTTTTTTTGGGCCTTGATAAAACCAATCAATCCAATATGGGTTTATTTTTTAAACGATGTTGCTGATTTCCTGCAATTTTTTTTTTTTCATTTACTTTATTTCTTTGTTTAATTATTAAAAAAAAACGCGTACTACAAATCACTGCAAGGACCAGTAGGACGGGGATAGCTTAATACATAGTAACGAATATAAAGTTGTATTGAGCTATAATTTAGTGGTCCGATCGACGTCCTTTTGGAATTCGAAAATATACATGCCGAGAAATGTAGAGAGAAGAATAGAGTGGGTTGCCCCTAGAGAGAAATACTGAAAAATTCTCTTTTTTTTTTCTTTTTTTTTTTGGCCTGGCTGTGAATGTCATTTGGCCACTAACTACTCATTATTAATTAAATCATTCGATTTCTTATTAAATCTGTTTTGTAAATTTATAAAAAATAAAATTCTCATGTTTAAATTAGTCTATTTTCTTTTTAGCTGTCGCTGGGATCTCGATCACTATCTCAGTAATCAAGAATTCACGCTGCTAGGAAATTCTCTTAAACCGGTCATTCATTGTAGCAAGTGTAGCGGGCTATTGATGGAACAACGTATGTGTGGTCAAGTTGTATTATGAGAGTGTAATTTTCAATGTTAATTCCATATCCTTCTTGACAATCGTGGGCTATGTCATATCATGGCGGCCATGTGTGGTCAATTTGTATTATGAGAGTGTAATTTTCAATGTTAATTCCATATCCTTCTTGACACTTGTGGGCTATGTCATATCATGGCGGCCATGTGTGTTTGAATTGTATTGTGGATGTCTACTTATTAGTGTTAATATTGCCACACACTATTTTGTTAGTCTAAATTATTTGTAGAGGTTGTTGGTGGCCAAATGGTTTCTTGCTGGGCCAAAAAAAAAACAAAAAAAAAACAAAAACGTATGACACTTCTGGAAATGCTGCTAAGCAATTAATCTCACAGGCACATACACCGGCACGTCTGCGATTTAACGTTTATTTAACATTTGTTAATTAACGCACCCTCCCCGCTAAGAATGTAGCTTGACTAATCCTTTGCTAAAACTGTGTAGTTTACACGAGTTAATGAAATATGGGGCATTGTTTGAATTTCGCTATGATTACCCAATTCCGAGTTCGGGAAACTTCCATAATTAGAGCGGCTCTGGTCGGGGTGCTTTTCCGTTGAGATCAACTCCGATCTCTGGGTTTATAATTACTCGTAATTGGCGGTTTGCGGGAGTTTCTTTACTCCACATTTTTTTTTACTCGGTTCTATTCATTTGGCTAGACATGTATGGAAGCTCAATGCTGTGCCATATTTTAATTTTATCGCCTTTCATATATATAGATATAATGTTTGAGCCAACATATCTGTAGCATTTACTGTCATTTCATTAACAGATAATGGTAACGTCTTACGTTTATACACTGTTTAATTAATGTTGCTTTGTGTGCATTATATTTCTCGCATTCCTATACGAGGTAGACCAGCGAATTAAGCCACGTGCACACACAACCTACCACTAAGCTAAGCGTTTTAAATAAACCGGACAGCGTACATGAGCTGTGATCTGATTTTATACACATATTGTAACGATGTAGTCCAAATTAAGCGTAGCTTTAAACGCGAATATTTATCTTGTAGTATATTGTGCCCGTTTTCGTACTTTGTGAGAAAGCTTCTTCCCCATTCTTCAGTCATCTCTTCTTTAATTTCAGACAATCTGAATAATTTTAATTATTTCGTGAAAATAATTCATTCGTGCCATATTAAGTCCAATAATAGAGTTCCAGTATGTTTGTTCTCGTTAAAATTATGTGCCGATGTATTTGCCGAACCTAGTAATTTGATGAATAGATGAGTGTAATGAGGCCTATTATTCAGATGGTTGATTATTGTGTAGTTGTGAAAGTATAGTTTTTGAGCGATTTTGCTTAAGTTTCCAGGTAAATTTAAAGGCCAAATGTTGTCTAGACAGTAGTCTTTGTCTGGATTAGGAAAGGCTTTAAAAATTTCCTTGGCCCGCGGAAAATAACCAAGTTTGAGAATAGACTAAACATACGTGCGACATAATTATATTTCATTATTTAGGTCCTACAGGGTGGGCCAAAAAAAACACCCGATTATGAAACGCTTACCAAATAAAATCTATTCAAGATAGAGAGATGAAACCAACGTTAAAAAATACCAAAAAGTATGCCATTTATTCTATTTCATTAGTTTTAAATAATACACTGAATAAATAGTTACACCATTTTGATTTTTACATTCAAGCGATCTTTTATAACAATTTTCAATCACTTGTTTCAACGTTTCTTTTGTAATCACAGAAATTTCTCTTCGAATCGCAGATTTCGGTGCTTCTATATTCGCCTGTTTGTCATTATAAACCTTTTTTTTTCAAGTGGCTCCATAAATAAAAATCTGGTCTTCGCGGGGGCCAGATGAAATCCGTATTCCTTGACATTAAGCGAATCTTAAATAAACATCCGTACAAAAATGAGCTGTCCCACCACCTTGTTGGAACCATATTTGTGAAATTGGTATTCGCTTCTGTTTCGACTCTGGAAAAAAATACTCGTTTCGCATGGTTAGGTACGGGTTGCCGTTCACCGTAACCTTCTTGCACTCTTCTTCGAAGAATTAAGAACCGATTATCGTCTTCGCTGATAGTACGCACCAGACGGGGTTACACGAGATGAATGTAAGGGGGTCTAGCATGCGTTAGTTGAGGGTTTTTGGCAGCATAGTAAAGCATATTCTGTTTATTAACGTGGCCGTGCATGTCGAAATGAGCCTCATCGCTAAAGAACACCTGTTGTTCCAAATTAACCCCTTCATCGTCGATCATGTCTAAAAATTTATTGCAAAATTCAAAGCTTTTTGCCCGATCAGCTGGCAGCAATTTCTGCGTTATTTTGCAATTTGTACGGGTGAATATTTAAATCCTCTTTGTTTATTCTTCGAAGTTATGTGCGAGGAATCTTCAAGACCACAGCTTGACGACGCACAGATCTGCGTGGGCTGTTTGTCATGGCTGCGTGCACTTTTTCGATGGTTTCAGGAGTCCTCGAAGTCTGACGATGGCCCATTTGATTATAAGCCACTACACTGCCTAATTTTCTAAAGTTTTCGACTTATTTTAGGATAATTTTACGATCTGGAAGTTTATCATGACGTTTTAATTTGAATTCATTTTTAAACGCACGTTGCGCGGCCACTACACTATTATCACCACTTTTCAAATGCCACTCGACAGCAAAAGCGCGTTTTGCTTAGTCCACGGTAACATGATTACTAACCAACAGTATTTACGTTAAATGGCATCATTTTCGACATCTAAGAGCGCCGAAATCGTCGTGCTAACCCTAACTATTCTTATTTTATGAGAATTTCATAATCGGGTGTTTTTTTTTTGCCCACCCTGTAAGGGCGTCGCCAGCCGATGAGCCAGGGAGGGGCAAGATGAGTTGCCAGCCGCCAGGAGGGGGGCAAGATGATAGAAAAAGGATATGAGTTATAGGAAAAATAAAATTTATAAGTTGTAAAGGCTTAATATTTTATTAAACAAGAATAAAATCTTAATTAAAACATAAGTTTTCCAAATTGTCCATGATTACGCGCCTATGAATACTCATCAATGCCAGTTGATTAAAATGTTTCTAGGCTCCAGGGGGCAGCTGCCCCTCCCTGCCCCCCGCTGGCGACGTCCATGCCACCCTGTATTTATCCGATCGTAGGCTATACGTTTCTTACAATGGTTATAATTCGCGTTAATTCATCGAGCCTCTTAGTTCACCACAATTTTTAATTTTTATAAATGATATATTAAAGTGATAAGCGATTATTATTATTATTATTATTATTTGCAGATGATATGTCAATAGTATTGCTGACTGTAAAAATTGTTGCAGAATAATGTGAACACTAACTTACCTTTTAATTTGAATAAATTGTATTATATAAATGTATCAAAAGACCCGTTCTCTTATATGATCCGCAAGGTCCAGCATGATCAACCATTAAAAAAGGGCTGTAATACTTTCCCAATAAATTATGACTGACTTGTTTTAAAAATACGATATACTAGTGTGCAAGGGCGTCGCCAGTCGATGAACCAGGGAGGGGCAAGATGATAGAAAGAAGATATGAGTCATACAGGAAAAATAAAATTTATAAGTTGTAAAGGCTTAATATTTTATTAAACAAGAATAAAATCTTAATTAAAACATAAGTTTTCCAAATTTCCCATGATTACGCGCCTATGAATATTCATCAATGCCAGTTTATTAAAAAGTTTCAAGGCTCCAGGGGGGGCAGCTGCCCCTCCCTGCCCACCGCTGGCGACGCCCATGCTAGTGTGAGTTCTATGTCTTTCTTATATTATCTTGAATTAAAAATGTAACCATCACACTACTAAATTCTATTATGGCTGTGAAATGAGTAAATGCCAATAAAATTTAAGAATATGCGAGGATCTCGAAATACATTTGATCATAAGAGAACTCTCTTCTTTCTTCAGAACGCTTCTCCATTTCCCATAATAATTTAGCTTATACTTAATTTATTTATTCTTTAATCGCTGCTTTATATTTTTGTGGTATTTTTTTCCGCCGCCCTGCGTACATAAAATTTATTTTAATTAATTTTTCTATTTAAATTCTCTCGGGATAAGTAACGATTAATATGTTACGCACTACGCAATTTATACTTATTTCAATAAACCGTTCATGTAAAATTCCTTGAATGGACGTGGTAATTTCCCTGTGTCAGATGAAGTTTTATTTTTTTTTTTCGGATTGAAGAGCATCATCTTAAGGGGAATATTGGGGCTGGTTCTTTTCTCGGGACTGACTTTATTTTCCCAGTATTTACTATCTAAAAATTTCAGAATAAACAGCAGTCGAAATAAATCCCTTTCAAAATGCTTTTTTTTTTATTTTATTTATATATATATATATTTGTTTTTCTAAAAATGGCAAGTGAATGCGCGTACAGCTGAGCTTGACGCACGCTAGTTAGGTGTTTTTCTCAGCGCGCCCATGGCCATTCTTGGTTAATGATGCCGCTATTAAACAGTTACAGAAATAAAGAAAAAAGTAAATAAATAAGCAAAAAATAGAATAAAAATTTTCCATTACCGCGTCTTTGTTAAACATTTTTTTGCGTTTTATTCTTTTCTGTTGGTCCTTTGTTTCGTTTAAATTTCGACAAAAAGCGATTTATTAACGGAGATTAATTAAAATTTCGGACAAATGAGCCGCATTTCGACTTGTCCACATGTATATAATTAATCATTTTCTGCGTTCGTCTCTGTTCGATAAATGAGCAACTTGGACGAGGTTTTTTTTGTCCATTTTTACAGCGGAATGTGAAGTTTTAGAAGTTATTAGAAAAAAAAAAGGGGACCAAAATCGATAGACAACTTTTTCGGTTCTGAGTAATAATAGGCGAACAACACCACGGTAGTCCGAAATAGGAGAAAAAGTGTTGCAGAATATCGAATAAAAAATTGGGATGTTAGTCATGAAAAAAACGCTAGTGATCATTGCTACATTAATTTCGAGATAAATAACTGAACCAAATTTAATTAAAATAATTGATTGAAATAAACTAGAAAGTAATATGGAAGAATTTATAAGCTTAAAGATCTTAAATTATAGACGCAAATAGGTAACGGATATTAACATCTGGTTAAAGGAGTACTAGCTTTATGTTGATTATATCTAATACATCATTCTTATGTGTATGAAAAGAAATCGAGTATTTACACTGGTGGACCGCAGAATTACAAAACTACAAAAATTTAGTTAATAAGGAGTATAAAAAATATAGGAAATGTTTGTGTAGGAACGAAAGTGAAATATTATAGCAATTACAAAAATGTATTTAAACAATATAAGTATATCATTAAGCAAGCGAAACTGGACGCCTGGAGAAATTTAGCAAATAACAAAAATGTTTTTGGGTTAAAGTACAAAATTTTTAAGAAATAAAATGAA
Organism: Icerya purchasi; assembly: GCA_039619475.1. Classification (NCBI taxonomy): domain Eukaryota; kingdom Metazoa; phylum Arthropoda; class Insecta; order Hemiptera; family Monophlebidae; genus Icerya; species Icerya purchasi. The sequence continues at coordinate 140,896,756 of CM077116.1, forward strand.
AGTAACACAAATACCTACTTTAGATAATCAAGCAGTAACCGATGAATATAAAGTAAAATTATTAAGCACTAAATTATATTTGAATACAGACCCATTTCAAGCAAAACGTACAGTAAGCAACATACTTAACATAACAACAACTAATGACGTCGTAATAACAGCTAACGAAATAACAACTATTACTAAAGACTTAAAAAGAATAAAGTAGCCACTACTGAGCTGGATAATACATCAAATGGTTTTTTAAAAATTTTCAACATCAAATTTCCCAAAGTAATTACAACTCTAATAAATACACTTTTTCAAAATCATTATTTCCCGGAACAATGGGAATTAACAAGAACCGTAATAATACGAAAAAATAACAAACCGCTAAATGAGTCAACTTCTTACAGAGCGATATCGCTTATTTCGAACTTCGGTAAAGTTTACGAAAAATATATCTTAAATAGACTTTAGCGATCTATATGTATTAGATATTAAACATGTTACTTAACTTAAACGTTTAGGTATAATTATCGATAGTAATTCAAAATTTTATAATAATTTTACTTTTATTAAAAATAAAATCGATAAATTTTTACTTATATTTTACACATTATACAACAATCAACGGGCTATAAATTATCAGAAAAGGAATAATATTGAACAAGTCAGTAATACTCAGCAATGTATTGTATGGCAGTATCATATATACCGCGACATGTTAAGAATACAACGGTTTAGGAAAATGTTACATAGCTATCAACGACTTATAATTTTATAATGCTTATTAAATCGTATAGGACGATAAGTTACCAAGCAGCTTTAGTTATTACGGGACTTAAACCGATGGAAATGGAAATTGAAAAGCATATTACTTTGTTTAGTATTAAACACAAGATCAGGCTGAATAACGAATTTAGTAACGTAAAATATATTCATAGAAACCTGTTTACCTATCAAAATCAATTACTTAACGTTAAAAAATTAAAAATTATTATGGAAAATTTATTATTATATAGATAAATTTCAGCAAATTTGGAATAATTACAACGGTATTGCATATCAGTATTTTCCGGATATTAGGGAAAGATTAAATAATAAAGTTTTTACCCCAAATTTTTTTAATGCGCAGTTTATAACTGGACATGGAATATTTAAAGTGTACTTGTACAAGTATGGAATTGTGGAGTCGAAAAATTGTGTTAGATGCAATTTTCAGTATAGCGTGTATCATATATTTTACAAGGCCTCAATAGCAGTAACACAATTACTGAAGGTACTACGGAACAACTGGTAACAGATAATTTCAACCACTTCAATCACTTTACAATACAAGAGGTTAAAAGTCGTAAAAATAATATTACATTTATAATTAAGGCACTATTTAAGTTTAAGAATTATACTTACCTCTTTACACATTGTAAAACAGAATTAATGTAACCTAATAAACTGAATTGGATGGGGCACATTAATTTTTGTTATGCCATATACCTCTATACCTAATGAATTATACGAAATACATTTGCCTCATCGGTAGTATCCGAAGCGAGAACTCCCAAAAAAGAAAAAAATCGAAATTTTTATTATATTCGTTCCCGTGAAGTTTTACTTTAATATATCGAAACAGAATAGGATTATCGATAGATCAGCCTTATAGTCGTAGTTATGTGTCGGACATTAGCTTTAATTTTGCGAATAAATCCGCTTTTGTTGGTTTTTTCTGTTTAATTAACACGTCTAATACCAGGGAAAACCGGCAGTCAAAATAATCGTGCGTAGCACATATCTTGTACCCTTCTGTAATATATAATTATTAAAATAATTTGTCGTCTTTGATAAATTTTTTGGGTTTCATTCAGTGTATATTTTCGCGTTAATATCTGTCTGCTCGGTGAAGCTGACACCCCCCCCACGGATACTGCTATCGATATTAACTGTATCCGTTTTGTAACGTTTGACTACTCACAGTGGTTAGTTTAAATCAGCGGTACTTGAAAAAATCGCGAAAACCTTTGAATTTATTTTTTTCTTTTCCCGAACCCGCTAAATTTAGTTCTAATTTTTTCCGACAACCTCGTAATAACATGTCTCCTTTCATCGGATATTGCGATATTTTCTAAATAAAAATTATTTTACACCGATTTTAGAAACGTAGAGGATTTAAAAAGAAATTTGGATCAATGTGAAAAGTTCACTACCGGGTGCGATTTTTTTTTTTTTTTCACGGAAGGAAAAAAAAAATAATCCTATTTATAACCAAGCAATAATAGGTAATATAAAATACTACGAAAAACCAGCTCTATAAGTCTGGTTATTGAAATTCGTTCAGATTGCGAAAATGTTGCGATTTCAGGTAGAGTATACCAACACGCTTCGAATTTTAATTAAAACCGCGATTGCTTTACACAGTAAATAAATGCGAACACGCCGCCAATGTTAATTCGAATGTTATTAAAAAGATTCCAGCGGGGTGAACGAAAATTCCTCCCCAAAATTTTCATTCTACATTAAGATGTGACCTGAAAGGCGTGGGTTAAACCCGAAGGTGCCTCTACAAGAAGCCCCCTCGATTCGTCTTTAAAATTTTCATTAAAGTTACGAAAACCAAAAATTGTCGTAAGTATTTATCGTTTTACGATTTAACGAGGTGAAAATTAGCCGTATTCTTTTTTGTTTAAAAACATTTTAAGTTTTCGCGATTTCTCGCGGGGAATGTTTGCGCCAATCAAAATTATTGTGGCTTTCATTTAGTGAGAAACTCGTTTTGTTACCTACAGCTTCGCCGTTAAATACCCGTTCCAGTCTGTATTTAGAAATTAATAAGAAATCTTTTGTTTTATCTAGAATTTTATATATGTTCTGGTAGACGTCCGTTTTAAATCTTTATTTTAATTAATCTCCTTTTTTTTTTTTATAAATTTTTAAATCCTTGACCGAAATATTCATTAAAGTCAATTTCCGGAGGTTCCAGACCTTTCATCATTGCATTTGTTTTTTACATAAACAGCCCATTTATATAACCGCTAGCAGTCACATTTATTCTCTTTTTTTATACAATGAAAACTCTATATTTCCTCTAGAGATTCACACTTTCCTTATTCAGTTTTCCTTTATAATAATTAAATGAAACATTAAGTACATTACACAACAGCAAATAGTTGACAAAAGTTTAGGATTTGAATGTTGTAATGTGTACATTACATTGTATGTATACTGCATATAAATAAAGCAAATAAAGTAAAAAATATTAAGTTTTGGAAAATGTGGTGAGAGAGAAAATGTGCGTGTGTGTACGAGATCCTGTTGTCGGTCAGGGGTAAATAACCAATTAAGGACCATCGCAAGGGGGAGCGCTCACAATTCCGGGCGGCACCGGATGAAAAGGAGGGAAAAAATGAAAAAGATTTTTTTTTAAGCTGGGGTCAATCGCTGTTTTACCTTTCTCCGGTATTATTGTTTTTGACTTTTCTCTGATCGTGACGGAAATCGCGTATAAAATTATTTTCCGCTAGTGGCGTCAATCGATTCGACAGAAAAAACCCGTGAAACATAAAACGGGGAAACGAGTCAGCGGATTTTCTAGCTCGTTCGGCTACCCGCGATGGTTCTTTACTCTGCAATTTTCCTACCTCGGACGTTCTCCTTCTACCCTCAGCCAATCATTCCCGACTCTGGTCGGACATTTATCCTTCTTTATTTTCGATTCCTGCCACTTCTCATTATCTTCAAATATAACCAGTTCTCTGTCTTCAGCCGTGGTTTCAGTCCGCTTCTTATCAACGTTCTGCGATCGTTTCTTTAATCAGACTGCGATTTAATCACTCTCTTCTCCGCTCTTCACGTTTTCGCTTTTCCCTGTCCTCCTCTCCCGATTGTTCCCTTCATAGTTCTATCTCTACTCCACTATATATTGCAAACCACATCTTCTTCTCTTGCTTCTGAACGCTCTGCTTTGTACTCCTAGGCGCTCGTTATAATTCTTTCGTTATCCTTTCCTTCCAATCTCCAGCTATAATACCTGTACTTCAATATTTCCTATGCCCTCTATCTCTAATTGTCTCTCGATTTACCAGTTATTTTAACTTTTCTAGTTGTTGGGTGAAAGCTGCTGACGCGATTAAAAAATAAAAATAAATATATTATTATTTTAAAGAAAAAAAAAGCGAGAGCCCGATTTATAATCATCACAAACTTTTCTTAATAATAATTTCGATACACCGGATTAAAGGATCCCGCCGTTTGATTATCGCAGCCCTGATTACCGGAAAGTCGCCAGACCAGGAAACCAACGAACCCCGGATCACCGACGGCAACGGTGATACGTACAATTTGCTCGTTTACAATTTGTTCCATTTTTTGTTTATTTGTTTTTGTTCGTATGCAATATTGTGCTTTTTCAGCGGTCGACCGATGGCGAAAGATCGGTGTAGGTCATTTTCATTAATATGCTACGTAAAGAATTCGAATAATATTATTTTTGTAGTAATAATAAAATAATTAACATTTTCGTTTACAGTAAATATAAGGCAGTGGTGGTACCTCTGAGGGCATAACAAAACCTAAACTAATATTCCCGTTACAATGTAAATAATATTTCCGGTAACAAACATGAAAAATCATGTTGTAAAAGATTCTTTCTTTATTAATTTCTCTGTAATTTTGATATATATGTTTATCTTTCTATAGAAAATTACTAACACCCTGCATAGTTACCAAATTGCGTAAACAAATATAAGATATTATTAAAAAGAATTATTTCAAATATAACTTTTTTTGTGAAATTAATACTTGTTGTTATGCAATAACCGAGTATTACGTTACGTAATAAAGCTGCTTCACGCGATTTCTCCTTATTTGCTGAAATACAACTGAACTTTCTGAAAATCAAATTGTTCTCATTACTATAATTATTTATTTTTTTGCTTCTTCTACGCCATTCCGCTTTCCTCATTTCACCTATTCTGTAAACTGTCCGTCTCAAAAACCCCCACAGTTCGGTTAAGCGACATCGGAAACTAGTAAATTATGCACTAAAACCTTCCGCAGGGATCAGTCGACCCACTGGCGGAAATCGAAACAAAATCGGTTCGGTAGTTCGTAAGATTAACGCGCACAGATAGAAAAATTTTTTCACTTTCATTTATTAATTACAACGTAATTCTTAAGCTACCCCCCATTCGAAAAAATGTCCCAATTTTCTGTAACGCTAAATGTCCCAATTTTATGTAACGTTTGTTATATTTTGTAGGATTTTTGTTATTGTTATTTAAAAAATGTCACAATTTTATGTAATGAAATATGTAACGAAATAATGTCTTAATTTTATATAACGGAAGTTAAATGTTAGAATAGGATTTTTGTGGTTATGTTATTTTTTGTGTGTGTTGATGCCAGTAAGAATTACGTTGTAAATTTTGATCATTTTATACAAAGTATAGAAGAGAAAGAGACAGAAATGAAAGCAAGAGGGGTCAAGGGGCACAGCCCCTTGCGAGGCCAAAATGGCCGAGTATATATATATATATTAACCAGGGGAGGATTCAGAGAGACATTTGGGGAGGGGGATTATATAATTACGTAATATCTTATACGGTAGATAGTAAATTTGAGAAATACCTTATTTCATAAAGAAAATCAAACAGTGATTTCGTTAGAAATTTAAAAATGTTTTAAAAATACATTACTACTGTTTAATTTAAATTTTGTTTTATTTTTAGGCGAAAAATAAAGAAATTATACAATTTTGGCTAAAATGGTGGTTTAGAATTTGAACAGTACATTACTAGAAAAAATAGAACGGGATAGTATTTTTTATTAGACTTTCAATTCTTTTTTATTCTTGTTAGTAATCCGATCCGAATTGTTTGTCCGTGAGAAAGTAAAATAGATATATATATTTCTCATTGAACTATTTTTTAATTAAAATTGGAAAATAAAAATTAAAAATAAATAAAAAAGACAAAAGATCAACGACAGTTACATTTAAAACAGAATAAAAACGTAACATTAACACTTTTGCTAGGAAACAGAATTAAATATTAGTTATAATTAAATCCATAAGTAACAGTTATACAAATTGTTTATAGTATAAACTAAGTTTTTCTATTGTAAAAAAATCATTTTATCGAGAATTTATTTTTTTGCCCCCCCCCCCCCCCCTCCACGGGTTGATATTAACAGACGGAAGATGGACAAAAGAAGTACTGAACTGGCGACCATATATAGGAAAACGGAAACAAGGAAAACACCCAAGAAGATAGTTAGATGATATAATAAAACAAGCCGGCCATGTATGGATAAGCGAGGCTCAGGATAGACAACAGGGGAAGAATTTGGGAGAGTCATACGTCAAAAGTATTGTCGGCAAAAGGCTGCTAGAAGAAGAAGAAGAAGAAGAAGATAAATATATATAAAATATTCTACGGTATGCGCTGCAGCAAATGTACGCCTGAAAGGTAGTGCGTAATATCGAATAGTTTGTGGGCTTTTATCTGTATAAATTTTGTATGAGGTGGCAGAAATAATCCTATTTTGAATTGTTTACGACGGTTTTTTTATATTTCTTTAGAATCGCATTACCGGTGGTAATGGGGGGGGGGGAGAACTGAACATGTGATGGAAAATCTATCATAATAGGACTCCTACTCTTTTGGACTGCTTCGATAATGTCGTAAACTTTTGCTTTATTAATTTGGCTTTGTACTTCGCATCCTTAATGGAGTTATTTTTTTGCCTTAGAGTTTAATTAAAAAAGTATTATCTTTCGCAGTTTTTTTTTACTCGATAGATGCGACTTATCGGGCTTCTTTTTAACTGAATTTTCATTAGGTTTTCCACGTTATTACGAGATTTTCTCATTATCATTATTTATGAATCTATTGTATTGCATAATTTTAAAAAATGACATTATTATTTTATGTTAACCCGATTTAAATATATATACACAGTGCGTCCCGTAAGTTTTGAGACTGAGTTTATAAACTATACAAAAAAAAATACCAAAATTTTTTCAACACGATTTTTATTCAAAATAGGCTCCATTAGACTGTATACATTTGTTTGCGCGATCCTCCAACCTTTTCATACCTTTCAAAAACGCGTCGCTTGGAATATCGTTGAGGTTGCTCGTCACAGCTTCTTGAATCTCAGGAATCGATGCAAAATGTTTTCCTGTCAGGGTCATTTTTAGTTTGGGAAACAGGAAATAGTCCGGTGGACTCATATCCGGCGAATAAGGCGGGTGGCGCAACACGGGAACCGATTTTTTTGCCAAAAACTGAACGTTAATCGCTGCGGTGTGTGCTGGAGCGTTGTCGTGTAACAGGAAAAAAGATCGATTTCTCCACAAATTCGGCCTGACGCGCGCAATTCTTTTACAAAGGCGATCTAGAACTTGCTGATAGAATGCAGCATTGACAGTAACACCATGAGGAACAAATTCTTTGTGAACAATTCCTTTTGAATCAAAGAACACGATAAGCATTGTTTTTACTTTGGACTTTTGAAATCGCAATTTTTTGGGTCGCGGGGAATTTTTTCCACACCATTCCGCGCTTTGCCTCTTCGTTTCAGGGTTATACGCAAAACACCAACTTTCGTCACCTGTAATTATGCTTTCAAGAAAATTCGGATCGGCTTCAATCATTTCGAGAAGGTCTCGCGCATGAAAGACGCGTTGTTCTTGTTGCTCAGCTGTCAGAGCATGTGGAACGAAGCGCGCGCAAATCTTCCGTTTCTGTAAATTATTTCGAATAATGCGTTGAACGATGGATTTAGGGATTCCAGTTTCTTCTTCTACCAACCTGTGTACACCCCGCACTTCGATTCTCCTTCAAGAAATCGGCAACACGAGCGATGTTTTCGTCTGTTTTCGTTGTGCATGGTCTCCCACCTCTCTCTTCGTCTTTAATGCACTCGCTACCCGAAGTAAACGAATTAAACCACCGAAATACAGTAGCAAGAGACAAAGTAGACTCAGCGTAAGCCACTTTCATCATTTCGAACGTTTCCGTCGCACTTTTACCCGCTTTCCAACAAAACTTAATCGCTGCGCCTGGTTCGAGATTTGTTTCCATTTTAAAGTTATGACAGCACAACCAACAGTAGGTCACGCGCACAGTCACCAAACCGAGACTAATCATCCGATCGACTTGAAACTTGGTATGAAAGGGTAAGAAGGATGTAGTAAGAAGTTCCTAAAATTTCATGAAGATAGTGCTACTTGTTTCGATTCTATACTCGTAGTCTTAAAACTTATGGGACGCACTGTGTATATATATATATAATTATTTTTTTTTACTATATAATACAATAAATTTAATAAGTAGCAATAATAATAATAACGGTAATAAAAGGAATTGTGTAAAAATTAGGAAATATAATTAAACTTTAAGAAAAGTCTGCTACTAATTACATTACGCAACAGGTTTGTAAATCAGATACGTACTTAAAGACGTGATCTTGTTTTTTAATGAAAGTAGAATTATTGACGAACTTTTCCGGCGAAAGATCTTTATTTTATTTATGGCGGATAGAAAAATATAACGATATCAATTAAGGAATAAAGATTTTACCTTATAGATTTTGTTTTGTTTTATATGATTTTTTTTTTGATTATATTTTATTATAATTTTTTCGCCATTTTTTACTTATTAAAAGGAGGTCACACATGTTCGGTACGTATGCGCTTGTTTTTTATGTTTGTTCACGTTGTATTTTCCGTGTGGACTGATATTTCTTTATTCATCCGAAAGTGTACCGGTCAACGGTGGTACCATGTGAGTACTACTGATGAAAATCGATGAACAGATAAAAATCGTGAAAAACTTGGGACCTTTTCGATACATTGTTTCGGCAATATGGCAAACGCGGTTCACTCAAAGTATTGCCAGTTTACCGTGGGAGGGATTTTTAGAAAGACCAAAAAAAAAAGAAAAAAAAAAACTAAAAAGTTGTCAACGTTAATTATTGCGGATCAACATAATATGGATTGGAATACAAAAACCAATTTGAAACCGCCAGTTACAGGATCATTTGCTGACGGAATTTGAGGATTATAACCCTTAATCAACACTTAGCTCTTTATACAGTACTGAAAGTAGCATCATTTTAATTTGGTCTAAAATGTTCATACTAATAAGATAGTTTTTTTTTTTTTTTTTTTAAAAAAAAAACAACAAAATACAGACTTCAAAATTTACTCTAAAAATTTAATTAAAAAAAAGTTCATTAATTTTTTGTAATCGACGCGGAAATCACAAATTGAAACAGTAATTAGAACCGATTTACTCGACTGATAGAAAACAGGTGTGTTGTTGTTATACACTCGTTAAACTGTTTCTAGATATTATTATTTAAACTTGGTGCCGATTACAAGAAGATAATCTTTAAATATTATATTTTACTGTAAAACACGTTATATTTTTATCGAATAATTGTTTTTTTTTTTTTGCTTTTTAGAATATTTTTATTTCATTTTCAGAGTAAATCTCGACTTTTATTTTTTAAACTATTTTATTAAATAGTAATATTGTGTTCACTGTTCACGTTGTACAACCTATTTGCGGATTTTGTAGACTAATGTGTTACTTTGATTTGATTATTCTTATGAACAACTCGAAACCTGCAATGAACTTCGGTAACGACTTAAACGAATCTTGCTCAGTAGATTAATTAGTTTTATCAAATACCACCTTCAATTTTTAACAGAACCTATGTAAAATCGGATTTATTTGCAACCTTGTTTTTTCTCTTGTATTGTAATGTTTTCTGAAATGTCGAAATGCACAGTCTATCGTGTTTTAAAAATATGGCGGAGGCGAGCACTGGTACAATTCGGCGTTCCATTAATCAAAACCCCTTTGAATACATAAAACGGAAAAATTCATTTTTTTGAACCTTAGCGCCGTAATATGCTCGGCGCAGACGGTAGTAGTGAAATATGCTCAATTGTAACTCACGGGATTATTCGATTTAAGAAGTTACGACGGAATAATGGCTATGTAATTTTTCTTGCGCAATTATCTGATTGTTTATTCCGAACGAAACGAGAATTACTTGCAAATAATATTATTGTAATTTTAAAAAAAAAAAAGAGATAAAGTACACACTCATCTTTCTGCGTTGGCCGCGGCTGGTCGACTTTACCAGCCGGCATAAAACTCGAAAACGGCATAAAATTTTGAAAAGAATATATTTAAATGAATACCACATTTATCGAAGATGAACAATAATACGATTTCGAGCGGAATTACTAATGACTCTTCGCTTTACTCAGCATAGTGTAAACGTTACTTCGGAACGGATGAGAATGACAATCATCGGTTATCCGAGGAAACCGGTTACTTGAATGGAATGCATGTACAAGAAAATACAATTAGCGTATTTTCTCGTTGCAGGCCAATTCAGAGCCAGTGATACAGGATTTTAGCGAACTTTACTCTAGAAATCGATAACGACGGATGAAAACGATCGACTTTACAATCGGTTCATGACAACTGAATTAGATATTAGGCACTTTGTCCAGCGACAAATTCGTAAACGTCAAAAGAAAAAATCATAATTTTTTAACGTTAACCGATATTCGCACTATTGTAAAACAAAATAGACAATGTAACCGAGCGCGTAGTCTTTTTAAGATAGAAGGAAAAAGAAAAGGATGTGATCACGTCATATTTAAATCGATACTGGAGCGGAATAAAAGGAAATGAATTCGTTGATAAACTAAGAGTCGCCGAAAATCAAAAATTAACGACCAAATGTCACACTGGGGACAAATTATCCGCATACTATTAAAACTATTGTAATAAATAAAGAAGAAAAAAAAAATTGTAAATATCCGATAATATCAATACAACATATTCAAAAAGACGATAACTGCTTAAAACACACTATTATACGCCTTGGAACAGGGCACATTAGAACAGAGCAGATGGACTACAGAAACTGAACACCACCCCGAATCAGATAAACGTCAATAAACGAGACTGCAAAGGAAATGTTAATCATCACCTACGACGGTGTGTCCGGGGAGAATGGTTAAAATACAAAACCAGTAGCTTCCTATAAACGATTTTACATGGCGAGCCGCGTCTGAAGTCGAGCAAATCAGTCGGCATAGCTGTGTAGACAACCTTATTGCAGAGAACTTTGATGGCATAATGAAATGGCGGGAACAATGGGAGCTGTCAAACGCAGAGATAAGCGAGGAAGCTAATTACATACCCTGAAGCAACGGTAAAAGTGGGTTTGACTTAATACGTAAAGAATTGGTGCAATTAAATCACATCCGAACTGAACACAGACGCTGTAATGAACTCCTAGCGAGATGAAATAAAAAAAAACAAAAAAAAAAACGACACTGCCTGCTACTGTATTACACCAAACTAGCGAACACATATTGTACGTAACTATCGAAGAAGGGCTTTCAGCAGAGGAGGAATTTTTAACGAAATTCGCGAAATGTCTACGGGGCGGCGTTGACATGGATACGAAATTTTGGCACATGTCACTTTAGTGTTTCCGTACCGAGCTGTACGACAAGAAGAAGTGTACCAGATTCCATAAATTATTAAATCAGAATTATTACATGTTACATCGGTAAAGACAGTGTCTATCGTTACCGATCCACTGGGTCAGACGTGTAGACAACTTTATACCAGCATCTCAAAAAATGCATTATTGAAGTTTTTGAACATTACATTTATGATATAAAAACTGATTCAAATGTTAAAGAAAAAATTCAAGCCAAACAAAGTAAAGAAAAAAAAAAAGCCCGGAACATCATTTGCCCCATAACAGTACAGATATTTCTGCGAATTGTTTACAAATCGAATTATTCCTCTTAATGAAACCAGCGTGTATCTGGCGAATTTCTTACATTTTTCTTTCAAATAGCACACACATGATGTTCTCTCTTCGTGTTGGTATTATTAAATTATTATTCACTGATAAATATGATTTTATTTTTCTGATTTTCCATTATTTTCTATTTTTAAAATACACTCGTATTTACGCACCCGGTCCGTTAATTACCTCCGTATCCCTTCCGGCTCGATGTCAATTTTTTTGTTTTTGATTAGAATGAAAACGAAAGTGAATATTTTCAAATTTGAAATATTAAAACACCCCTGGCTATTTTGAAATACCGTTTTTTCAAAATCTGTTTTAATATATTGCGATCTAAAGCCCCAATCTTTCTTTTTTTTTTTTTTTTTTATGCCTGTATTCTTGTCCTATAGCAAATATATTGGATATTGGTTGCTAGAAAGACACCCCCCCCTCAAATAATATATTTGTTTCGTAATTTTACAACTTATATTATGAAATTTAAAGTAGCAATCCAGTTAAGTTTAATGCCACTATAAATTCCATTTACAGTCTTTCAAATGCACATTGATCGCCGTAATTTTAATAATCTTAATACAAATAGCGATAATACATAAATGATTTTAACTTAAACTCCTCAGTATATCATCAGATTATACTTCTTTCTATTGCTTATTTCTTCGAAAAATTAGTTGATTGAATACACACTTTAAATTTACTATTTACTAATTCTTCTGTATTGCTGTCTAAAATCATCCCTCTACAATTATACCCTTTCAGAATATGATAAAAACTGTATCCGGAAAATTACGTATAATACGATTTACCAAATCTTCTAAAATATATTTTACAATTACCATGTCACACCAGTAATAAATTATACATTATATAAAAGTTCGGATTAAACCGATTATTATTGAATCTGTCATTCAAATTTGGAAAATCGTTGTATGTTAAGTCATTATTATTCTATATAATACTGATAAAGGATAATTTTAAACTGATTTATTTTCACGTATAAATTTATTATTAATATATTTTACGTAAAATTAAATTTATGCGTTATATCAATGTTGTTTTTAATAAAAAATAAATTTATATGTTTACATATATATATATTTCGAAATTCAAACGAGTAATCCCTGCTATTACTATTGATGCCAAATAGCTCGTTGTTCTGTATGCCTTGATCATTTTAATGGCAATGAGATTCTTTGAAATGATCTTATTAATGTTGTAAATTTTTTAATTTTTAACATTTAAATATAAATACTACCGTTATAGATTATATTTAGTATTATTGTAGATTTATAAAGAATTATTCCTTTTTTTCTAATTTAATCTATTAATATTTTTGCACAGTTTATTAAATGTATCTATATATGCATAAATTTGCTTATTTTATTTTTTACGTTGTTGAAGTGATTATAAAAAATTTTTAATATTTCTTCTCAATTGTTACTCCCAAATATTTTATTCTTCTTCTTCTTTCGAATGGATTTCGGATTACAAAACTATATTTATGCCACGCAATCACGACAAGGCTACGTCAGAAACTTCATGTATATCTTGAAACGACTCGTTAAAAGCTTTGCTTGGGCATTTGTGGACGCTATCGTTCGATGGATTGTTGTGGTTTGTCGCAGTCACAAGCAACGTTATTTTTCAATTTCCACCGCGCCAACAGTTCATTGCATCGTCCTTTTTCTGTCCGGATACGATTTAATTGTACTCAATCTTTGCGAGGAAGCTCAAAACACTATGATATCAGGATAAACGAGATCAGTTTCCGATTGTTAGGGTTTGACACGTTCCACTGTTTTCGCCATTTCCGTATGTCCGCCAATTCTTCGTGGGTTATTAAGTTTTCCGCGGTAACAAATGCCGGTTTCCTCGACTTCAATCGTTTTATCCTGAACGGATGATTGTTTATGGCTTCAGTTATTTGTATACTTTAACCATTCTTTCGTAGCAGCTCTTTCCCTACAGATGTCAGGAGGCGCAATGTTACTTAATATAGACATCACGATATGGAAATTGACATCACCGTTCCAGTAATTAGCCCCATCGTTGAGTTTAACTGCAAATCAAGTTTTTTGTTATGTGACAGCTATTTAGCCAAACAGGCGCTGCATATTCCGCTACAGAGTAAACCGAGGCTAACGCCGCTGTTCTCAGTACTGCTGCAGAAGAACCCCATAATTTACCAGTAAATTTAATGTATACAGTGAAACTTCTACTAACGGACATTTCTAAACAGTGGACATTTCCTAATAGCGGACAATTCCTAATAGCGGACAATTTTAAAATCGACGGCATTTCCCCATAAGACACAATATAAAAATATTTCCCAATAACGGACGCGGACACATTAATAAGTATGATTTTGGAAATTCGATTTCTGTTAAACGGTCAAAGTTTATCAAAAAAAGTTCAATTAGTGCCCCAGATTATTGTTTAACAGACGAGGTACCGACATAAATGAATTAGCAGCTGAATTCATGCAACAACAAAATCCATCCGATACATGATACAGTAGACACTGTGATGACAACAATAATGTTTTTATCATGACGAAGAAGACGACACAACTACTGAAGTTGACGGTGAAACTTTAAATAATGTTCACTCGTTAGTTGGAAAACTAAGATAATATTCCATTCATAAAGCTCCGGTGCTGAAGGTTTAAAAATGATATCCGAAAACTGCACGGTGCATGTCGAATGGCGGATTTTAAATGAAAGAAACAAAGTGAAATTACCGATTTTTTTTTATACAAAACTGAAATATGTTCAATATGATAGGATTTACACAGTATGTGTTAAAAAAAAAAGAGATATTTTGAACATAGGTGACAAAAATTATAGATTATCTCGCGTTCTTAAAAACAAGAAGTGATTTATACTCTATTGCCTAACTTGTTCATCAACTAATACTGGAATACAAACATAAGTAAGTACTGTAGTAGTACTGTACATACATACATATTTTTATATTATACAAACATTTTTTTCTTTATATTTTAGACGCTCGTATGTTTTAAGTAAATATGTACTGTAGTTTTTTATATTATGTACCATCTTTTATATTCTTGTTAAATACGTTGCAATACACAATAATGTAAATTTCAGTAAAAACTGTACATACATTATTATTTCCCATTAGGGGACACTTTTTATAACCGGACAAATTTTTTGGTCCCACGACTGTCTGTTATTCAGAAGTTTCACTGTATTTCTAATTTTTACCTTTGCTGTTGTATTTTCCAAATTTTATGCTTATCCTTTATATTTATGTAATTTATTACGTTTACTTCTTTGTTGTTAAATTTGTTATCGAAGAAAATATATTTTGATTTTAACATATTAATATTTAAATTATATTTAAAAATTTTTAAACTTCTTACATACACTACTTATGTTTTTTTTCCATGTTTATTACATTTTTATCCACTATTATCATATCATATATAATAAAAGAAACTTTAATAACAAACAATATAGATCAATAAATTAGATAAATACCTATTTAGAAACGTTTTCGGGCATAACCCATCATCAGCTAACACTAACTTAAAGGAAACTTAAAACATACTGAAGTGAATATAGGGAATACATGTGTATATATAGTAGATGTAAAGAGGAATAAACATGGCAGGTATAAAAATCTATAGGTTGAAAATGCTAATAATTAATATAAAATATAAAATAAAACAAGAAGACAAAAAGTTAAATTCTTATATTAAACAGTGGATTATTATTATTAGGTGTTTGGTCATTTAAAATATTATTTTTATATTTATTTATATAATAATTTTCTGCAATGTTCATATTATTACCTTTGTGATAAGTGGCCAGGATGGTTACAGTATTTTCTATTGAATTAGGTTTATGTTTATTTTTAATTAGATGTTCTGCATAGGTTGATTTTTCTATTTCATTATTATTAAATGCTTTTATATGTTCTTTATATCTGCAATTGATTTTTCGCCCTGTTTGACCAATGTATGATTTCTCACAATCAGTACAATTTATTTTATATATACCGCTATTTTTGTAAATATTATTATTTTTTAAATTTAAGGTGTTTATTTTATATTTTAAATTATTTTTAGTTTTGAATGCTACATTTAAACCTTGTTTTTTGAATAAATTGGTTAATTTGTATATGTTATTGTTTATAAATGTGAATGTTATCCATCCTTTATTGTTAGTAGCAGCATTATTGACTCTTAATTTTTGTATATATTTTGATTTTGATTTTATTTTGTGAATTAGTTTATCTATTATTTGTTCGTCATAACCATTATTTCTTGCCAAAGTCTTTAATATATTAATTTCTATTTGTTTTTTATTTATATTCATGGGTGTAGTTAATAATCTATTTATTGCAGTCATGAAGTAAGCATATTCATGTTGGTTTGGGTGATTTGATTTGTAAAAGCAGATAAGGGAAACAGTTTAGTAATCATCAATAAAAATGAAATCATCCAAAAAACTGAAAATTTTTTAAAAGAAAATAATATACAATTAATAAAAACAGACCCCACTAATAAATATCAAATAAAAATAAGGAAAATAATAAAAGAATCTGATATAATAATAAATAATAATGAAGCTAAATATTTAATAAATATGAACCCAAAAGCACCAACTCTTAACCCTTTAATAAAAATACATAAAAATAATGCTCCTATAAGACCACTAATAAATTATACTAGTGCACCTTCTTATAAAATCTCAAAATTAATAACTAAAATATTAAAAACTAATATATCAATTAATAATAAATATACTATTAGAAACAGATTGGATGTTTTTGATAAATTAAAAAATATAAAAATTAATAACAAAACTAAATTAATTTCTTATGATATAACAAACCTTTATACAAATATACCTATAAATGAAACCATAGATATAATTAAAAAATCTGTAAATAAGTTAAAGAATAATATTTTTTGTAATCAATTAATCCAAATAATTAAAACTGTTACAGAGCAAAATTACTTTAATTTTAATAACTCCTGTATATACAAAATAATGGATTAGCTATGGGCTCACCTTTGTTAGGTATTTTAAGTGAAATCTTTCTACAAAATTTAGAAGAAATATACATGGAAAATATAATACAAAAATACAATATTAAATCTTATATTACATATGTAGATGATACACTACTAATTTTTGATGAAAATAGTAGTAATACTGAAAATGACATTCTAAATGATTTAAATAAAATTCACAAAAATATTCATTATACTATGGAAAAAGAAGAAAATAACAAAATAAATTTCTTAGATATAACAATAATAAAATCAAATGATAAGTTAACATATAATATTTATAGAAAACAAACCACCACTGATAATATAATTCATAAAACATCAAATCACCCAAACCAACATAAATATGCTTACTTCATGACTGCAATAAATAGATTATTAACTACACCCATGAATATAAATAAAAAACAAATAGAAATTAATATATTAAAGACTTTGGCAAGAAATAATGGTTATGACGAACAAATAATAGATAAACTAATTCACAAAATAAAATCAAAATCAAAATATATACAAAAATTAAGAGTCAATAATGCTGCTACTAACAATAAAGGATGGATAACATTCACATTTATAAACAATAACATATACAAATTAACCAATTTATTCAAAAAACAAGGTTTAAATGTAGCATTCAAAACTAAAAATAATTTAAAATATAAAATAAACACCTTAAATTTAAAAAATAATAATATTTACAAAAATAGCGGTATATATAAAATAAATTGTACTGATTGTGAGAAATCATACATTGGTCAAACAGGGCGAAAAATCAATTGCAGATATAAAGAACATATAAAAGCATTTAATAATAATGAAATAGAAAAATCAACCTATGCAGAACATCTAATTAAAAATAAACATAAACCTAATTCAATAGAAAATACTGTAACCATCCTGGCCACTTATCACAAAGGTAATAATATGAACATTGCAGAAAATTATTATATAAATAAATATAAAAATAATATTTTAAATGACCAAACACCTAATAATAATAATCCACTGTTTAATATAAGAATTTAACTTTTTGTCTTCTTGTTTTATTTTATATTTTATATTAATTATTAGCATTTTCAACCTATAGATTTTTATACCTGCCATGTTTATTCCTCTTTACATCTACTATATATACACATGTATTCCCTATATTCACTTCAGTATGTTTTAAGTTTCCTTTAAGTTAGTGTTAGCTGATGATGGGTTATGCCCGAAAACGTTTCTAAATAGGTATTTATCTAATTTATTGATCTATATTGTTTGTTATTAAAGTTTCTTTTATTATACCATTTTAACAAACAGGATGTATTCACCTACATTTATTATCATATCGTCTACGAACGTGATTTAACCGTTAGCTGGTAATTTAATTTTATAAATTCTTGGAAAGACATATTCCTTTCATCATTGGAAGGTAGCTGTTTGAATTGTACAAATTCGATTTAAGTATCCGACAAAAAAGTACTGGCTCGATTTCAAAAGTCTGCCATCTTTAACGTCAAATATTAAACATATTCCGTTGTCTATAGCAGAATCGGACAGTAGGCAATTTCTTTCATCTGCAATTAGTAATGTTCTATCTATTTTAATAATATGACTGTTCTTGTCGTTGGGTTTTTGCGTAAAGATGACCTTCCGATTCCAACGTGTAGTGTCACGTGAATATCTCTAAAAAAGAAAAAAAAAGGATCTGCGAATATAGGTAAACTTTATCGCAGTGTACAAAGTGCTAGACAACGCTTGAATTTACTTTATTAGTAATAGTTCATTTCAGTAAATTCGACATATCATCGCGCTTCATTAAGACATTGTAAACAAATAATGTGTTTCGCAAACATATGTAATATATGAAAAGTGTTTAAAATGTATGTTAAAAAAAAAAATAATATATATATATATATAAGTATATATAAAGTTCTTTTGAGGAAAATATTTTTAATTAAATTCCCGCTAATCGTTATGAGAAATAAAATTCTAGGGTCACGCGCATGAACGATGCGATAAAAAAAAAAAATGTTTAGTGTAAGTCTCAACAACGACAGCATGACCGAGAATAAGGTGATGCTATGTGTATGATGGGATCATGGGATCAGCTAGGTGTCGCTTGCAGCTGCTTCTACCTGACGAAATCATTGTTGGAAAAAGGCTTCAAATAACTGATGCATCTGAGTTGATTACTTAAGGAAAAACGACTGTTTTTCGCGACATTACACGATAAAGGGATTTTGTTGTAAACGCTGCTCGGCCGGTCAAAGAAGCGTCAGAAGCGGTCGAATGAGTAAACCTTGTTCACCCGCCATACTGTCCAGGTTCTTACGATTGTCACTTGTTCCGATCGATGGCCTATGGTCTGTCAGCACTTCAGTAATCTTGAGGATGTACGAAATTGAATCGACTCACAGATAGCCTTCAAAGACGCGAATTTCTTTGGACAAAGTATCCGCCAATTACGAGAATGATAGGACACAAAGAAATGGCTAGCGACGGATGGTACTTTTAATGATTGCACCTTGAATTCTATTCATTAATAATAAAATCAGGTTTTTTTATTAAAAAGTCAGTCGAAATTGAATTAATTATATTATAAATACAAAAACTAGACTATTACGACCGGAGAGAGAGTCGACTTTAGACGGCGGGAAAGATCCTACGCCGCCGTCCTGTATAAACTGAAATATTTTACTTAGCTGCCTCCTGAATTTGAGAACGGCCAGGCAGCAAATTAGAAAACTCGAACTTCACTCGGAAAGACAGGAATGTAGAATGTCGAAGAAGAATTTGCTCGGTAGTTTGGAGCATCTAGGCGCAGAATTAAGGGATCGTCGCCTTCCAACAAATAATTGTAGGCTAAACACGCATGAACTGGGAGTTGGCCAACTGCTAATTTTTTTTATAATAAACGTAATACCCTGTACCGTGTTTAACTGCTGTGGCTATTACAGCACGAACATGTACGGTTTGTTCTTGAGATAACTGACTATTCCACTAATTCTAATAAACTGTGTCACAAATGCAATTGCACTGGGGGAACTCTCAAGAATGTTATAGTAACTGTTTTGTTATTTATAAAAGAAGGGGGACGATGGAGTGTGAGAGTGCTCGACAGTCACACAATATGTGTGAAGTTGAAGGAGCAACACCCTGGCATCAGAAAAGGGGGAAGAGTTTTCTGAAAAATAAAATTGTGGGATAAGGACGTGCGACCTGTGCGCAGGCGGCTAAGAGAACAGAAATCTCTGCGGGAAGTGCCTTTTTTTGGCCACCATGGTTCAGTTGAGGGTTGAACCAATGCGCTTTCCTCGAGTGGACGCAAAATTATTATTAAAAATAATGTTTGATAGACAAGGTGGAGGAGGGGAATTATTAGGCAAGAGTATAATGTTGCTCCGGCAGACGTGTCGAAGCGTTAATTTCCACGAATCCCAGCATGGCTGGATGTCCATAGAAAGGAAATTGAGCACTAAACAAGTTCATATAATACCTGCTCGGTTCGGATTACTGTGGGTTATTTGGTGAGCGGATTAGAAATCGTGGATAAAGCCGCGGATGAATCAGACATCAACAGGGCTTTCCGTGATGTAGGCTCTGTAGAAAGGAAATATTCCAAAATTTGGAAATTAATTAAAGAAGAGTACAGCTCACATCGCCGAAGACGGTCAGTTCGCTTCTAGTGAACCTTAACCCTTTTCACCGTGAAGATCATTCTCAACACCGCTAAAGAAGTGAATAAGTCTCGGCTACGGATTAGTATCACTTGAAACGAACAAGAAAATCCCCTACATGGCAAATGCAATGCCACATATTTAGTTCTCTGTATTTTGTTACTCGCCGAAATTTTACATATAACACAAATGCTACAAATGCATTAAAATTTCGAAAAAATAAAGATTGCTATCAGTGTACTTTTATTTTTATTTTTGGACGTGTCATGACAAACATTGAAATGCAGTAAATGAAAATGAAATTTAAATTTAAAATGAACAGAAGATGTACATGAAGTCTGTCCTGTCTAAAGTAAATTCTCATATCTGGATCCGAATTTAGTATAATCTTTATTTGTTTTGTCTTTTTTGGTTAACCGATAAAAGTGGTTTTTGCTTTTTAATTCTTCAACATCACGAACTCTCATTGTTAAAGATTGTTTTTTGGTTTTTTAAAAAAATATTATACGAATAGTCTACTAAAATATGTTAAACGAGCAACGCTGAAATTGTTTTATCACTCATTCAAAAATGTTTGCATTGTTTTCGATTTTCAGCCAAGTTTCAGTTTCGTTCGAAAAATTAAATGATCCTCCGCATTTTCAAAAAAGTAATACGAATGAAAAGAATTACAACAAGCCTTCGTCACTTTTCTTAAGGGGGGGGGGGTTAAGTTTTTAAACTTTTTTTTTTGCATTTTTTTTTTTATTTACTTATATGAATGTACAACATTTCAAGATTATTGTGTCAAAATTTGAAATCGATCGCAACAAAATTAACGAACCTATAGAGTTTTGAGTGAACGGTGCTCCGCTCCGGTTTTGAACACCTACTGGGCAGCTACGTAGCGCGGCTACCTGGAAGCTGTTTCGTGCTCTTTTAAACTTCGTATTTTCTAGTTTCGCTATGATTGTGTATCTATTATTAGTAAAATGCCGAAGAAAATTAGCAGAGAAGATCGCAAGAGTACCAGTTCCGGATTAGATCAATCAAAAAAAGTAATACCTCCACAGAAACGCAAGACAGACGATGTCGAAGCAAAAGGTGCATCGTCCAAAAAAAAAAAACTGAATATTTTTGTGCCATTTGGGCTACTTACTACCATTACTGTTCGATGGACGAGAAACCGCAGCACGACAAATGCCCGAGAGGTCACAAGACTCGTGGTATGAATGGCAGAAAGCTGCAGCTGCAAATGCCCTGAAGTAATTAAAACACAGTTACACTGCACTTCCAAGTGGCGTTTCTCAAGAAATTAAACCGATATATGAAGACTTCAGTAAGGGAGCACTTCTGCAGCGATATCTTGGAGGATTCACTCAAAACAACAGTGAAATTTGGAATCAACTTATTTGGAAAATTAACCCAAAATCACTGAGTGGTACCTAAACTGTGATTGAAATCACAGCTCATGTGGCTTCATGTATGTTCAATGAGAGCTGTATTGCTTTGCTCCAATTTATGCAAGAGATAAGCATCAGTACAGGGTCAAATTCTCATGAATGGACGCGCGCAGTAGATTGAACGAGCATAAACAGAGTGGAGCAACAAGCTGCACTTGAAAGTAAAGAAGGCAGAATTCTACGTTGATAAGAGCAAAAAGCTGCCTTAGATTTTACAGCTGAAAGCTGTGAGCTTTATAGGCTTAGAGCATCGATGATTCTGAATAAGAATATTAGAAGAAACATTCGCGTACCGATGTTTAAGTCAAATTTTTTTGTACACAAAACTTTAAAGCCTTTTTCTCGCACTTGACACTTTTAAAGCCCGTGGACACTGTAACTCAAAAACTAATGCATCGATTCTTTCGAAATTTTGTACAGTGTTTCTGCACATCAATTACGAGGTAACGCTGGGAGGGATTTTTTTTTTTTTTAATTATTATTTATTTTACAATAAAAAAATTGTCGATTTTGTTAGGCGAAAATCGCGTTTTTGACTTCCAAATATTAACAAAAATTAAAAAATCAAAAAAAAAAAAAATCCTCCCAGCGTTACCTCAAGAAAATGATTAACTATCAGTAGCATTTTGATTTTTTTGATTTCAGATAACCAGTGGTGAGATATAGTGTTCACCGCAAAACAATTTTTTTTTGAGGCTTCTTCGAAGATTTGCTGCTAACAGCTTATTTTTTAATATTTCTTATTTAAAATTTCAGAAAATATTGTTCAAATGTTACTTTATTGTATTACACTTAATAAAATATATTTGCATTTACTGGAACATAAAGAAAAATTATTGAAAATAAGCCTTTTTTTACCAAAATTAACTTTACCCCCCCCCCCCCCCCCCCCCAAGAAAAAGCAGAATAACCGAAGCAAGAAAAGAATTGTTTCCAATGTCTTAACGCGTCTTGTCAGCAATGCGTGGACATTACTATTGGTCTTTTTCTGTAGTTCGTAACTTTCGCTGTGTAAAATTCAAACACTTGTTTTTTGTTTTTCCTATTTTTTGCTTCCACTCTTTGTTTTCTGAAGGGCGATGCTATTATTTATTCGGTATCTGAGACGGATTTCAAGATTTTTGGAAAACCAATAAAGTTCATATGTTTTTACTTTGATTAGTTTTTGCATTTTTGTCTAAACTGGTTACAATCGATTTTATTTCGATGAACTTGAGTACAGGAAATACGCGAAATAGTTATTCGATTTTATTTAAAGCCAATGGGGTGATATTTATAATAAACAATTTTAAATTTATAGAATGAATAGTTTAGAAAACGGTTTTACTTATCGAACAGTTGTAAAACAAATTGTTGCATAAATTTTATTTACAATGATTGCTATTTAAAAAATCTGCTGATACGAGCAATGCATGACTTCCTTGTAAAACTATTAAATGTTAAAGCGAGTGAGTAATAAATGAATGTTATAACAGTCCCAAGTGTCCGAAGTTCAGACACTTTCTTTTGAGTTATGAGAAAAATTTCCAAGAAGCACCCACCAAGAGAAGTGCTTCTTTAGCCCAACTGATTGCAACTAAAATCGGATGTATACAACTAAATATTAAAGGAGTTATAAATTCTTCAACCTCCTCCGACTAGCCATTTTTGAATTTTGTGCGATACATACATAAAAACGACTCACAAATGTGGATCCAGGGGTGGTCAAAAGGATATTTCCGTTGAAATGTGAGATCCAAAATACTCCGCGAATATAGTACTTCCTTTTATCATCCGTATAAGGAAAAGTAATCAGGGATTGTTAAAATGGATATATATATATATATATATATATATATATATATATATATATATATATATTAATTACAACGTAATTCTTAGGCCACCCCCCATTAGAAAGAATGCCCCAAAAAAATGTCCCAATTTTATGTAACGTTTGTTATATTTTAATTTTTACCCACTTTATATATATATATATATGTATATTAATTACAACGTAATTATTAGGTCAGCCTCTATTAGATTTTGTAACAAAAAATGTTACAATTTTAGATAACGAAAAAATGTCCTAATTTTATGTAATGAAAGTTAAATGTTAGGATAGGATTTTTGTGATTATGTTATTATATTCATATGGACCGGTATAGAATTACGTTGTAAATTTTGATAATTTTATACAAAACATAGAAGAGAAAGAGACAAAAATGGAAGCAAGAAGGGTCAAAGGGCACAGTCCCTTGCGAGGCCAAAATGGTAGAGTATATGTTCATTGAAATATGACATTAAACATTTTTCACAATTACAATACTTCCTTGTAGCAGTAAAAAGAAGTAAAAAATATCATCAATATTTTTGATGAATTTTTGGAGTTTGTTCTTTATTAAATTTTACAATACGCAAATACTAAAATTGTCAATATCATCTTAAAGAATAATTTTAGACAACTTCTAATCATTTTATAATTCGCAGTTACTCTTACGATGTGAAAAAATCAAGCCATGAATTGGCGACATACGTAAGAGAAAGGGTATCGCTGATTTCTGCGAGAACGACCATCGAAAATTATGTGCACATGATAATTAGTTCAACGTAGGTATTTTTAGTTTTTTTTAGTACACTCTGTATTGTTAGCTGTGGCAATATAGCCCGAAAACGTTTCCTTAAATTGAGGTATTTATTTTAATTTATTTAATAGAAAATTATTTTACAATTATTTTTTGTTTGCCATTGAAGTATTTATTTATTTTATATTTATTAATAGTTAGTTCATCTTAAAAGGAAAATTTAACTAGACGAGGTGTATCGGTGAAATATAAATCGAAATCAATTGAAAAATATATCCTGGCAAATGTAAACAGTTTATACCGCTGTAGAGGTTCCATGGGTTCATTGACAGAACACAAAGTACTGTTCCTTTTCTGCAATGATTGCGAAACATACGTGTACATGGATTGAACATTTAAGCACTATACGAAGTATCAGTTTTTTACAATTCATGGTTACTGTGAAAGACATTATATCATTCCATTATTGTTTTGTTTACTTCCGAAAAAAAAACGTCTGATGTTTTTATATTGCACACTATTTTAAATAGCTGTAAATATCACGCAAAAAATTTGTGTTTGCAACTGCTTAAGATAATGAATAATCGATTGTGCAAGAGACACGCATTTGTCTCAATCTGGCCTGCTGCACAAGTTTTAGTATGTGCGGTCGGGAAATTTAATATAAGAAAGCGCCGATATCTTTGATTTAAGGGGGATTAGATTAGTCCAAACTTAATTGAGTCTAATGTGGATTAATCCGATTAGAAATTCGAAAGATTGCTTTGTGACGAAAATGAGAATACGGTAAAGATAAATATGTGATTACCGATATTGAACGGATGAAAAGTAATGATCGTGTAGTACCGAAGGTAATATCTAAAAAGTACGAATCGAATCGGAATGAGGATTTTGAGTCATCTTTCAGTAGCGTTTCGGACGACAGGCTAATTCACAATCAGTTATTCCGCACATACGGACTTATTGAGCTCCGATTTTTTTTTCGACCCCGAAATTTTTACGGTTCCACTATCCTGATTTTGTTTAAATTTGCCTTATATCTTAATATGTTTTTTTTTTTTTTTTTATTTTTCTTTGTTCTTATTTAGAGCAATCATATAGCTGCCCTGCATACCGAAGAATCTACGCCAATCAGATGTTAACGATTTCACCCGGCGTTGTTTTCGAACAAAGATAAAGGTTAGTAATTTTATTAGTAACAATGCGAAAATAGATTAACTTTGATCCTATTTTTTTAACTCAACCGAAATTGAACACGTAATATTAGAAAGAAAAGGTGTTTATGCAAGAATGTCCCTCTTCCAAATTTATGTAATAAGGAACTTTTTAATTTCTTCGGCACGTAGCAAAAGATATATATTTCCTGGAAAAACTGTAAGGGAAAATTAATGGAAAAAGAAACAAATGGCGACCTTCCACTCAGTGGGTCGGTAGGATGGAACAATATAAGCTGTATACCGCGGTCCAGAACACGGAGAATCATGAGGGATGGCAATTGCTACTTATATATATCGGGATTTTGCCACTATGTCAGCTACCTATAGGTAGGTTATGGAGAATGAATGAGAAATGAAAAAATATAATAATAACGTACAGTGGACGTACGTGTTGCTGTTCCCTCCAAAATTATTTCATTCTATTTTGAATCTAATGGCCAGAAATGAATAATAATTTCACAATAATTTTTATCGTTTTTCAAAAAAAATAATGGCACACTTGTACATTATATTAAATCGGCCATCGTTATTTATTTTTGATTTTAATTTATTAAATTTTTCGAAAACAAAAATAAAAAAAAAAAAAAGATCCGCCTCTTTCCATGTTAATGAAAGTTCCCTTTCTCGCTCGAAACTGCTAAAAATTTACAAATTGAATAGTTCGTGATACAGAGGTTAATAAATATTGTAATAAAATCTTTATAT
The DNA here is from genome assembly GCA_039619475.1 of Icerya purchasi. NCBI lineage: Eukaryota > Metazoa > Arthropoda > Insecta > Hemiptera > Monophlebidae > Icerya > Icerya purchasi. The sequence continues at coordinate 140,923,222 of CM077116.1, forward strand.
TTATTTTTAATCTTAACTCGCTAAAAATAAAATAAAGAGCGGGACATAAAATCACGTACCGAAAAAAAAAGTAAATTATAAAAAAAATAAAAAATAAGCTCCTCTTCTGTTTTATTAAATAATTCACCAGAAATGAATTAAATGGTTTTAGAGGTGCTTCCACTAAAATGTTAACGTCTTAATCTCGTTGGAAGACATATAGTCCGGTTTTTTAATCAGTGTTTTCATCCGGTATTTGAAAAATTTGTTCTTGTGTGACCTTTATCAATTGGATACTTAGCTATAAAAACACAAGTAACGTTAGCGTATTAAAGATGAATTATTCCAGTAGTAACATAATTAATTTTCCAAAGTCATTTACCAGTGACCGGAACCGGTGTAAACTCATTTATGGAAGAAAAGAAGGACTAAAAAAGGAAAAAGGATTTTTTTTTTTCTTGGGATCGTCAGTCAAGGGCATTACCCAGTAATAGGTTGTGTTAGTGAGAGAGAGGGAGAAATGAATTAGAATTGAATATTACTGGAGATGGAAGTAATGAAAGACGCTATAATAGAATTGATTGCCGGGGATGGAAGAGAAAGTCAATAAACGAAGCACTGTATGGAGTAGGCAAACCGAGTTTCAGGAGTTGACTATAGAAGTGAGAGCGTTCTATAGATGCAGATGCACATTCAAAGAAGATATGATTTGTATGACAGAGTAGATCAGAATCATCCGGGTGGAAGGAACAAAAAGGAAAAGAGGACATAGAAAAGCGAAAAGAGGATGCCGGAAAACAACTATGATCTAGGCGAAGCCTGCAAAGGAAAAAGCATTGGGATGATGGTAGTTATCATAATCTTAATTTTTGTTTTGGGCGGGGGGGGTCAAGTATGGATATTAACCGAATGCGAGTGAAATTTTTAGAAGTTCAGTGTGCGGCAACGGGATTTGAACCGGGCCCTAATCAACCGAAAAATTACACGATAGCTGGCTTAATTTCGAATTATTTGAATCGCTTAATTTTCACTTATTTCGGACCTCTGTTTTTTAATTCCTCTCACTTTATCTTTTTCTCTTTTTCTCTTTACATTTGCTATAGCCACAATGATTAAGGTAAAATAATAAGGAGAGAAAAAACATTAATTTCAGTTTTGTAATATTAACGGAAATAGTATCGAGTAAAAATATAAAATTCAATCCAATATAATCGAATGGAATACGGATTTTTTTTTTTTTTATCGTTATGAATACGAATAATACCTATGAAATTCTCATCAATAACTGATTCTACATTTAAAAAAAATTTTTTTAAAGATTGACGTCGCAACTGTTTTATGAAACCATTCCTTAATAAACATCTGTGTTTCAGTAACATCCATTGATTTCATATCCATTTCACATTCATTGAATCATGCAGGTCTTATTTTCTTCGTTTTCATGAATTCATAAATTCTCTTGGTTAACCTGTCCTCTTGCATTCTGGTAATATGCCCGTAAAATAATAATCTTCTTTTCCTTATTGATATGGACAATGGTTCAATTTTGCTATATAGTTTGTCGTTCGAAACCCATTTGAACTGTCCATCTCATTCCATTTAACTCCTATAATCTTTCTCAGGATTCTCCATTCCCTTATTTCTAATTGATTTGTTAATATTTTCTTGTTTAGATTTAACGTTTCTGATGCATATAACCCTTCTGGTTTTACAACTGTAGCATCGTGTCTTAGTTTTGCTCCTATGTTCATTGCTTTTTTATCGTAGACATTTTTCACCAAGCGATATGCCCGACCTAATTTGAACGCTAATATCGCATTAAAAACATTTTATCAGTTTTCGTGACAGAACACTTTTCCTGATTAGTTCCAATTTTCACCACCAGAAGATGTAGGGGCGCTAATAACGCATTAAAGTCTTATATATGGTACAAATTTAGTAACAGGACACTTTTCCTGATGACCCCTGGCGTAAAAATAGCATAGTCACTAATATTAGTATTTATATACATACATACATATATATGTATCTGAGTATGTGCTGTCGCGATAGCCTAGTTGTTAAAGTGCGTGGCTTCACACACTTGCGGCAGTATTTGTATATTGATAAATTAGTGACCGATCAACGGGGGGGGGGGCATCCCCACTAAAGAATCTATGGAAAAAAAATTTATAGCAAAGATACTTAATTTATGCTATAAAAGATTTGTATAAATATTACCTATGGATTTAATTATAACTAATGTTTAGTACTGTTTTCTAATAAAACTATTAATGTTACGTTTTTATTTTATTTTAAACCCAATGATTATCGATCTCTTGCCTTTTTTATTTTGTAATTCTAATTAAAAATAGTTCAATGAAAAATATCTATATTTTTTTTACCTGCTCACGAACAAAGAATTCGAATCGAATTACTAACAAAAATAAAAAAGAAGTAAAGTTTAATAAAAAATACTATCTTTCTTACTATTTCTAAACTACCATTTTAGCTAGAATTTTATAATTTCGTTTTATTTTTCACCCCTAAATATAAGACAAAAGTTAAATTAAAAATTATAATAATTATGTATTTTTAAAACATTTTTATGAATTTCTATAAAGGTCGCTATTTGATTTTCTTTATGAAACAAGGGGTATTTCTCAAATCTATTGCCTACCGTAAAAGATATTACGTAATTATACCCCCCCCCATATGTTTCTCTGGATTCGCCCCTGGATAAATCAAACATTTACAAAGATAACACTGATGAGTCTGTATTAATTAAATTGCTGACACGAATTCTAGAAGATTTAATGAACACAGAGATATGACTTGGGAAACTAATAATTAAGCAATAGCTTGTTGATAAGATAAATGAAAGACAGTAAGTTAGTTCTTAATTCTGAAGGGGAAATGGTGGAGAATCAATCATATGAATATAATTAAGACTGATGTTCGTCAAGTGTAATAATATTATATGTATCCTGTTTATAATGTAAATTAAGTATTAAGAAGTATTATAATTTTATTAATGAATAAACGATGATAAGATGGATACCCGGGCAGTATACCTTGTGAAACCCGCAACTTATTAAAAAAAAAAAATAAGTGTAGTTTTATAATAATTTCCGTGAACACTACGCCTATGTCGGTACAACTAAAATGTACAAGTAGGTAGTTACAATATCCCACTAAAGGCAGATCTCTCTATCCAGACATCTCTTCCTCCTCGCCTATAGTTTTCTTGATACTTGCCTTTTCTTAGACGCTCTACAATCTCTGCTATTTGTCACCTTCGCTTTAATCATAGTCTCCTTCCTGCATAATTTTCTCGGTTTTCATCTGAATCTACTCCATTTTATCCTTTTCACCCCCTTCCATATACTTTCCTCTGATTACATTTTATTTGAATGTGCGGCCTTCTCCACTGAGCAATTGTCCTTCTATTCTTCTCTGTTAAAACTTGATATCCCTTCTCTCTTTAAGAGTTCTGCTTTTATTCTCTCATTTCCTTCTGTTTCCGTTATTCCTGCCCTTGAAGTATTTTTATCCTCTGTTCTTAAGGGGGGCGATACATATAAAATGTTTAAAAAATCGATTTTTCTTTTTTTGAATAAATAGTTAGTAAAACATCTCAAAAATATGCCTGTAAATTTTCAAAATTAAATTCTTATTATTTTTCGATTTATAACTCATTGAAGTGCCCCTCCTCAACTCAGCGCTCGAGTGGTATTAGATCTGTATTAGAGTGGTTGGCTCTTGATACCTGCTTCTCGGATTCCTGACCTTGGGACCTTTTATATTGAAGACCTGACTAAGCAGATGTTTAGAAACTCTTTTGTTTCTTGATTTCGTTGAAAAGAACAGCTGTATAGTGATGCAATCTCATGAGGACGTTTGAGTTAGAAATTAATCTTTGATTGTTTATTAATTCACCAAAATCCCCGTGCTCGGTAGTAAATCTGGTCGTTTGCATGGTCGCATCAGGGTAGAGACGCGTTAGTGTTTGAGTCGAAGTGGTCGAGGGCTGAGACAGTGACTTGTGCTTGTGGAACGGATACTGAAGAATATCGTGAATGGTATGAAGAACATGAACCAAACTTCCAAGAAAACCATAAAGGCTCTTCAGGCGCAATGGAAACCGAAGCTGTGAAAGAGATGTTTTCACGACCCGAAGATTTATTTGGCGTAAAATGCAGAAACTATATAGGAGATGAGATTCAAAAACCTTCACGGGAATTCTTAATTTGGCTCCGTATTGCAACGACTTTCAAGTCGTTAAAAGTGAATGCATTGGCCACGTGCAGAAGAGGATGGGTACTTGTCTCCGAAAAACTAGAACTGGGAGAAAGAGGCAAACTCACCGAAGCTTTGATCAAAAAATTATCTTTGCTCTTCGGTTTAGCTATTCGGAGTAACATTAATTGCGTCAAACATGTGAAAGAAGCAATTATAGCCACATACTATCATGTGTGCTCCACAGATGACAACCCAGGATATGAGTTGGCCACACGCAGAATGGAAATGAGAGTTTAAACTTTACCATCTGGCGTCTCTGTCCAAAACACTTGAATTCAGGGTTACAAATTGTTTAAATTAGCGCGTATATCTCAGCTGCACTGTTCAATGATGGATATACATATCTTTTACAAGTAGTGAACTCCTTAAAAATAGTAATTGACCGCCAATGCATGTCATATCAAGAAAAAATCGATGAACAAAGAATGAGTCGAGAAAATCGGCGCAGCTCTTTGACGACTAAAAAAACTCGTGAAGCATGTCAAGAAGAGCTCAACAAGAAAAATGAGTTCTACGAACGCACCGTAGGACTGCCATATGGCCCTGGAATCGTTGACTAGCTGACTGTCAAAACTTTAAACGCGTTTTTCTGGAAACTACTTTTTTGAAATTGGCGGGCGTGATTACTCAAAAAGTTCTCAATCGATTTCAATGAAATTTGGTACACATCTTCTCTGTTTTCTAGATAAACCTCTAAAATTCTAAAAAAATTTTCAACAATTACTATTTTTGACCCAAAATCATCAAAAAAATGGGTGAAAAATCAAACATTTTTTTTTCTGAGGCGCGTCAATTTGCGATTTTTTCACTTTTTTGATTTTTTATAAGTTCAACTAGAAAATACATGTGTTTTCTGAACACTCTGCAACTTGAATTTTTGATTTCGGATCACTACAACAGACGCTAGACTCCCGCCCATTGGCGGGTCAGTACGGCGGCCATTTTGTAAAAAAAATAAATCATTGTATCTTGTATTTAAATATAGTATGATGAATAAATGTGCTTACTTTCAGAAATATTTACTTATTCCTTCCTTATAAAATAAGCCTCTGAAAAATGGCAAAAATTTAGGCGGTTACATGTATCGCCCCCCTTAAACGCATAAGAATATAAATTTATTGCTTCTTCTTCCCATTTCTTAGGCTAATGTCCTTGCTGACAAACCCACCTAAAAAAGAAAAAAAATCTAAAAGAAGATATACATATATATAAAGCAAACCTACTCTCAAAACTGCTAGAACCGAAATGTGTGCAAACATGAAATTCGGTGCATACTTGAGTTATTAGGTGCTCACTAAGACGGTATTGTAACATGTTCAAGTATAACGTCAGAAATCGCTAAAAAGCCGATATCTAAAAAAAGGAGAAAGAAGCGGACAGTTAAAAAAGGAAGTATCTAGAATTAAATTATGTACAAACTTTAAATTTGGTTCAGAATGCGACGGAAACCTTTTGTATATTCCCCAATTCTTATCTCGCACCGAGCAAAAAATTGCGGTCTTAAGTATTATAATACATAATATATTTAACAGCAGAATCGTGTAATTTTCGACATTCATACTTTTTTCGGTGAACAGTTTGACGTTGCAGATAGCAGGTATTAAGAAACACGCGAGCGAATGCGTTCAACTATGACCACCATTTCAATGTTTTTACACACCGACGGAAATATTCACAGAGAATGTAGAGCAACGGAATGGGGATTAAACGTAAACTTAACTGTTGACAGCATTTTGACACGTGGCTTTGACGGCTGTTCAATTCTTTCTGAATTCTGATTTATACTTTCGATTAGTTTTTTATCGGGTGGTACCTGCTGTAAACACTGATTTGTAAGAAAACGGAGTTTGATTTTTTTTTTTTTTTTTTCGTTTAAAATTAAATAGAGTGGTGTGCATTATCTATAGAAGTTTTTGTCAAGCCGAAGGTGAATGAAAATATTTTTTTTACCACAAACGGAACATTTAAATTTTTTGTGATTAGATTAGTATACATTCTCGTACCCATTTATACTTTAAAAAATCGCTTTTAAAAGAGTTCAAATAAGATAAACATGCAGTGGGGGAGAAAGATTTATTAAATAATTTAAGACAAAAGCAGAATAAATAAATAAATAAATTTGGATGTTTCTATCGAGACAAAAAAAAAAAAAAAAGTATAAACAGAGGTAGGGAATTGATAAATTTTTTTAAATGCGCAGTTTTTTGAGGAATAAATTACAAGTGTTTAATGGCAAAAATTGGTCAAAAAAATTTTATTTCCGGTATTGTGTTTTCCAGGCACCGCAATTAACAAAATTGTTCATTCAAATCTATTCTTTTCTACGGTCCTTCGATACTTGTTTTCATATGTGAACCTACAGAAAGTTGTTACTGTTACGATTTTATCGCTAATTTTATTTTCAATTTCCGCTACTATTGAAACCATGAAATTAATCCTTATTCATCCGTCCCTACAATGATACGAGTAAAATGTTTTAAATTATTTATGTCCCGCGAAATTGAAAATAATCTATTTATTGTTTATATTTTAGGTTACCTTTTTTTTTGATGGGGGGTGGGGGCGTCAATTACGGTTATTAACCCGGCGCAAGTGAAACTTTTTTATAAGTTTCAATATGCGGTAGCGGAATTTGAACTTAGTTCTACGTGAACGAAACACGCTTTGCCTACTACACCATGGTGGATTTTCGACCACCGTTAAAAAAGCGATCGTGAGAACATAATTCTAACCGTAATGTATTAAAAATTTAGGATAGATAAACTTTTTTTTTTCTTTTCCTAATGTGTTCGTTAACACATGGACACTGACCCAAGAACAATGGAAAAGAGGGACAAGAGAGACTCAGATCCTTACACGATCAGAGATAAAATTGTACGGATCACCTTGAATCCTCATTACAAAAAATGAGATTACATTATGGTATTCGGAATGCCGATATTTCTTTCATTGATTTTAAGATCGCTTGAATCAAATTTTTAGCTCCTTTTTTTTTTGTACATATTTGTCTAGACAAATGATATTTGGTCGACCTTAGACAAAAACCCGAGAAATTCGTTTTTTTTTTTATTACAAATGTCCCTTCGACGATCAGAATCTTAACTCTTCCTTTTCTACCTATGCTCAATATTTCCAAGCGTTTCTTTTCATAATTAACCACTTTCTTCTTCCTCCATCGGTCATAAAGCTTTTCTCCATTTGACGACATCCAATTGGTCATTGATGGAACACATTTTCATTCGCTCTCATTTTCATCCTCCGGTTCATCTGGTGATATATGTGTACTGTACATAAATCAATAATCGCACGCGTAATTAAACGTATATTACACTACTTGTTGTAATGTAATTAAACTTAACTGCGATTTTTATATTTGCTGCCATGTTGGACAATAGTTACGAATGCGTCTTAATTTATTAATTTATTACTGCGATTACGTTGAATGTTCAGAAACTTTTTCGGCATTTTCAAAATATCAAAGTAACATAATTGTTTTTTTATAAGTTTAACATCGGTTTTATTTAATTTCACTGCTGGCAGATAAGATCTCGTAATAAAAGTTTTTTTTCCTTGGGGGGGGGCGTCAATTATGAATACTGACTAAGCGCAAGTGGTGATAATTTTCGATATTCTCAATGTGCAACAAACTAGATTCGAATCGAGCGTGGCTCGAACGAAGCAGTCCTTTCTAATCAACTACGCTACCGTAAAATGTGACGTGTTATAATGCAGATCAGTTTGGAGATGCAATAGTTTGATAACAAATCACGCTGCATGTTTTCATACCAAATCTGGTATTCTATTATAAACCAGGTATTTTTCTGCTGACCTTTAACATAAAAATACACAAATGCTAAATACCAGCTTGAAGGCGGTTTTTGGGTTTCCATCATCTGCAATTTTACACATAGGCAACAGCGATATCAGAGTTACCTCCTCCAGAATCAATACTGTTCCATTTACTCAAACTACTTTGTTGCGATCTTAGTATTCATCTCTTCGTTAACCTGAGCTCTTTACTAACAACAATGTTCCCCATTTTTAATTATTCTCTTTCTCTCACTCATTCCCTCCGCTATTTATTGGATCCGACCAAAAGAAAGAATAAATCTGTTTTATTCGTTTTAAAATAAACCGATATCTACTCTGAAGAATTTAACTTTCTAGTCCAGACGGCTGTACACGGCAGACAGGTAAGTGAGGGGCTAGATTTACTCGCTTTTCATTAGACAATTACCCATTGGTGCATTAAAGTAAAGCATGATCCAAAAAACGCTATAGTGAAAAAAATTATTTTTCATTTCAACGGAACCCTTTTCTCCGTCTTAATTACGCTTCACTTGATTTTGTTTCTATCTTTCGTTTCGTTTTTCTCTTAAAACAAAATTACACGATTTAATATTATATCTTTTTGGATTATGTATTAATAATTACTCGAATAATATAGGGATGCGCACGTGAAAACAAACAGTAACAAAATATACAAAAATGGATCGTACACACACACACACACACACACACGCGCGCGCACACACACACATATATTAATTACAACGTAATTCTTAGGCTACCCCCCATTCGAAAAAATGTCCCAAAAAAATGTCCCAATTTTATGTAACGTTTGTTATATTTTGTAGGATTTTTGTTATTGTTATTTAAAAAATGTCACAATTTTATGTAATGAAATATGTAACGAAAAATGTAATGAAAAAATGTCTTAATTTTATATAACGGAAGGTAAATGTTAGAATAGGATTTTTGTTGTTATGTTATTTTTTGTGTGTGTTGATGCCAGTAAGAATTACGTTGTAAATTTTGATCATTTTATACAAAGTATAGAAGAGAAAGAGACAGGAATGAAAGCAGGAGGGGTCAAGGGGCACAGCCCCTTGCGAGGCCAAAGTGGCCGAGTTATATATATATAATATGTATATGTATATTTATATATAAACACATTTACCCAAATTAAGGAGTACGCTCAGGAAAATGTTGGGGCGAAAAAATATACTTAGGCTTATTCTATATTACTTAGGCTTGAAAAAAAAAAGAGAATATTATGAACGAAGGTAAAATAACCGATGGTAGCGGTATGCGTGGGAACGGACGTTGTGTATTTGCAAAGGTTGAGACTTTGTCGAATTAAATTTTAGAATTGGAGAAAAATTTAAAAAAAAGAACACCAAAGATCAATAAACAAATTTTTGGATGCAAAAAAAATTACATAAGCTAACTCTGTAATACTGAGGCTTGGAAAGAATTATTATGAAAGAAAGGAATACTAGCGATAGCAGACGTGTGCGTTGGATCGCCCCGTGCGGTTTTGCGATGAGCGAGATAGACATGGTTCTGCATAATGGATACAGGACAAAGAAAAGTTTTAAGCGAACTGTCCGAATAAAAATGACGTATTTTTCTATACGTCTTCAAAAGTAAACATGTCATAACAAGTATTATTCGATGTATCCGTGATTGATGAAAAAGTTCGCGATTCCTAAGAGTGTGCGTGAGTATGTGTGTGACGGTGATATAAGACAATTAAACTGCAGCAGCATCCGGTTGAGGCAACCGTTGCAAAGATGATGCAGTCGTTTGCACAGTCAACGAAATTACGTATTTTTCTATACGTCTTCTGAAGTAAAAATTAAATTAAAAAAAAAAAAAAAAAAATGCGAGAACGGAACGCGACTTGGAAAAGTCCTTTACAATTGTGGTTCTGAGTGTCGAGATTCGAACGTTTTCAACAGCCTCTACAATTTAAAATTAAAAGTTACGCCATAGCTATTGGATGGGGAGACTTGTATAGTACGCCTGTGTGACGAAAGTATGCAGCGTGCGCGAAAACGGGATTGCGTGTGGCGGCTCAACTGAAATTTTTGGAATCCTGATAGAATACTTACGCTCCAAATTTTGAAAAATCGCGGTAGTGAATGATGGGCGCGCGAGAAAAAGAGTGACTGCATGGTGGACGAATACATCTTATTTTCCATAAAAATTAAATTTTTAAAAAAATAAATGCGAAAACGGAACCCGACTCGGAGGAAATTTCCTTTAAAATTTGGGTTCTAAGTATCGAGATTCGAACGTTTTTAGCACTCCGCCAACATTTCAGGGCTCCCATCCGCAGCAAATTAAAATTAAAAATTACGCCGTGCCTATTAGATGGGGAGACTTGTATAATACGTCTGTGTGACGAAAGTATGCAGTGTGCGTGGGAGCGTATGTGCGTGCGGCTACACGTCGATCGAGTGAGATAATTTTTAGAACCCTGCTAAAATACTTATGTGTCCGGAATAAAACGCAGTAGCGATTGATGGGTGCTCCGGAAAAAGAGTGGCTGCTTGGTGGACGAATATATCTTACTTTCTATACGTCTTGTAGAGTAAAAATTAAAATTAAAAAAATAAGTCCCGTGATCGTGAAGCTTTGTCTTCGAAACGCGTCGGGTATTTAATAAAAATTAAATAATTGTTTATAGCTGTAAAAAAAAAAAAAAATGCCGTAACGGAAAATTCCTTTAAATTTTGGTTGCTAAATGTCGAGTTTCGAACGTTTTTAGCACTCTGCGAAAATTTCGTCACTCCAATTCCGGAAAAATTAAAATTAAAATTACGCTAAGCAGAGGCTAGTATAATACATGTGCACGATGGCAGAAGGCAGCGCGCGTGATCAGATGGGCTAATCTTTGGAAGCCTGCTAGAATACTTACGCCCCGAATTTTGAAAAAACGCGGTAGCGACCGGGGAGCGCGCGTGGGAACGGACGGTGCACATTCGCGGCGGTAGTGGGTGGGAGCCCCATGCGTGGGCAGACCGATGGACAAAAATCACTCTGGTTTTAGCTGTTATTAGGCCCGATTACCTGTGGCGGTACCTTTGTGTGCTAGCCGTAACCTAAACGCCTTACTTGAGGACCAGGAAAAATCTCTGTTTTCCAGCGAAAAGGATAGACACGACGACCAGGAGCTGTTATTCTGTATCGGCAGTCAGAACGTTCTCGCGCTGCTCAACGTCCATACATGTAGCTTCGTGTCTCTCCTACTTTGCTCCCACATAAAACGCAGTTCATTTCTGTTTACGTTATTTTCCTTCGTCGCTACAGGAACAGGTGAGGTAAATTGTTATTTTTTTTTTTTGTTTTTTTTTTTTATTTTCATTTCGCTGTTTTATATTTCGATCGGCGGCCGTTTTATATTAAGTTGGCAAAAGCTGTTTTCTGAAAAGAATCACCGAAAAAAAGGTTTATTTCATTTTTCGGAAACTAATTTTGTAATCCCGATAAGCCGGTGAATAACACGACGTAATCAAGCGGCGAAAATGCTTTTTTTCCGGTCTGTCACCAGCACCTCATTAATGGGGGGGGGGGGGGCTAATTTCTCGTTTTTCATTTGTACAGCTTTTGCACTTTTGTATACGTTTAAATGGATTCTTTTTGTAATTTTTCTTTCTACGCAAAAGAATACTTTCGCAATTAGATTTAAAAAAAAAAAAACTACCTCTAATTGTTGAAAAACTTGTTTTTAAAAAATACCGACTTCAAGATTTCCGCTAAAAACTGAAAAAAAATCCTTTAGAAAGTAAAAATTCTGAGAAAAAACATTTTATCACTGCCAAATTCAAATTGTAATAATTAAAAACCGCATTAAATATTTTCGGTGCTTTTAATAATTAGCTTGTGGAGTGCAAACTCGTGTAATATAATTTACAATCATTGTTACAATTTGAATTTCGTGTACTGTGACTCTAGTAATTAAAATATTAATGTTGTTTAAAGAATAATCATATCCCCCTAAGGTATATTTTACTGTATAAGTATATTATATTTTATTTTTTTTTTATCGAGTAATTATTATTTTTTTTAGTGCGTTTTTATTAAATTATCGGATTTTTTTTTTTTTTTTTTTGCAATTTGTTCAAATTCCAACAGTGATGAAGGATTTTCTAATTCATTATCTTTATTTGAATACATGCATAAACTAGCATTAATAATATTTTGAGTTATAAAATTTTTTAGACATTGATATATTCTTCCTATATTTTAATGAGAATTTTTGGCGATTATTACAAGTCTGATTTTGTTATAAATCTGATAGTTATGTTTCGGAACAAAGCGGATTCCTTCTAATTACGCGTCTAGAGGAGAAAGCTATAGTCTAATAAACGCGCGGCAGTTATTTTTCCATTAATTTCGAATACACACTGAAAAATTTATCAATGTGGGTGGCAAACATCAGAATTTTGAGACTACTGTAAAAAAAAAAATCATACGTTAGCGGTTACAAGCGGACTGTGGACTTATAGGCAGGCGATCATTGTGGATAGAAGGATTGTCAGAATTTATCTGATAAGATATTAAGGCTCGGAAGCTATGCAAAGATGGATAATATTTTAATGGAAATACACGTTAGTTAGGGCACAGACACTGCCGCATGATGTTGCGTAATGAGCGTCCGAGATTTTTTGTAAAGCAGAACAGTGGACTGCGTCTAGGTTTTTGTAAGATTAATTATTTAACATTATGTTTGTAAGGAATGATCCATGGTTTTTTGTCGTTTGGATCCCCCAATAGGAAAGTGGGCATTGGAATCTCCTATAAGGGTAGCGATGTGTGCGGTAACTACTACGAGTATATATGTGAATTAATTAGTGACTCAGTAGTACCACTGTTAGATGGAAGATGATAGTTACTATTGTCAAAGAAAAGCCTTTGTAGTTCAACTGTCAGATAAGTTATTTACATATTTTCCCTATTGATGCTGCCCAAACGATGTATTCTAATTGTTACGCCTTGGTTGTTTATTTGTAACATCCGGAAAATCAGTTGATCTGTGAGCTAAGTTTATTTTCCGATGTAGATTTCTGTTGGAAGTTTTCTGGTTTCTTAATAATACGTGAACAACGGTTTTTAACACTTTAACTAGCTAGAAATGGCTTGATTTGTGATGTGTAAAAAGCCGTCTACATATCAGTAAATTCTTTTGAAAAGCTGTAATACTTGAGTGTAGAATACGTCGTATGAAGCTTCGGAATTACTCAAAGTCAAGGATTAAATTTTGCTCGTTATTTTGAAAGAGATGCTTGCCTTTCTCCCCCCTCTGTTATTTCATTAATTTCGTTTTGACTTAGGTTTTCCGTTTTAGCGGTTGAGGGTTTGGTTTTTTTCCACCGGTGTTTAGTTGCACTAATCTCTAGGAACCTCACTACTGAGACTCTGTGCTATAAATTCTCCCCTGTAGTCGATTACATTTTTACTTTTAGTGGTCAACTTGGTTGCTCGTTTTGAAGCTGTTGCCTTTCGAGAAACCGTCAATTATAAGAGAGTGAAATCTTTTATGCAGGTCGGTGATTCGTTCATTATTTAGTTGAGCGTGAATTATTAGGTTTTATGAGTTGCGGATCATTTCGAGACCGGTTATGAAAATACTGTCATGATTAGACGGATGGCGGCATTTTGTTTAAATCAATAAGTGATACGCTGATGTCATGACTGAAATTCCATTGGTTCATCTTGCGTCTTATTCTGATCGCCGATTAAAGAAAATATTTCTCGTGAAAAAATAAAATGAAAAGTGTGAGCGCTGACACATAAAATTTTTGGACAAATATTACATAATACACACCGGACAAACTGGTCACGTGTAGAAAATATAATATACTACATCGCACAATATTTATATCACATAGTACATGTGCTAACTTGCTGATAAATATACTACAAGTCGAGAAAATTTATCAATCGAAAGAAAATTATTAAATTTACAGCAACACGCAATATAATTTACTACACATGATACAATTAGTACACATGAACGTGCCACTACACTTTGTAAGAATTTATCAAGAAGAAACGTATATCAGTGAATGACATGTCCTACACACTTTTCATTTTAGTTTTTCGCGAGAACATTTTTCACATAACTATTATACTTGTTGGGAAAATGTTTTTAAGTTGTATGTGCTAAGGAATATGTATTTTATCTTCCTTTTTTTTTTTAGTGAACTTTTTTTGATACATTTTTCAGAAAAGTGTGTTTTTACAATTTTTGATCTCTTTTTATTTTATACTTTTAATTTTCCAAAATATTTCATAGACGTAGTTATTAAAATTATAACGCATATTTTATTCAATCTATATAAATTAAATGTGTGACATTTTTTTTTTTTTTTTTTTATTACAATACTAAAGCTTTATTTCGTTTATCATCAGGAGGTCAAGCATATGTCTGGAGAGAGCATCTGTCATACATTTCATTTCTTTCAAGGCGGCAACATTACAGGATTTATTATTATCGGTTAATTGAAGACCATGAATAGATCTAACTTTACTTACATTGACCTACGCTTGTGCTGGAGCGAAAAGTTTCGAGCCTAGGTATATGACAACGTAGTCAACGGTTGTGCCTTGTATTTTAGTGCTCGCCTCATATCGATATTGACAAGTCATTGCAACTGAAGCTGAGATAATACGTCTGCTGACCGAGGTATCGAATTTTTGCCAGACACTCGTCGAGAGCTGCACGCTAATAGAGGCAGACGATTCTCTCAAACTTTTCGTGATCAAATAAAGATCTTCGATTTATATCTCCTCCCATCGATCTTCTTTCAAATATTTGATTATCTCTAACTACATGTTTACATTTGAAGCTATTTGCTAACATTTCCCTTCACATTCGTCCGATCTTTTTATCCTATCCAAATCGATTTGCTTTGGATCCCCAGCCGTGATAGAGGGCAATGAAATGGCAAATTTCTTAACTCGGATTGCTGCGTCTTCCCGCTTTTAGTTCATAACAATTCCTACTTTTAATTTGCTTTCACTATTAGAAAAGTTTCATACAAGATTCTGATCGGATATCTGTACCTCTTCCTTTTTCAACCAACTTTCTTTCTACACCTATCCACTTAATCTAATCTTCCCCTCCGGCCTTGGTTTCACGACTTTCCTTTCGCTTCGCCATTCCACTATCGTTATTATTATTTTTTACGTCTTAATCATACTCTTTTTCTTTCGTTTTCTTTTCGTACTTTTTCCTAAGTGTCCTCTCCGTCCCAACGGCGAAGCTGCCATATCTTTTTCGAATGTCTATCCCTCTTGAATGAATGTGCCGTTCGGTTTTCTGATCTATTGTCACTTAAGCTCCCTAGCCCTTCTTGTTGTGCCCCTCTTTCATCTTATCGTTCTCGTCCATCTCTTATTATTCCAATCCTTATTTACGTTCTATCAATATCTGACCGAATCTATAATTTATTCCTCGCTCTCATATTGTTTCTGGATAGGAATCTGCTGTAAACTCACCCAAGAGATGAAAAAAAAAAGAAAAAAAAATTATAAGGAAGGAGAAAATATTGTACGAAAACTAACGTGGGTTAGTGTCCAGATGGTTTCTCGCCCGGGCCAAAAATAGAAAAAAAAAAACAAAAAACTAACGTGTTTCGCTTATTATTATTATTATTATTATTATTATTATTTGTGTACTTATTTATTTTTTGAGGTTATGATGAAGCATTAAGATTTACGTCGAAATATTCTGAAAAATATTGTCGCTCGTGTTTAGAAGGGTGAGCTGATAAAATCGCGGGCAGTGTTTAACTGACGCAGGTTCTGCACATTCGACGTGACTCGTTGCGAAAACAATATGGCGTGGACTGATAGAATGTCGAATAGAGTAAAAAATATCGCCGATAATTATCAATTAATGTTCCAGAAAAACCCGAGTTTCGATGAAATATTTTATTTTGACTGCCGATTAAGTAAGAGAGTTGATATTTAAAAATAGTGCTGAAATTCATACCCGTTCGCTAGAATGATTAATAATAAAAAAGAAATAAATTAACTGACAACTAAATAAATATAATATACTCATCTCTTCAGTAACGTTTTCGGACACAGCTCATTTTCAACTGGAAAAATAAAATCGCAACCGAAATAGTTATCACGGAAAATAACAATTTTAACGCGAACATTAAAACTTCTAGTCAGATGTGTTCGTATTTTATTTTTCCAGCTGAAGATTGGCTATGCCCGAAAACGTTACTGGAGATTCTGTTTATTTAGTTTGCTACTAGTTAATTTGTTCCTTTTTAATTATTAAGAGTTGATATTTATTACGTATTTATACGCTAAACAACGTTTAAATACTACTATTATCGGTCGGCGAATGTTTAAACGTGTAGATACTTATTTGCTCTAGTAAACATTATATATCATTCTATTGCATTTCTAGGTTAAATATTTCCACTATTTATCGTATAATAAGAAAAATTAAAACTTATAAACAATTATTTAATATTTAATTACCCGATAAATTTAACAAAGATGATGACTGAATAAAACTACTAACGGATTTAAGTCGATTACAAAAGGCGAGATTATTGCACGATTAAATAAAATAAAAAAAATTACGAAAAATGACTATTAAAATTAAAATTATTTAAAAAAATTTAAGCAATGTTTACCAAAAATTAAAAAAAAAAAAAATAGAAATTAAAATCAAAAATAAAATAAAATCGCAAATGAACAAACTAAAATTACGCAATAAGTAGTGTTCATTTGCGATTTTATTTTATTTTTAATTTCTATTTTTTTTTTTTTAATTTTTGCTAAACATTGCTTAAATTTTTGGTAAACATTGCTTAAATTTTTTTAAATAATTTTAATTTTAATAGTCATTTTTCGTAATTTTTTTTATTTTATTTAATCGTGCAATAATCGCCTTTTGTAATCGACTTAAATCCGTTAGTAGTTTTATTCAGTCATTTTATCTTTGTTAAATTTATATATTATAATATCTCCCGGGATCGTAAAGCTCTTTGTCTTCGAAACGCGTCGGGTAATTAAATAATTGTTTATAATAGTGTGTATATTAATTTTACTTATTACACGATTAAACAATGAGTGTCATTAACATATAATATGACGTTGACTTCCACTATTTAATTAATATTCTGATTATGGTACAATCTTTATCTAATAGAGGAAGTGACGTTAGATGTGCGGAACTTCTGTAAATTTAACACAACCGTTATATCGTTGGTTTTTTTTTTTTTTTTTGCCTTTCTTAACATGCCCATCAATAAAAAAACCTTCACCTAGAAAAGGTGAAAGAGAAGAAAATTCAATTTTAATTTAAAACATAGCGAAAGAGTTAGAGTGGCAAAAAAAAAAAAAAGAGCTGCGGTCAGACAGAGAAAGGACGCGGGATGTTATTTTTTCTACACATTTTTTCACATATTCTTCTTAAAATGTTTCCTATTAGAGATACTTTTTTCTTTTTTTGTCATTTGGTGGCAGCACTGTTTAATTCTTAAATCGTGTTGTTATTTCCTACGTAATTTTTCCAGCGTCCTTGTTTACAAAACGGACACAGTCGAGCGAATAATTTCTGACGACGATTGCGAAGACGAACCGAACGACAACTGATACAGTATAATCTGTGCATAGTCTTTCTCAGTCGGATAGGTGTCGCGTAGGCAGACCGGGAATTAATCTGCTTTATTCAGTGAGCCGGGTAACGTATCTAATCGAATCAGAAATTAAATTAAAATGTGTCTTCTTCTTCGCACTTTCGAACATTGTCGAAGCCTCGAACGTAAGCGAAATACCGATCTTATCGATTGAACGAATGAAAAGTGTGTGCCCTAAACGGGATGTGGTTTTCCTGGCCTCGAGCGTCCGCCGGCATCATGTTCGCGCATATCTCGTTAAATTCTTCAAAGCCAATCGAGCAGAATATGGACCCATAGCTTGCTGCAGTGTGCCGTGTCTTGAGTGTATCATTTGTGCATACGGACGAAACTGGGCTTTTTAATGCGTACACTGTCCACCATCTCGCACATGTACCGTCACGTTGAACATTATCGAGCTTAAGGCGAACGATAAATGAAATATTTTCCTATCGGGACGGTCGATAAGTACATTCGGTATTTTATTAACGCGTAAGATGTATACGATTTACGTAATTATTATTTGTTAATATGGCTTAAATGAACGACGAAAGAAAATACAAACTTAAAATGAAGCACGTGTCTTCAATTCCGGTGTACAACGAGAGAGGGAGTGTAGAATGGAAAATAGAAAAGAACGAGAAATTCTATTTTCATCTTTAGAAATTTTACTGCAAAAAAGTTTAATCAAAATTTCGGCTATTTTCAGCTCTGAAACCATACGCGGAACATGACTTTCTCTTTTTTAATTATTAATTTATTACCCGACACGTATATATCACGGCGCACGGACGTAGTAATTACAGATAATTAATTAGTTGGGATAAATTGAACGCATGTGTTTGTTGGTTATTCGCAAAAAAATTATGCGGTAGGTGGAAAGGGTGATCCGTTGAAATGGGAGAGCGAAATTTGTGGCTGCGAAGTTTTTTATAAAATTATGAGACGAAGCTGCAACTGTTCGCGGGCGGCTGAGGGTACAGAACTATGTCTGCTAGAGATATTTGTCTCTGCGCTAGTCCGATTCAGTTGTGGCTTTAACATAGTTCAGGATTGGTGCTTTTTCACGAGGATGAGTATTTTAATAAAGCCGACAAATTCGGGAAGGTATTATGAAGCATCGAGGGAAAGCGCCGCTGCTGAACGGCCAGGTACGTCGATTTATTAATTTCCCGTGGGGGGGGGCATAGCTCTATACATATAATAATGCAATTGAATACTACCTCTCAGAAATCGCCTGTACTATAGTTGCTGGGTATGAATCGTTAAGAGGGATGTAGATATAGATTACGGATAAAATATATTTGACCGAGACGATACATGTAGAATCGTGCAAAGTGCGGTGCATTGAATGAAATTAAGTAAAGAAACGATAGTTGTCAGCTTGGGCATTTATTCTAGAAATAGCTAAAGATCTTATCGGGGGAAAGTTATATTTCGGATTTGATAAATACTTACGGATAGATAGAAAATATGTATGTCGTTTAATTTCGAGATTGGTTATGATCGAACGTCGGGGCAGTATGCGATCGTAAACTAGAGGAAAGTTTGGCAATGAGATAGAAGAAGATGGGAAAGTTTTCAAGTTGTAGGGGCTAGAAGTAGTTTGACGCCACTCCCCCTGTAGAATTCGATGGAGAAAAAATTGCAGTTTATTAATGGTTTTCTGTAGGATTTTCTGAGCATTCGTATATGGTAGACTACATTCGACCAACTCATTACTGCAGAAAACAGATAAGGTTGCAGCAAGGAAAATTATTTCATTTTGAATCGTTACCGGTATTAACAATCGAAATATTAAAAGTTTTATTTTTTTTTTTAAATTTTTCAAAAAAGAAATTTGCCGCATTTCCAATTGCGCCCGCTGTTGTTAACTTCGGTAGTAAATCGTAACGTCGTAATCTGTCAAAAGGTCTTTACTGAGCCGGACATTTACCGATGTAGGCTCACCAGTGATTAACTTCGGTGCTAGGCGTTTTCTTACCTCTCTCCGGAGCTTGTACTAAGGATAAAAAGTACTCTATTCATAAAAGAGAAAAGGAGGCGTTGATTTAAGCAAGATTGGAATGTCTGTAATTTGTTGGAAAAAGATTGGTTTTGTTTTGTTTTAGGATCGCAATAATAGCTGTTATCCTTTTTTCTATCAAGAAGGAGTTTTGTAGTAAAGGGTAAATACATCAACGTCAGGAAAATACTGTATAAATGCATCCGTCCCACGGGGTAGTATAGTTGCGCCATTGTTATTATATCCTCTGTACTCTGAGGATTTGCCAGTATTGAAAAAACTACGATTTTAGCGACCTTCGCTGACGACACCACCGCATCTTAGCGGCTAATAGCGATCCCTCGCATGTTTCACTACTGCTCCAGCAGCGCTTGAACAAAATTGAAGCATGGACAGAGAAATGGAAGATTAAAATAAATCATTCAAAAAGCTTACCGGTTAATTTTTACTTTAAATCAACAGTCCTGTGTCCCCAGGTAGAAATAAATAATAACGTTCTTCCGTAAAGCAACAGCGCTAAATAGCTGGGATTAATTATGGATCGACGTCTAACATGGAAGACCCACGTCGTACACATAAGGCGAAAAGTTTGCGCCCTTATGGGAAGGAAGTCCGCTGTGAGCATATCTTGCAAAAGATTAATCTACCTATCCGTACTGACACCAGTATGGAGATATGGCATCGAAGTATATACTATGGTTCCAAAAGCAACGTCAACAGAATTCAGCAGCTTCAGTCTAAAATACTCAGACACAAATCGCCGATATTTCGTGTCCAACAGAATACTCCATCGCCATTTAAAGGTCCCATTCGTGCAAGACTATCGCAATTTTTAATATAGCAAGTTCTCTAGTATAAACTAGAATTCAGTGAAAATATCGAAACGTCCTCCAGCATGTTCTCTTCATCTCTCCCTGCGAATCCGCGGAGAAGACTTAAAAGAGATACTGGCGTAGAGATGCATTACCAATCGGATATATCACTGAGCAAATTACAACAGCATTCCACGGAAAGTAATATTACTCGCTCGAACTTAATCTGAGTCAGCACAAGTCGTTTGAACAATGCGACAAAACGTGTTTAATTCGTGAAAGTTTATTTTTTTTACCGCGATTAATATTTTTTTATTTTCTGTAACGTAATTTGATTTTGTTAAAAGAAATTTGTTAGTGCAGTAGTTACATGTCTTGTTCTAACGAGAAAAGACATGAGCAAGTATTAACTTAACACAGAACAAGTCAAGGTTTAGGTAACTAAACATCGGTCCTAATTGCGGTCCTAGAACCGGAGTGCGTGAAAAGAAAAAAAATTCCACGCTAAACTTACCGAATTTTATTACATAATTTTTAGCGGAATGAGATACGTGTTTTAACGTAAAAGGATGGGTGGGGTGTGGTATTCCGTGTTGGCCAATGGCTGAAAACGAATGACACTGTTGAAAAATAATTTTCCAAGAGTGCTTTTTGAGCAACTGCTGAAACATCAAATATTATTAACGGGATGTAAATAATTTTAGATTAAATATTTTTACTAGTAGTAGTTGTGGAGACTGAGTAATTAATTAAGGGCTTGTGCAACTGCTTACCGTTTTTAAATACAATTAAGCCAGCTAAGCCTGGAGGACGACTGCTTTAGCTTTTGAAATATATATGTAAACTAAATTTTAAGCATTGTATTTGATGTATTTAAAACAAAATAAAAAATATATATATACTTGCAATTTTATAAAAAAAAACAACATACACTTGTGATTTTGTATAATATAAATATATATTTAAATTTGATTAATAATATTATTTCCATGTTTTTTTTTCCCTTTAAAGATCTTTAAAAAATGTTTCGTCCTACTCTGCATCACGCATATATATATATATATATATATATATTTATATTTTCTTTTCTATATATGTAAGGGGTTATATCGCCCTGAGGTTATCGCGATGCGTACACTCTAAAGTTATTAAACTAGACCCTGTTGACTGACAGGCTAAGTGAACTGCCGAGGTTTAGCGAATAAAGTAGAGTGATATTTGTCCATGATACAAACCAAGGTTAAATTATCGAGAATAAAAATCCCATCGCGATTGATATCGCGCTAAAATTTAATTCGTAAGAAAAACTAATTGAAAATTGAAACTTTTACTGATAATAACGAAAGATCCCTTCGAAATCAGTAGTTATAGACCCATTTCACTAACCAGCTCGGTGAGTAAACTAATGGAGAAAATGGTCAACAATCGGCTAAAACAGCAACTTGAACAACGCG
Source organism: Icerya purchasi (assembly GCA_039619475.1). Lineage (NCBI taxonomy): Eukaryota > Metazoa > Arthropoda > Insecta > Hemiptera > Monophlebidae > Icerya > Icerya purchasi. Next base: position 140,945,192 of record CM077116.1, read on the forward strand.
GATTACTAGACCCGATGCAGTTCGGATTCCGATCAAACAGAAGTGCCATAGATTCTTTAGTCAAACTTCAGCACTACGTATGTGATGGATTTGTGAACAAGCAATATACAGCGGTCATTAGTTTCGATCTCCAGAAGGCCTTCGACCGTATCCGGCGATACAAAATTTAACATAATGGAATATAAGTGGTCTATTAGCAATGTTCATAAAAGAATTTTTACATGATAGATCATTCCGAGTGAGATTAAATAGTACTATTTCTGAGACGAAAATATTAGAAAATGGAACCCCCCAAGGATCTGTAATTAGTTCAACACTGTTCATTATCGGAATTAACGAATTCTCAAAAGTTATTAAAGCACCTGTTCAGTATAGCTTATTCGCGGATGATCTGATCATTTACCTTTCCGGCACAAATATCAAAAATATCGAAACAACACTACAGCACACAGTCAATAAAGTTGTCAAATGGTCTGAAAAACAAGGCCTAACCTTCTCGGCAGCAAAAACGGTATGTATCACATTTGGTATTCAACGGCGGCCTCTTCCACCTACATGCAATATTTCGCTATACAATGAACGTGTGAAGACGTCAACGTCATTGAAGATACTAGGAATAACATTCGATAGAAAATTGTCGTGGGTAGATCACATACAAGCTTTACAGATCAAGTGCCGCAAAGCGCTAAACGTCGTAAAGATGGTAGCGCACACAAATTGGGGCGCAGACAGGAAATCCCTACTACTTCTTTATAAAACACTGGTACTTTCAAAAATGGACTACGGATGCATATTATATAATATTGCAAATCCCAACGCGCTCAAAAAGCTGGACTTAATTCAAAACATTGCGATGCGACTCGTCACAGGAGCTTTAAGAACCAGCGCCACAGTTAGCCTACTAGTGAAAACGGACTTATTCCGACTCAGCGATCGGAGAAATCTACTTTAACTGAAGTACTTTTTTAAAATCTGCCATCTTCCTCATAATCCTGTCTACGGTAAAATTATAAATTCAACAACTTATACCTCGCTTTAGAAATCAACAGTACACGTTCACCAAGACCACTAGCAGTGCGCTGTAGATTGCTCTGCAGCAAATTTGATATCGAAATTCGGGGCTTTACTCATGAAGGACAACATGCGACCAATATGAAATCGGCATTAAAAAACATAGCTGCTAAATTATATGAAATACCATAAAGTTATCGTGGCAATCCGAATGGGAACAGCGTTTTAACGGAAACAAATTATATACAATAAAACCGATTCTTTCCGAATGGCATACATGTTATCGCCGAAATCGCCGGGAAGAAGTTATATCGGCACGCTTAAGAATCGGACATAGTCGGTTAACGCACGCTTATATCTTTGAAAAGGACGAACCACTAATACGTACTGCATGCTCTAGTGTCAGCTATCCATAACCCACATATTGTCCGAATGCGCGAGGTATACTACACAGCGACAAACATACTTTGGAAATGCAACTTTGGACATTATCTTAAGTAACGATATCAATAATATTAATAATTTATTTTCCTTTTTAAAATTAACAAATCTTTATAATACTTTATAATAATTAGCATATGTAATTACATAAAAGATGCAAATGACCATGCAGTCGAGCATCTTTCAAATAAATAAAAAAAAAAAAAAAAAAAAACGATAAAGCTAACATGTTTTTTTTTTTTTTTTTCAATATGAACGATAAAGACGTCCGTAGTGACGTAGGACAATCAGTGCGGTTGTAGATCGCCGCAGGAAAAACTCCTGAAGCGACACGTCACAACAGCTAATACGACGTCACGTTCAGTTATAATTTGAAAACTTTATTTTTATTGCGCTTTAATGACGCTAAATAATAGCTAGTTATTCCGATTTATCAACTTTTTCATACACCTAAAGAGGTAAAAATATTTCATCGTGGATTTCCCTATATATATATATACATATATGTAGAAGTCAGAAAAAACAGGTTCAATTTACAGAATTTCTTATCAGTTAGACGTATATTACTCAATATTTTATACGATTATACTTTTTTATTTTTGATATGTAGGGAATTTTGAATAGTACTAAAACGTCTGCAAAATGAAATACTAGAAAATTACTCATTTAAAAGGAGAATGGTTTTAACGGTTGTTAAAATTATCTACATGCCTATTTTCGGTAAATTACAAAAGTTCATATTAGGTAGGCTCTAACGTTTCGAAACGAAGGTTACACTGTTCGTCGTCTCTCCGATGATAAACAGTGTAATCTCTGTTTTGAAACGAAAAACGTTAGAGTCTAACATGAACTTTTGCAATTTATTGAAAATCGACATGTGAGGATACTTGAATATTGAAGTAAAATTCGTGTTTTTTTCCATCTATTAATGGAGCAAAAGTAACGTCAATGTGAAATTAGTACAATTATAAAATTCCCCGGTTTGTTTTAAATGAATTTTTGTAGAAATATTGTATATGTATTAAAATAGCATGAACTTTGAATTAAGAGGACATTTTTTCATTTTTAGAATTTTATGCCGTAACAGGTATATTTATAAGTTACCGTAAATTTACTACACAATATTGAAATTAACTAGTACTTAACTGCGCGCTACTCTGCGAATATATTATAATTGATTTAATCATTCTCGTAATTTACTCTAGAGTAGATATGCGAAACGTTATCGTAGAGAAATTATATTCCGAACTTTTTCAAATAAAAATACTTATCGCTAAATTTAATCACGAATGTTTAACAACTACGAATGATGAAAAATTCAAATGATTTATGACAGCACTCGTAAACATTGAAAACATATAAGGGAAACGATTTATTTACGAATTTGATAAAAGACGTTTCTCAAATAAATACTTTAAAAACGGTTCTATGCGAGTTGAAATATTTCAGTTTACTCAAATTTTTTGGGTAATTTGTAAGTTGGTCAGGAAACGTATTACAGACGTTTGTCTAACAGCTTAGTTAGTCCTGATTGTTTTTTACGACGATAAAGTAAGAGTTATACATTAATTTTACAGTTACATAAAAATGGAAGAAGATCGGCTCTCAGTAACGAAAAATCCGAGCGCTTTGTTCCGCAAATTTAAATTTTTAATTCATTTCCCAGCTTCATTTGCATTTTACGCAAAAAAAAATTGAGTCATTTCTCCGTATAGGTATAACATATCTTACTTCACGCAATATTTCAGTGCTACACAACCTCAACAGTTCTAGGCGGATAAACTGGTCTATTAATATTCAGTACTGGAACTATGCCGCATACTTCGCGATGGATGGTAACAGTTTCACAAAAACTTCCTCAGCCTACTTTTTCTTCTTTAAGAGTCGACCTCCTATCGAACGTTGGTACCCCCGTCTGATGGCAATATTTCGCCTTATTTCGTGCTACATGGACAAGGTGTGTGGCCGTATTGTCGAGCATATCTAATGCCGGTCTTTAAAGTTTCGAGAGTAGATTCCGTTTAATTTTATATTATGTTCTGCAACGTTGCGTATTTACTGTTACCGATACTATAGAAGCAGAGTTGAAGGTATATAAACACTGCAGGAGGGACGAGATGCTCATCGGCGATACTGCTGCGAGAGAGCACAATTCACAATACCGATAAGTAGAAGGAACAAACTATATTCATAACTGCATGAGCGATTGCCGTAAAAGCCATATTTGCTTCTCCTTTCTTCCTTGCTTTTTGGAAACTTTTTATGGTTTTTAGCTTCTAGCTTTTCTTGCTTTTTACCTTGTTTTTTTTTCTTTTTTTTTTTTTTTTTTTTTGAGTCTGCTGTAGACCTAGAATTTTCTTTTGTATTTTTTCTTGACATGTATGTGCTCTTTTCGTTTGCAGTTCTGAGCCTCGGGTCTCCTTTTCTCCAATGGATCTTAATTACGCTGCTGCGTAATCGTTCATTCAGGCCCAAAGGAGAACAAAAAGCAGTAAAATTCGTGTTTAATTTGAAAGAAATAAAAAAAGCACCGATGATTAAAAGTAACCTTAATAAGCAAAATTCAAAAAGAGTGGAATGATTTATCTATATTACTGTGATGATATTACTTACAACTGTAATAGCACCGATGTAAAATGATAAATTTTGTGAGAAAGTACTTCTTCCCGCATTTTCAAGTTAAAAGAATTTACAATTTTTACGTAAATAAATAAGTAAAACAAAAAGAAAAAAAACATATATATATATATATATATATATATATATTTTTTTTTTAATATATAAAATGCTTCTTTAATACAATTTGTAGACAGTGCTAAATGTAATAATATAATCCCGAATTATTTTCACGAAAAAAAAAAAAAAACAAAAAAAACTCTGATTTCCATTAGAAATAGTTACTATATATCTTTGGAAACTGTGTAGGCATCAGCCTCTGGAAATATCTATAAAAGAATTTTATTACCCATCTTCAACAGATATGTCATCATTTGTGTGCCAGCCTTGCGGCTGGTTCGCGCTATGCACCAATCGTCTCCAGGCCAGTCTGTCCATCGTCCTTTTCTTTAACTCGGAGCATGATGGGGCATTCCAGTCCCCTTCGCTACAGTATCCAGGAAGGTTATTCGAAGACGCTCGCGCGTCTTTTTCCCTGTTATTTTTCCTTCCATTATATCTTTTAATATATTCTGGTCCTACCGGAAAAGCCGCGTTTTGCGAATCCGTTGCGTAATATTTCTTTCTTCCCCCGTTCTTTGCAGTACTTCTTTGTTGCTTACTTTGTCTGTCCTTCTGATTTTCTGCAACCTTCTCCAGCACCACATTTCGAATGCCTCAATCTTGTAACGGATATGTATCAAGCATAATATAAAATTAATCATAACACATCATATCAGAGCTGTTTGCAGATGTTGTTTTCCCTACGGCCGTTCGATTCTTCTTTCCATTTGTAACAGGGAGGACACGTAATTCTAAAGTCTACAATTATGTTTTTTGGGCGGCTTCCTACTGTGGATTTTTAAGCGCAGAAAAATAATTTAGTGCGTGAGAACTTTTTTTTTTTTTTTTTTTTTTTTTTTTAATGTTGGGTTCGTCAAAATAGACATTGGCCCAAGAAGAAGGAAAGGATGAGAGCCGGAATCAGATGTTTACGCGATCAGATATAGAGGATGAAAAAGACTCAAGTGCTGGAACGATCACGATGGCAAGGAATGAATGCGCACTAAGGAGTTGAAAGAGGGCAATTAATAGAAGACAAGAGTAGAAGAAAGAACGTTCCGAAACGATATAGGCGCACTGAAATAAAATGTGATTCACCTATAAAGTTGCGAGAGGAATGCTGAAGGGGACAGAGAGACGAGAGGGCTAGAGGGAAGTGATTTAAAGATGTGGGAAGCAAACTGTGCCCAAAAAAAGCGCAGGCGACAGATTGCAAAGTTCAGCAGATGTAAATAAAGCAGCTTGGTCTCTAGACGGAAATTCAAAATCTGTTACCAAGGAAATCGGTTTTTCAGACTTTATCCGAGAAGGAAATTGAATTGGTTACTAAAAATTCGAGCTTGAATTGTGTGTGACGTTAAATTCACATAGCGGTCGAACTTTGTGCACACACTAGGTGTGTCACGTTCGTTTATTGTTCTATTTTCGAAAGTTGTTTGTTTGTTTCGTTCGAATTTAAATTTGTTTTTCTGAAACTGGAGTTTTTCGGCGCTTTGAAAGTATTTATCCTTATTCGTAGTCGCTGAAGGAGAAATGTTTTTTATCGATTATCAGGCGCGCAGATTTATATACAGGTAAACCTAAGAAACCTTTAAAGAAAGAGGGGAAAAGCGCATACTGTCTATTAAGGGCACACGAAAAAAAAAAAAAAAATAAAAAGTATTCATTGAAAAACACATTCTTATTATTAGTATATCTATAATAGGCATTATTCAGAGGATCAGATGGAGGTTAAAAACTTTTTTCTCATTCCGCGGACGCAAAATTTTTGAAAATTTTTATGAGCAACGCCTATTGCGTTTTTGAAACTGTCGTCGAACAAGACGAGTTTTACGTCCAGCAAATATTTCTTCATATTTTAACCGAGATAGTAATTATATCAGAAGAAAAAACCGAAAAAAAAAAAAAACAAAAAAAAACAACAAAAAAACATAGATTACAAATTAATAATATAAAGAAGATATAAATGTAGTGTGTATATACATCCTGTTTGTTAATTAGTCAATAAGATTAATGAATGTTAACATAAACAGCAGACGCTTAAAATGAATATTAATTGAAATATGCGAAGCGCCTTTTTGTTTTTTTCGATAATGATCATCGGTTGAAAAAGAGGAAGATATATATATTGGTAAGGACGAGAATTATGGTTTGAATTTGAAGTGGACCTCTCATATAAGCAAAAAATAAAAATAAATAAGGGGTTATGAACCCAAGGGTTGCGCAAAGTGCCGGTAAATATTACAAATTTACCGGAAAACGTCATATTTCTTCGTTTTCTAGCAAAAATAATAGACAAATGATGAGTAGTATATAAATTTTCAGACTGCTAAAGTTGTGAAAATACATGTATACGATAGGAGAGTATCTTCGGACGGATAGTCGGACGATTTATGTATTCTTTAAAAGCAATTTACCGTAAAAATTATCTCACTCCGCAAATAGCGCTGTCGATATTTTTTACTTCGCCGAATTTTCAATCACTCGTAAGCGGATATTAGCGCGCGCCCGCCAGCGTACGTTGAAATTTTTGTTAGAATTCTTATCTTTCGCTTTATTGCAAAAAAAAAAAAAAAGTAAAATAAAATAAATACTAACCAAAAGCGAGCAACTAAATAAATCCAAAAATCTTGCTAATACACGGTGCTGCTGGAAATTTTCGTTACTTTTTTAAAAAGCGCTTTAAAAAAAGGTCATAGGCTGTTTAAGATTCAAATTTTTCCGTACTGCTCAGCTATCTCCGTTTTTTCTTTCTTTTTTCCCCCCCGTTTTTACATATCAGTTAACGGAATTCCATCAAACAACTCTATATTTGTTTTGCGAATTATTATTACCTTTTTTGTTTTTTTTTTTTTACTAACTACAAAAAAAAAAAATGTTATATACGTTGTTTTTTGTTTTTTTAATGTTTGTTCACGGTCATAACTTATTTGATAATTTAGACTGAGATTTTAGGAATTTTTCAAAAAGAGTCTCCTTAAAGACATACTTTCTTCGCTTAATATAATCAGGCAAAAATTAACTGAAAAATTTTCATCAGAATTAAAGGGAAAATATCAAAAAAAGTTTAAAATGAAAGAGGTGATCTACTACTTCTCAGTATTATCAACGTTTATTCGCACAAATATAGAATCGAATATAGATATTGAAACTCTCAAAGCCTCGTTTTATAGGTCCGTCGTCAGTGGCGGAATTTAAACGTTACTCCCGAACATCCAGCTTTAAACAGTACAACAGAATTTTAGGTCAGTCTATCGGTATTATCACTGGAAAATGTTTACATTAAATATTTCGCTATAAAATAGTGTGTTTTGGGAAGGAAAAATGTTACCGACTTCAATGTTTCATCTGAAAATTAACAAAAATACATTGAAAAATAAAAATTATACGATAAAAAATTATATATTTCTCGGGGTAATAATATACGTAAGCTGATGTACCAAACATTCAAATTGCAATAATGATTATAAACAGCATTAAATATTTCTGATGTTTTCAATACTTGCCCTATAGAAAACGAGTGTGTACTATTATATACACATTTAATGTGGTTTTTTAATTGTTGTAATTTGTGTCCCGGGATACCTTAAATGTATGAATATTTAGGAATGAACGTAATATCCTTATTTATATTACTTTGAAATATAACATCTCTTCTTATCGAAAAACTGTTTTTTACTCCGTTTTTATTAAATTTCCAAAGTAAATCTGAAACCGATATATTTCTTTAATAACTATTTATGTTTAGTATTCCAGAGATGCCCTTTAAGTCATATCTGTTCCTCTTCCTACTCGCTCCTGCGATTTTATCATTCTTCGTATATTCCTTCATCCAAAATCTCTGCATTCAGTTAATATTGATTTGTTGCGCCTAATAATACAGAATGGTCAATGAAATGGCGGATTTTCTGGCTTGAGTTTCTTTTTCCTCGCATGTCTGTTTTTCGATTGTTCCAGATTCGATTGTCCTTCCCCTTTTTTAGAAAAAAAATTCCATCCTGAAATCTGGTCCTACACGTTTATTTTTCGCCCTTTTCTAATATATACAACCCTTTCACCTATCTGTTTTAATCTCCCTTTTCTACGATTTTCCTTTAGTTCGTCATTCTGTTATCGTTTCTCTTACTCGTTTACGCCTTAATCATATTCCGTTACCTTATTTTCGCTTTCGTTTTACCTTTACGTTTTCTTCGTGTGTTGTCCCTTTTTTCATCTCAACGATTAAGCTTTTTGCGACTTTAAACATGTCTTTTCAGAATATCCTTCTCTCTCAGCGGAACCTACTACTTTTTATTCTCAAATTGATCTTTCTACCCTATATTGTACTTTTTTCATCTTGTCATTTATGACTTTATCCATCATTCCCCCTCTCTTAATTGTATTATTTCGTCAATTTCTAATCGAATTTCTTTTTACTTGATGCTCCCCCTCCGTATTTGCTCTATGCGAAGGTTCACGATGAAATAATATCAGTAAAAATTATGCATGGGACAAAAAATGTAGTGTACCCCTAGCTAAGAATTATTTAGTCATTAATATATAGTGTATATATATTTTTTTTTTTTTTTATTTATTTATTTGGTAAATAACATAAATACATAGTAATTGAAACATAGCCATGAGTATCTCAGTTGAATGAACACCTCATGGATTGGAAACAATAAAAAGAAAATGAAAAAGACAAAAATTTAACCAATATAAAAATTAAAATAAAATTATTCATTTAATGAAAATTATTCATTCAATGAAAAATAGTGTATATATATATATATTATAAGTATATATGTACTGGAACAGTACCCGTCATCTGTTTAAGTCCTCAGAGATGGCAACCACGATAACTTTTGATATTTGTAGATTTATTTGTTTATTTTAATTTAAATTATTATTTCAAAGTATTATTATTATGATTATTATTATTAAGTTCATCATTCAGATAGGCGTTAATATTTTACAATTTTATATTGCGGATATCCCTCTACATTGATTTTTCTAGATTGACAGCCGCTAAAAAACACAATAATGATTAAGTATAAAATTATATAAATCATACGAATAAAATAAGATCAAATTCTGCATATCACTGTTGTCTCTGGTGATTCGCTATCTGCTTGATGGTAGTTCCCGCGACCTCCAATTACTGAGATCCCGATCGAAGAGGGATGGTCTTATTAAAACCGAAATTTAAAATTAATTTTTGATTCCGATAGTTTTAAGTAACTTTGCGGTAACAAAATAAACATTTAACTAGCCGGACAATCGATGCGATCGCGATGTCAACTTTCTCTTTTCTCCGACCTTCTTCAAAAGGAGCAAAACCGATGCTTTGGTCGTATTTTTGGGGTTTATTTAAGTAAAACGTTTATTTACACCGTGCCGTGCTAACTGAAAATACATATATAGAGGCACAATATCTTAGTTTCACGAGGTAATGTTATCCATTACATGGTGCAAATAAATTAATACTATTTGATTAGGAAAATCGGAGTGTGCCCGAGAAATTCTGTTGTCAGTCAGGGGTGAATAGTAGAGCAAGGACTGATCAATTCCGATAGGTAGAAATGTAAATGAAGAAAAGATCCGATCGAGATTTTTCCGTAGAGTTAATTCCCCCGGTTAAAAATCAGTTCTGTCGACCCGCAGAGAAAGAAAAAAAAAGCGGGCGCTGATGGCATTGATTAATCTAGTTAATTGTTTATTTCGTTACCGCCAACTTAGTTCAGTATAATCGGAAATGAATTTTAAATTTCGATTTTAATAAGACGATCCCTTTACGATCGGGATCTCAGTAATCGGAAGGCCAGCGGAACAACGATTAAAGCGGACCACTACCAACAACCGTGATTAGAATTTGATTTTATTCGTACAATTTGTACCGTTTTTAATTGTTTCGTGATTATTGCGTTTTTTTTAAGACCGATATTCCGTAATATAAAATTTGAAATATTAACGGCTGCCTGAATGATGAACGCTAAGAAAATGCTAACAATTTGAAATAATAATTTAAATTAAAATAAACAAATAAATCTACGAATATCAAAAGCTATCATCGGTGGATAGCGTTATTCTCGAGGGCTTATCGGGTACCGTTACATTTGGCATCCCTAGTGGGTGGAACTCAAATAAACGGGAACGTTACAATGATGAAATATATTTGTCTACGTTTTATGCAACGGATTCTAAATATTACGTCAGTACCTAAATATACGGGATGTCGTTGTAAAGTTATACGGATGACGTAACATTTTTCTGCCCTATGAACATTTGTTTTTATTTTTTATAACGCGAGAATACTTCAACATGAAAACGAATAGTGCAGTGTATGCAAAAACGTAGTTTTCGTATTACTGTTAAATGTTTAATAGCAGCGTCGAATTAGCCTCCCCCCCCACACATGCCGATGACTGAATCTCAAAGTCAAATTTTACTAAATGGATTCATTTCGTGCCGAATTGTGCTTCTAATTAAAAATGTTTTTGTGGCGCTCTATTACACGGGGGGTATTAGCAAAAATTGAGCTAGAGGACTAACTTGATGAGAGCGCCCCCCAAAATTGGAAGATTTTTAAGAAATGCGTGTGCCAAATTACGCTGATGATGAAGAATTTTGTGCACTACCTAGCCAGGTTGTTATTACTGTGATTTGTAATTTAATGTCCGAGCCATCGTGTTACCCTATACTACACCATCACCGAATGAACTTTTAATTAACAGCCCTCATTATTCATCGCATCGCGCTGGTGATTTAAAGGTCAGTTTAAAATTGCTTTTTCTTTATACATCTTACTTATTATCGAGATCGCTTTAAATTCGCACAACTTTGTCCTTTCTTTACCATGCTCCTTATGAGGACTGTGTTTTTTTTTGTTTTTTTTTGGGGGGGGGGGATCGCCAGTCGAGGGCATTATTACCCAGCATTAGGTTGTGTTAGTGAGAGAAACGGAGAAAGACTGTGATTGGTGCAATATTAAATATCGAAAAAAACTGTATGTTCTTTTTCCCATTATATTATCTATATTCGAATTTATTTCACGGGCATTTTTAATCTTACGATCGGTTTGCTGATTTATTTTTTTTTTATAACTGAATTCACAATAAAAGTCACGAGTGTAATCGAATAAATACAAGTATATGACATTAGCTTAAATGGGAACGGGGTTACATGATGCACAAAAAGCTTAAAAACAAATTATACAATTAAAAATTATAAGATAAATGTAAAAAAAATGTAAATTCAAAAAACCCTTTCAAATAGAAAAGTGTGCAGATGAATATTAATTTCGTTATAGAAACACCCTCTGATCATTTGGTAAACATGATTCGCGTACCACGTGGTACTTATAGATTTTGTAACCCACTTACTACCGACTCGTATATATCGAACTACTTATTTTTCCCGTATCGCCGTAACGCTTTGTTGGCGTATTTTCGAAATGACGTTTTACTAAATATTCTCATTTAATTTTCAGCTCACAGTGTCCTTGTTTTATCGGAACATGTTCACTTTAAAATTTCGTCTGAGGTTTACACCTTTCTCTTTTCTAATCCTCACTCTGTTTATCATCGAATTCAACCGTATTTTTCACATGCTCCGGGTTCCTGTTTTTCTCTTTTATCAGTCGCGCCGCCGCTTCTTCGTCTCAATCACACTTTCTTTCTTATCTTTTTCTATTATCGATTGTTCTTGATTCTACAGATTGTAATTTGCGACACTGATCACGTTCTTTTTGAGTGTTCCCTTATTTCTCGAGAGCGCTTAAATCTCTCCTTCCAACACTCTAGGAAGGCTCCTTCCTAAACCTCACCGTGCCATAAACATCCTTGCTCTTTCCTTTTTAGCTTTTATTCCTGATAGCTGCCTTCATTTTCTCTATTTATATACACATTAAAATATAATTCTTTTTTTTTTTTTCTTAATTTTTCAAAAATTTCCTTCGTTTCTAGGTCATTTCCCTTGGTTAGAGTTTACAATTAAAAAAAAACAAAAAAAAAACGTCATGTTATCTGATAAATTCAACATTTGGAACTTACCGAGATTTAATCGATTAATTATGTTCCTTTAATACATACCACCATATATTACGATTTATCGCATTCGTCCTTTTCTTATTTTGACTCGGTATTGGCCAGTTTTCTTCAATGTTTTTACTCGAATATTTATTTTATTAAAGCGGATGTAATTGTATAATAATAAGCAGTCCGGGATAAAATGATATGCTACACCGCTTGATACGAAGACGCATTAAATCCTTTCTTCCTTTTTATTTTCAGCCCTCACATTGCTAAATACCTTTTTCAACAGTTTTCCCTTACCCCGGACTATCTATGATACTCAGCTTATGCGAATGTTTAGCCGTTCAACAATGGTCCATTTATACTTTTATCACACTTTAATAATAATAATGTAGCCCTTGTTCAACATTTTGTCAGAAAAAAACGAAGGCCTTCGTACAATTTTATGCTGAACAGTTGCATATTTTATCTATTCACGTTAATTTTTGCCTATTCTTTATTCCATAATATCCAGATTTATTCTTCTATTCGTCTTAGTGCTGATTCTTTTATAATTATCGGAGCTTTTCAATTAATCTATTTAAAATTTCCGGCTATAATAATATGTGTTCTGGTGCTGAGTTTACACGGTGTGTCTGAAAAGTTCCCGAATACAAGTAGCGCTTTTTCTCGTTCAACCAAAAAGAAGTATGTAGTACCAAGTCTAAAGAGCGTGCGTGCAAAATTTCAGCGTTGCCAGTTTCTTAGTTTCCCAGTAATACGCGGCTAAGTATTGTGTGTTCATAACCCAAAATCTTAAAAACCGATTGGAGGCCTTTGAAATGTGGGGATGGCGCCGCATTTTAATTATTTCATGGACGCAGAAGAAAACAAATAAAGAAATAATGGAAATGATAGAAGAAGAAAGGAAGCTGATAAAAATTTTGGAACAAAGAAGAGACAGATTTTTGGGACACATACTGCGCCACAACACCTTCATAACGACAATAATAGAAGGGAAACTAGAAGGGAAGAGGAAACGAGGCAGACCCCGACTTAAATGGATAGAACAGACAAAAATCAAACTGAAAATGGATTATAATAATATTAAGAACACAGCACAAGACAGAAAAAAATGGAAAAGGATAATAGGTTAAGCTACAAGACAAGAGCAAGGCTCTTAAAAAGAAGAAGAAGAAGAAGAACCCCTTGTGCAAGTTCGCTATATGGAAGTTTTTGATAAATATTTCGTAGAAACTTTTTTGATAATTCAAAAAGCATTCGGTGATGAAAAGCTCTAACGCCTTCAACAACCACGCCAAACGACAATCTTCGGCGTGATTGAGCCCGAAAGCTGAAAGAGCCACGAAAGTTCGGCAACAAAAATCCAAATTGAAGACGATGCTCATTGCATTTTTCGACTCGAAGGGCCTCTCTCCATTCATCATGAATTGGTTCCAACCGGGCAAACTGTGAATGCGGAATTCTATCTGGAGGTAATGAAGCGTTTGCGAATCCGGCCCCCGAGTATTACGATCCGGGCAGTTGGACCCTGTTCCATGACAATGTCACGTACGGCAACACTTTTAACGCGTTACTGCGCCGCAAATCAGATCACCGTCTGGTCGCACCCGTGTCCTATTCACCTGATTTGGCCCCGGAAGACTATTTTCTGTTCTTCCAACAATCAAAATGAGGATGAATGGCAACTTTCACGACGATATTTCGGCGATTGAACGAGCTTGCGCAAGGGGTTATCGTACTACTCTGAAACTAAGAGACTAGCAGCGCTGAAATTTTGTACACACACTTTTTAGACTTCGTACTACATAGTTCCCCGGTTGAACGAGAAAAAGCGCTATTTGTATCGAGTGTAGAAAACGAGTTCGGAAACAGACACACCATGTAGCTTTGCCCTTGTCAAAGCTTTATTAAGTTTTATTACTCTCCTTTTAAAAACGTCCCGTTAAATAGATTAGAAAGTGAAGTTTTTTAATATGAGGGTGTATGTAAGAAGTAGTATCTTTAATTTTAAGGAAACCGGGATTTTTGGAACATTTTTTTTTTTTAAATTGGTGACTTTTTTATGAAAGAGATTGTTTGTGTTAAACACAATCTCTATAGGTTCACTTTTGCTTAATAAATACGCTCGCTCGTGTCTAACTTTTGCAATTTAATCATCCCGTTGACGTACATTGAACGCATACAATATTTCACTTGCGTTAGGTTAATGTCCACGGTTGACGCGCCAAAAAAAAAAAAAAAAAAAAAAAAAAAAAAAAAAAAAAAAAATTGCATATTTTTTTTTGTCACTTTTTTCATTTGCAGCTGCTTGCGTAAACGGTTTAGATAAATGTACATTTTCAATCAATATTTGTAAATAAAAAAAAAAATAAATAAATAAATAAATAAATAAATAAAAAAGGGAAATTTGAGCGCAATCATTTTAGCGTGATTGACGACGACGTTTAATTTTTTTACGGATACCCTGTGTAGATTCCGCTTAAGTTTTGTACGAATCTGTTTGCTGTTTTGTAATTTTAACAATTTTTAATTTCATTGGCTAAATTTTTGTATTATTGCAGCGAGTTTTTTTTTTTTATAAATAGTACTTTTATTTTGCGGTAACTAAATTTTCGAATTTATTTCCATTCGTAAGTCTAGCCAGAATGTAAATGTAAAATCGTACTTTTTATTTCGTCATTTTAATGTTTGTGAATTAAGGGGGCTAAAAGTGCCTTTGAACCAAACTATATAAAAAAAACATATATATGTATATCTAGGGCATGAAAAAGGATTAGTTGATACTGAAAGATTCAGACCCCTAGTAGTCCTAGGGGGGGCTGCTGTAGTCAGCATTTTGTGATTTTTGTTTTTTTTTACAATATCATCTCAGCTATTTTTCAATCGATTTTAAAAATTCTTGTCGGAGGTTAAAAAAGATTTAAAATAGAAAGTTCCGTAGCGGTGAATTTTTTCAAATTTTTAGATACGTTCGAAATTTTTAAAATGTCATAAAAAAATTCTAAAAATTCAGTAACGACAAAAAAGTTATATAACATGTGTATTGTAGTGTAAACTATCTACTGAAATTGCCTCTTTAATTTCGCGCGGCGACGTATTTTTGTAACTATGTAGTTTTTTGCGTATTTTTAAAGTCTGTGGTTGAAATCGTTTGTGTAAAGTCGACGAGAGTATCTCCTGTGACTCTTATTGCACAGGACTCTGGCTTTGAGCTAGCTTAGTTATTACAGATCATTAAAAAATAACTAAACGATGGCTTCCGCTTTTTTATTCTATTTTATTCACTTTTAAAGACTGTTGAAAAAACTTACGGTTTTTCTTTGTTCTGAATATGACAAATATATTTAAACTAATGCATATTATAACTGAAAAATAAGAATGCTTTTAAGAAATAATGAAAAAAAATTTAGAGATTCTGCACGAATTTATTATCCACATAAATGGCAAATTAGGTAACACGCAATGACAAATTATCTAACTTACATTTTATCGTTTGCTTCCAGTTGAATTTCAAGTGGTTTTTCAGTCGAAAATGCGTGTTTTTATTTTTTTTGAACCTTTTTAAAAATCTGAAAAAATTCCAAGAAATGGTTTACACTACAGCACATGTTATGTATTTTTTTTGTCGTTACAAAATTTTTAAAATTTTTTTATGACATTTTAAAAATTTCGAACGTTTTTAAAAATTTGAATTTAGCGTCGAAAAATCTGAAAAAATTCACCGCTATGGAACTTTCTATTATATCTTTTTAACCAACAACAAGCATTTTTAAAATCGATTGCAAAATGGTTTAGATATACAAAAAAAAAAAAAAAAAAAAAACGAAAATCACAAAATGGTAACTACAGCAGCCCCCTCCTGTGTGACTAGTGGCATGAAACTTTCATCATCAACTACTCTTTACTCATGCTCTAGATGTATATATTTTTTTTATAAAGTTTGGTTCAAAGGCACTTTTACCTCCCTTAATTCACAAATATTAAAATAACGTAATAAAAAGTGTTTCTACGATTTTAAATTTACGTTCTGGCTAGACTTACGAATTGAAATAAATTCAAAAATTTAATTACCGCAAACAAAAATATTATTTTGAAACAATCTCCACCTTAACCGGCTAAACCCTTTATTGTAACTCACACTAATCGTCATTTCATCTTCGATCTCTAACTGGAAAGTAAAAAGAAATTTAAAAATACGAAAACTGCAACTTTTAATTACCAGCGCGATTCGACGCATAACAAGCGCAATTTGTTTAGGTAAATTTTTGATTTTGAAATTTACAACTCTGCTTGCGAAACCTATATTATAATCCATTCAACGTTTTACAAGTTTCCAAATAGATCGGAGCAAAGCTCGTAAGTTAAGTGAGCAATTCTTCTATGTAGATAATTGATTTTGCAAATAGCTCTGACGATTTCGGTAACTTTAATGCATCGGTAGCAGGTTTTTAAAGATTTTAGTTTTAAAAAATAAATTACATTCGCTCATTCACCACGTTAAATAGAAAATTGAAATTTCGAAACGAAATAAATTTCTTCACGATATATGTATGTGACGCGATTTTAAATATTACGCAAACTGAAATAGACTTTTAATATCGACGAGTTACGCATGATTGTAACGTTTCGTATTATTGTTTTATTTTTTAGAAATATTTACGAAACTCGTGTTTGATTGATCTTCGTTTACGTTCCGAATAAATCCGAGCGCGGAGCCATCAGGTACTTGAAAAGGGAATGTACATCGAACAAAATTATATTTCCCCTGAATTGTTGTGTTATTCTCGAGAGCGTAAGAAAATCTCATTTTGGCGCTTACGATGCATAACGGAGTGTACAGTTCGCTATAGTGTTATCGCGAATAGTTTAGATGTTTACATATTAGGTGATAAAAAGCTTTTCCGAGCATTCGCTAATTATCGTAATTTAAGTGAAAATTTTTTACTCGACACATTATTGTGTAAAGTTGTGCACACATTGTACGTCTGATTTTTTTTTTTTTTTTTTGATAATGACTGAGGCGGCGTACAAATGGAAGACGTTTTGCGGTTATTAGAAAAAGTGTTTAGAGTGGTTTCGATGGGTTTGCTGTACTCGGCGATTATTATTATTATTTTCGTTTTTTTTTTTTTTTTTGTTATTTTTTGTCGAAAATAAATATCATTTAGCAGATAAACGGAACCGCATTGCGGTCGAAATGAAAGGAACACGTTCTCAACCACTTATCGCGACTGTACCGCCGTGTAAATCTGACTAATTCCATTTTTGAGATTCGCATTTATTGATTTGATCCGCGTGTCCTGCTATCATCATCGGACCATTTTACGAGGTAAGCTTCGTTTTTTTCCGCTAATAACTGTTTTTGAGAGTTTTGTTTTCATTAATTAAGCCATCTTAAATATCAGTGACGCTCTAGAGGAAATTAAATATAATGTTCGAGAGGATTTTTTAAGTTTCTTAGTGTTCGATTGTCATCGAGTTTGTTACTTCTTGTCTTCTCGGTCGAGCCTGTAGACCGTTTCGATCTGGGCTCCCGAGATAATTTTGTACAGAAATCACTAATTTTGGTTCTAAATTCGTTTAAAGATTTCCTATCCATTAATCATATCGTTATTATTATTATTATTATTATTATTATTATTATTTTGACGTCCAATAATTTAAGAATTCTAATGATAATTCTGATTTCAAATTTTCAAGATATTAATTTCCATTCGACCACGTTGTGTTGTCCGATTAACCGAATCGTCCCTTATAAAGTCTTTACAATGCGCTATATTTACTAAAAAATCATCAGTACAGCTTAAAACCTTGTACACAGTTAAATAATTATTAGAGAAGCTTATTTCAGACTGAAAAAGTAAGTGCAGCGAAAATTTAAGAATCGAAGGAAGTACTATTATGCAGGAATCCATTTTTTCCCCTTTTTTCTTTTTTTTTCCCCCTTTTTTTCCTTTTTTTTCCTCGTTAACTAAGGATCTTCACCCAGAAGGTCTCCAAATTCTCTCCTTAATTTCTAATTTATTTGTATCTCGTTCTATCGTAATCGTTCTACTATGGACTCCCAGTGTTGACTCGTTACAACGTTGACCTATTCATTGGTAGATTTCCTACTCAAAGTCTCTTCCCTTATCGCCCCCATCATGATTTCTGGACCGAATTCTATCCTTCTTTACCAATCCTCGATCCGTCTACCCTTCTATACAGCCCTTTTCTTCCTCCCTTTCCTGATTTAATCTTTTTCACTACTTCAGTCATTTTATTATTTCTTCTATAGTTCGCCTGTGGGTCACTCATAGTCTGCTTCCGACTTCCCTTTTCCGTTTTTCTCTTGTTCAATCTTGGATTCTGCAACTTTGTTACTCGGGCTATTACTTACGTGAACTTCCTTTCTTTTTTTTTGCTGTTTTTGGACCGAAAGGGTACGATTAAATAATTTTTTAACCGTAATTTTTCGATTTTATGAAAAACTTCTACGTTTTGTTTTTGTATTTTGAATTTTATTTCTAAAGAATTATCTAGCGATGAGTTATGAATTATTATTTTGAGTATGATTTTTAAGGTTGGTTTTAAATTTCCCCCCGGCTATTTTATTTCCTTATCTTTATCTTGAAGAAAATTTTAATTGAAATTTATTATCCAATTTCGAAATTAATAAGTCTAACCGATCGTAAGTTTTATTTGACATTTTTGTCGATTAAAAAACCACCTTATTAGGATTCCATACGTTTTATGTACATATATGGGGAATTCTAAAAATTCAGCTTATACAATAGGTATTTTTTACATTTAATCTTCTATGCCGCCGTCGCGCGTTTTTGCTGTTTCGTTAAAAATTTGTCGTTCAATTTTACATTCAGTTAATTTCGAATTAACGGCTTAAAATTCTTCATAAATTTATTCGAATATCTTTGCAACATTTTTTTTTTTTTTTTGATTTTTATTTATAAAACTAATTAACACGGATATATATAATAGTATATATACATTTTATTGTCGGAGTTATTGCAAATGGTTTTTTAGATCAAATTATATCGATAAACAAAAAACTCGTTAACCAAAAAGATTTCTTTTGTTCTTCAAACACTTTTTCCGAATATACACGTAATATGTATATTTATGTATTTAAAATATAGCAACACGTTATCTGACGAATTATTCCACAAATTTCAATTTTAAAAATTCTACAGTAATCTTTTTCTAATACTAACTAGTGGCGGTTCGTGACAAGTAAATCTGGGAGACTTTAATTTAAATTACGAGAATTTATTAAAAGAAATAACGTAAACTTATCTTGCTTTTTTGTCCATGTTTAGATATAAAATGCTTTTTTACAAAAAATAAATACCGACTTCAAGGTTTATTATAAAAATTTAAAAATGCACTAAAAAGTAAAAAATAATTACTCCCGATAAAATATATATATCACAGTGATATAACTTAAGGTGATATCGTAATTCTTATACAACATTAACTTTTTGGAGTTGGAATTAAATTCATGTTAGGAACAATTTAATCAACATTTAATGCAGTTTTTAATTATTCTTTTAATATGAATTTGATGCCAACTCCAAAAAATTAATGTTGTATAAGAATTACGATATCACCTTAACTTATATCACTCTGATATATATATTTTATCGGGAGTAATTATTTTTTACTTTTTAGTGCATCTTTAAAATTGTATAATAAACCTTGAAGTCGGTATTTATTTTTTGTAAAAAAGCATTTTATTTTTTACTTTTTAGTGCATTTTTATTCAATTAAATTAAAACATTTATTTCCACGGTAAAAACACCAAAAGCTACATTTCCATGGTAATTTGGCAAATTTATAGTATTTTAAGTCAAAAATCTAATCCGACGGTGAAAACAATCATGAATGAAAAGCATCCAAAAAGCTTCAATCTCCCGCATTATTAAGGATAACTCAAAAACTATCGGTCGGACCTTGATCAAATTTAAATGGGACCACATGACAAACGCCACCTTTCAAATAAAAGAAGAATCATCAAAATCGGTTCATCTAGAAGAAAGTTCTGTGGTAACACACATAAAAAAAAAAAAAAAAAAAAAAATACAGTCGAATTGAATACCTCCTCCTTTTTTGAAGTCGGTTAAAAACTAATTTAATTCAAGTTCTGATTTAATTAAAAAAATATGATAATTTATTGAGTGCACTTTGTAACTAATGAAGTTCTCCAAAATGTGAAAAAAAACCACGGATAATCATAGTGTCAAGGAAGGAATAATACTTATAGCGTAAAATTAGATTATGACGATGATAGAAAATCACTTTGGAAAATAAGCAAGTTGAAAATTACGACTTCACATAAAGACTTGTTTAAATAATAGTCCAAAATACAAAATGTATATTACTAGTGACCGATCCACCGGGGGGGGGGGGGGGGAAGATAAAGAATCTATGAAAAAATGTTTATAGCAGAGAAACTTAATTTATGCTATAAAAGATTTGTATAAATGTGTTACCTATGGATTTAATTATAACTAATGTTTAGTACTGTTTTCTAGTAAAACTATTAATGTTACGTTTTTATTTTATTTTAAACCCAATGGTCATCGATCTCCTGCCTTTTTTATTTATTTTTAATTTTTATTTTGTAATTCTAATTAGAAATAGTTCAAAGAGAAATATCTATATTTTTTTTTACCTGCTCACGAACAAAGAATTCGGATCGAATTACTAACAAAAATAAAAAAGAAGTAAAGTTTAATAAAAAATACTATCTTTCTTACTATTTCTAAACTACCATATTTAAGGTATAATTTTATAATTTCCTTTTTATTTTTTTCATAACTAAATGTAAGACAAAAGTTAAATTAAAAATTATAATAATTATGTATTTTTAAAACATTTTTATGAATTTCTATAAAGGTCGCTATTTGATTTCCTTTATGAAAAAAGGGGTATTTCTCAAATCTACTGCCTACCATGTATACCGTGTAATCCCCCCGAAATGTCCTTCTGGATCCGCTCGTGATATTACGCAAAATCTCCTGCTGTCGAGGAGAAACGGCACTAACGACGATAACGAATATTTAGTCTAAGAAAATATGCACGAATTCAATAAATAACAAAACATTAAAAAAAAAAAACAAGTAAAAAATATAATTAAAATCAATTTTTAAAAAAATTAATGTTTATGTAAAAAGTTTAATCTTTTATCCTTTTTTTGAAATAAAATTTTTAATGACTTTTTCATCACATATCAAGCTTTTATTTACAGATATTATTAAGCCATTAAGACGTTCTTCACTATTGAATTCCTCAAAAACGTTTTTATTCTTTTCTGCCTCAGCAGTTGACATTGGAATAACTAAAATAATTTTAATCAGTTTTACTGTTTCGCTGAATGTTGCACGCAATTCATGTTGAAATATCCAAGATATCATATTTAGAACAAACAACAATGCCGTGAAAATCTGATCCTGAATAAATTACTTCGAGTTCAGTAACTTTTTTTTCCTTTCGAACATGGAATAGAATTGAATAACGGATTTAAAAATTGATGTGGGAAACTGTTTTTGGAATAATTTGTAAAATTATGAGTGGATACTAATAATCTAGCTTATCTAAGTGGCCCCTATAAGACGGTCTATCTTTTACTTGAAATATTATGGTGTCGCACACTTCTTTAGCGTTAGCTGAATTTTTATTTTCTTGGTCCACCTTTCGCCGTTTATTTCCATTATCGGTTATTTTGAACTCCCTGTTACTTTCCAATGTCGAATAGTGGATACGAGTTTTTCAAAGTTTTCTTTATCTCTCAAAAGCTGGGTGCTGTCTTTATTTTTAGATTGAAATTTATTAAATAATGTATATCTACATGTGGCATAATTTTATAGGTCTTCTAAGGTTCTTCATAAACTATATGCTTCTTTGCGTGTAATATTTATATTAGATTTTTCTTTCTCGATTTTCGAAAACAATATTCACTGTACGTATATTATAATTCCAATGTGTAGTGACAGTTCTAGGTAATTTCCAATTTATAATTTCTTGCAGTACATCACATATCTATGAGTAGAATTTGAAAAAAAGGCCTGGTGGTATAGTGGACAAATTTGAAAAAAAGATTCTAATTTTGGAATCCTGGCTCGTTGGTTTTTTGGCACAATTAAATTCAACTGGTGCACGTAATAATGAACAAAATGAGCGTATTAATATTTTCCGTTTTATTTTTTCCTGTACACCGTTTGTAGAACCGCTCGTTACATTTGTTCCATTGTAGGTTTGAGCAATTAGTTTAAACGGTGAGTCTCCAATTAATTTAACCACCAGCTGACCTATCAGTTACTCGTAAAAAACTCGAAAATCGTTTAGGTATATTTTTATCATGTAAATATCTTATAGTATTATTACCATTTGCCACTAATTTAATATATATCTGTGGTTTCGTCGCACTGAATGGTTAAAAATTCATTTTCTTTAATCTCTTAATTTCTTCTTGACACACTTCCAGCATACTTTCTAGGATGTCATTTTGTATTTTGTCTTAGACGTACCGTTGAAAACGGTCGTTCTTTTCAAATGATATTTAATTCCGATAAAAAGTCAATTAATTCTTTGAAAACTCCACGATTTTGCGAATCTTCCGATTCATCATGTCCTCTTAGAGCCAGTTCTAGCTTACCACAAAACGTTCTGCAATTAGTTAATTCTTTTAATATATAGGTACTTATTTTTAGAGACTTCTTCATTATGTTTCATAACGTTTAATCTGTAAGCAGAATCTAATTTAAGAGCAATATTTACAGAACAAAGCTGGTTCCGTACAATTCATGTGACGAGCTGATAGTTCGTGACTGTTTGCTCTTCGATTTAAATGTTTCAGATCATTAAATCCTAATCGTGCCCATGTCATGTCGGTTCCATCTCTAAAGAAAAGTATACACAAGGAAAACGGAACAAGCGATTAATTACCTCACATCCATTTGAATTTGTTATAAATTTCTTTTGGAAAATGTCTCTTGGTACGTGTATCTACTTTATGTTTGTCGGTTCAAATTTAATATGGGTGTAGGCCTGCCTAGCTTCTTAATTCTAACTTATTGTAATAATGAACGCATTTTAAAATTTCCTCTTAAAAAAATAATACTACTAGTTTTATTATCCATAATTTTTTTTAAAAAGTTAACGCTAATAATAATTCAGTTTAAACGTTTAATCAGGTAAATGAAAAATAGTGAACGTTTGAAAAATCACTTTGTAAAACAAGTGTCGGCAAAAAGCAGTGCGCTTGCATTCTCAAAAGTAACAAAATCTATATCGCAAAATGTATCATTTGAAGAAGAGAAACAGGGATAAAAATAGAACGAAAAAAAAACACAGCAAATTAAAACAGGGTGCTTCAATGGGTAAACGGACGACGCGTGACGCGGATGTATTATTAAAATTGGTTATAATCACGTGTAAAATGGATGAGGGTTCATTTATCGAGAGCCCACAAACGCCTTTAAGTTACGCTCGGAAAACTTCGGTTTTATTCGTTTTTCACGTGTATTTTATATGCAGTTTCGAGGCTCAAACGTGAACAGCTTACGTACTATATTATCGGTTGCTATTATCGTGTGACCGAAAAATCATCTATTGACGACCTTGACACGATATACTTACATTACGAGTAGATTGTGCAGTTCCAGCGCAGTAAGCATGAACCAGATAATTGTTAGCGGATGTTTTAGTGTGCATTTAACAAATAGCGCAAAATGTGCATATTTCAGAAATTATTTTTAAAATGCACTTTCGTAAAAAAAAATATTTTAAAATTAAAAATTCTATAGTGTTACAGTGATGTTTTTTTGCTCGAAGTCATTAAATAATATGTATTTTTTGGAAAACTCACACAGGGAGGTTCACGCCATTGAGAGTCCCCTATGAAGAGCTGCCCCTGATATTAACATCAATTTTTATCTTGCTGGAAATCACTTCGCAAACTTGAAGTTTAAAATTCTTCATTCGACTCGTTCCAACCATATTGACTATTTACAAATAAGGCAAAGTATTTGAAGGGGGGGAGTTTCGACATTTTCCTGATTAAGCTAGCGTGTTCGTTGGCCACCCCGCTGACGATCGGAAATATAAAACGTTTTTACACATTTAAGGAAAGAGATCGAGAAAACCGACGGAGACGGAAATGAAAAAAAAACATTATTGCAGGCGAACACAAATATAAACACGGCTATCAAAACGCGGCAATTTTAAAACTGTTCGATAGATCGCGTTTGCATTCAGATTAGTGCGCGCGCGCAGGGTCTTATCTGAAACATAGGATCAAAGCGTATCACCGGTACTACAGTTCCTAAATATTAAATCCCTTGTTCGACAGAAATATGTAAAAACGCGCTTCGAACGGAAGCAAAGATTTTTCGAGATTTTTATTATTGTCAATAATAAATAAATAAATGAATGTCCAAAATTACTAACTGTTATGTTAAAACCGAATTTTATTCACTATAGTCACACACATATGCATAACATTAATTATTTATAAATGAAAATAAATTAATTTCAGTAACAACATCCAAAAAACTTTATATGAACATTTAAAAATTACACGCAATTGTTTTGACATATTCATGGACTCGGTCGAACAATTGACGAAACCGGTCGGACGAGAAGATTTAATGTACGTTTTTATGTAATTTTTAAATGTTCATAAAAAATTTTGTTAGATGTTCTTACTGAAATTAATTTATGTTTATTTATGAACAGTTAATGTTATGCATACGATGTGAATATGGTGAATATAATTCGGTTTTAACACGTAACAGTAACTGCAATTTTTGAACATTCATTTATTTATTTACATATTATTGGCAGTTTACAAGCAGTTTACGGAAGAAAAATACCTGATAATTTTTATTATTACTTTTTTCTTTTTTTTTTAAATATATTTTTGGCCTTTAAAAATATTTAGAAAATTACTTAAAAGTAACAATATCTAATACGTTATTACTTTACTGATCTTGAACCATTGTTTAAAAATTATCTTTTCGGGATCGCGCTACATGTGATGAAGAGTTAACTTTGGAACTTTGTTCGCTCCGGATGGCGAACATCCCAATTGATACACTGCATACATTAATCAAATCGAAACACAAATTCCGCCGCGTATTAAACCAAGTCCGCATACAGCGTAGCACGCGTAGCCCGAATGGGCTTTATTCTGCGAAACATGTATTTGAGCAAGGCCGTGTCCACGAGCTTTGGGGGTTAAACCCTTCCCAATAGAACTGAAATAGTTATTATAAATATACGAAAATTTGAAGAAAAAAATCGAGAATTTAAAATAAATATTAATGATTTTTTAGGGTATTCGTACATTAAAGAAAAAATCTAATCCATATTTTTAGGTAAACGTTTTTATTATAATTAATACCGTATGTAACTTTTATTTATGTGTTTATATGATGAAAATTATCAATAGTAGTATGAATATTAGTCAAAAAATGTATTATTATTTATAACATAAATATGCGAAGAAAATCCCCCCCCCCCACCCCACTCCACTCGTAATTCTGGAAGCGGCCCCCTGTATTTGAGTACCGCTCATTGCACCCAGCCCATGTCACGCGTGACTCGCCTGCGTGAAGAACGTAGTTTTCGTGGGTGCGTGGATTGCGTAGGTTGGTTTAAATTTTTTAGTTGTTAAAAATTTCGATTTATTCGTTAATATACAAAAACGTGAGCGTTATGCGTGGGCCGGTTCAATATGCAGCGGGCTTAAAAAAGTATGAAATATACCTACACACACACACACACACACACATATGTGTGCATATACTTATAAGCTGATTTTTTCATATAGTACGTCTATAATTCTGGAGAAAAAAGGCGACAAATTAAACAACTGAATGCTTTATTCGAAACTCAATTGTTTTCGGAATACTACACTTTCCCATTTTTTTCTTTCTTTAACTCCATTATAATAATTAAAAAAATTAAAGCCTATCCGCGATGTTATTAAACTTTTTGCGGCGTTCAATGAGAAATTGGAAAAAACTCTTTTTGAAATAGCAAAAAACGTAGTTAAATGAACACCTGGATGAATGAGTAAAAAAATTTTCAAGCAATTTAAACAAAACTGCAAAAATTTATGTAGTTTCCCCTTTTTATTTCTAAAATGATATTTTACTTTGTGAATTAAATTGATCTGCTCAATCGCATTTATTGTTTTGCGTACTTATGACTCATTCGCTAATAGTAGTGTACCGGCTACTAAAATGAATGACGGTGTGTGAAGCCGAGAAACATGTCCATGATCTTTTTAAAGAAGAGGAAATTATTCACTTTATTTATTTCTTTTTCGATTTCCACTTACATTATTACTCGCTGGTGACATTATCGTTATAATGTGGTCTGCTAGCGTTTCATATGTGTAGCATAATTTATTTGATTAGTACAATAGCCGGTCTTGTACTTCTGTTTACTTTTCCAATCATTCTTCTACGTCAGTGAATTATCAGTTATTGCCCCCAAGTGTAGGTACTTATGTTTGTTTACATAATCGTTTGTTTGCACTTGCACTTTTCATCGCTGGACTTATTGTTAGGCGCGTATTGCGCGCGTCATTTACAATTGATGTGTCACATTATAGGACATTTGCTAAATCGACTGGGCGTTCATTCGATGACACTTTTGATTTTTTCCCCATTGGTTCAACCGGGCTTTTTTATCATCAGACCCCACTTTGACAGACCAATCGGGTGTCATCCGCTCGTCCCCGAATATTCATCGGAAAATCTGTATCATTTGCAAATGCTTTACAATGTGTATACAACCGTATCATTTTCGTCGCTAAACGTATCGTCGGCACTCGAAAATTATGCACCACTCGACTCTGCCGTCAAGTTGACGCACTTTACCCGATCGACGAATCGACATCGGGGACATTAGACACAGTTGTCGTCACATCTATATGCCTTTTGAAAAGACACGTCGATTTAGTGTACTCGATATTGTGCCGCTAACTAGGATTAAGAAAATAACAAAAAACAGACTTTTTGTTTGACTAACATGTTCCTGGCGATGTGCGAAATTCGCGATTTGATGTTGCATGCAAATGTATACTTCGTATAATTAAATATTCAAAAAAAAAAGAAATAAATGTTAGTACATTGTCGAACCGCTTGACATGAAAAAAAAAAAAAAAGAAAAAGATTAATATTAGCCGAAAAAACTAAACTGACAACTAATTATCAAAAACATTTTGGGCGAAGAAAATATTGATTTTTTTCTTACATTAAAACTCTATTCGGCATTACTCTATTATAATGGCTGAGGGAATTCCACACAAAATGTCTAGATTATGCCTACCGGTACGGAGTAATTTAATTTAAGAAATTTTAATACGAATATTTTAATGTAAAAGTTGTTTTACGCAAAAAAAAAAAAAAAAAAAAAAAAAAGAAAAAACGAAAAAAAAATCGTGTTCGTAGTAATTAACTTTATGTAAGAAAAAAAATTCCGAAATAATCTCATAACGAACTGAATCAATAAACAGGCTGATAATTTTATCAGATTCAGTTTGTTTTTAAATCGTTTCGTAGTAGCTTACATAATTAAAAATTCTTATTAGACATCGAAACATTTTCCGACATAATGTAATTACTAATAGCGTCACTTTAAATAGGAACAGATATGACGGAGCGACGATCGTTTATTCTTTTTCTTACGACGTTGACCTCACTGTATGCGTAAAACTCGTAGTCACTGGATGCGATTCGTGCTATATTCAGTTCTTACACCATTTTACGTAGGTGAAGAAAAATAAGAGAACCGAAATAGCAACTCATCCGCCGTTGTTTATGTGTCAGTTTTCAAAAATATATCGGGGTCGCTTTGATTATTTCTCTTCCACGAGGTTCCAGGTTTACGGGGGTTTATATTTCCTGTCGAATCATAACAACGCTTTACAATGTGCTTACTTTCGGTAACTCTTTTATTCGTGTATATACCTACGATGCACGCGACCTACTTTCGCGAAAACAAAATTCACTGCTAGATATCCATTATCACAGTTCGTTTTCGAGATATTTCTGTGAAAGAAAATCAGCCTGGTTTCGATTAAAACCCCGAAACTAAGCGTATTTTAATTATCCACGGAGAAAATATACCATTAACTTAGACAAGAACGTGCTAGTCTTGTACTAGTCTCATAACAGCTCAAGTCTCTGAAACACCTACTTAGGTAGCATAGCAGTTCAAGGAACACACTAGAACTCTCGGCCTACCGTCTTAACCTCATACCAGCTTTACACGAGAATAAGCAATGAAACCTCTAAACTACTAAAACTTGGGTAGGTGGATTAAACGCGCCGGCGACTTGTAGTTAATAATTTTATTTATTTATTGAAAAAAAAAAAACAAAACAAAACATCGCCTATATGTGTATACCGTAATTACGTGATACGAGTTGTGAGTTGAAGTCTTACGTAAAAATGAATGAAATTCAGAAATATTTAAAATTTTTTGTTTTTATCATTATTCAAATTCCAACAAAGAGACCCGTGATCGGATTTTTCACAAATCCCGCTTATTAATAATTAAAATGCTTAACAAAACTAAAAATTGCTCCGTAAATCGCATTTATAACGTGTAAATAAGGGAAAAAAGCATATAAACAACAGCAGCTGTTAAAATAGACCATGCCGTCGCGGTACTATACCTGAAAATTTTCGAGATCAACGGACGTAATTAAAAATATTAGTCGAAGAGGGAAATTTGATCCGAAATAGATCTATTACGTAAAAAACGAAAACATTTATTTAGCAACACGCGTGCCATTTAAAGAGAGAAATAACTATTTTCAGACATGTTCCGCGTGAATAATTGTAAAACAGAGTAGTTTTTTATTATTGAAATAATCGCATTAATTTTATCGCGACATATGTTTCGAAGATCAATGCTGTTCATGTTTATAAGCAGTACATGAAACAAAGTTAAAACTGTAAGAACACAACTTTTCTTTTTTGTTCATTTACATTTTTAACTATATTTTACATATACGTTTGTAATTTATTTGGGCTCATCGCCCAGTGCTATGATTTTACAAAAGCCTACATATTATAATATCACGGCGAATATTAAGGGTTAATCAGGTTACATTTATAATCGTTCTCCTTCCTTTGATGTTTGACATTTTCATGTCTTTACTTCGGCACATAAACTCGAAAAGCGTCACGAAATGGAGAAGTGTTTCCTATAACGACATGTTGTGAAGATGGTAGGTTTCTGTATTTCACACGTCATTTCCTTGTTTACATTTGCTGAGCGCATAAAACAATTATCGTAGTAAGTATAAATTAAACGTAAAAATTTAGATAAAATGATTACTATGGTAAATAATAAATTCTAGATAACTACGAAAATTTCATGTCTTCACTTGGATACAACTGATTTAGTAATAAGAGAGCATTGAATTCCCTTGACATTTTCATGTCTTTGCTTTGGTACATAAACTCGAAAAGCGTCCCGAACGTCACGAAATGGAGAGCCACAGAAGAGCATTACGAAAATTTCATGTTTTTACTTTGATAACTAATATTTTCATGTCTTTACTTTGGCACATAAACTCGAAAAGCGTCACGAAATGGAGAAGTGTTTCCTATAACGACATGTTGTGAAGATGGTAGGTTTCTGTATTTCACACGTCATTTCCTTGTTTACATTTGCTGAGCGCATAAAACAATTATCGTAGTAAGTATAAATTAAACGTAAAAATTTAGATAAAATGATTACTATGGTAAATAATAAATTCTAGATAACTACGAAAATTTCATGTCTTCACTTGGATACAACTGATTTAGTAATAAGAGAGCATTGAATTCCCTTGACATTTTCATGTCTTTGCTTTGGTACATAAACTCGAAAAGCGTCCCGAACGTCACGAAATGGAGAGCCACAGAAGAGCATTACGAAAATTTCATGTTTTTACTTAGATACGACTGAGATTACTAATAAAAACGCATTGAATACCGATCGAGTGTATGCATTCAACAAAAGTAGATAAAAGTGTTTCCTATAACGACTATGTAAAGAGACCTGTGAAGATCGTAGGTTTGTGTATTTCACACGTCATTCATTTGCTGAGCGCACTTTAGTCTCGTGTAAACCGTTGCCGCGTCTATACTGCATTCCAACGTTTTCCGTGAAAAGTGTTATGGATTCCGAAGAGTTTCGTAATTTAGTTCACGAAGAGAACGGTGTAAAAAAAATAACGTACAAAAGAAGACAATTTTGAAATACTTTGGACGGAAAATTCGACAAATTATAAACATCGAATAAGCTTATTTTTCATATAAACGTAGATGGTAAAAACGTGTTTTTTGTTTTCTTCTTCTTTATTTACTTAGGCCATCTAAAAATCTAGAAATGTTCGCATAATTAAATCTTTGAACCGATAAAACAAGAATAACAGATAGAGGAGAGAAAAGGATAGAAGAAATAGGATGCAGAGTTGCTAATTAATACAAATTAGAAAAGTATAATAGGAGGACAAAGTCATGAAAATGTCTCACTGTGTTGCCGACTTGTACGCAAGCTGATTTATATGTACTTTAATAGAACTCTGCCCGAGCGTTTGTGTATGATTTAACTTAAACTCTAAAATTTCTAATTTTTCATATAATCTATAAAAATAAAAAACATGCAATATACACCACCATACTCAAAATTCAAAAAAATTTATTCGAATTTTGGGCGCGTCGTTAACGCAGCGCAAATGGAATTTTTTGTTTCTTTTCTATTTTTCTCGAAAGTGTAAAATGAAATATAAAAAATGCGGGTTTGTTAATTTTTTACGAGTATTTTATTTATTTATCGCGTTTTTGGCAAATATGCTCTGTGTTTAGTCGATTTTTATTTTAAAAAAATATTCGGATATTAAAAATGAAAGTTAAGTATAGAAAGATTATTCGATTTGAGAATTTTTTTTTTTCTCTAAGTTATGCCATAAAATACAGGGAGCCATTAAATCGTCCTCGGTACTTTCGCGTTTTTTTTGATTATTCTTGTAAATCTATATTATCCCTGAACATGTCAGTAGATGAATTAGCCTTTTTTCATCTATCAGTTGTAAATTTGCACACATTACAGTTCGGGATACACGATATTTCGAATGAATTATTATTGTGCATTCTTCAAAAGCCACCATGAATTCCTCTCTACAAAGACAACGATCTAGTCTTTTCTATCGTATGAGACAGGATTTCTTCTGATATTGTGTTTCTCTTGACTGTGCTACTTTTTCCCCGAGTTTTCTCGTTCGGTGCTGACTACTCGAAGAGAGGTTATGTTGGATAGTATCTGGAAGTTACTTGACTACCACGCTTCGCCGCGAACATGATTTGCCAAAGGGGTACGTTTATTCGCCACCCCAGCGTCATA
Organism: Icerya purchasi; assembly: GCA_039619475.1. NCBI lineage: Eukaryota > Metazoa > Arthropoda > Insecta > Hemiptera > Monophlebidae > Icerya > Icerya purchasi. The sequence continues at coordinate 140,976,787 of CM077116.1, forward strand.
ATAAACAGGTGTTTGATTTTAAAGTCGAGCGAAAATTTTCAATCTCCCGCGTTAAACTTATTTCATTCATTCGCTTATCACAATAGCTGACCAAATCTACATTTAACTGATCTTTCTCCTTCGTTTCGTTTCTGGGATCCTTTGTTGACATGCCGAAAGGGGGGTTAGAAAAAAAACAAAAAAACAAAAACGATTATAAGAACATTTTATGAGATAAGAAATCGTTAATAAAAGTCACGTTTTAAAGTAGAAAAAAAGTAAAATAAAATAAAACGCGATTAATCTTTTCTAGAACAATTTTTTCGCCTTTAAAATATTAATTCGACTTTTAGTGACGATTTTATCATATTGTAGAAATGTGTTTTTAATATTAATCGAAACTGAACATTTCCGCTCGACTTTAAAAACGTAACACTTGTTCGGCTTTTGGTGTAATGTTTTCGACGGCAAAACGTGCTTTGCTCACGTCGAACTGTGATAGACACCTTCCAGAGCGCCTTTCCGGCCATTTCGTCGGATTTTATGTACTGATTGACAATCGATATCTCAGCGACTAGATTTATTTACCTATTCCGAGTCTTTTCAACTTCCTTCCTTTTCTTCTATCCTTTTTATATCCCCAACATCCAGTTTATCGAAATTCGTCATATGCTCTGATTCGAAAAGCGTTTTATTAGCCATCTTATCTCCCTTCCCTAAACCCTCGTCAGATCTCCTATTATTCTTTATATTCGTTCGCTTAATTTATAATTTATTAACATCCCGTTCTACTTCCTAATTGACCTGCTCTGGATTCCGGGCCACTGCGGCATCGTTGGTAACGCGATCTTGCTGATTCTTTGGCATGTCTAGCTGCAGTAAATGGCCGTTTCGTAGACAGATTTCCCTCGCAATGTCTTTGTCCTCTCTCTTACCGTTTTCGCCATAACTTTTCGACTAATCTTTATCCGTCTCTTTTCTCCAATCCCAACTCCTTTTGCTATACAACCCTCTCCACCCACTTCTTCCCGGTTTAATAATTTTCCCCGCATCAGCCGTTCTGTTATTTCTTCTATATAATTCGCCTCCGCTTTAATCGCAGTCCGCTTCCTGCCTCCCTCTTTCGTTTTAATATTGTTCAGTTTCCCTTGTGCCCTTTTCATTTTGCTAAATTTTTGACCTATGATGCAAATCACCTTCTATTATTATTCGAATGCTCTTGTAGTTCCTCGGAACGCGCAGTCCTTTATTCCTATCGGCTTAGTTTTGGCTTCCCGATAATCCCTACTGTGCACACTAAATTCTTGCTCTTCCTTCTCCATCGGTTGTTCCTGTATTGGAGCTACCTTCATTTCTTCTGTTTCTAATAGCTTCCTAATGTAACTTTCAAATCCCTACGTTTCATTATATTTGTTAGTCCTTTGTGTTGGGAAAATGTCCTGTGTTGACGCGCCTAAGTGGAAAAAAAAGAAAAGAAAAAAATTATTTACATTAATAGAACAGAGGTGGATGAAACCGGTTCATCTTAGGTGCGCTATTATTAATTTCCGTTTTTTTTGTTTTTGTTTTTTTTCAACGAACCGCACAATTTTCAGGATCCTACGGTAAATCTGTCAGAGATTCATTTCCTCTATAGTCGGGGGCTCGTGTGATCTTCGAATTGAACAAAATCTCTGTTTATCATCGGCTCTTAGAAAAGATCCTTGGTTATAGACACTTGTCTTCGTCAACTAAATTACGTAAATTCAGCAATTAACGCGCAATAAGATACTGAGATTCACCGCAACATCAACAAAACAAAAAAAAAAAAAAAGAAGAGTCAGACAAGTCTTATTGGACTTTTTAACGTGTATACGCGGAGGAAATAGTGGAATTTTCAAAATGCGGGAGAAACTAAATGCAAAATGAAATTCAAAATAAACCGGCAAGTAGTAAACGATTTCACATAGGCGAACGATGAAGTACTGAAATGCGAAGAATGCCGGATAATATTAAAGAAAGAAAAAGTTGCAGCATCCATGTGTCCATTTTCGGTAGATTACAAAAGATTAGACTCGTAACGATTCGAAACAGATTGTGATTGTGGTATCTGTTTCGAAACGTTCGAACCGAATATGAACTTTTGTAATCTACCGGGAATCGACATCTAGATGTAATTTTAATAACCACGAAAACCATTCTTCCTCTAAATTGGTAAGTTGGAGCGTGAAAGAAATACAAATAAAACGAAAATCGTGAAATTCCGCAGATCAAAAGATACAAATGCGCAAGCGCGAATAGATGGACAACAGTTATAAAAAGTTAAAAACGGCGCCGATGTTTAAATTCTGATGACGGAGCCGATAACAAATCTTGAGCAACAGCACGACTAGAGAGACTTTTGGAAATTCCGAAAGAAAATTCCAAAAAAAATAAAAAAAAATAAAATCAATATCGCAATAAGAAAAAGGAGTTGCGTGCCGGCGCACGGTATTCTGCTAAAATTTGAACTCTGAGCGTGAAACTGAGAACTAATGCTGTTAAAATTCGGGCGAACAGATGTGCGTGCTAAGAATTCTGTAGACACGAATAAGGTGGGAAATTACCGAGAGACAAAATCAACGCGTTGCGCGGTTAACGGAGACAGGGTAATCAAGAAGAAAAATTGAATACACGTTTGGCATACGAAATTCAAGAAGAAGGCTTGTCCGAGAATATTCAAGAAAAAATCTGAAGAAAGGGGATCTGAGAGGAGGAAAAAGACCGCAGTTGGTGACCACAAACAAAGTTGATCGAAGACTTTGTCTCATCGATATAATATTCTCGGAGATGCAACGATAATGAAGATGTTCACAAAAGTTGGCAATAAAATCATCTCAATTCCCCGAACTAGTCGTTTTGAAATCTTAGATGCATTTTTGTCGGTTTTCTTATTTGTTTTTTTTTTTGTTTTTTTTGAGCGGGAAATCACCATTAAAAAATACGCTCTTTTAACTGAGGTCTCAGTCAACGGGCAGCTGCGATTTCGGTTTTGAAACAAACGGCTAACGGGCAGCTGCGATTTCGGTTTTGAAACAAACGACTTGATAGCGAAAATCTTTTTAAATTTGGCAGCGTTGTGTAACGCGATTCGTAAAGTTTGCGGGGTTTCAATTTTTTGGGTCATTATAATAACTTTCCGTTTGATTCGGTCAGCAAACGAATCGAACATGACCAGTTAGTAGGCTACAATGGTTTCGGTGGGGGTGAGATGAATAAATTCACGTTGCCGTGTCGAATTCATTACAATGCTGTAAGAAGCCGAGTAGTTGTTGTACACATTGTCCCAGCAACTTTGTAACAAGTTCTCTCCGCTTATTTCCAGCTTCCGCGTTATACAGTTATTTAAATTGATCGCCTTCCCTGATAACACCACCAGCCAACACTGACAAAATATTTTTTTTGAAAATATTTCTTCGGCGACAGTTGTGCATCCGAACTATATTGTACGATTTCGTCGTAGATTGCTTTATCGATCCACTTACTCAAGAGATTTGTGCGAAAGGTGTAAAACGGAACAAAACTAGAGTCACATTAAACGGCATTAGCATAAATTAAAGATATTTCAGTTTTACAAGTTGCTTTTTATCGGATTTCTTTTTTTTTTTTTTTTTTTTTTTTTAATATACGCCCCTCTTCGTCTGTAATATATTTTACGTGTTCTTTTGCGAAGTAAGGTCCATTTCACACTCGCTTAAAGCCATACAATTTTAGACTATTAATTTTTCATCGGACCACTTTAATGAGATGCAAGAGGGAAGTGACAATCATTCAGTTTTAGAAACACAACAATTTAGCGTATTATGCTTCCAGTCTAAATTCTGAATTTACCTTCTTAAACTATATTATACCGAAATATAAGAATAATAATCTCACTCATACCCTAAAAAAAACCGTGAAGTCGATTTCTAAACTTTAACAGTAATATGCTCGAAAAAACTAAAGCGAAAGTTAGAGTTAAACTTAATGAATAACTCTATTTGAACACGGAGAATAAATAATAATATACTGAATTAACATATAGTTTTAAATTACAAATAAAAACACAAAACGCAATTTAAAATAATAACGATATAATAATGGGATAAAGCTATAACTTAATAACAAGAAAGAAAAATCTTATACAGTACCATAATTGCGCAACGAGGTAAGTTCAACTAGTTTTCGTACGGATAATTTGCAATGTAAACTATAGTTTATAGAAATATATTACACGTTTAATAAAAGTTTCTAGAAGAAAACAAGCCGGTTGAACTTATTGAAATAAAACATTCTTATCAACTAAACTTCAAAATACGGAATAAAATATATTGATACTAAAATGCTTAATAATTAAATCTGAAATTAACTGCTAAGCTTCCGAATGGAGTAGTTGGTCGATAGCATTTTGCGGGATATGCCAACGTTACATTATAAATGAATTAGTGATATAAACGTTTTAATATCGCCAATAACTCTGAATGAGACTTTAATTTTCAATAGGAGGGTATAATAAAAATTACTTTTTTTTTACTTTTTTTTTACTTTTTTTTTACTTTTTAATAAATCGTAATTTCTCGCGTGACTAGAGTAAAAATAAAAGACTCTATAAAAACATAGTTCTTGAGAAAATTAAAAATTCTCCTTACTTTTCGATCGAATCATTGTTTGTTTATTGCATTTCATGTTTTAATAATAATTTTAATTAATAAATCGTGATTTCGCTAGGAGACGATTCTAAATTTTACGCTGTGTATATTCCGAATTTTGTAAAACCCCGGTGAAGCGGACAATTAATGTATTTCGGGCACTAAGTAAAGTAAGATATCCTTCAGAAGCTATCATGGATTGTTAAGTTAAGCTTTTCATAATGGTACTAAGCCTAATGGATCTGACGAGAATACCGGGGCCAGTTCCTTTTTACTTTTGGATTATCCGCCTTTCCCAGATTTCTCTGGTACCCAATTATTTCAGGCTGGGTAAACTTGGGCGCGACTTGGTTCCGGGACGAGACAATTCTCGATAACCTATGACACCTCTCGTGTGGTAGCCAAATACCTTAACCACTGGACACTGAATATTCATAGACCATGGAAGAGCGACGCCTTCTTTCTTCAGGGGGTCTTGCCTAATTCTTTCCGATATGGCACCAAGAAAAATTCTATATTTTGAAAAGAGTAAGAAAAAAAAAAAAGATTTAATGACATTAACGATTTGGCAAAATTAAGACAGTAACTTTTCCGCGAAAATCTCTCAGAATATTAAATAAAACCCTTTCTTGCAAGAATGTGTATATTTGACGAATTCCAAAAAAAAAATAGAAAAGTGAAAAAAAAGTGGTATAAAATGAAAAGACTTGTTACAAAATGTTTAATGATTGTTTTTGTTTTTTTTTTTTTGTCGGAAATAGCGAAAAAAACCTTAGCGAACGAGAAATCAATTCTAGCTTTAATCGTTTTACCGGCGTTAATGTTCGAAGAAAAAGTTGTGTCTGCACACAGCCATCGTCAAATTCTTTATGATGTTTATTTGCATATTAATCAGTTCCGGCTGCCGTGAATTAGTTGCCGAACGCGTAATTACTTTCCGTTATCATTATTATTACTACTACTATCATCGTCAAGTATCACTATCAAAAACAATTAAAATGCAGTCTATTATCGGTAAACGCGCGTACATGACGCATTCACTAGCGACGCTGCAATGTGTTGGTTTTACTATCATTTTCTAATTTACTATTCCGCTCCCGGCACTGAAACTAAATAGGCCCTCCGCAAGTCGTCCTCAGCGCGATTTAATAGTTTCGCACTTGTATAAGGTGTTCTCCGCTCTTTGTTGGCCGCGTGAGTTCTGAATTTCAGTAAGTAAACGCTATAAATTAATTCGAAAAGTTGGCAGTTTAATTATTTCGTCTTATATTTATTCGTTTGTCGTCTTGCCGAGTGGTACTTTTATTTCTATCCGCTCTCCATCATACGGATGTGTGTGTGTGTGTGTGGTTTTTGTTTTCTGTCTCCTGTGAAGTGGTCGAAATTTTGAAAATCGCGGTAGTACTAACAGTTTAAGACGCAAGAAAATGAAAATTGAAATAATCCCTATTCTTATTTTCCGGGAAGATTTTATGTTTCGTGTTCTCTTAAACTTTTATAAGACTGAAGATTTGGTTTATGGATTGTAAAAGCTTCGATGCCGGAAAATGCGTATTTGGAGAATTTTTCTGCGTTATATGACTTCGATTCGGTATCGCTTATTCCTCCGGTGTCTTTATCATTCCACTTTCGTTTAACGTGTTTTTTTTTTGTTTTTATTCGGAACTGGAAAAGAATTTGAATCGAGCCAGCGTATGCTGAAGGAACAAAACAAAAATTTCTTCGAAATAGAGAATAAGTACTACCAGAGGATTGCCATTAAAAAGTGAAAAGCCCCGACTAAGGGGTGGCGGAATTATTTTGTTCTTTCGTCAACGGCAGAAAGGTATTCGAAAGAGACTGAAGAAAACTTCGATAATGAGAAGGAACCTTTATGGCTGATCCGGTTTGTTTTTGCTTCATTAGCCCCTTCCGTGTAACACAGAACCAGTTTTTATGGTACATCATTATGGTGTATTATTTTCTTCTTCTTTTCCGATGATAGAATGGTGCAGCTTCAGCTTGTTACGCGGCTAAGTGTTTAATGATATCGTCGAGAGAGAAAACTTTTTTCATTTGGAAACCGATTGAATGAATGAATAAAAAGTTTATTACATCGATTTCGTAAGTTTGCGCAACATTACATATTATACACGTAGATGGGGCATATTATGCCCTTACCAACGTACAACAGTGTCTGATTTTAAGGTAATGTATTACTTTTATTAGGAAAAAAACAACGAAAAAACTAGCTACAGCAGAAATAAAAAATAAACATTTTTTTATATAGAAATATATAACAAATAATATATTAATTACGTAAAATATCATTCGAGAGGAATATCGACATATTGTACTTTATTGAATTATCAATCAGGTGAACAGTTAGACACTAAAGGAGTATATGTTTAATGCGTTTTTGTTTTTTTTTTTTTTTTTTATTTTATCTAGAGAGAGGTTTTTTAGCGTTATCTCCGATTTGATCGATAAAAATACGATCAACAGTTGTCAAAGAATTTTTCAGCTTGCGAGTAAATTAGATTTTCGATAGAGGGGTCGTTTCAGTACGACAGGCATATTATTTATGCTAGTATACACTGGAGCACTTAGAATTTTATTATTTTGGAATCGCCGAACTGTTTTTGAGTGGTGGATTTCGAAATATTGGACCACACGGGAGAAGTACAAAGAAGGACAGGTCGAATGATAATTCTTCAAAGTTTTTTTGATTTTGTGTAACGTTGACCAATATCAAAATAAGGACACACTCCTCTTGATAGTTTACAAGAATTGGCACGGGGCGCGTTTATTAATTTTCTTATTTTAAAAGTTAGACAAATTTTCCTTTTTGTATAATTGCGAATTAGTGTCTTAAATACGAAGTCGGTGTATAACTTTTATTCAAACTGTTTCAAGGTTAACACATCATTCTACCGTCCTATTAATGTACTGCGTTACTGTGGCCCCCCTGATATTTTATATAAAAAAAAAAAAAAAGTAACAAAAACAAATCTCTCGTGAAAAACTAAATATTTTAAATTGTCTAATTTTAAAAATAAAACTCGAATTTTATGAAAAAATCGTAAAATCGCAACTGCTACTTGATGACGCCGGTGTAGAATTTAGGCATCGTGGAAAATTCAAAAATTGAAATTTACTCGAAATTAAGGAATTATAAAAGTTGAAATTTATCACAAATTGTAGTAAAAATAAGTTTAAAGAAAGTATACTATTTGTGGATATCTTTACAGCATCATCTGAGCAGAAATGTTCACGATGAATGCCTCTTCCGCTTAACGAGTTTTTCGGTCGACAATTTTAGAAAATTTTGAAATACTAGTTTTCAGTCAAAGTTTTGGATCAGTTCGAGTTTTAGTTGGGATAAAAATTTCAGTTTCGACCGAAAGGTTTTAATCGGGTTCACGTACAACTCCGTAGTTTTAGATTTTTAATTTTGTCCCTTTTATCGATTAAACTATTAAATAATATCTTCCTTAAGTTTTTCAGTCGGTAAAGAATTTAAGTAATACGAATACTGAGTTCGAAAATTAAAAAAAAAAAAAAAACAACATCTCTAATCGGCAGCACTTTTTAGGATGGCCTGAATGTAAGCTGTTTTTCCCCCGCTTTTTTGCGAATTTATTCCCTTCCTTTGCCTCGAACTGCATGAATTCGTGTTCTATCAAATAATTATCGAGTATCCTCTGCAGTACAAAGATAGTCAGTCTAATTGTTATCTATCGCTGAATATCACTCTCAAGTCTCTCGATTTGCTATTCTGCTGTCTCGATTTAAAATTATTGTGCCTATTTAAGCTTTGAAAGCGACTATGTGCGCTCAGTGGCTTGTCAGGATCGCGAGAATTAAAACTGGCGCGATTATGTTTAACATGTTCGAGTTTACATTCGAAATAAAACTAACGCGAATAGACTCGATCGTCATCGTAAAGTTGTAGAACGAATTAAAGCGGAATAAAACACTGTATCGGAATAGTATTTTCGAACACTTCTTCGATAACGTCCTCGAACGATCGGTATTGTAGAGTGAAGAATAATTAAAGGGGGAAATCGATTTTTAAGTGGACACCGATAGTTGAACGCGTAAAAGTTCATTGTTTTTCCTGTTTGTTTGTTTGTTTGTTTTTTGATATTTAAGGTAATTCCTTAAGAATTATTCCTCATCTACGGGTAAGACGATATTTTCTCTGAAGCAATAATCCGTTTACTTCACTCCTTCCTTCTCCGACAATCCATATTAAAATTATCCAGCTTCCTCCGTACGATATTGTACGCCTCCCGATCTTCTGTAGTAGAGGCAAATAGTGTACACTGTGACACATTTGCTACGGTAGTTTTTAATAAATTTGTCTTTTCCGATTTAATTTACATTGCGCATCGAAGATACCTCGTAACATAACCGTGGCTCTTCTCTGCCACACCCACAATCAAGAATATGGTTTGTGGCGGAGTTCGTACACTCGCATGACACAATATATTCCGTATAGAACGCATTTTTATGCAAGACTACCAGGGGCGCAACAGCGTAACATTGTTAGAGTGGGTAAATCTATCAATGACTTTTGAAAAAGAAAGGATAACAATAAAATTACAAATGCGGCGCGAGTTTTAAATGTATTCATTTTTCATCAATTTGCAAAATTGTTCAATTTTTCATTAGGCTTTGTGCTATACTGTCCAAAGCCGGTCTTGCGATAATTTGATAGTGGATTAAAAAATAATTAAGGAGATAAGATTTTGACTTTTTTCAATATAAAATATAGCAACTCTCTTCGGTATGAATTCGAAATTGCGTCATTACTAAAGATAACGATGAATGTTATTTATATACCTGGCAGCATATTAGATAATCGTTAAAGTGTAGATGGTTTTGTTTTGTTTTTTGTTTGTTTTTTTTTTTTGTTTTTTTTTTCTTCTTCCGGATCGGTTAAATTCACACTGATGTACAGTTACTACGCAAACAAAAACGATACAACCACATCTATCATCTTTGGCGATTAGCGGCTTAAAATATTATTTAAATACTTTGCATCGAATTCATTTTAATCCTTGAACAACATTTTAAGAGAGAGAGAGAGAGATACTAGAATTAGAAGTAGCAAAGAAATTGGAACAGTTTTAATACTGAGCATTTCCTATTCAATATGTAGTAAGATAATAAAATGAAATATTCTTCGCATTTATACCGCGTTAGATTTATAGACATTTATGAAAAATGTGAAACTGTAATAAGCTAAAAAGAAAGCATCTAAATTGCACGATAACACCTTTCAGTTTAAAGACGAAATCCGGAGGAAGAACCTAAGACAAGAACTCTAGAAGGCTTCAGAAAAAAATCAAAAAAAAACAAAAAAAAAAAACAATAAGCCGGTTAGTCCGCGCAACCTCATCATCGGTTGTTCTCAGTCCGTAAGTGTTGATCTGTAACAGTTCGTCATTCTGTCCTTTGTCTCTCCAGTACACCGGGGGGATCTTTTCATCGTGTATCGAAAGCGAGGTCTACGCTTCTTCTTGTGTTTGTTCCATCTGCAGTACCTTCTATTATAATTCTGAGCCAACTATCCTGTCGCAATATATCGGAATCATCCTCCGATAATTGTACTAATTAGGTTTACTTCAGTTATCTGTCCCGCTTGATACTTTCCCCTCATTGGTGATTTTGTGAATCTATTATATCTTTATCGTTTTTCTGCAGCACCACACTTCTAGAGTGTATCTGAAGCGTTCGAATGAAAAATTTTCGAAATGAAACCGTTTCTTGCGTTACGCAGCCAACATAGAATCTTAAACTAGCGCGTAGTACTACAGCGTATTATTCTTGTACTATTTTTTGTTATTTCTGATTGATTTTGCTTTTGTGATCGGTTGGAATTGATCACGGGTGACGAACTTAAATTGTTTCGCTTATTGGCACGGGCGTAAACGGAAGACAAATGATATTAAAATGTTCCTCGCAGCGGTAACACGTGCCGCTGACGAAATCAAATCTTTAACCTCATTTCGGCTTCCTTTGTCTTTCATCTTCGTCTACGGCCCCCGATGTAGCCGAGTTTCTCAACACGAATTAACGAGCGCAACAAAAGAAATCTGTTCCTGTCGATATTAGCCAGGAAGTATCGCGTGTTTCTTTTTCTGCTAATATCCTCACCTTGTCAAACTCTAACCAAGTCTCTTCTTGCTCTGCTCCCGGCGATCTCTTACATGTCTCTGCATCACTCTGTATCTACCGAGACTGCTCCGTCAATTACCAAGATGTTCTTCCATTTATTGTGGCCCCTCTTTCTTAAAATCGATACGTACATTAGCAGCAGACCAACGTTTTCAACTTGTTTGTAATTCGCCGCACGCTCGAAATAACAGTTAGAAATGTGTACGATGATCAAAAAAAAAAAAAAAAAAATGAGTAGGCGTTTAATTTTTAACGACTGACTTATTGACACAAACAGCACTAATCGAAATACACAAAATAAATTTAACAAAGTCTGTAGCAATTACTCTTTAATAACCTTGAAAACTATATATGTGTAATTGATATTGCGAACAAGAAATTATTTAGCACATAAAAGCATAAAAAGTAACATGTTTCGTAGCAGAAAGCTCTATTTCGCGTTAACAGTTCTTAAAATCGAAAAGTACTATAAAATAAAATAAAAGCCACTAGTAACAGAAATCGATAATAAAATAGTAAAAATCGATATTTAAAGAACGAGTACTTTTTTTATTATTACTATCCGAGCAATACCAACTTCTTCATTTTAAATGGTTTCCATTGCAAATACCGTGAACTTGCGTAGCGAAACTTATCGGTTTTTACGTTTATATTTCTCGTTCGCGATATTAATTATATACGTTAACTAATTTGTAGAAATGATTTGTCAATGATTATCCTACATATATCGTATATTTTATCCATTTCTGATTAAACCGATAAAGTATCGATTTTCAGAAATATACATTAACCTTTATGTGCACACCCGGATTTACCTCCGCTATTACACACCCCGGGGTAATGGATTTTATTGTTTTTTAACATTTTAAACAGCAATAAGTGGCTTTATTCACATCTGTATTTTATACTAGGATATTTATAAATGTAATTTTAGGTATAAAAATGAGTACAGGTAAAAAATTAAGCCAGCGATAAATCGTTTTCGACCGCTACTTCGTTTCATACGTTTTGATGATTATCAAATGCGCCAAAAACGCTTGCGCGGGGACACAGCAGCCGGCTGCGGTCGAGCGATGAACCAGATGGTTGGTCGGTACACTTGTCACCAACGCACTAAGCGCTGGCCACTCGCTTTTTTTTTCAATATGGTTAATATAGCTCAGCTTTTCGTATACGTAATTTATTACGAGAATAATAAAATGATACAAAAAAAGAAAAAAAGAAAACTCATAAAAGGAGGCTGCTTATAAGACAGCCGAGTGAAGAGCTCGCTATGCCTTTAGTTAAAGACAGATCTCAAAGTAGACAAGTTATGCGGAATTATTCGTCGACGTTTGGGCATAGATGGTATCTTAGACAGGCAAGTTTTACCTTCGACAGAGTTGCCGGCTGGGCCTCAACCTGCGCGAGACCTAACAGGCCAGATAAAAGTAACTGGGCCAATTATCACGAAACCGATCAAATGAATGACTAGTTACCTAACAAATAATATCCTATATTTACAAATTTTTATATCCCTGTCGAATAACTCCAAATGCACTGTAAGAAAATTCTCGAAGTGATCACAATTTCCTATTTATTCCTTTTCTTTCAAAATATTTCACAATTAATATGCAAATTACAACAATTCAATTTATAATACACAATTATACCAATACATAACAAATAAACAAGCAATAAAAAAACGCAGAAAAACTAGAAAAAGTTGTGCTAATTTTAATAAGGCAGTATGCAATGAACATGTGATAACAGTAACAAAATGTAAAGAGTGTATATCTATTTTTTTCAATATAATATACGTATAAATAAATAAATTTTACAGCATAATAATTTGTTATTATTTATTTAATAATTAGTTATATTTATTATTTGTGCAATGAATAATTTAATAGCATGATATCTATGTAATAGCAATGAAATTCTATTATACGAAAATCGTACATTTTCATACGGGGTGGAGGGGTGTCCAGCGTGTTGTTTTTTTCAAAATTTTTATTGTTAAAAATTGAAACAAAATTTTTCGACATCACCATTCTACAGAAAAAAAATCCAATCACGAGGATCCGGGAAGATTTGGAAAAATATTGAGGCGGTGTCATAAAAAATGTTTACAAAATGTCCGCCGATGGGCACATAAGGGTTAAATAATAATTTCATAACGTCATGCTGCAGGAACACGGTTCTACAATTTTATATGAAACACGATGTTCTGGAAACTTGTTCTTATGAAATTGTAAAGTTATTTAATAGCTACTAAATAAAATCGATATTTTTTCATTCGTCTTAAAGAATAGAAATTATCGATCGTCAACGGGAAGATTGAACGTGGTTCAATTTGACATGGATGCCGAACACAAATTATTGACTTGGCGTCGCATTGCTGAAAAACTAAAATTTTACAATTACTTCATTTATATTAAAAACAGAACAATACCATTTTTTTAAATATTTCAATAAATTCTATAATAATATGAACAGCATTAACTATAACGTAAAAATCGATTACTTTATTCAGTTACCGTGTGGTATCATATACGAGTATATATTTACATGTGTATATAAATGTACTCGATCCTTCGGACCTCATCACGGTGGAACCCAGTATTCTGCTGGAATACTTATAGAAGAGTAAATTTCAATTTAATTACGTCGTTATTTTTTTTTAAATAAATAATAATTAATTTACTCACGGTTTGCGTGGCAATTATTATTTTTACTTTTAAGCTCGTCTCAACCAGAAACGTTTACCTAACGAAGCAATTTCGATTACAACTGCATACTTCATAATGGTTTTTCGTAACGTTTTTTTTCTTCATATTATTTAGAGAAAAAAATAAATAAATAAGTAAAAAGTTTTTTTCAAATAACTCGAAAAATATTTCAGATTAAGAACTTAAAATTGGTGTAATTTTTTTTTATTTAGTACCAAAAGGACCCTTCCACCAAGTTTCGATAGAGAGCCAAATTCGGCATGTTTATGTATCTATAAAAAATAGCAATAAAACTTTTACTCGGATTATAGACATTTTTTTTCTTTTTTTTTTAATAATTAGTTAGTTGGTTCGTTCGGGCATTTTACCGCGCAATTTTTGTTTTAATTTGTATTTGTTTCTTAATTTCGTTTTTTCCTTTTTTTAAAATATACATATATATTATTAACTTTATCCCGGTAAATATATAGTTTTCGTTATTTCTTTATATATATATATATATATATTCTTACGGTAATATAGTATTCGAACATTATACTTATTATTAAAGAAAATATTATTTTTTTATTTTTATTATTATTGTACAAATTTCCATCTATGCGCAGAAATTGCGCAAGCGATGGAGTAATAAAAACAATAAAAATAACATTGGAAGGTGAAAAGAAAAGAAAAAGATAATTTTGAACAAATTAAACTTCTACAAAAGAAAAAAAGAAAATAAAACTTTTCTATGCTTTTAACGCAAAATGGCGGTTAACGTAAGGGGGATAAACTGTTAATACATTATGCCGGGCGTGTGTAATAAAGATTTAAAAAGAAATGTAGGTTTAAGCTGAAATGTACAATAAGAGAAATTACAATAAATAAAATAAATTGAAATAAAATAAAATAAAGTAAAGTCGACTGATTTATAACTGAACGGCAAGGATTTAAGTGAAAAGTCGGGAAAAAGAAAGAAAACGGAATAGATGTAGGAGAGTGTAGGAATGATAGGAAACTAAAATAATGTAACTTAAATGGACGCATCAAATTATCATTTGTTATCTATGAGATCGGAAAAGTATTCTAATAAACTTTTCCGTCTTTTTTTGTAATTTTTTAAATCATTCTTAATGTGATGCGGCAAAAGGTTAAATATTAAGGGTGCCATATATAAGGCTTGGTTCCTTGAATGGAATTTCATTAGTTTGGGCATGATGGCCATTTCTTTTCCACAACTCCTTGTACTACCTTCTTTTATCAATAAGTTAAATTCATTATTGTATTTTAGCATAAATAGTAATAACTGTGTTTTGTATAATGTTTGAACATTTGGGAAAGTATGGTTAAATTGCCTGCATTTATTTTTATTGATAAGTCTCCCAATTTTATTATGCAAATAATTTATCTGTGTTGTAATATATTTGGCTGCATTACCCCAGTGCATCAGCCCATATATTAGCACAGGCTTATACAGGGAATTGTATAACTGATACATATGTTCCTCGCTGAAGTGCTCAGATAAGTAATAAAAAATATAATTTAGTTTTCTTAATTTAGCCGCAAGGAAATCTGTGTGCTTATTCCATGTAAATTCGTAATCCAGCTTTATTCCTAAGTACTTTACCTCAAACACCCTTTCAATTTCAAAGTTATTATCTAAACAGATCTTATTGAAATCGCTCATGAAATGTGTTACATGGCTGTATATCATAAATTTTGTTTTTTTAAAATTTACTACCAATCTGTTTGCCCTAAACCAATCTACTACAATTTTAATGTCTCTATAAGCTAGATGTTGCAAAATGTGGGTATAACGTGAACTTAATACAATTACTGTATCATCCGCATATGTGAATATTTTCCCAGATATTTTTAGGTTACATAATTCATTAATATAAATGAGAAACAGAATGGGACCCAATATGCTACCTTGGGGCACCCCAAACTGCTGTGTTATGGTATTACTGTATACTCCATTAATTTTAGTTATATATTTTCTGTTACTCAGATACGATTCGAACCAATTATATATGAAGCCCCTAAATCCATACGAATACAATTTTGCCAAGAGGAGTTTGCGATCTACTATATCAAATGCTTTTCTTAGATCAAAATATACAGCTAGACACGATTTACCGGTTTCAGTATGTTCAGCGATGTAAGATATATCACTGAACATACTAGTTCACTGGTTCAAATCTGAGTTTTCCATATTCGCTGTCGAAGGTAAACTCTAGTGAGAGATACATGTTCCGGTGATCTGAGTGTAATTTTCAGTATGTGTCACTCATTAATTTTTGAAATTAAGAACAAATTGTAGAATATCGTAAAGTGCTGTGGGCATTATGCTGATCACCCGCTTATTGTGCTATAGGTGGCCTATAAGACACGATTGACGTTAATGTGTTCACTCCTTACCATCCGCAGAGCAGGAATCATATAGTGGAAAATATGCAAAGCTCGCGTAGACATACCGAGTCGTTCAGTCTTCGCTTCTTCCCGAGTAGCCTTGGAACCGTCAGATTTCTTTTTTTATTCCCCGAAAATTTAACTTGTAAATCTGTGACAATTATTTGTAGACTGCGGACTATTCACTTAAGGATCTGCTTAAATTTTAATAATCTAGGTCCTGCGTACGCTTTCAACACTCTCATGTCAGCAACAATTTAATGATATCAATCACCCGTTGATCACCTGTAAACTCCTTCAGCATAAGAGAGAATGGTTTTTAGAAGAACTGATGCTTCCAGATATTTTACCCTTTGCATTGTTATAATCTGAGGTTCATATTATTTTTAACTTCATATTGTTGAGAGTGATTACATATTTTTATTTAAACCAAAACTGACTGGTAACAATTTTTTAAAATTTATTTTATACTTTGGAATAGGCAAATACGTTTCCGAACCAAGAAAGCAAAAAAAAAAGGAGAAGAATTTTTTTTTTTAAGCAACAAAAATATTATTACCTTTAATGATCTTTAGGATTTTTGTTTGCGACGATACGCCTATCGTATTTTTTCGGAGTGTGTTTCGACTGAAAATCCCACTGCAGCGTAAAAGTTATTTTTTTGTTCGACATCCTTTGACAGCTACAATATTGCGCAGGTGCAAAAGTGCGAACAGAACGAGAAAAATTGTTCGGCAGATCTATTAACGGAAGTTTTCGATTTAATTTTTCCCCTTTTTCTAGGGGATAATTAACGACAGTGCTATTGTCAGTTTCAGCGTAGTTGTTTGAAAAATAGGCTCTTTTTCTCATTCCGTCGATTCGGATTTAAAATGTAAAAATTCGGATATTATAATTCGCCGGAAAAAAAAAAAAGAAAAAAAAAAGAAACACAGGAAAAAGGAAAATAAAGCCTAAAAAACAAAATTGAGAAGATAGAAATAATTTCGAGAAACGATTGTTTTGGGGAAAAATAAATTTTTCAAAAAGCCCCTCTCTCGCAATATCAAATAAGCTGACTCTTCCTGAAAACAGCAAAAATTTCACCTCTGTCGCCCGTCCCGGTTTTAACATTAATCTTGTCGTTCTAAAATTATCATGAGAAAAGTTTTTTTCGTCCTTTTTTCGCTCCCGCACCTCGCTAATTACTGATTTAACCGTATTATCTAGCAGTATTTCTGAATGATTTTTTATTTTCACGATTGAATTGAAACTTTAATTTATCGATATACTGTTAATCTATCTATCTATATATGTATATTATATATAGTGTCGCATTCGAGGAAAAAAAGTGTGTGTAATGGTGTATTCCACCATAGTTGTAACTATAGTTCCATTAGTTGACAAATAATGGGGTTTTTTTATTTACTAGGTTCATGCGCATTTTATTGTTTAATTTTTGTTATTGTTTTTTTTATTTTGTCGTGCAATATCCGGTAGTTTACAACAAAAACAGTAAGATTACAGATGTAATACGAGAAAATCAGCATTCAGTTAGCCTGTGCAATAAAAGTTTTAATAATACCGGGCTGAATATCTCACCCTACAAGTTTGTACGTCTGTTATGAAAGCCAGTTGCTTTTAACAAGTAATATAGCCACTCTTATTTGTGATGCGTTTAAGTCTGTCGTTATTTCGAAGGTTCAGATACAAACATTGCTCCAAATTTCAAACATATGTTTAATCCGTTTAAGTTACATTCATCTTGATCCGGTAGTTGTATACGATTATGGTTCCGCATGGTTCAGCCTCAAAGATTGATCTTAGAAAATTGGAGCCAGCCCCAGTTTGTAAAACATAGATCTGCTACTTATAACTGATAACATTAGGTCTGCATCTCTTTCTTCCCTTCATTCTGAAACTAATATTCCTTCTCTCCTTTAATTAAAAAGAACTTGCTGGTTGACTGTTTTTCGTTGAAATATTGTAAATATAATTTTACTAAATTCGTACGGTGGTACTTATGAGGTTAGTATGAATTGGAGATTTATGTCGCCTAATAAATACTATCGTTAGCAGCAAGAATTATACTATATTATAAGTTAAGGCCAGTATTAATGCTACAATTTTTCCGGTCCGCATAAAGTTAATTTTCCAGACTTAAAAATACGCGTCATTGTTCTCTAAATGTAAATTTACCGTCCATCGTAATGGATAATTATTTCATTAACTTAATGAAAAATTCCCAAGTTTTAATAAAGAATTTAAAGTCGGAATTAAATAACCGTTTCATAGCCGTGACTTTAATTAAAGATGGTTTATTCAAAGCCGCCACTGGAGGCTTCGATTTTTACGGGGAGGAACCTGTTTCATTGTAAATGTATTCTACGTTTTTAATGGTTCGAGTAAATACTTGATTTGTAGTGATAGTTTTGGTTAACATTATCGGCTATTCAAAGCTGCTCATTTAAACATAAATTCCTCTCAACTATTTGGAGAAACAAATATATTTGTTTCGAGTCATTTAGCTATCATCGTAATAGTGCGGCTGCATACGGCACTTAAAAAAAAAAACATATAAATGCATTTATTAAAACCGTTAACTTCATAGAAATAGTCCAGTTTTGCTTATTGCCGGTCATGTTGAATATAATCTAAATGATAGAGCCGATTGGTTACGTTGTGTGGTATTTATTATCCATCTATTCTTCTTGAAGGTCTAAAACTAGAGTTAAAACACACTGAATATATTAACTTGCTTATTTTATTTGTAACTTCTTCGGGTTTTTTCACTCTCCAAAACTCTCTTCTCTCTCTTCATCATCTAAAACTTCTGGCTCCGCAGTTGCCAATCAAGAATTTAATTTTCTTATTAATTCCTCACTTCCTCTTCATTCCTTAATATTTACTGATGGTTCCAAGAGTTCAGAAGGAGAACTTTTCTGTTCCCAGCTAGTAATTCCGCTCAATTCTTCAGGCTGCCGCCTTTTTACTCCCATCTTCTTCGCGGAACTTTATGCCATTCTTCGAGCCATTATATTTATTTCCTCGTTCCTCTGGTAGATACCTAATCATTTCGGACTACAAAAGTGCTCTTCAAGCTACATCCTTTCCCTTTCCCTCATATTGCCTCGATTTTATTGTTTTCCGTATACGTTCTCTCATCTGTAGTCTTTCCCTTCCCCATTCCATTTCCATCGACCTGCTTTGGGTTCCAAGTCACGCGGGTATTGATGGTAACGAGACGATGGATTCCTTAGCACGCTTAGCGTTACACTCTCCACATTTTGTTAAAAAGATCCCTGGTCACAATATACGTCCCCTCTCCAAAAGAATACACGTCAGACTTTGATCGGATGTGTATTCTCGCTCCTTTTCCAATCCTAACTTATTTTACCTTTCCGTTCAGCCTAGACCCCCTTCCCGTTCTTGGTTCTATCATTTTCCTACTCTTAAACGTTTTTTCATCATCGCTATCTGCCGTCTGCGATTCAGTCATACTTTACTCCCATCCTCACGGTATCGTTTTGCTCTTTCCCCATCCCCGTATTGTCCTTTGCACTCTGGCGATTCGTTTGTGATCCTGACCGCGTGCTGTTTGAATGTTTTCCTCCGAACGTAATATCCTGTACGTTCAGCTGTTAAAGATGAATTTTCCTACTCCATATAATGTTTCCTATATCTTAGCTTTGCCGTCATCCAATGTGGTTCCTATTCTTGTCTCTTTTCTGTCACCGATTTCTGACCGGATTAAAATTTAATTTCTAATCTAGTCCAATTGTGCTGGTTAGCGGCCCTTGGTTTTGGCCAAGCCCAAAAAAAAAAACAACAAAAGAAAACCCTGGAATGAACGCCCCGGCAAAACAATGATAGGAGTATGTACACTATACTCGTAGTTTAACATATGGACTTCCTTTAGTTGTGTGTTAGCATGGTCTCTGTCAGTGCTTGCCGTACTGCTGTGTAAATTTGTTACAGCACTATGCAGATTTCATATGGATCACACTTGCATCTTCTTATTCTGTGGACCAGAGCGTACAGAGATAACACCCAGGCTTCAATTAACTTCGAGCAAGGCGCTAACCATTTATTGTTGAGGTGTAGTCAAATTTAAACTTTACGTGCACTTTTAAAATCTGTTGTTTTGAATTTTATTATTATGTAGAAGAATTGAAATATCATTTAGGAAATTTTTATTAATTTTATATGTAAAGAAAATTTTGAAATTCAGAAAATGTCCATTAAAATTTAATAGTGTAAAGTGATTAAATTAAAAGCCATAATTATATTGTAGCGTTTTAGTTACGATATTAAGTCAATTTAAAATGAATTACTAAATCCAACCTAAAAACTAAAAATTATTATACTTCGCTAAAGCATTATTTAATTTTTTGTACAAGATAAATTTAATTTCGATCCTACATAAATATATAAATGTACTGTTAGGTCTTATACATATAAAGCGATACAAAAGTTTGGAACAAGTTCAGCTTTATTTCTAAATCTAATGTGTACAAATTTTTGTCATTTCAATATTTGTAACATCTATGCAGAGTTTGAATTTTAGTCTATATTAATACCTTAAGTATTTAACTTGTTGCCGATTAAACGAGTAACAACACTTTATTACACAATAAACTTTGTTAACACAGAAACACCTATATTAAAATGAAAACATATGATTAAAGATAAAAGTAAAAGGCTGAATAAAAATTCGATAATTTAATCGCAAACTATTATTTCCTCGCTCAGTGAACTCGCTGCAATGAATAATCGAAAAAAACACATTTCACATTCTACATTATGGGCAACGGAAGCCTAAGGCTGTGGTGTTTAAATGCGGCTACGTCCGTTTCTTAGTCTTAGCTGCTCGTGCGACCAGTTTCTGGCCATATGACAACGCGTGCATCGGTAATTAATCGAAACATATTGATATTTTATATATTTGAAAAAAGCGCTTTATTAAAATCTGTAATTCTCGACAGAAAAGAAAAATAATTTTTGCGTTAATAATATTTAAAAGAACAGACATAAGGTCAGTGAACATGTTAAACTTTTCAGGAAATTAAATAAACAACCGAAACAATTTTTTTAACATCTTTGACTATCGCTATCGACATTATATTCTTAACGAAATACATGATAAATCGAGCAAATACTTAAATTTTCGAAAACGTGTTGAACCTATTGAACTCTTGACAAAAGTTACTGTCCTGAATTGTAAACATCTGGTTCATTCTTTCAGACTTTTCTTAACGTAAAACACTGTCTAATACCCCGCTGACACCGGTGCTACAGACAGTGGCGTATACTAAAACAAATAATATCGCTTCACTCATTTAGTCTTCAATAGTTTCGAAGACGGTAGCAATCCACCAAAATCAAAAAATCACAATATCAGTTGCAAGTGTATAGTCTTGCGTGTACACCATCGTTTTGAATACAGCAATTATACTACCTATTCTGTACAGCTAGATTGTACAAATAGGTAGCCTCGACGTTCGGAATCGAACTAACGAACGAAGCAAGAAAGAAAGAAAGTTTCCACGTGCCGCAATAAAACAGCTGCATTCGGCTCGTGGTGTCATAAAATGGATAAAAAAAGAAAACGAATATTACAAAGAAAAAAGTATAAAAAATTCGATAAGACTTGTATACTTTTAAAATGGTATTGAAAACATTTTTTTTTTTTTTTTGTGGATGGTGATGGCTCCATGATTGTATCGGGTATTTCAAAAAACAAAAATAAATTTACTTACTTTTTTTTTTTTTTGTTTTAATACACGCCATGTACAAGGAGCGTGCAAGCTAATTTAATAACGGGTTATATTAAATGGAAGAAACCAGTAGATTTTAGGAAAAAGAACATTGAGGAAATTGTATTAGGGTCATTCTGGAGGATGGTAGCGATGTTACTGCTGATGTTCAGTTTTTGCCGGAGGACGGAATAGGTAGGACATTCTATCAGGAGATGTTTTACGATCATGTTCGCATTACATACGAGACACTGCCTGTGCGGAGTTTTGTCGAGGATGTGCTTGTGCGTCAAGCTAGTGTGCCCTAAACGCAGGCGGCACAATAAGACGACCTGCTCCCTGCGGCTATCTGGCTGCTGATTCCACGCGCATATTTGCTTTTTGATAGAGTGTAGATAGAAAGGTTCCTCTGATTTATTTATCCAATCCTGTTGCCATGACTCCAGCAGAAGCTCTTTTAACCAGTTTTTCATGTCTTCAAACGGCGTTTTGATGTTCAAGTGGGAACAATTTTTAGCAGATTTCTTCGATTCCGCATCCGCTAGTCTGTTTCCGGGAATATCTGCGTGTCCGGGTATCCAGAGGAAAGACGCGACCAGCGCTAGAGAACGTAGTAAATAACCACAAATATTATCAGCAATTGGGTGCGTTGATCTTTTCTATATGCATTGTAGAGCCCCGAGAGAGTCTGTGCAGATTACTATATTGTTTTTGTTCGCGGTGATTGCATATTCCATTGTCAGCCTTATTCCGTATAGCTCCGCAGATGTTGCTGAAAAGGTTGTCGGTAGTGAACAACTATCTACCACGACGGAGTTTTGGATAACAGCACATCCTGCGTGGTTCTGCGATTTTGAAGCATCGATATAAAAAATGTGAAACCTTCTCATTGAGAGCATCTTGTGTACAATGGCAAATCTTGATGAGCGGTGTTTAATCAGGGAAAAATCAAATTTATCGAGCCAGCAGGACCATGGCGGCAAGGTCGGATTCGAGGAACGTTCCCCACGTATGATAGCTCTTCAATTGTGAGACCGAAAGGTACGCTTATATTTCATTGTGCGTACATTCTCGATAGGGAGTTTAACGTAAGGACTGCTAAAGAGAAAAAGTGCGAGCTTGAAAAGGAGTTTGTTTGGAGAGATCGTAAAATCTGTTTTGAAGTAGGTAAATTTGGCGAGGAGATTGTGTGGAGAAGAAGAACCAGTATGTGATAATTCCGTCTCATACGTGGGAGCAGCTCCGAGGCCTCGCACAGTAAACTTGCGATGGGAGTTGTGCGAAATTCTCCGATGTATACGCGAATTATGCTGAATGCTGTCGAGTGTTGAAAGTAGCGCCTTTGATGCTGTTGAGTATAGTGGGTCTAATTTATTTTTTAAGTAATTGAAAATATTTAATTTTTCTTCTCCGTTGGGAATTTTTTTTTACATATGCTCGTCGAATTCTATGCCTAAAGCGGCCCGCTTTGTGTACCAGCTGTAAGCTGAAAGGCCAACACGTTGTATGCGTCAATCTCAAGAAGTAAAAAGTAAAAAAAAAATTAGCGTACACTGGAAGAATCGGTTTCTGATTCGTATACGATTTACGCATATTCTGAACATTTAGCGGATTTATTTAAGTAAATAGAACTGTCGCTTTGTTTCCTTATCGTTATATCGAGCTTTAAGTGGTCGTTACTTCTGCTTGTTTATTTTACAGTTTGTATCCTTTTGTGCTTTTCGATGTGTAATGAATATTTATAATAAGTAAAATAACATTTCATACAATTTCTGTAAATAAAATAGATAAATAAATTTTAAAAAAATGGAATCAATAAATTTAAGTAACAACCGCTCCAAGAAAATCGAAAATTAAATCATGTATGTTATTGCGAAGAAAATTTTATCGTTTTATAATTAATGTAAGGAATGTGAAAAGGAACCGTGATAATATATTATATATTAATTACAACGTAATTCTTAGGCTCCCCCCCCCCTATTATAAAAAATTTCACAATTTTATGTAGCGTTTGTTACATTTTAGAGGATTTTTGTTATTGCTATTTAAAAAATGTCACAATTTTCTGTAACGAAATATGTAACGAAAAATGTAACGAAACAATGTCTTAATTTTATACAATGAAAGTTAAATGTTAGGATAGGATTTTTGTGATTATGTTATTTTTTTTTTTTTTTGTTGATACCAGTAAGAATTACGTTGTAAATTTTATACAAAGTATAGAAGAGAAAGAGACAGAAATGAAAGCAAGAGGGGTCAAGGGGCACAGCCCCTTGCGAGGCCAAAATTGCCGAGTTTATATATATATATATATATATATATATATATATATATATATATATATATATATATACTAATGACAACGTCATTCTTAGCCCAGCTCTCAAAATTTTTTTCTGTTACAAAAACTGTCACGAAAATTTGTTCCAAAACGTGACATGTTGTATATATAAGAAGACAAAGTACCGACAAAATGTAATGCTCGACGTTGTCAGCTTTCCTAGTTCGAAGTGATACAGTTCGAGTCCGAGGGTGTCCCCCCTCCTCGGCGGGGTCAACGGACTCCGATGCACGCAGGGCCGAGTTTTTATTGGAAGAATAACAATAATAATAGTAATCATAACAAATATTTTATCTTTTTTTTTTGGAAAAATATAGAATGCCACGGATATATTTTCGAGTTTATCATAATAATTACTTATTGCTATGCAAATCGTGAATAAACGTCGGTGCCGCGAAATTATCTACATACAATTTAGAATGATTCACAGCCCAAAAACTATTTACTTTAAACTATTATCTACCTTAAAATTTGGAGTTTTATCGTGGATTGTTCATTTCGGTTGGGGCGCTTTGGAGAAAAAGAAACTGTTAAATTAATTCATTCTCTTTTATTTATATACTTTCATAACTGGAAATATCGCATACTGAATAAATTGCAGCACTGAAAAGACAGACCCGAGAGAATGGAATATTGGCCTTATGTTTTCTCCTAATCGTTTATGCTTAGAGCATTACAAAAAGCTTAATATCTATTATCAAGGCTCCATAGAAGTAACTGTTATCCTTTACCGTTTTAACCTCTTTTCGGTTATTCTTGTGCTTTCCAAACTTATTCTTTTTCGATTCTAGATGACGCTTTCCTTCTAAAAAAACTCCATTCTTTCTCGCCGTACTAATAAATCTTGGAAAGTTTTACAAATTCACGTTCCATCATTAGAACTATATTGCTCTCTTCTAACTTGGTTATTTTTCCTTCTCAGTTGAAATGTCTTCGACCTTTTTCAACAATTCAACTTTTTTATTAACATATTAATCCATCTTTACAAACCGCTGAAAAAGTTCCAGTATGTTTGGCGCTTCTTACACTCTTCACCATCGACCAATCATTCTGCATTATTTGAACTCTTTTCCTTGCTCTGTTCGATCAGTCTGCTGCTATTCTTCATACTATCTCATGTTTGCCTTAACACTTTCATTCTTTTTTAAAATCCTAATTGAATAAATTCTTTCAGTTACTTATACCAGTTCATTCTGCTCCTTTACAGTTCATATTGATATATACGGCGTCGCTACTTTATTGTTCCGCAATAACTATCGATAAATTTATTTCATATCTTACTGAAAATTAAATAAAAATATGAGATCGCAATTTAAAAATTGTAAGTTTGGTTCTTGGTGTTTTTTTTTTTTTTATATTTTTAGCAACAATCATATTTAGTTGGTTTGGTTTTTGGTTCGTTTTTTCCTCTTCATTTAAAATCGCATAATTATTTAAATTGAATATCCGTATAAATATTTTGATTTATTGGCCGCTACTCCAATTAAAAAGAAAAAAAAATTACTTGCGCAACCGTTATTATATTCTTCTCATTTGCAATCCTTGTTCCTGACCGAAGTTCCGAAATGTTTCTTTCCCAATTATCCGCCGTGTTCTATTATCTGATCTGATGAATGGCTTTTCTTGTACTCACCGTACTTTGTAGATCATCCTGTTGCATATGTTAATCTGGTTAGCGGGTTCAATAACATTGAACGTTTATAACATGAAGCCAGAAGTAAAATTTCCGAAATATGGTCCTAGGAAAGATTTCTTCCCCTATTATATCGTGGAATTTTACTTTACACAGCGAGTGCTACATCTCCAGCTGATCCATGAATTTTTTATCTTAATTTAGTCTCTTCAATAACTAATTTGTTTTTAAATGACTACGTTTCGTATATATTATTATGACGTTATAAATTAGCTCTTTACATCAATTCGCTTTTTTCGCGCCGTATTTCGTTTTTTGACCTAATTTTAATTCCCTCATTTTCTTATTTCATAGTTTGTGTTAAGTTCACACACAGCGAATAACAGAAAAAAATGAACGAACTAAAATTACTACCAAAAATGAACTGACGTAAATAATGTAATCGTTTACACTGTATTTTTCACACTTTTCGCGGAACCTGTAAATCGTTATAAAACTATCTTTCGCCGTTCCAGTATATTAGTCGTAGAATGTATCGACTTTTATTTTTATTTTTTTTTTTTGATGAATGTGTCGCCGTTTCATAGTGATGCGGTTATATTCGATAAGCGAATCACGTCCCGAAAAGGAACTGAAGCAAAAAAAGGAGGTGTGACGTGATTTGGCCGAATGACGTTTAAAGTGCACTGCTTTCATTTCGTCAGTCCGTTATGCAAATAATCGTACCTTTGACGTTACAAGTCCGGTGATACTACCGGTGACCAACATAGGCAACGAAAGACCGCTCGATGTAATTGTCTTTGTCGTAAGAGTTGTGATTGTGACCGGTCGAGTCTAAGACGTGCGATTCGTGATCGTTTAATCGCACTTCCGTTTGATATCGACCCGTCTTTTTGATTCGAACGAAACGGAAGCGAACGATCCTAGCATGTAGTTCGTGAATCATCAGTATTACGCTGTTAATTACGCACTTATATATATATATATATAGATAAGTGAGAACTTTGACAAAGAGAATCACGAATGTTGTTTCTGGCGAGCTACTGCAGCGACCGGCGTTGTCCACCGAATATTCGATTTATTTTTTAAGTTCAATAATTTGATTTTAATTTATATTCTTTTTCTTTCTTTTTTTTTTTTTAAATGCTTGTTATACAGTGACGTGAATTATTTTTCAGTTAAAAACTAACGAAAGGTAAGGATCGCTTCTGGTTTTCTTTTACCTCGTATTATAATATTATTAATAATAATAATAATATTCCGGGTAAAGAAGAAATTCCCCACTTGCAGCCAAACTCGTGCAGTGAAGATTTCTTTTTTGATTTTAAAAACCTTCGGAGAGTGGTGCCGCTTGTGAGACAACTTCATCAAAACTGGAAGAATCGTAATAGAATAAACAACTTCACGCATGTCATGAGAGGAATAAAACGACTAGTCGATACCATGAAAAAAGAGTTGCGATGAAAAGACTGGCAAACTAAACCGTCTTTTTTCCTCCGACCACATTACCCCAGAGGCACTGAATCAATCGTTATGCGGGAACTACACTGCTCGCAGAGAAAGATTACGCGACGCTAAATTTCAATACAGTTTGATATAACGAAGGTGAGACTTATAAGGAGAGTGCAGGCAGTTCAAGGTAAGGGTTTACTTAAGTGTGGCCAGTTCATTTTGTTTTTTTCATTCGTCTTACATTAGGACAGCCAGTTCATTTTCGTATTGTTGCTAGTTCATCGATAATATATCGATTTCTCTTGGTAATATATTATATTAATAAATGTAAATTTAGGTTTGGTTTTTTTTTAAATTGTTTCTCAGTCCGACTATAGCCGATGAGGATAGTTTATTAATCAATTCTGTGTACAATAATATTCAATGTACTTAATATAACATAGTTAATTATACCATCTTGAATTATGTGTGTTGAATGTGGTGAGTACTTAAAGTCTAACACAGAATTATAAGTAATGAAGAAGAAAACGCGTATAAGAGTAATTAATAGTGTAATAGCGATGAGAATACTTAGTCGCCTTTGCACATAAAAGCGTTAGTTAATATTATGAATTATATGTACATTACTTAATAATATTAATGAGGATATGTAATATGTACATTAGTTATAGCACATTTACGCATGTATGTTATTTAGGAACTTATCTAGTTACGCGTTGCTTAAGCTTTATATTAAAATTAACAATAAAAATAGAATTCTAAGTAATAGTAATAAAGAACTGCTCGGGATACACCTCTGTAATATAATATTACATATCGGCTGGAGAGGATTGATCAATCGCTTTAAGGATGAGTTTAGTCTTCATTACATTGTGAGAGAATTACAGTAATGGTTCAGAATTTACCTTATCAATTTTTATTTTAGAGATGAGTTTTTGATCTTTGTATTGTACATTGCTTCCTTCTCCTTTTGTTGTCCAGGCTCTTGATTCTTTTTTGTCGGCTATCTCTGATCGTGTAAAGATTTGAGTCTTTTACGTTCTTTCTCCTTTGTTCTTGGGCCAATGTCCTTGTAGACGAACCCAAAAAAAAAAAAAAAAAAAAAAAAAATTGGCAATTTCACGGGCAATACAATATTGGCAAAAGGGTGTGTCGGTTATTTTAAAGTAAAATAAGTAAAGTTTTTTTTTTTTATTTTTTTTATTTAAAATTTATAATTAACCGGTTTTGTTAGGTTTGGTTCACGTACGAGTATAAATTTATACTCGTTTAAATCTATACTTGGAAATTCGTAAAAAAAAATTTTTGTTTTATCGGGAATTACTTTTTTTTTTCTTGTTTGGGGTTTTCCCTGGGCTTGTCAGCAACAGACGATTACCCAGCAACACGTTTAAATAGCAGCAATTAGTAGGAGTCAAAAGGAATGGAATCTGACAAAGAACGCTACACCAAGGATGGAGAAACAATGACAATCAACGACGAAAAATGCCAAGCATATGCATCCTGAAAAGAGAAGGAATGACATTGGCGAAGGTAAGAGCAAAAGGAGTTAGCTGTCCCATACCGTGGCCACATCTGCAATTACAGACCCACAATACCATCTCGAATTACATTTATATAAAGATTCTTTCTTTCTTTAGGAAACCTGTTTATTACCGTTCAACAAAAAACTGGTCTTCATGTTTCAATTTTAAATGAAGATTATCGATCTTTTTATAACTTTTCTGTCGTAAGCTTAGTTGATCACACGGTGATCTCCCATGATTACACATTTAAGAGAACACTTTCTTCACTCGTATCTTTCAACACGTTTTATTAAAATTAATTTATTACCATAAAATCAAAATAACAGTAGTCGAGTAAAGATTTCAAATTTGAATATAAATAACATTCCCCGGTAGCAAATGTTAAAAATTCCGTTGCAGGATTTTGTGAAAATAATAGAAAACACTACTGTTATTTTAAATTTTCTGCAATGAGTACAGCAGCTAGCTGGGAGCGCGACTTGTATGTTTAGACCATGTCAGGGAGGTTTAATGATCTCTCAGTAACGCAAAAAGTGAAGTAACATAACACGGTCTATTTACTTTCGCTAGATATTAATAAAATGTCATCTAGAGTTTATTATTCACCATAGCAATCATTTTATTTAAATGTTTACATTTAATTTATATTTACCATGATAATCATTTTATTTAAAATTTTATAAAAATTAATTTTTTTCTCATTTATTCCGTATCAACTACTTAAAACCTCATATTTCGTGAAGGAGAAGGGGTAAGAAACTCATCAGCTGCACCTTAAAACCTTCGTTTGGACAACATGAATACACCCTGAAAATTTTAGCATGATCCGTCTAGCGGTACAAGAATACGTATGGGACAAGTATACATACAAACATTCATTTTTATATATATATATATATATATATATATATATATATATATATATATATATATATATATATATGTATGGTAGCGTGGTAGCCTAGTGTTTAAGGTGCTTGGCTACTAAACCAGAAGACACAGGTTCGAGACCAGTTTTATTCCAGATCCGAATCGCTCCCAGGTTTAATCAGGCTGAAATAATTGGGTACCAGAGAAATCTGGGAAAGTAAAGGCGACCGGGCGAGACAAGTCTTGATAACCTATGACACCTCTGATTTGGTAGCCAAGCAACTTAACCACTAGGCTACTGCGCTACCTAATATATTATATATGTAACAGTAGGAGACTCTGAAGCTGCTGACTGCTTGACGGTCTAACTTTTCGTATTTTTTACTTAATTCGTGAATTTTTTAAGACGAAAGGGTACTATGGAACCAATATATATATATATGTATATATATATATATATTTGGTAAAGCAAATGATACGAATTAATTGATTAAAAAAATAAATTTCGAATTAAAATATCTAAAAAATTAAAACATTTATGCGAGAGAAATATTTTATACTTAATGCTCTTTTGATTTTATTTCTCCAAATTCATGTTTCAACGGTAATTAACAATGATGAAATTTTAAATTCGTTTTCTTTCATAGAATAAATCGGGGATAGTAAACTTTATTGCCATTAGCCGCTTTTTGCTCCTCCAGCGCCCGGTCGAAATCGTAGGATGTCGTGATTGGCAGATCTGCAATTTTAATGAAAATTTACAATAAACGAATAGATTTATGCAGACATTCGAGGCGAACGCGGCTTATCATACGAATAAGGAGTTAATAAAATGAAATTCAGTGAGCGCACAAGTTCTAATACTCATAGTTTTTCGAGGAGCAGTCATTTGAAATAGAGAGAATTTTAAACGGTCGAAAATCGCGAACACATAAAACTACTTCACATTTAAACGATTAAACGAATTTGTAGACATATAGCAGTGACCGCGAAATCAACAAATGTAGAAAAGGAACGGAGATGAAATTTTTTCTTAGAGATGGCCTACTAATTAAGAAACGAAAAAATATTATAAGCGGACATGTTAGTTTGGTGATTGTACGCCCATTCCAATTGAGTCCATTAAAAATTGTTGCAGATTTCGTATTTTTCCTGTATTTCTATGACGAAAATATGCCGATTAAAAAAAAAAATAACACTCGCGGAGATGGGCTGTGAAATTTTTGCAAATTCTTTGTCTCGGTTACCAATATATAAACATATATATATATATATATATATATATATATATGTGTGTGTGTTTATATGTATTATATATAACATTTTTTTCCTGTTTTTTCGTAATTTGGGTCCTTGAATTTTAAAATTTTGTCGGTTTCGTTGTTTTTCTATATTGTGATGACTAAAATACATCGATTAAAAAAAAAAAAAAACAATACCTATTGAACGGGTTGTAAAGAAACTTTTTCAATGCGATAATTTCTTTACCTTTATTTTATCTTTTTTAATTATCCATTGAGGAAATTCGACATTCTATCTCCATTGTTAATATATCGTATATTTGATTTGAATCTATATTATGAAAATGAATAATTTTTTGAATATGGCTAAACTAAATGGTAAAAATTTTGGAAATGAAATTTATAATATTACATCGTTACGATTATACATCTGGCTAATTCATGTCCAGTTTTGCGTAGTCGATAAACCTGGGAGGGAGTTAAAAATAGACCTAAACCCTATGTCAAGTAGACGAAACCGGTAGGACGAATTTTATATATGTATTTTTGTGAATTAATTATGTTTTTTAAACTTGTATTTTAATTTAATTAATAATTTAATATAAATAAAGTTATATGTTTTAATGAATTGAAAGGTATATACTCTGTGTCCGTGCAATATATAAAAATATATAACATTTGTAACGTAATTTAATGGTTTTAAAATATAGTATTTACAAATTATCATATTATTGAGACAAGCGATTACAGGAAGAAATAACACATAATAAACCCTAGTTATTTGAAAACATTAAAAAACACCACGGTAGTAAAGATCTTTTTTTTTTTTTTTTTTTGAGCTCGCCCTTGGCTTTAAACTAACCGCTATTTCAGTATTATACTAGGAACTAGATTCTGAGGCGATAGAAGATGAAAAGAGCAAAGGATTGAAGTAAGGGAATTATTGCTGGAGATGGAGAGGGAACGGTAAAGAAAGCACTGTAAGGAACCGGAAGACCTAAAGCCAAGATTTACGAATGTACGAAAGAGAACGTTCGTTAACGAGAGCCGAACATTCAAAAAGAAAACATAGTTTGCGTCGCATTCAAAAGAAGAATGAGAGTTTTGCAGGGGACAGAAAGGAGAAGGAGATAGAGAAAAATGAAATAAGCGGGGAGAAAAGAATGATTAATTCAAAAATACCTGATTAAGGAGACAATAGTAGAAGTGGGTACCGGCTGTTAGGGAAGATTGTGCGAAGCGAAATTAGAGAATAAGGAACGGTATCTATTCAACCAAAGTCTGGAATGATTGATTGAGGAAAAGAGGACCAAGTCGAAAGCTGGAAAGTGGCTAGAGGAAGGACCATTGAGGGCGGCCGACCGAGCTAGAAAATTTGCTGTATCATTGCCCTCACGAGTCAGAGCAACTGGGAATTCATAAAAAAATAGAGCGAGATAATTTTATACCGCGGTATAGAAATATTTTTAATTAGCTCAGACGATTTTATTGTTTTTCTCAGCGCATAATTAAAAGAGAACATCTTTTTCAAATACTCCGAAATAAAAACAGTAATTAAAACATTTTTAATAAAATGCAAAACTTACGGAAACCATTTATTTTTTTCTATTTTTTTCTTTCGATGAATTCGTGAGCGCCATTATATTTTCCACAATGGGGAATCTAACTTGGTAGATGATAAAAATAACAATTACGTACGTCCGCGTGAAACATCTTAAAACGTTAATAAATTATTCGTTTTTTAAAATCGAAAACCTTTCGTACTACATTCATTTTTAAATGGATCTCTAAAGGTCGTTTCGGGATTTAATTTACTAAATGAAAATTAGCCGTTGCAGCGATTGCTTTAACATTTTTCCGATGGTCATATGATTAATATAAATCCTCATTCGGCTAAATTATGCGTAGAATTTCGAAAATACCTTTCGACGTTTTTTTCTTCACCACTGGAATTTGCACAATTGTAATTACTTCGGACGACCAACCCTTTTAAAATTAACGCATTCTTCGAACGTTAATAAATTATTCCTTTTTCAATCTGATATCTTTTGTACTACACACTCATTTCTAAATTGATTTTCAGAACATTTCGTAAACGTTATCAGTTATCGTGTAAATCCGCCTAGCTCACTTCACACTGAACAGAATAGACGATCTCTTAGAGCGATTTTACACACATACAGAACAGGAAATTGCGGCTCGTGCTCTACATTAGTATCTGTGATGTATCGAAGGAAAATTCGGATATTAACTATTTACCTAGATTAGGTTTACCTAATTACGCATGCCATAAAGAATGTGTAATTTTTTGCATTTCTGTTTGTTAGGTCTTTTTTGAATGTAATATTTTGGTCTTCTTCTTCATAGTCGTTTGCGCAATAGCTGCTCATCGTGACCTCTATTTTAATTTACCAAGTACTAGTTGTCTCCAGCGACTTCTGTTCTGGCTGCTTCTCATTGCCATGGTTCGCGTTTGATCGCTTAGTGCTGTTATTGTATCTATCCATCGTCGAGGCGGTCTTCCACGAGGTCTTGCTTCTTTTATTGGACACACTATAATATATTTTTCAAGGCTATCTCTTTCTCTTCTCATAATATGACCATAGTATTTCATAATTCTTATTTGACAAGTAACCGAGAGACGTTGTTCTATGTTTAATTGGTCTAAAATGGAGTTGTTTGTGCGCTTCGCTGTCCATGGGATTCTCAGCATTTTTCGCCAAGTCCACATCTCGAACGCGTCAATTTTTCGTTTATCAGCTTCTCGCAGGGTCCATGTTTCTACTCCATATAGGAATATTGAAAACACGAGAGCATTTACCAGTCTCTGTTTTGTTCTTGTATTAATACACCGGTCTTTCCAGATTTTATATAATCGTGTCATCGCCGACTTTGCCAGTGCAATTCTGCGCTTGATTTCTTTTTTGCTTCCGCCTTTATCGCTGATTAATGGTCCAAGGTATTCAAATTCTTTTACCGCTTCAACATCTTGAAATATCTGAAGATTTCTCGACGTGCAGTTTTTGCTTATGGTCATGATCTTTGTCTTCTTTTTATTGATAGACAGACCTAGGCTAATACTTGTTTGTTCAGTTCTGTTCCACAGGTTCTTCATTTCTTCTTCTGATTCGGCGATGAGCGTGGTATCGTCCGCATATCTCAAGTTCGTTATTTTGATATTTATAGGTAATAATAATTTTCTTAAGTTTAACATATGAATTTGTCTTCAATTTTAACGATTATCTGGAAAGAGACTGCTTGAACGACTGAACAGAGAAATCGCCGTACTCTTTACGTCATAAATCCGATTACTTTACTTAGTAAAACACATCTACACAATCGAAATGTACAATCGTGTTTTTAATGAGAATGGTGTTACAGCAAAACCACTGTCATATTTTTGAATTATACAGAATGGATATTTAATATCAGTTTGTTATCATCTGTAAATTACGATTTTCAGGTTATATAATTGGATTAGAGTTGTTTAATTAGGTTTGGGATTGTTTAATTAAGTTTAGGGTTGTTGAATTTAGTTTAGGGTGTTTAATTAGGTTTAGAGTTCTTTTATTAGTATACCGCGATTCATTTTAATATTCACTTGTTTTAGTGATTTCATTTTCGATCCTTGTTAGTACATTCAACGCCGTCGTAGTTGTATATATCGCATTATCAGTTTCTTTCGTATCTTCTATTTAAGACGAGCACAGCGAAAAAAATCGATGACGAAAATACAATTACCGAGAGCGTCGGAAGAATTACTTGTTGAAAAGGTGGGTCAATGACAAGTTGCCGGGCGTAATATATTTTACATAGTAATTAATAAGTTTGTAGATATTGTAATGTGGAAAGATGTAGTTTGGTTCGGAAGGTATAAACCGGAATCGCGAGGAATTTTAATAGCAGATCTGAAAAGAAGCTTAGTGTAACAACTGCGCAGTAGCGTGAAGTGCTTCGTACATTATCTTGAACGTGCGAGAGAAAGAAAGACCTTTCACCGAGGGCAAGATAATAGAAAAGTGCGCGCTGTTAAGATCGGATTTTTCAATCATCAGGTAATATAAAGGCAGCATTGCTAATGTGAGAGGCAGGTATCTTTGATAAATTTGGTCAGAAAATGTTCGTAATTTATGTGTGAATGAAAGCAACGATGATGGAGCATTAAGTTATTATAGGATGAACTTTTTCGAATTAAAAAAAAACTTTAGCTTCAAGAATAACTTCGATTTTGAATTTGTGAATTTGAATTCTTCGATTTTAACCGCATCAAACGTGAAATCTCCTCTTTGATACATTGCTTCTCCATCTTTTCAGACTAACAACAGAACCTGGTAATGTAACGATGAAATCTCAGTTTTCGCATTCAAGTAATCCTGTTTTTATTTTTATTTTAATTAATTTTTTTCCGGTTTTTAAATAATATTCTTAACTTAATTTTTCATTTTCAGTCTGCAAATATTTTGGTATATTGATGTTTGGCCCAACATGTATGCGATTGCATTTGGAAAGATGATTGAGTTTATAATGCAAGGTATGCCGGCAATTTAATGAAAAACAATAGTAATTTGAAAATAAAGGGATATGAGGACGAATTTTGAGATGTGCATAGAAACAGCTCAAATTTCAGTAATAAAATACAAAACGAAATCGCAATAATTAAAGAATATAAATAAAACACTGACACAGAACTGTACTTGTAGCATCTAACTGAATTTACATTTACAATAATACTGTAATTTTAAATAGTGATATGTCGATATAAATAATAATGATTAAAATAGAATACTTAATAAATTGAACAATAAAATAATAGATATAATAAAGTTTCTTTTTCTTTTTTTTTTTTTTTTGGCTGGCAAGAAACCATCTGGCCACTAACGATTTAGCAGGATGGTGCGTATGTATACAAGCAAATTGAATCTGTAAGATAAATCATAAAACGTAATGAAATAAAACTAAAGGGTATTATTACACGTTAACAATAAGTTCGAGCAAACATGGCGGCAATGATGTAAAATAGCCCACGTATGTCGAAAAAGAAAAAATAGGAATTAACACTGATCATATTATGTCCTAAGTGCAGTAGGCACAGTTGAGCAATAAAAATTGAACGTTTGCTATAAGTTCGAACATACATGGCCACAATGATGAAAATAAAGTTAGACGCCGCTGGTATGGTTCAACCGAAACCAGCCAGCGCATTTGCACTTGTACTGGGTTAAAGTTCATAATTGACACGCCCAAAAAAAAAAAAAAAAAAAAAAAGCAAAAAACATTTACAATTCTTTAATTTCTGTCGCATTCATTTTTTTCTTCTTCACTGATTTTAACATTATAAAAAAAGATTTTATTGCTTTATTTTTGGATAAAAATCTTTTTTTTTCCGTTCGACAAAATTTAAACGAAATATTTTTTTATAAAATTATATTGTAATTTTTACGAAGTGTGACGCCTTTTAATAATTGTAGCTTTTCGACTGAACAATTATCTGGTATCTCAATAGTATTATACTTTGCCCTAATAAAAAACTAAATTCAACGAAGTTAATGTATCACCTTTTCTCATTTGGACGCAGACAATAATAAATTATAATAACAAAAACAACAATAATAATAATAATAATCAAATCAATTTATTATTATTATTACCAAAAATTCCACAAATGCGCTACGTAGCGCGAGTAGTGAAAACAAAACGTAAATTAAACATAAAATCTACAAATTAAGTGCGAATCTATAACCGCAAAAATAAATAAAATAAAAATAAATACAAAGCAAAGGAAAAAATAAGTAAAAATAAAGGTTTAATTAATAAATAAAATAAGATGAAATCTGCATATTCAAAGCAAGGTGAAACAAAATCTATAAGTTTTATTTTAAATAAAAAAACTATAAATTTCTGCTTATAATAACTTATTATTCTTAAAAATAAATTTAAATATATTAATAAATTTAAAACTTGCATATACTAACCTGGTACATATATATATATATATATACTAGGGGGCTTTTCCCCTGGCCGCTTCGCCCCCCCCGGATCCACCCCCAAACCCCCGTTTTGTGAGAGTTTCGTCGTGACCAAGGCTCAAAATGCATATATTTTTCGATGTTCTCACTCGACTCAAGGCAACATACAATTGCCCATGAGTGAAGACATTATCCCTGAAATCAATAGCGGCGAAATCCAATGTTTCACCCGGAACTTTGTTAATGGTCATGGCATAAGCTAACTTGATAGGAAACTGCCTTCTTAAAATTTAAATGCCAGTTTCGCCAGCTATAAATTTGAAACTGATCCTAGGAATTAGAAACGTCTTACATTCATTTTCCGGACGAAATACTTCAATTATGAAACCTTTAACAGATTTAATGACGACTTTTCTTCCATTCACCAGACCTTCTTCGAAATTCAAATTTCTGATGAGGATACAAATCGCTCCAATTTTTATAGTAATTTTGTGATTTGGAACTCCTGAGACTGACATTTTGTTTAAAATTTCAGTACATAAATGTGTGGAATCTCCATTTGTTTCTTTTTCATCAATCAGAGTTGTATCAGCACTATATAAATTTATTTCATCTCCAGAAATTTTTTTCCCTTTTACCAATCTGTTTATTTGATTTATGTTTTTATTCGTTAGTGATAAAATACATCTTTTGAACATTTTAGAAAAATTTGATAGAACATTATCGAGATAAATGTGATCAATCATTTCATCAAGTGAAGTAAACATTTTTAAATCGGGGAAATTTAATAGGATTCCATTTTCTTCGCCATACAAAGTCTCTGGCATTTTGCCTTCACCAATTTCTAATAAAAATTTTGAGTAACTCGGACCACTATCGAAAAACACATACTCCTCGAACCCTTTTTATAAAACGATTGCGACCAGTCTCTATATTTCTCTTTCTGCTATCACGATACTGTTCGTAGAATTGCAAATACGTTAATTTGCTCATTTCTTCAGTTTGTGCCCATCACAACTTCAAAATTACAACGTCGTTTTTCAAATTTAAAAATACACCAATAATACACCATAGAGGAAACAAAAGAAGAATCGTTAACAAAAGATGTTTCGTCTTCGTCCACTATGAGTAACACACGATGAACGAAAAACCAGTAACGGTTGCCGGGTGGGTGGAAGCGCGGTACTTTGTAGATAAATGCAGTACCGGTTGATGGGCGGCGGAAGCGCGGTACGGCGTAGGTAAATACAGTAGTATTGCGTTTTCATGTGATTGGTAATGATCTTATTAAATTAGCGCTGATCTATTCCCATTTTGTTTTGAGCCCCAAGGTATGAAAATTTTGGACATCTTATAATTTTCTTAAAAGCCACTGACCTGGAGCTGTCGATTAAAAAAAAAATTAGCTTTCTAAGTGCCATAGAACGGTCTCAGGACTTTTTTTTGATTTTTCGTTTATTTTTTTCCGATTTTTCGTCTATTTATTTCCTTGGCGCTTTATTATAGAGATATACACCTTTTCCCTCATTCCTCTCCTCTCCTA
This sequence comes from Icerya purchasi, assembly GCA_039619475.1. Lineage (NCBI taxonomy): Eukaryota > Metazoa > Arthropoda > Insecta > Hemiptera > Monophlebidae > Icerya > Icerya purchasi. Next base: position 141,014,986 of record CM077116.1, read on the forward strand.
TTTTCTTTCTACCTTCCTGTTTTCCAAAAAAAACAAAAAAACTTAACTATCTAATTTACTTACCCCATGGGTAGTGTATGTTTACAATTTCCACTTACATATATATATATATATATATATATATATATATATATATATATATATATATATATATATTAAACGTAGTACTATATGCGATACTAACTCTACAACAAACATAAAACAATTTTACTATTTATATACTCACCCTCATCAGATGTGAAAGCCTGATTATAATAATTAAAGTAATAATAAAACTAATAACACTAATAATAACAGTACAGTTAATAATAATAATAATGTTAATAGTAATATTTATAATAATAATAATGTTAATGGTAATATTGATAATAATAATAGTAGTGATCATCCTGATGGCAATGATATATGTATTTACTAATAATGATTATCATAATTATAGTTATAAACAGAGGCAGGAATACATGTAAAGATTATAACAATTTAATTAAATCAAAGACATATGTAACGTATATATATATATATATATGTACATATATACATACTATCATCATCATAGCTGGAACTCGTATCCAAGTAGCTCAGATGCACATATATTTGTTCAGCAATGTGTTCGTAGATGCCTGATTAGTCCAATTTTAGCAGTACACCTTTTCCCGCAGTGGTCACATTCGAATAGCTCATCCGAACTAGTATCTCGTTGCTTAATGCTGCCGAACGCTAAATCCGCCACTTTTATCAGCGAGCGACCAGAGTTATGCGCCGCTTGCGTGCAGAGCTCCAGCTAAATGCTTCCGGCCGACCAAGCCTGCTTCCGTCACCTTTACTCCATCGCCGTAGGACTTTGGATGTGCATCTTGCAGTGCGTGTGTAGTTAACGTCTGCATCTATGCTCGCTAGAAAAACGTCACCCGATTCAATGGCACACCTAAGTGATTAATAATGATGGAAGAGTATGTTTAATATTAATATTTTGTAGAAATTGATAAATGTTATCAAACCTAATAATTAATTTATTAGTATATTCGAGGCAAAAATGTAAATATTTTCATCTGTTAATACAATACACCGGAGTCCGCTTAAAGTAAAGAGTTGGTAAGATCTAGTGGAAAAAGAATTCTGTTCTTGTCGTATTCGTTCTTCGCTTAAATGTAGATTAGTTCATTATCTTATATATAGATGCGAATTGTTTAACGTAAATAAATTAGAAGAAAATATATTATCAGTGTCAGCGAGATATGTACGTAGTTAATTATATTTTCAAATATTTCGAATAATCATGTGACATAATTTTAATGTAAAACAATTAAATGCTGAAATTTCCGATAGCTTCACCAATAAGAATATTGTTTTCTTTGCTTTCTTTTTTTCTTTTTTGTTTTTTTACGGTGGAAAAAAAGTGAAAACGCGTTAATAGATATAAAAGTTTGTATTATTATTATTATTATTATTATTATTTGTTAGAAATGATGTGAGCTTATCGGAGTGGTAGTGTTGAAGTTTGTTTTTTTTTTTTTTTAACGGGACGTAAGGGATAAAGTAAATGCGCCCTGTAAACTGGCGATAATGGGATAAAAAATGACTTTAGTCCGGATGACGTCTTTAGGGATGTAAATACTTGCAGCTGTGTCACTTGGTGCTTTCCAAATTCCCGCAGTATAAAGGCTTGTACGGGCGATATCTTTGTCGGGGGTCGAACGTCGTATGGAACAATTTTAGTTTCTAGACTATATCTCATCCATCCATGCACGCAGTTAGAACAACGGTAACGACTGCATCCTCTTATAGTCATAGTATACGTTTCTTTTTTCTTTTTTTCTTTTTTTTTGAGAAACAAAACTCTTCCTTAATATCATTGCTACTTTGTCCATAATAAAGAAAATTAAATTATAATAACATTTACAGTTATGTAAAATTAAAATGATCCCCTGTATTTACTTACCATATATTAATTCTAAATTACGTAGAATTAATATCCTATTACCTTTCCTTATTTTTACATAAAACCATTACCGATATAAGTTTTTTTTTCAAAATGAAGTAATGTAAATGCAGTGAAAATCGGCTCATTAAAAGTGGTAAATAATCTGTTAACACAACTAGAGCGTCGTTATATCCGAATAATAATCATTTTTTTAGTTTCCAACATTTACAACCAAGTTAGTAAATGTTATAAAACTTCCGCCAAATAAACTCCGATTAAATGAGGAATTATTTAATATAATCATAGAAATACGTATTTTTTCCTCTAAATTCAAAAGTATAGGGCATACAGCTAAAAGTCATGACCACATACTGCAAAGAATAACTCTCCCTAATACATGTCCACATACTGTGGTGAATTAAAATACCCGTTAGTGCAACACATCATAATTGAATGTCGCAGTTTTAATGCAGTCTGCCCAAGCACCTTCACAACGTTAACAGAAATATTAAGCGACAAATCATATAACACTTTGAAAAAGTTCATTCAGGATGGTAGACTGTTGGGTGGTCTTTAGGTAGCCTGGGCAGCTCTCACTGTGATAACCACCTTAGTAGTTAAAAACAGTATTTCATTAAAAAAGAAAAGAAAAAAAAATTCAAAAGTAAAAATCAAATCACATTTTTTTTCTTTATACGTGAAAGTTTTGTACTTTTTGGCAACTTTTTATTATTTTTTCATTTCCTCTGCTTCTGCTATTCCTGACGCTGAATTATTTTTATTCTCTATTCTCAAACGTTTTAAGAGTATAACATTATATTCTCCTTCTTCCCATATCTTGAGCTATTGTCTTAGTTGACAAACCCATTCAAAAGAAAAAAAAAAAAACTTATTATAACGTAATGGGTAGTTGTTCTATTTTTTATTTTTTTTTATTTTTTTTGTAGTCATCTGTAGGTTTTTCCATCAATTCTGTTAAATTTACAATAATCATTTAACATCATTAGTCTCGTTTCCCACAAACTTTCTTTTTTTACAGAAATAGTTCAAAGAATGATTACTTTTTTGTCTTAAATTTATTGAAGTTGCTGGGGAAGAGCGAAAAACTTTTGGAGTTCAATTTTACGTCGTTTTCGTTATTAATTTTTCATTTACACACGAAGATTTCGTAACAGCTGGTTTTTCATTATAATCGAATCGAATCAAATCAGATCAATATACTTATTATAAAATTCCACACGTGCGCAAAATAACGCGAGCACTGGAGCACAAAAGAGATGTGTACAAGAAGAAGATTTTATGAAAAGAAGGTTTTACATAAAATTTTAAACTTAAAATTGTGTAATAGCTTCCGGTACACTTTTTAAATTAAGTACTTAACAAATAAAAAAGAAACAAATGTACCAATACCGTTAATAGAAATTAACAGTTTTAAGCGATTTTGCCGGTTCCAGAAAATTCGTCTTTACAGATATAACCTCCCCGATTTCCACTGTACTAGCGTGTAATACTTTGTTTGTCCGATTTTTTACAATTCCTTCAGTCGGATCAATTTTAATTTCGAACAATTATATCGTTTTGTTTGCCTTTTCCCTCTTCATCGGGTAAAAACAAATACTTCGGCGTATCAGAATTTCGAGTTTACAACTAACGCCCACTGCACATGGATCGTTGATATCAACATCGTCGAGAATTATTCCCACTTGTGTGGCAGTTCGATGGGATGTAACGCACGATACACACTAAAATACCACATTCGTAACTATCACCTTTTTTTCCCTTTACCATTACGTCAATTAAATATACCGTGGTATGATGAGTACTTACCGAGGAGAAATCTGATTAATTGTTGTTATTGGTTATCGATTAGAAAAGAGAAATTAGTCAGGATTTAACATTCACGGACAGTGAGTATGAGAATTTTTTTCGCTCTCTTTTCTCACTGCGGTTAGGAGTCAAAAAAGTCCCGCTCGGTTAAGCGGTCAAGTATTTCGATTTCAAGGAAAGCTGAAGCGAAATGAATTCTCAGGTTCTTGACCTACTTATTTGAACCATTTATGTTGTTTTCGTGATTATTTAATACCGCTTTAAAAAAAAAAAAAAAAAAAAAAGAGAAAAAAATACAGAGAAAAAATGATAACAATAATAATAATGAAATCGTAAACAACAGGAACGCGGCTCAAATGCGATATATGTGTTAACCCGGTTAGGAAATGTAGGTGTGAAGATGCACACAAACCGTCCTCCATGAACCTCCTATTTTACAGCCAGATGCAGTAATTAGTAACAATATTCAACTATAACAACGGCGCTTAACGTGGCAAAATAAATAATGTTGCTGGCACCAGATTAGAAGTAACTCTCGCAATATAATATAGACAGAATTTTCAGTGAACTATCAAAGAAGAACGCCACGTTCGTTCCATTCGTGATGTCTCTCTTTTTTTTTTTCTTAACTGATGTTCGAATCGTAACGACCCAATTGACTTCTCGGGTCTACTTCTTTATCGTATCAGAACCAATTTCTACCCCGGGTTTTACCTGCCGTCTACAGTCACCGCTAATATTTGCCATATATCCTTATTTCTTTTTTTTATAAAGTAATTTCTCGAAAGGCGCCAAGTTTTATCGTTCGTTGGAATATACCATCGAGCGATCAAACTATTAAAAACGCTACAAAACTTTTAAGAACGAACAGTTAAATATTCGTATCTTTCTTTGACAGGAGCTTGAGCATATGCGCTGCATCCATTCCTCAAATAGTAATGGTTGTCACACACGCACACACACGCACACGCACACACACACACACACACATTATATATATATAAACTCAACCATTTTGTCCTCGCAAGGGGCCGTGTCCCTTCACCCATTTTGCATACAATTTCTGCCTCTTTCTCTTCTATACTTTGTATAAAATGATCAAAATTTACAACGTAAATTTTACCGGCATCGACACAAAAAAAAATAACACAATCACAAAAATCCTATCCTAACATTTAACTTTCATTACATAAAATTAGAACATTTTTTCGTTATATATTTCGTTACATTAAAACGGTGACATTTTTTCGTTACATAAAATCAGGACATTTTTTCTAATGGGAGGTAGCCTAAGAATTACGTTGTAATTAATATATATATATATGTATATATATATATATATAGAGGTACTAATCTAGGATCTTTTAAATTTATATTTTAGCTCTTTAACGCCTTTTGTAATGCTGCCGAACACTAACTAAAACTGGTATGCGCGGAAGATCTCAATTTACTTAAGATCGATTAAAATTAACTAGATTTAATTTTTTACCCGATTTGCGAAACAGAGCTGTCGGCGGTGGTTCTGGAACGCTGCGATGACGGGTTCCAAGAAGACGATCGGTTGCTCTCTTCGTACTGGACGAGATGGAGTGAACTGAATTTAATTCGGTGTCGCGTAATTCGGTAATTTAATAATAAATTTCCGCGTAAATTAAAATTTCCTGACGGACGATCATTTACTACTTCGCGCTGCAGACGGCTTGATTAATAATCACTAAACTATTTTTTTGTTAACGGAGATTGTTTTCGCGACTCTTTACCCGACGACGAATGGATCTGATGAAAAAAATATATATATTTCCTGAGAAGGTTCAACTGCGACTTCCATTTTCTATTCATGTCTTATCATTTTATTTGTCCTTTGTTCTAGCGGGGATCGATCACCGCCATTTCTCCAATCATCGATCTTTTCACTAATCTGACTGCGTGGTAATATTGTTACCCCCGACCGACAAAGAGTTTCACAGGCACGCTCACTCACGCTCGCAATACGTTCTTCTAGATTTATTTCGATATGTTTATATATACATGTAATGTACTCATTACAGTAACAAACGGTCGATGTATTTCCCCTCCTATATCTTGTAATATCTACATTGTTTAGGACATGTAAAAAATAGAAATAAATTAAAGAGATTGATTTCACCTTTGAGGGATGCGCGCGGTGATTGGTCAGCAAATGAAAACTGATTGGTACATCAGTTGTGGGGGAGGGGAGACATAGCGCAAAATAAAAAACCGAATTTAAAAAATCATTCAAATGGAAAGACAGTATTCGTCAAATCGCGAAAAAATGTTTGTTTGTTTTTTTTTTTTTTATTAATATACTATTACGAGCTGTCCACATTACGGACATTTTACGTTTGAATGGAATTAAACATGAAGGGAAGGGAGAAGTATTCCATGGTACCTTCCCGATTACCTCGACCTTAAACAAGGTCCTGCGGTTTCTGGCGTTTCAGTCTTCTTACATCACCGGTAACGTCTAGCAATCCTCTAGCAAGAGTGTTTGGATGAATATCGAGTCTTTCTGCGTGTCTTTTGATGATATCAGCCACATAATCTATACACAAATCTCGATGTAAGATTAGATTAGTTACATAACAGGATGCCTTGGTTATCAACCGAAGGATCTTATTCTGGGCAGTCTGTATTACTTTCAAGTTTGACGGTTTAGCGCAACTCCAAAGTTGAACTCCAGATAGTTTTTAGAATTCTCTTGTACATATATATATATATATATATATATATATATATATATATATATTAGCAGTGGTGGATCTACGTGAGGAAGGGGGTAGGGGACATTTCCCCTAAAGAACCAAAACCTCTATGAAAAAATTTATTATAACAGAGAAACTTAATATTTATCCTTTTGTATGAATTTTACCTACGGATTTTAATAATTAATATTTAACACTATTTTCTAGTAAAACTATAAATGTTCCTTTTTTATTTTATTTTAAACACAACTGTCGTCGATATTTTGCTATTTTTATTTATTTTTAATTTTTATTTTATAATTGTAATTGAAAATAGTTCACTGAGAAATATATATCTATTTAAACTTGCTCATCAACAGAGAATTCGGATCGGATTACTAACAAAATTAAGAAAGAAGTAAAGTCTAATAAAATTACTATCTTTCTTACTATTTCTAAACTACCATATTTAAGGTATAATTTTATAATTTCCTTTTTATTTTTTTCATAACTAAATGTAAGACAAAAGTTAAATTAAAAATTGTAATAATTATGTATTTTTAAAACATTTTTATGAATTTCTATAAAGGTCGCTATTTGATTTTCTTTATGAAACAAGGAGTATTTCTCAAGAACTACGGCCTACCGTAGAAGATTTTACGTAATTATATAGTCCCCCCCCCCCCGATGTTCTTCTGGATCCGCCTCTGATATTAGAGGTTTTTTTATCCGTTGTCAGTACACTGTTTCTCCCTATCAGTCAACAAATTTTTTTAACCCGGATATCTAGTTCTTTCTTTTTTACCCGTATATAGTGTTTTCACGTCAATCGGCTGTCTAAGTGCAAACCGAAATACCTGACTGTTGTTCGCACAGCCGGATAAATGGATATTCGCCGATTTATTCTCGTTCATGCCGATTTCCCACTTTTTTTTAACCATGTTTCTGCCTTTGTAAGAGCCTTTTGTAAATTATTGCTAGCTATCTTCGAATCTTCACGTGATGAAAGAAGTGCCGTGTTGTCTATTTTAGCTCGATAACTAGATTAGTGTGGATAGGCGAAAAAACACGTTCCAACAAAAGGATCTCGTGGTTGGCATCCCCCGAGGGCTTTATAAACGAATAATACAACGTTGCAATTTTCTTTATACATTTTCCGTAATGTACAAATTTTGTTCCATCTTTAAACTGTTTATAGGTAATACAGAAAGCAAAAACATGTTCTTTCGAATACCGAGATAACATTCGCGTAATGTGTTTTCCAAATTATTTAAATCTGTTACTCTCGATATTTCGTACATTTTTATAAATCGAAAATAACGAATACGCGCCAAAACGTTAAACGGCCTTGATAAAATTTTGCCCCTCGGACAACCTAGAAATTTCGCCGTATTTACTTAATTTTTAAAATTGAAGTTTTAACACATTACTCTAACCCGCCGGGTTTTTCGTTCTGGAATAAAATGAAGTTATAACGACGGAGCGCAAACAGTAGGTTTACCATCTGCAAATAAATTCATTTTCTCGGCGGATGAAATATGGATACCGAATTGATAAACAATCGTACACAGTTTTAAATGTAATTTCTTAACTAAAATTATTTCTTTCCATTCTGAAAAATTAATGACGGACGAATATAATAAAAAAAAGAAAATAGAATTAATATCGTATAAGTCTATTCGCTATTTTCTTCTATGCATGTTTTACATCAAGGTATTTTGGAAATTAAAATGCAGCATTTTCCTCCTTATAAATTCGTTGTTATGCATTTTCTTTTGCTTAGTAATTAATAAGGAAAAACCAAAAACGCAAACAAACAACAAAAACAATTTTAAAAATAATTATTATTGATTTTGCACGGTAGATTCGCAGCTATAACCCGGTAATTTCCTTCCGAGAGCTATGAAGATATCAGAGAGGTTTTCCATTACCCAGGACAGGAGGCTATAAATTACTTCGTGTAATAATAGCACTCTCACAATCCTCATTTCGGTTCTTCGGGTATCACCCGGAACCTGCCCGGTTTATCTATCAATTCGCCTGCAATCGCCTGAAACCTGTCCGTTAGCAGAACAGTTTGCCGCAACAATGAACAATTTGGAACAGTTTAGCGTTCCGATACAAAAACCTGTTACTGCTATATGTAACAGAGACTATCAGTTATTAAACGTATGCACATAAACGAATCAAATGAGGCAGAGATTTAATTAGCGAATGAATAGATCAGTATAAAATTATAATAGCGACTCGTGCAAGATTCTGACTCTGCGTCGGCGACCGTTCACCGACTCGATAGTGGTCGGCGATTCAGTTGATTGCGACCGACTCAGTTGTCGTTCAGCTCAGCTGACTTCCGACTCAGCTGATTGTAGTCTCACGTTATTTTATCACTTCTAACGCGCGACATTCGCTCATAAACAGTCGTCTCTGACTCCGTTATCACCAACATTTCACTACACACGATATGTGCAACACTAACATTAACTGACGTACACATTTTTTCGAGTTAATCTCTTTTACCTGCCGTTTTTTTTTACTTCGACCGTGCTATCGTTTAATAGCATCAAAGCTAACCATCATATTTCACTCTAACGGTACCGTTATAACCTCTCTTTGTGTCTTCTTTTTTTCTTTTTTTTTCGTTTGTTATTTTTCTTCCTATCCGCTGTCAACCAGACTTTCGTTGCTTTCGTATTAACCTTATTCGACGTTGAATATTTTAATGATAACGTCATTCTTGCACCAGTGGAAATAAAACGGTATGACGTTACGAAAACCCGTTATGAAATATGTAACTAAAATTGTATTAGAAATCACGCAAGCGGTAAATTAATCGCCGATTTTGAAAACATTAGTTATGCGTTTGTTGTTTTTTTTTTTTTATATATACATATATTTGTCACGACATTCGATAATATTTAGAATGATTTTAATGGTTCTCTGTTCATTCGAAAATGTACCGGTCAGTGGTGACACCATTAAACACAGATACTCGCTGGTCGTTAAAATAAACGTTAAAAAAAGGGAAGGAGCACAGTCTGAATAAGTTTTTTTGGTAATATAACAATTACGACTGATTCTAAAACCATTTATCGATATCAAGCACGAAAACGTAAGCTGAAAAAAAAAATGAATCTTTAATAAGACGAAACATGATCAATTTTAATAAATTCGAATTTCATAATTTCATTTAAAAATGAAACCGCCATTTCTCGTTAATTTTAATGTGTATATTCACCATGAGTATATGAAGGAGTGTCTTCGAAACATTTTGGTGCTTTAATTTTTAATATATTAAATGTTTTCTAATCGATTTATTGCTTATATATGTACATAATTATGCTGATGGAAGTATATTGTCACTTTACATTACTAAAAGGGAGATTATATGCGGGGACGGATTAAAAATATATACGAGGCCCGGGACTAATCTTGAATGAGGGGTTCCCATTCGAAGAAAAAATGGCGAAAAAATTCATTATCATATATATGCAAACAAATAATAAGAAAAAACTTACTACTTACGTATGAATAACTAATAAGATTCTCTCTTTAAAGCAATATGATTAATTAAATTTTTCGAAATACAAACATTTTCACCTTTAAGGAATTCGAATCGGCATTAAAATCTACGAAATGCGCAACAGCTGCACCACCCGGTAATATCCACATACTTCTGATTAAACATATATGAACCTATCTTCTCAACAAACTCTGTTGCAATACTACAACCTAATTTTGAATATCAGTAAAATGCCGGACAATTGGAAAACCGCTTTCATCATCCTGCTACTGAAAAAGACCCCTTTGAAATCAGTAGTTATAGACGCATTTCATTGACCAGCTTGATGAGTGTTAACAATCGGCTAAAACAACAACTCGAAGAGCGCGGATTACTAGATCCGATGCAGTTTGGATTCCGATCAAATAGAAGTGCCATAGATTCTTTAGTCAAACTTCAACACTATATTATACGTGATGGATTCGTAAACACAGACAGTATACACACAGTAGTCATTAGTTTCGACCACCAGAAGAAGGAATTCGACCGTACCTGGCGATATAGAATCATCCTACATAATTTATCAAAATGGAAAATAAGTGGCCGGTTGGCAGTGTTCATAGAAGAATTTTTACACGACAGATTATTGCAAGTGCGGTTAAATAGTACCACTTTCGAGACGAATTCGAAAATCGTACCCGTAATTAGTCCAATACTATTCGTTATCGACATTAACGAAGTATCAAAAGTTATTAAAGCACCTGTTCAGTACATTCGTAGATGACCTAATCATTTACCTTTCCGACACAAGTATCAAAAATATCGAAATAACACTTCAACACACAGTCAATAAAATTGTTAAATGGACTGAAAAACACGGACTAACCTTCTCGGCAACAAAAGCAGTATGTGTCACCACATTCGGTATTAAACGGCCTCTTCCACCCACGTGCAATATTTCGGTATATAATGAACCTGTAAAGACGTCAACGTCGTTGAAGATACTAGAAATGACGTTCGATAGAAAATTGTCGTGGGTAAAATCCAATCTCTACAAATGAAATAAAGCGTTAAACGTTCTAAAGATGACAGCACACACAAACTGGGACGCAGACAGGAAATCTCTACTACTCCCCTATAAAACACTGGTTCTTTCAAAAATCGATTACGCATGTATCTTATGTAATAATGCAAATTCCAACACATACTCAAAAAAACTGGACTCAATACAAAACATCGCGATGCGACTTGCCATCGGAGCTTTCAGTCTCATAGTCAGTCTTTTAGTGGATTAATTTACTCCGGCTTAGCGATCAAAGAAATCTACTTTCGCCGAATTCCTCATATGGCTGTCTACAATAAAATTAGAAATTCTACAACTTGCACCGTGCTTTATAACATAAGAATACGTTCACTAAGACCGCACTAGGCGTGCATTGTAGATTGCTCTGCAACAATCTTGATATCGAAATCTGGAGCTTCGCTCATGAAAACCAACATATGCCTAGTATGAAATCTGCATTAAAACACATCGCTGCTAAATTATATCAAATTTCATAAAGTCATCATGGCAGTCCGAATGGGAACAGCGCTTTGAAACAAGCTCTATACAATAGAATACCGATCCTTTCCGAATGGCATACATGTTACCGTCGAAATCGTCGGGAAGAAGTAATACTGGCACGCTTAAGAATCGGACGCATAACGCACGCTTATATCTTTGAAAAGGGCAAACCACTAATACGTATTGGATGCCAGCTATCCATAGCCCACATATTGTCTGAATGCGGGAAGTAAGCTACGGGAATAACAAATGTGCTTTGGAAATGCTACTTTGGACATCATCTTAAATAACGATATCAGTAATATTAATAATTTATTTACCTTTTTAAAATTAACCGATCTATATAATACTTTATAATAATTAACATATGTAATTACATAAAAGACGCAAATGAAACTGAGTAAAATAAGTAAAATAAGACTTGGCTAACTCTTTTTTTTTTTTTTTTTGAGGTTCGTAATAGTCCGAATAATAAGGTTTTTATGTCAAAAAATCTCGGAAAATTGGAAAATTCAGAAAAAACCAAAATTCCCTTTCACGACCATAACTGATAATTCAAATAATGGATTTGCGTTTTTTTTTTTTCTTCGTTATGGACCTGGAAAAGTTTTCAAGAAAAAACAAGTTCAGTCAAGCATGAGGTTTCATGCGCTGAGGATTCCGTATGAAAGTTAACAATAACTATAATTATTTAGTATGTAAGAAAATTTGTTTGAATAAACTTCCATTTTTATTTTATTATTTTAATTTGATATCTTAATAAATTTCAGAGATATTTTCTAATAACAATTTAAAACAGTAAAGCAAAATACTAATTTGAATCGAAGGCTTGGACTAATTTGAAGTGTAATGTAACGGTTATGAAGAAAAATTAATTAAATTCTTTTTTTATTTATTTAATTTTTATTTATTTTTTTAAATTACTGGTTTAGATTTAATAATACTAATATTAAGGCTTTATGATTTTTTAAAATGTATAATTTCATTATTCCCTACACCTATCTTTCTTGAATAGCCGACCGTTAAAGACATTTAATAAATATATAAACGAAAACACGTAAAAAATATTAATTAGAAATAATTCTTGATGCTACGTATCACTCTGCTGCGGCTGCTGGAATGTTGGTGCTCCCTGCTGGCAGGTTGGTGTACGTTGGTGATTGCATCCTGGATTCTAGGGCGAATGGAAGGGAGAGACACGGTAATCGAAATTATAGTTTACGAATTTTGTAATTGTCACTAATTTGAAAACCGAATTTCGAGGCGGTTTGGTTACTTTGTTATCAAACTTCTTTCGGTTGCAAGACGAACTGCGTTCTACTGAGATGATTTTTTAACGTAAATACTTTTTTTTTATTTATTTACTAGCATAGTGCGTTAAATTGTTTAACAAATCGAAATACTATTCGCATCTGTTTTTCATCAGGCGGACGTACCACCTAAACAATGATGCGGTGAGTAGTCCGTGCCTTTCATTACAGTTCATAACAACAGTAACACAAGCCGTAATGAAAATAACCAAACCGAAACCTGCGATCCCGTTCCGTTTCTTAGCCCTCGTACTAACACTACTAACGCAAATTATAACAATCCGAACCAAATTCTAAAAACCGCTGCAGTCTCGTATTCTGATAAAGCCAAAAGAAAAATAACACCGATTAACAAACCCGGTTTATTCCGTACATTCAACAAACCCACTTAAAACAAAACCAACATTTAAAACTAATATAAAGTTCTCGAATCAAATCCGGTGCTTGCTACTTGTGCGCATGGGGAAATAATATTAGCCGTTCGTGCGGATATTAACTTTCAACAGATAATGCTACCATCCGATATTCAACCAGTAACAGTCGAAATTCGTATGCCAGTTCCACGGGAGTCTCTAAAAATAATTCCGAACAGTATTTAGAAACTTTTAAAGTTGCCAAAAAATTCAAACAGTTCCTCCCCTTTAGTGCCGCGAGTATTACAGCTAAAAATTTTGAACACGGTTTAACATATGCGCTTCGACGTATATTTCTCAAGTTTGGAACATCAAGGTTTGAAAGTTTCGTTAAGAAAATAACTTACGGTTTCGTTCTCGACAAATAACGATCTTTCCATCGATCATGATTGGAAAAAAAATATTATTTTTGAAACTTTCAAGCTTTCGGCGTCTAAAGTTCCGAATTTTAAGATGGAAACCTAGATGTTCCAAAGTAAATAAATAAACAGGGACGCACACTTTTTTTAACCTTGTTCAAAATCTTGAACTACAATACATAAATTACAAGCGGGGCTACACGTCATTTTTCACAATTTTATAAACTTTTAGTAAATTTCAAACAGTTTCGTTAAGAAAATTAAATACGGGTCCGTTCCAAAAATATAGCAATCTTTCCAATAATAATACACTTGGAAAAAAAATTTTTTTTACAAAATTTCGAGCTTTCAGAGCCCCCAGCCACTAATTTTAAAGTTGCAAACTTAGATGATCCAAACCAGAGAAATATACATGGATGCCCATATTTTCTGCTTTCCTTAAAATTTTTAGCTATAATACTCGCGTAACAAATCAATTCTCGCGCTTATTCGAACTTTCCAGCAAACTTTGAAAGTTCCATTAAGAAAATGAAAAAATACGGTTTCTTTCCCGACAGATAGCGATCCTTCCAACGGTATATAACATGCTTTAGAAAAAAAAAAAAAAATTTCACAATTTCGAACTTTCGGCCCCCCTGAGGGTCCAATTTTGTAATTAGAAATCCAGATGTTATAAACTAGAGAAATATAAGGGGATGCGCACGTTTTTAGCCGCGTTCAAAATTTTTATCGGTAATATTCGCGGCGCTAGGGGGAGGGACACTTCATTTTTTGCGCTTTTTTGAATTTAACGGCAACTTTGAATTTTTTGGTAAAGAAAATGATATAAGGTTTTTTCCCTGATAAATAGCGATCTTTCTAGTAATATATTACAAGCTCGGCCAAAAAAATATATTTTTTAAAAATTTTGAGCTTTCGGCGCCCCGAGGTTTTTATTTTAAAGCTGGAAACCTGGATGTTCAAAATTAGAGAAATAAACGTGAAGTTGTATATTTTATACCTTGTTCCAAATTTATAGCTATAATACTCGCATCGCAAAGAGGGGGCTACAAATTAGAAGTCGCGCTTTTTTGAACTTTCCGGCAACTGAAAATGAAATACGGTTTCGTACCCGACGAATAGAGAGATCTTTCTAATAATATATCGCAACTCGGAGAAAAAAATATTTTTTTTCAAAATTTTGAGCTTTCGGCGCCCCGAGAGTCTAATTTTACAACTGGATACCTGGGCGTTTCAAACTAGAGAAATATACGTAGAAGCGCATATTTTTAACCGTGTTCAAAATTTTTAGTTGTAATATTTGTTTCGCTAGGGAGCTAACACGTCGTTTTTCGCTCTTTTTTGAACTTTACGGTAACTTTGAAAGTTTCGTTAAAGAAATGAAATACGGTTTCGTTTCCGACAAATAGCGATCTTTCCATCGATATATTGCATGCCTGTAGAAAAAAAAGTATTTTTTTACAAAATTTCGAGCTTCTGTCGCCCCGAGGATCCAGTTTTAAAGTTGAAAATCCGTATGTTTCAAACTAGAAAAATATACGGGGATGCGCGTATTTTTAACCGCGTTCAAAATTTTTAACTACAACACTCGCGGCGCTAAGGGGGGGGGGACACGTCATTTTTTGCGGTTTTTTGAACTTTTAGGCAACTATACATAACTTTCGTAACGTAATTTTTTAATTTTATGAAAGTACTCTTGCATTGTAGTTTATATTTTGAATTTCAGTGTTATAGGTTTATCTAGTGACGAGTTATGATTTTTTAAGCGATTTTTCAGGTCGTTTTATGTACCATACTATATATTCTTGACGATTTTTCGGGTTTTTTGCCGCCCAGGTTAATCGGTCAACTTCAAGTTATAGATCGTTTTAAAGAGAATTTTAATTGTGATTTATGTTCCAAATTTGAAGTTTATAAGTCAAGCCGTTCGTGAATTATTGATTTTTATTTGATATTTTTGTCATTTGTGTACCATCTTATAAGGATTCCGTACATTATATGTGTATACGGAATCCTAAAAATTGGAAAAATTACGAAGGAAAGTCGGAAAATTCGGACACAAACTGCAAAAAATACAATATATTTGGTTGATTCCTTTTTTGTTTTGTTCGTTATGGGCTGCCGGGATGGAAATAACTCAGTTAAATGTTTTCGATTGAAATAACTCAATTAAATGTTTTCAATAGAAAAAAAAAAAAAATCTGGTAGATTTGGAGAAAAATCTGAAAAAACACGTTTGGTATTACTTTTCTGCTCTTTCCCAATGAATAGCGTTATTTCATTTCTATACCTACAGATGGCGCAAACATTCGTGATACATTACAAGTTAAAATACTGAAATTTTTATGTAAATTTGAAATATGCAAAGTCAATATATAAAAACGTTCAATTACAAACGAAATGGTAACAAATGTTGATTAATAATTACAAATCTATACACATATGGTATATATATATATAAACATCAATGGCGCACGTATAAAAGATGATCACTTGAAAACCGATTTGGCTGATTTTTTTTTTTTTTTTTTTTTTTATTATGTTCGTAATTGTGAGGACAAGATTTGTATGAGAGAAAATTTTGGGAAAATCCATGGAATGGACGGTATTTTTGTATGAAATCTGTATATAAAAATGAATGTTTGTTTGTTCCGCGTATGCATCCGGTACCACTAGACGGATCATACTGAAATTTTCAGGGTGCATTCATGATGTCTCAACAAAGGTTTTAAGGTATGGCCGAGTTTTATACCTCTTCTGTTTCACGAAATATGAGGTTTTGAATAGTTAAACATTAAATTATGATGTGACCAACGGTACAGTGTACATTTATTTCTATGAAATTTTGAATAAAATGATTACCGTGTTAAGTACATATAAATTAAACGTAAAAATTTAAATAAAGTGATTACTACGGTAAATAATAAACTCTAGATAACATTGATCTCGTTCGTCGTTGGAACACAACGGTGAACAAATCGGAATTTCCGTTTCGGTCGTGTCACAGAATCGTGCCGGAATGGAGGAATTTTAAAGTTAGAACGGAATTTAAGTGCAGAATTTTGTCGCCTCGAATGAAAAACCAGCGGCAAAGAAACTCTTATCTCGTAGACGACCGGAGAACATCCGACGTGTGTGCGGGGAAGAGTGACACACGAGTTTATCGGTAAAACTGATCTCGATTACAACAGCATGGTACACCAAAATTTTGTACCAGGTGGCGCAACTGGGACAGCGCGGAGGACCCTACATTACGCAACGACTGTGTGAAGATACGTAATCGGAACCGGTTTCGTTTCCAAAGTATCGTCTGTACGCGACATTCGTTGATGGCCGAAACCAGCTCCCAGTCACTCCGCAAGCACATTGCACGTCAAATCTGTCCCCGCCGTTGCATATCTGGCCCATTTATTCAAAATTGTACTAAAAAGTATGAAAATTATAGGACGAATTGGAAGCGATTTTGTCGAATCCATGGAACGTTCTGAGAGCCAAAAGAATCGTGCACACTATAAGCACAGACCGTGGCGGCGAGAAAAGGGATCTGCCCGATAAACAATGCGTTTGAACGCAAAATGTTTATAACGAAATTTCCGGAGAATTTTTAAGTTCCCCCGCAATACAAATAGACCGCGCTTTTCATTCACATTTTAACCGTGTTTTTCTTTTCAATTCAGGCGACTGCACTAAAAGACAAAAAAGAAAAAAACACCCAGTTGTAAAGCATCGATTTATAAATTTTATATTTTGATTAATGAAAATCCTCTTTTCGTGTCTTAGTGCAGGAGAATTTGTAGTTTTTCTTTTAAGTAAATAAAATTATAGTTTAAAAAAAAACAAAACAAAAAACATATGCTTTATGTGCAAGATGCGCTAAAAAGCCTTAATTTAATTTAAATTCTTTTACAATACTAATTTAAGAGTGAAGAGGTGGACATTAATAATTAATTTTAGTTCAAAAAAAAGCATGGGGTGGTTTTATATCATTTACATATGTCGAGGGACAATACAGACTACTGACAAAATCACCCGATGCTTTTTTTGAATTAAAATTAATTATTTTATGTCCACTTCTTCACTGTTATACGTTAATATTGTAAAAGAACTTCAATTTTTTTTTGTGAATTAATTATTAATGTCCCACCTCTTCACTCTTAGGTTAGTATTATAAAACAATTTAAATTATTTTACGCTTATCTTAAGCACCTGTTTTTAGTTTTTTTTCAAAATAAAATTTTTTTTTAAATTTTTTAGTCTTGAATGAAACGTAAAAAAAGGTTCATATTTGATTATAATTATTTTCTGCGTTTAACGAAAGCTATACTTAATTCCGTTGCTTCTCTTTCTGAATACAATGAGCAATATAAATTCATTTTTCAACCACTTCCCGACGTCCGAATCATTTGAAATTTTTATGCGGCCGCTTGGAGAAAAAGACCGGCTACAGATACCTGTTGCTTTCGACGAGCCGCCGCATCGTGGCGGGAAACATAATGAGAGCGGTTGAGGATGCTACCGTCAAGTCGCCGTGTTTTCGCGGGAAATAAAAATTATTCCGTTTATAAATATTTACATTTTTTTAAATGTATATATTTGTGGGTGTAAGTGTTTTTTTTCTGCATCATATGATTGTATTGTCGTCGGGTTCTGACAGTTATTAAAATTTTCAAATCATTCGGATATATAGGGAAGTGGGTAAAAATTGGATTCCGAAATTCC
This sequence comes from Icerya purchasi, assembly GCA_039619475.1. Taxonomy (NCBI): domain Eukaryota; kingdom Metazoa; phylum Arthropoda; class Insecta; order Hemiptera; family Monophlebidae; genus Icerya; species Icerya purchasi. Next base: position 141,033,303 of record CM077116.1, read on the forward strand.
ATTACAGACCCGAAAGTTACTAGTGAAGCTAATATAAAGCATATAATAAAATGACACCGCTGACTTTTAGATTTATTTAATAAATCTCTTCGCACGTTTTACAAAGTCCGGTGAAGCAAAAAAAAACAAAAAAAAACGAAATATAAAATAAATAAATACCTCAATAGCAAACAAAAACAAGTATAAAATAATTCATTTTAATCAATTAAAATAAAAGTTGTGTATTTTTAGTTTCATTTTAGTACCCTCTGTATATTGTTAGCTGATGATATAGCCTGAAAACGTTTCCTTAAATTGAGGTATTTATTTTAATTTATTAAATAGAAAATTATTTTATACTTATTATTGTTTATTATCGAAGCATTTATTTATATTTTATTTATATGTAAGAACAAGCAGGTATGGATTTATCTACATTCAAAAAGAAAAAAAGTTCAGTGCGATTATTAATTAAACCTTAGATCTAAGTGTGCTTCAGTATAAATTTCTAAAAAAACTAACGAGAAATACTCTGAATCTGCGGACATAAGAGTTTTGTATATTTTCAATTTATACCGATTGAAAATCACACTTTTACATAACTATGGGAATCACGTAAGTTCTGACGGTAAAGCTACTGGTAATGATATCGGGAACGGGTGGTAGAGTGAAATTGAAAATGAAAAAAATGATTCAAATAGTGTAGTGCAATTTCCGGAACGATAAACAAAGAATATGGATCACGTAAAAATTTATTGGATTTTTGGTGACCTAATCGGAGTTTCAGTAATAATACAGTTCAGAAGAAATCTTGATGTTCCCTCCTTCTTGTTACGGAGACACTGGTAATTGAGTAGCTTGGCAATGCGTGATGGGTTTTCTTTCCCTGCCGAGTTTGAACTAGGTGCCAAAAGAGTCATTTAAGAAGGTGAAGGCGGATCTCAGGACAAAAGAAAATTCTGGGTGCTCTGAAAATCTGAATATTACAATTTATGAAACCCAATTATCAAGGATACACTGCTTATTGAAGAATGCCCTTAAATACGTATAATTACGGGGGAAAAAAAGTGAATATATTTAAAATGAACTTCTTAAATAGACGAAAAATCATTTTAAATTCAACAATTTCGAAAGCTGATAAAAAACAATTCGTGTTAGTTTTGTAGAAGATGACGAAGTGACGAAATCCATCACTTGGAGTCGGTTCAGATGTATGAATAACAAAAAATACGGATATCGATCTAGTTGCAAGCAACACTGCGCTCAGAAACACGAATGAAAATTATTTCCTAATTATGAAGACATTTATAATACGAAATGACAGAAGGACTTACAATATTGGAATGTACGCTATGTAGTAGAACGTTCGGTATATAGGTACTCAAAAAGTACACAATTGGAATCGCAGAAAGCTTCGTCGCTTGGACGAAGAGAACAATTTGAAGAGGGTGTTTATCAGTGGCGAAACCGGGAAGAAGATAATAGAGGTGACAGTAAAACGTCAGAGCAACCGAAAGTCTCAGAGAACCTAGAATAAGTTATTGGGCTGAACGAATAGATAGAAGAAGAAAGTGTTGGATTTTGATATGGAATTTTTTACTTGAGGATACCGAGCAGGGCTTTTGGTAAATACCACAGTATCCTCTATGCTCGCACGGCTGGGTACCAAAAGCAAATCAATACGTGTATAGAGTGATGCGAGAAAATATTTCGAATAAGATAGCGTAAGAATAAGATACGCTGACGATATTGTGTCATCATAAGCAGCTCTGAAGAAAATATAATAAAATTCACGGAGAGACTCGAAGACCGATGTAGGGATTATGGATTACTAATTAACAGTTCTAAAACTAAAATAATGATAATCGATCAAGGAAGTAAGATCGAAATTATACGGATTCGAGGTCGTGGATAATTTTATGTATCTTGGTTCAATATTAACAAAGAACGGAAACTGTCGACCAGACATAAAGCGCAGACGAACACTAGCGCGCAGAGCTGTGATTGACAAAGATATGGAAGGATAAAGCGTTGTCATTAAACACAAAGATAAATTTAATAAATAGACTAGTTTTTCCTATTGCCACCTACGTCTGTGTAACCTGGTCCCTCACCACTGAATGCATCAGCAAAATTGACGAGTTTGAAACCTGGTCATATAGAAGACTATTAAGAATATCGTGTGGTTAGACCGAAAAACCAACGAACATGTCTTCAATAAATTGAATGTACAAATACGCGTTTATCCAACAGAATTAGAAAAAGATTTCTAACCTTTATTTTGAACATGTGGCGCGAGATACCAATTCATTACAACGTCTGGTAATAACCGGAAAAGTAAATGGTAGAAGGAAAAAGGGAAGACCCAGAACGCGATGGGCTGATCAACTAAAATCATTAATCGGCTTAAGCCTGCATGAGGCGTTGATGACTGCTCAAGGATAGGTCAGCATGGAGAATAGTGACGAACGCGGCTGTTTCGCAACACCTTCTCGAGGGTTTAAGGAAGAAGAGGAGAAGAAGATGAGGGATGAAGAATGAAAAAGTCGCAGGAGTAAATAGGAAAGGAAGAACAAATAGTCTGGAAAGCACTCGTGAAATCAGAAATAATCAAATAACTGGAAGAGCGATGACAAGATATATAACTAATGCAGCGTAAGCCATTTAATAAACACGGCTGGCTGGTTAATGTGAAACATATGAGAAAGCACTGCCTTAATAAAGATATTAAATTTTTTAATCCTTTTTTTTTTTTTTTTGAACTGCCTGTAGACGAAAGAAAGCCCATTATTGCGGATATTTTGGCTAAAGAAAATTACCTAGTTTTCCTAAGTAATAAATGAAGATTCATCGTTTATAAAATATATACATATATAATATATATTGATATATTTACGGGAAAAAAAAGAGCTCTAATTTGATTTTCATTTTATAGCCCAGTGATTCGCGACAACTGCCTGGTTTTATGATTGCGTCATACTGAGGGCGTTAATTCAATTTTGAAGGGGGCAGAATGTTTTGTAAAAGACTATCTTCGTAGGTCAACTCTTTTTTCTTTCTTTGTCATGTCCGCTCTGCAGACGTCGACGACCCAGCTGTGTTATAAATGAGTCGATCTCTAGCCGTATCCGTTAGAAGTTTTCTTATTTAATTAATTCGCGTCCAGCATTTTATATTCCGCATCCACGATATCGTCGGTCTCTACGTTTTCCTTGAAGTATCAGCTGAAGTATTTCGTACCTATTTTCTCTCGTAATGTGCCCTAGATATATTATTTTGTCTGTTTTTTTTTGTTTTTTTTTTACGTTTGTTAGTAATTCTCGTTCTTTCTGCAATCGCTATCAGAACTTCTTATTACTTATTTCGCTGGCCTTCAACAATTGCCTATACCACCTTCGAACGCTACGAGTTTCTTCGATGCGGCTGCTGTCAGTGTCCACGTTTCAACCCCATATATGTTAATAGCAATATTATCCCGATATAACATCTGTTAGACGCAGTTTCAACATCATACTACTGCCATTACAACAACATAGTGCACTCCTAATCTGTTGCAATACTTTATAGTCGCTATTTCTATTCTACACACCTAATCCTCAGAGTTTTCTGTTGGGGCCAGCTTCCTAGAAGATAGATTGTTATTGTTGTCTTGCCTTCTAGATATTTTCATATATTTTTTCAACGTTAACTTTAATTACCATCATTTTAATGAGCAGAATTATTTTGCTTGAAAAATAGACCGTATGAACTCTGTTTATTAACATTTTCAGCTTATAAGATTACACTACACATTCTTGTGCATTTCATTTTTAATAGAAAATAGGATAATTGACAAAACACAATACGGGTTTCAAAAAGGAAAATCTACATCGAAAGCAATCGGTGAGCTTACCGAAAAAATAAGAGATAGCTTTGAAGAGGGAAAGAAGGTGTTGATAGTGTTTATTGATCTTACTATAGATCATTTGAAACGGTTGATCATAAAATAATCATAAACGCATTAGAGGAAATAGGGATAATGAACAGTTTAAAAAAAAAATAGTTTCAAAGTTATTTAACCCAAAGGAAAACAAGTGTAAATATCTTAAATGTGCAAAGTGAAAAAGAGGAGATGGATGTAGGAGTACCGCAGGGTAACAACTTAGCTCCAATACTGTTTATTATATATACAAATGGTCTCTGTATAAAGGGAATTAAGTTACAGTGAGGTAGTCTCGTAATGATATAGCAATAGTTACGTCAAATAAAGATGTTAAAGAGGCAGAAATAAGGATGCAAAAAGATCTAATAACAATAAGTAAATGGGCACACGATAAAAGTCGAAGAATAAATGTAAAAAAGACTAATGGTACTGCGGAAAAAAAGAGACAGCTCCGATTTGTATTGTCCAAATATAATAATGCACTCAAATGAATTTGCATACTCGATTAGGGAGGAAGAAATAAATGTGAAATGAAAAACTGTCAAAAGTTACACATAGTAACGCAATATAAACATTTTTGGACAGTAATGAAGGACCAACACTTAAGATGGGACATACATATGGAATACATTGCAAAGAAAATAAGAGCAGTTTTACCAGCTTTATATATACCTATTAAAGAAATATGCAACAAATGAAACATTAAAAGTAGTTTATTATGCGCTAGTAGAGTCGAGGATCAGATACGGAATTCAGGCATAATGACGAGGAAAGTATATTCCGGGAAAATAAATAAACTGCAAATTAAATGCTTGAAATTAATAGGAAATCCTTAAGGGGAGAAACCGATAGTGAAATAATTAAAAAAGAAAACGTAATGAGCATAAGAGGAATGTACTTATTAGTGAAGATATGGGAGTACATATCAGCAGAAAAGAAAATTGAATTGGAGGAAATAATAAACACAGAGAATACGAGCTGAGGGAAAAACTTTCGTACCAACTGCCGTTAGCAAGAACATAGATTAGCAAACGGAAATATATATTATAGCTCAGTTGTTGAATAAAATACCCAAAGAAATAATAAAGAAGGAAAAAATAGGGGAAAGAAAAAGGAAAATAAAGAAATGGCTTCAGGAAGAAGAAAATATAATAAAAATAATAAACATAAAATAAAATGACAAGGCGCAACAAAAAAACTGGAAAAAAAAACATCGAATATAGAAGATAGAAATAGATTATTAAGTATTGACAAGTAAAAGGATAGATTAAGACTAGTAAATATTACACGATTATGTATATGCATAAGTTAAAGATGGTAAAGTGTTCAATAGGATAATTCGTCGACAAGCGTTTTGACGAAAGTTTTGTATGTGAAACATAATAAATACATATTTTTCAAAACAAAACAAAACGAGAAATTGGAAAGCGTGTTAAATAGAAAAAAAAAAAAGAAGGAAAAAACGAATGTAAAAATAAAAACGTTTTAATCACAATTAAGGAGAAATCTAACTTGAAAGAAAATCTAATTATTTAAATTTCAAAGCAATTGCCTCATAGGTTTTCAGAAAAATGTGGTAATAAAAATGTCACGTGTACGATATGTGCTTCCATTTAAACTTACGAAAAACACATTTTGGAAATCAAACGAAACACATATTTCACGAATTCTGAAAGTCGCCTGCCGCTTCATAAATTAGTTGTGTGAAATATTCCGCCGCTAACGACTAAAGATGTTTTTTATTAATTACACTATTTACGCGTAATGCAAATTTTGTTTGTCGCCTAGTGCTTTGTTCGGTGTTGTGGCGCGTGATTTATTCAACGTCTCCTTCTGATTCTACTTTGAAACACATTTCAGCTAGAGAACTCATTTCGACGTTACGTTGTTTCTCCGCGAGCCCCGCGCTATTTCGACCGTCCCGATCTAATGGTACGTGATTTGTTCCTACCTCTGCGCACTTCTCGAATCCAACATTACTCCTCAGTTCAAATTGTATCGCCACCTGCTTTCGTTTTGTCTTAAAGCTTTCTCTGCTCTGCATTTTCATCCGATTTCCCGACGAGAATTGAACCGACGTATATAAAAAATGAATTCGAGTCTTACGTTAACACTAATTTTCACCGCTCCGTGCGAAGACGCGCTAATAATTTACACCGCGTATTTTGACGTCTTGCTAATTGTTGTGTAAACAGACGCGGGTTTTTGCGTAATTGCTTTTCCATTCAACTTTTACCGGAAAAATTGAATTTTTTTTTTTTTTTCCAGTGGCTAAGAAAAAATGTTAGTCCACTAACGCGTTTCTTAGCCGCTGAAAAAAAAAAAAAAAATTAAATTTTCCCCGGTAAAAGTTGAATGGAAAAGCAATTACGCTACTATCTACACTATACTTAACGGCTATTTTAAAAATAATCAAAAGAGAGGTGAAAAGAAAAAGGAAAAAGAAAATAAAAAGCTAAAAACCCTGTACTTAGGAAATCAAGAACTAAAAGTAAAAAACTAAATGAGTGCGATATTCTTTACTACTGATTATAATTTAAAGAATAATCCTGTGTATTTTTAAAAAGATGAACATAACAACTTGCGGTCACCGCAGTAACTAATGTTACAAGCTAGGAAAATGACTGCAGCCATAAATCTATTATGTATTTTCTTTGCGCTTCGTATTTTCTACAATTTAATAAAAGATGATTAACGTCATCTCGCGATGGTTCACAGAAATATAGCAATTGTCGGTAATTCATCGGTTCTGCAAAAATATAAGTCTAACGGCATGTCGGAGCAACTTACTCAAGACGCGTGTGAAACAAATTTTCTTTAAAACCATAATATCTATAATTTCGAGCTAATCGATATTACCCCGAACAGCAAAAAGCCGTCAAGAATATATAATGTGGAATATAAAACAACTTTGGAAATCTCACCCGCCTCCCTTAAAAAATTCATACCTCGTCACCAGATAAACGTTTAAAAGTGAAATTCAAAATATAAAACAAAACGTAAAAGATCTTTCGCAAAAGCAAAAAATTACGGTTATAAAATTATATAGACCGCCCAGCGCCCATTGAGCCCAAAAACAACCAAAAAAATTATGTTCGCAATAGCTCGAGTAAAAAAGTACAGAAAACGAAAACGTAGTACCTCAAACTTATGGACAAAGGAAGCGCCAAAAGCTCGAAAGTTTTGAAAAAAATATTTTTTCTTCCGGGCATGTGATACAACGTTGGAAACATCGCTATTTGTCAGGTACGAAACCATTTTTCATCGTTTTCTCATCGAAACTTTTAAAAATTCAAAAAAGCGCAAAAATGACGTGCCTACTTGTAAGCGCCGCGAGCTAAGAATTTTGAATAAGATTAAAAAAATTTGCGCAGCCCTGTGTATTTCTCTAATCTGGGCACGCAGATTTCCAACTTTAAAATTAGCCATTCGGGGCGCCGGAAGACGAAATTTTGGAAAAAAAATTTTTTCTTCCGGGCATGTGATATATCGATTGAAAGGTCGCTATTTTATCGGGAACGAAACCGTATTTCATTTTCTTATTTTCTTAACGAAATTTTCGAGGATGGTGATATTTCCCTTTTTAAGAATTAGGTTCCTTTTTCTGAATCGAATACATTATGTAAACATAAATATTATGGTTATCTTTAAATTAACGTGCGGAATTCTTAGCGCATGAAACATCATACTTGAATGAACACTATTTATTATGAAATCTTTTAAATTATCGTGTATTTCTTAAAGTTTTTTTATACGTATATATGTTTTTTTTTCTTGCATCTTTTTGCGCATTTCATTTCACACAACTTTAATTGCAGCCTTTTAGATTTATTTGGAGAGTAGTGGTGAATTCGAAGTAACAAGAGCGGATACTTAAATATATACATATATATAACCGCCTGTTTTACTTTTTTTATTTTTTATAACGGTATTATTAGTACACGATATTTTAAAAAATTCCATAAAAGGAACGAAAAATATTAAAGACTAAACGCAATAAAATCGTGCGTTAATTTGTCTCGAATTGGTAAAGAAAATTTTAAAATGAGTTTAATTGGATAGTTTCCACCGCTAACCACATTAAATCTTTATATGTAAAAAAAAGAAAATAAAAAAGACAAATATTTAATTTTTAAAATGGGGGGGGGGGGTATCTGGAGTAATATTGAAATATTAAAGGAAACGATCCGCAAATTGCACTGTTTGCTAGACGCAATACAAATTCTAACATGCTATGATGTCTGATAATTTTTAAATTTACATGTTCTGTAATTATCGGTAAATGAAACAATTGTACGATGTTTTATCAATCAATATGTGAGTAAAAACGTTTGTATCTCTGATGTTATAATATTCATTATAGTTCGATAATAAAGAAAGAAAACTTTCTACGTCAAGGAATTGTAGTGGTCATTCGTATCATGATCATCAATGATATTTTAATTTAACCCTGCATATTTACAATATATCGTTACCATTGTCAAAACGAGTAAACATGCATAGATTATTTCTGAATATATGTATATTTTTGTAAAAAAAAACGAGTTTCGCCACCATTGATCTGGAGATTACAGTTTTGTTATATTTTTCAATGGAAATCAAAATACTCTCTAATTGCTTCAAACATGGCACCTATTTGAATAGGTTAAATGTGTACTGAAATTGCGCAATATAGTCAAATTCGATTGACGACAGCGGCCGGATGCACACGGTAGAAAGACGCTTGTCAAGAGGTCGTTCTAAGAACACTTATCTATGCTTCGAGTAAATTACAAAGCTTTGTACAGATAAAAAGTTTATTTTTACGATCTAAAATTTGATCTTCGAGCAGTCATTTTGTGGAAATTAATTTTATTTAAAACGATTACAACATCTGTACACATTTGCCAACAGTTGATCCGTTTAGTTACGTCTCTCTCTATCTATCTATCTATCTATCTATCTATCTATCTATCTCTCTCTTTCTCTGTCCTGTAAAATTTCTAAGATCCCGGCTATATCTCCGCTGTTTAAATGTTTTTTCTAACAGTGAACTGAAAGTGAAGAAGTTAGTTCTAATCAATTTTTATTCGTTAATTTAATTAACCTGTTTTATATATTCCGGTACTGTGACGGTGCAAGTGTATTTTATAAAATATCAGAAGCAAACGTACTTCTATGTGTGCAAGATAAAACGCGGCCGTCGCATTAAGTTATGCGCGGTGATAAATAATTCAAATTAGCTCCAGTCACAGTTGGAGCGTCATTATACAGTCAAATTCCATTACTAGTTCGACATTTAATGTGGTTCATAGATTAGGTGAATGAACCCGGCAAGCTATTCATAAAAAGAGAATTACGATATATTTCATACGATTATTAAAAATTAAATTTAAAAGCCGCGAAATAAAAAAGAAATGAAAAATGTTTAAATACCGCAATTTTCATCTTGTTTTTGCTAGAAATAACTTCTTGAAATGTTCTATAAAGAATTTTGTTTGTTCGCTTTTTAGTAAATGTTTTATTTTAAAATGTTTCTAAATTAACGTTTACGAGTTTTTCGTTTTTTTTTTTTTTTTTTGTATTTCGTAGTTACTTTTCGAATTCAACTTTATTCTTCTTCTATTCGTGTCAACCATAATGCTTCGCATTAAACCTGTAGAAAGATGTGCTTTTCTGCTAAATAAAATTTCAATAACAAAAGTTCCATTAATATATTCGGGTTATAACGTATTCAAGATATTGAAAAATATCGAAGCTTTTCTCGCACGTTGGTTAAATGATATCCAATAACGATCTGTAAATAATAAAATGGTTTTTTATAATAATTATTAAAATATCAACTTCGAAATTTATTTTCTAAATATCGAATAAAAATGCATCAAAAAATAATAAATAATCGCACTCGATAGGAAGATCACGTTATAAAAATATACCCACATAAGAGGGGATGTTACGATCATTCTTAAATTAATAAAAGTTAGATTAGAGTCTACGATTAAAAAACTACAATTAACGACATAATCACTCGTCTTCTATATGCTAAGTATTACAAACGTTTTTAATTATTACGACTATTACTCCATGATTAATTAAACGCTAATTACTGAATATTATTAGTGATCTTAATTCTAGTACTAGATAATAAATATTATAAATGATCTTAATTTTAATAAGAAAGAATTGAATATAAATTATTAAATACTATTAACGATGTTAATATTAATAAGAAAGTCCGTAAGGCAGGTTGTAAACATCCGGGGTAGCTGCATTTGTCTCCTTGGTACGATTATGAGCGTATTTTTGACAAGCTGTGTGACAATCGCTAGTGGAGCTTGACATACTAGTGATGGCTGATTGCTGAGCTAGTACGAGTGCGTGGTTAAAGTATGTCCAAGATATACTTTATTTACACAGCTGTTTCCCCAATTTCGGTAAGCAAGTCTTGTCAATGAGTTTAGGCCACGCTGAATGATCTCTTTTCATGTTTCCTAGAATCCTTGGTCGCGCATGGAATGGTCGACTCCACGAGCTTAAACTCCTCTCTTTATTCGTAGATCCTATTCGGGTTATCGCTTTTTGATTAAGCACCTGTCTATTTATTCCTCCTCATTTCTGTCTTCTTACTCCTCTATCAGTCAATAATTGTCAATTTTCTTGTAGTAAGTTTCCTTGTGATGCTGATCACTTATTTAAATGTGCAGCCTTCCCTACTGGGCAGGCGTCCTACTATTCTTCTGTATTCAAATGGAGTATCCCTACTCCTTATAGTTCTGCTTGTATTCTCTCATTTCCTTCTGTTTCGATTATTCCTGCCCTTGAAGTATTTTTATCCTCTGTCTTTACACGCATAAGAATATAAATTTATTGTTCTTTCTTCCCATTCTTTGTCATACTAATGTCCACGCTGACAAACCCAGTTAAAATTTTTAAAAAAGTATAAATTGTACTATTAAAATTATATAAAAACACAAAACCTATTAAAAATATTATTAAAAACATCGACTAGTCTTAAATTATTATTTTTATCCCCTGTTCTTGGGCGCGTAAGAATATAAATTTATTTTCTCCAGCCTCCCATTTCTTTTGGTCCAATGACCCCTCGCTGACAAACCCATTAAAAAAAAAAAAAGAAAAATTATATTATCAAATTTTTAACGATTTGTTTTGTTTGCACTCAGTATTGTGTTTTTCGGCGGTCAACTGATACCGAAAAATTAGTGTAGGTTGAATTTACTAATAAACTTTATAAAAAATTTAAATAACCATTTTTTTCTATAATAATAACAAAAATAATTAACTTTTTCGACCATGGTAATTAAGAGGCCGCAGGGACCCCTGAGGGTTTAATAATGGAACGAATAAACATTACATTTAGCGTCCCTAAAACCTTAGAAATATTTTTTTTTCTTCTTTTTTTTTTTTTTTTTTTTTTTTTTTTTTTTTTTTTTTTTTGGACTTATATGAAAGACAACCCCCATCGGTCATTATATTAGAGAGCTAGGTTAAATTACAATTTTTGAAAACGCTATAGATGAATAAAATATCCGATATATGGTGATATTATTTGAAGCCAAAAGCGAATTTGTTTTGCATTCAAAAAAAAAAAAAAAAAAATGGTCAACATCTGCCAACTTATTTCTATTATTCAGGTGTAGATAAAGAAGCGACTTAGAGCCCCGGCCTATACGTAGAGTCTGTTAATCTGTTAACACCAAATCGTAACCGACATATTGTCACTATAAATTTCCAAATATTAATTAATCCTCCTATTCGACATCAAAACATACCACGGTAATCTAGGAATATCCGGTTGAACACATTAATGTAGTTCTGATTTATACAGATTGTACCAAAGCGAATTCTCCAATATTCTTTTTGGATAAACTCGATGAAATGTAAAAAATCTTTGCTAAGGAATTTTGGAATAAGTGAAAAAACATCATCAGCTGCTGATTTCGACACTCTATCCACTTTGCCATCTATACCCACATAAGTAACAATCCACAAACCAGTTTTTAAAGATCGTTACAATATTATATCGATAAATGGTTCAAGTGTCAATCGCCTTTGTTATATTACTAAAAACTTCTCTAAATAGCCCGCCTTTTTTTAACGTTTATTTCAATGACTATCAAGAAAGTGTTTACTTATCAATGATACCACCACTGACTGATACACTTTCGAATGGAACAAAGAACCATTAAAATCGGTCGACACGAGTAAAAGTTATGCGCAAACAAACGTAAAAAAATCGTACGTGACGAACATATAACCTCTTCTATTTGAAGTCGGTAAAAATCCAAAAAACACTATATAAACATTTAAAACGGTTTCATTAGTATACGAATTAATATTGGAAATGGTATAGCCGATAATTAAAATCTCTGAATAATCGGTGTACTTGCCGACGATGTGAAAATTTAACGTGAAGTTGATGATCGTAATGGCTGTTAATTATTGTGTAGAATGATCTAAACGCATTAATCACATGATCCGCGGGAAACAATTTACCATTTAAAATTTTGGTAAATTATAACGCCCCGTGTGACTTTTTTTGAATGTTTCTTCAATTAAGTCCTATTTTAAAAGACGAGCGATTTCAATTCATTGATAAAATTCAAAGAACGCAGTCCGGAAACTTCGTATCTGAAGTAATAATTTTTTGACTTATTTTATAAAAAGCAAACGAGCCGTTCGAAGAAATATGTATATAGAGGTAGTTAAATTGTACTTTGAAAATGGTATACGAATCGAATAAAAAAAAATTATCTTTGTTTTTCTTTCTTTTTTAAAAATTACCAACCACACTTGGAGGGGATCTTTAATCAATGATATCTTTGGAACCACTTTACCAAGTGCATTTAGCAACGCGTTATTTTATTAAAAAAAAAAAAAAATTGTTTCTTTTTATTAAAATTATTATTTTTTTTTCAATGAACTCTCCAGCTGTACTTTTTTATCACCAATTGTTTCTGGCTTTAGATTCTCCTACAGCCTACTCCCAATTCACAGCCTTGGTACCAATTTCTTCCCTTTTCTCGGCGCTCGGCTATTGTTTCTTTAATCAGACTGAGACTTGGTCATTTCCTCCTTCCCTTTTCTCGTTTTTCTTTTTCTCTTTCACCTTCTCCCTTTTGCCCTCTCCACTCAACTGATCCTTCCTTTATATGTGACCCCAACCATATCCTTTTCGAATGCTCTGCTCTTTTTCCTCAGTGCTTTCATCTATACGCTAAACTTTTGGCGTTGGATCTTCCTACCCCTTTCAATGCTTCCTTTATCCTTTCCTTTCCATCTCCAGCCGTTATTCCCCTCCTTCTTTCCTTTATACTTTCTATCTCCGATCGCCTCAGAATCTGAGTAGGTGATCTAGGTCCATGTAGTTGGGTCAGTGTTATAAAAAAAAAAAAAAAAAAAAAAAAAAAATAGATTCGGCGCACTCGAGGCATCATCTGTGACGTTTTTATTTTTAATTATGTTCTTTTAGTCATTTTTACTACTGTTGACTGTTCTGTCTTGTACGATGATCATAAACTCTTTTGAGTCTGAGAATGGTTCGTTTTTTTATAAGTCAATCGGGTGTTGCTCTGTTTCGATTTCCTTAAGGTATACCTGCGCCCTTTTTTCGTTCATGTTTCTTTATTATTATTATTTTAATTCAATGAAAATCTGTTAGCTTTATTTTGATTTTCGTTTCTAAGTTTCATCTCAATATGCCTCAATTTCTATATCAACCTGAAACTATACCACATTCTAAAAGTTTTTACTTTTATAGACGCTGTATTATAACAGTTACAATGTACAATCAACAATAAAGTTTATAACTTTCATTTATCCTATCAAATGACTTTAAATTCACCTAAATATAATTTGCATTATTTGTTCCTAGTTTTGCTTCATAAATATGAAATTCACTAGTTACCTTTTTCATAAGTAGGTATGATAAGTTAATTCATTTGTTTACACGTTTTACTATTAAAGTTATCATTCTAGGTATTTCTTCATTTTGTCACATAATTAAGTAATATACATAAAGGGAGTAAAGTAAGATATCCTTGACATAAGGTGTATCATGGATTGTGAAGTTAAGCTTTCCATAATGGTACGAAGCCCAACGCCACTAATGAGAATATTATGGCCAGTTCCTTTACCTCGGAAGTAATATATTATAGCCATTAAAATTTTCTTAAATTAATACACACATGATGACCTAATCTATAAGGCAAGTGTTGATTAAAAGCCTATATAGGTATATTATATTATCATTAATAGTATTAATATTCTTTTATCACTTTATTCACTACTATTATTATTACTCTTTCTTTACTTTAATCTAATCTACCTTCCCATGTCTATTTTTGTTGTAAACCTACATCTCGCGCAACATTGCGCATAGTAGGTACACTATACACCTGTCTTAATATTTCCATTGTCATTTTCAAATTGTAAATAAATTGATTTGATTTGATTTGAATAACTATTCATATTATTATTATTGTTATTATTATTGTTATTGTTATTGTTATTGTTATTGTTATTATTTTTATCTTATTTTACTTCTTTTATTTTATTTTTTTTTCGTGATCATTATTTACATTCGATTTATATCACCCCAGTTTAGTATAAACGGCCCCACAAAGTTCGCTAAATGGTTATTATTATTTTTAATTAAGTTACCGAACAAAAGCGTTCGTTTATTTATGGTGAAATTGTTTTAATTCGAAACGGGAAATAAATCCAAAAAATTAATTAAAACGTTATTACTAATTACTTCGCTCGTATCGACTTAATTAGGCAGCGCGCGACTTTTGTTACGTCACCTGTTGAGCGACGAAGCTGTACGATCAGATTGTTTTATGTTGTAACGTTTGAATCGAGAACGTTGCTACGAATTAGTAATTTCCGCGTAAAAGGTAATTAAAAAGAAATTCGACTAACAGAAAAACAGACTAATTCGAGTTGAAGACGAGTTGGCGAATAGCGCGATATACTGCAAGTGCTGACCCGCAAATGCCATTAGCCGGCATATTCTTATTTTGATGTTACCGGAAAATGTTTTCCTAATGATCTGTTTTCATCCTTTTAAAACTTTGTTTATGTTTTTCGTGATTTATGGATGCTAGCACGTCTTGCCTTTTTTCTTCCTCGCTCTATGATTTATTATCGCGCGAAGAACTTACAACTTCTTAAGAACTGCTGCCTTAATTCTTCAGTCTAAACTCGTTTAGCCTGAGAACACCGGACACCCCCGGTTTCAGGTGGACTTGATAACCGCTAACTTTCCCGGGGCGGATAATCTGTAAAAATTCCGCTAAAAGCTTGTCGTCGCTAATGATCCTCCTATGCGTTAAGGGTCTAGTTGTAATACCTTAGTGGCAAGGTCGTTTCCGTTTATAAACGTGTCTTTTATCGTAGAATAATTATATTTTAACCTAAATAAAGACATCGTAGAAGTATATTTAGGGCGGTTTTTCTGAAAATACACGATAATCTTTACCTGAAATAAAACAAAAAAATTTTTTTGTAATATTTTTGCTTACCCTTCTGGCGTACTATTACGATACCGAGTGAGTATTATTAATTGTTAAAGATTTTTCTTCATTATTATTATTATTGTTATTACGAGAAAATTCGCTAAATTGACTTTTTTGAAAATAATTCTCACATTTCCGTTTTGTAAAAAAAATATTTTAATTTCACTTAACAAAAACTAAGTATAAAATGTAATAACAAAATAAAAAATGCGTATTCGTTGTAGATTCACTTTCTTGTCTCGAAATTAATTAATTAACCGGTTCTCAAACGTGCTAATTGATTCCGAATGCTTAGCCTTCTTTTAGACTTCCAAGAACTTTCACACCGTTCAGCTACTTATATAATATACATACATATATATATATATATATATATATATATATATATGTAAAATATATAAATTTTCGGATTTTTAAAGAGGACTACCAAATTCCGTAGCAAAGAACGGGCCGTGCAATTTTCAAAAAATAAATTTATTTTCATCCTGATTTTAAACATTTTTCCAGATTTTGGGCCCTTTAATTTTAAAATTTTGAGAACCTCACGGTTTTCCTATGATGAAAATACGTAATTTAAATGAAAAATCGATTACCTAGCTATGTAGGTGATTCTTTAGCAACGCTCAATATCTCGCGACCTCGAAATTAAAGTACACAAAAAATTACCAAAATATGAACGGCAGTGCTTACGTATCGAAGAACCATATATGTATTACTTATGTTGCACGTCACGTGACTCTTTCACTGTTAATCACATCCAGTCTGAGTTAAACGTCCTTCTAATCACCGTCGGAAAAGTTCATTATCCGACCTGTACAAACCTCGAAAGAAAAAATTGAAAAACATTCGTTGCTAACAACCGTATCCATATTATAGCGTTGAAAAATTCTTCCATAAGGGAAAATTTTGAACCCGGTTTTAAACGTAGCTATTTTCGCAAGGCATGAAAAGCGAACTCACAATTATTCGCATCCGTGAACAAAGATACTTCATCGATAAATAAAAGTACACACACCGATATATAAGCCTCTTGGGAACGAGTTCTCCAGGATGACAGCTGAAAAGAAATTATTCTTAGTAAACTCAAACTCTTTGCCGAAAATATAATGCGTGTATCAGATTTTTGCGAGATGCGCGAACGCGCTTGTAAGAGAAAAACTTTCACGCCAAGTACGGGGTCTATCTGAAACACCAAAAAAAAAAAAAAAAAAAAAAAAACCTTCCTTCGTCACGGATCTTCAAAATATATGCAGTTGGCTATAAATTATTTCCTCACTTCACTAAATATACCTTGCAGCTTTCTGATATAGGCGAAAGCTTTACCGGTTAAATGATTAAGGCTAATAACCATCGGGAACTCTTCTTCTAGAAGTAACAACTCTGGTTGACTTCGATCCGATTCTCGCTCGGTGTAAATGAGCTTGCTCGTTACTAGAAAATGTCGAAACTTGCAAGAATTTATAAGGATTAAAAATGTTTGATAAAACACAACTCTGCAAAAATGTGTTACTATTACCTATTTGTTTTATGTTATATCATCCGACAGTTTACCAATGAGTATGTGTCATTAAGCTATTTTTGTACGCTCTAATAATCCATTCGTTTAAAGTTTTTCCAAATAATCTACATTTCAAATTTAATATTTTCTTATTAATTCTATACAGCGTTGTTTTTTGTTTTTTTTTTTTCTTTATTCTGTAACATATTTCGGAATAGATTTTCGACCGGTGTGTTTGAACTACATAACAGCTCCCTTCTTGGTTACGGGCCAAAAACATCTGTCACTGTTCACGGTACTTCTAAAACTAAAGATCTCCTCCCAACTACTATCGTCCCGTTACGTTTCAGTTTCATTTTGTTGCAATCCGTTACCACCTAATCGTTCTATCACTTAAATTTAAATTACAGAACATTACGTTGTTGCTGGAAAAAAAATTTCTATACATTACAAAAGTGCACAACGCTTAAGAATAACAAAAAAATTACAGTTAATCCTTTTGTAAAATTTTCAACAATATATGTAGATTGAAATATTTTCATTATGTTCTTCTTTAAGACTATCTTTTAAAACCTGATACTCGTATTTAAAATTTACGATTACTGTCCAAGTTCCTTATTTTCACGAAAATAATCTCTTTTTTCTAAAATTTAAATGCATCCAATTAAAATTCATTGTTTTTCAAATTTCTAATACTCACTTTGTAAACGCACACTTTGAGCTATAACAAAATATTCCCACGCAATAAAACATTTTTGCTGTTTTAAGGGATAACAATTTACCGCTTACCAACTTACAAAGAACAAGTGTTGAACAATAGAGCTAATACGTAATTAAAAAACTAAAAGAAAAAAAGGAAATAACAAACAAACAAACAAAAGACATGGCAGTAGTATGTACACAATGTGTGTCTCGTTTAAATTTTGTTATCAGCAGTTCTTGTTATTAATTATAGTTCAGCGGAAGAAATCAGTATATAAAAAAGCAATATAACGCAAGTGGTGTTGTCTTAGTTGAGATGTAATCTGATATTTCTGTTTTTGTTTCACCAACAAAAACGTAATGATCAGAATATAATGTCGTTATAACCGTAATAAACGTAATAATCGTTACAATCGTAATGATCCTAGACGAGACTAATAATGGTGCTTCAAATTGAACCTGGAACAGAAAATGTAACTACAATAGGAACACGTGTAACTAGAATAGTTTCCCGCTGTAACAGTTTACAATTTGTGCAACAGTACACTGCATCTAGGAACTTTTTGTTTCAGCTGAAAAACCTGTTACTACTATTTAACAGGACGTCACTATCCAGGGACTCTTACTGAACGTGATACTATGTAGTAGTACAACCATTAAGGGCCGTTCTATTCCCATGATTTAATCGAAAATTCTAACTTGGTCTCGAAAGTAAACTAATCGTATTTAAAGGCGTTGTCTTCCTCTTCAGCCCCTCCCCCGGATACCGTTAGAGTTTGTAGTAGAGAGAGACATATATATGTAAAATCTCGATTATCCGTGTTAATTGGGGATTCATCATGCACGGATACGGGAAAACACGGTTAACCCGCCGCCGGCCGTTCCGCGAATTTTTATCTATCCCGAGTCTTGCGACCCACGTAATATGTAGGTCGGGAGGCTTTTCAACTCAATTTGATATTATGAAATGATAGCTGACCATCTACGATTGCAATTGTATAATTTTCTGTATTGTTTTGTTTTGCTTTATAATAAATACGTATAAAATAGTACTGCATATGAAATCGATAGCTGTGATATAAAACCCCTTTTAGCGAGAAGGAAACTGGATTTACCCACCGCGCGGAAAGCAAGATACCTAGGATTGTATTTGGACCAACAACTCACATGGAAGGACCATGTCGTCATAAAACGTAAGCATCTTTATCTAAAACTTCGCAGCATGAACTGGCTAATAGGTAAATACTCCAAGTTATCTTTGCGGAACAAAACATTACTCTATAAAACGATATTGAAACCACTATGGAAGTATCGAGCTGAAATGTGGAGAACAGCAAGCAACTCGACTATCAACGTTATTCAGCGGTTTCAGAACAAAGCCTTACGGAATATAACTTCATCACCTTGGTATATAGGCAACGATGACATACATAAGGACCTGGGTATGCCAATGGTTAGAGATACCATAAAAAGATTAAGTGAGAAATATATGCAAAGGCTTCAACAACACGTCAATCCGCTAGCCGCTAACCTGCCGGTTAACTGTGTCAGCTTTGTGCGGCTTAAAAGGATAAATCAGATTCAGCTGCAGCATAGAGGATAAATATTACTAACTTTCTCCAAAGGATTTATCACCGCTGGGTGATGATGACCTTCTGTTTTGTTTTGTTTTGTTTTGTTTTGTTTTGTTTTGTTTTGTTTTGTTTTGTTTTGTTTTGTTTTGTTTTGTTTTGTTTTGTTTGTTTGGTTGTGTGTTGTTTTGTTATTATCGGCACTGCTACTCATTGTCTTACAGACAGGATTGTATGCAAAAAAAAAAAAAAAAAAAAAATTAAGTAAATACTGTACATACAGAAGAATTATAAAATTCTCAAAGTTTTTATTCATTTTAAATATACCGTATATATTGAAAAGACCAAGAAATAAGGACACAAAGTAGACTAGAAACAAAAATGAAATGAACGTGACGTACAGAAAAAAAGTGTTATAAAAAGAAATAGAATAACTTAGACTAGGTCATATTAATTAAAAAAGTCAGTCAGTTTCTTCTGTCTGTCTTGAATCTCTCTTTCTGTTTTATCTTCGTCTGGAAATGTCCTAACTGCAGAATGTCTGTGATCTGTCTGCTGCTACTCGAAATATGTGATCACAGTCTGTAATGCAACGCACTTTTACACAGCTTACTCGCTGTTCTGGTACTCTAGCGTTTCGACTTCCTCTTCATTTCCCGATTCAGAATCCGCATTGATTTCATTTGAAATTTCTTCATCAGTAAAAGTATACGCAATTATCTATCCACTCCTTCATATTGTCATCATTAACATGTTCAAATTCCTTTCCGTCACAATTTGGAACCTTTTTTGCAGGAAGCACGCGAGTTTAAAGAGATTCACCGACAATCCGCCAATCGGTTAAAACACACACCGATAATCACAGTTTTACTGTGTGTGTATATATATATATATATATATATATATATATACATATATATACTCAGAATTTTCTTGACGATCTACTGTGGATCGTTCGTGACTTCAAACATCCTATAACTAAACACTACCGTTACTGAAATATGGAAATATTCTTCGGCCAGTTGACAAGAATACACACTGTATTGCTCATCTACGATTTTTGGGTTTTTTCCTCCTGCTCCACTACCGATGTACCCCGCTCGAAAAAAATATAACCTCCGTAAAATTTCAATATAACTTCATTTTTATTGGAACGAACCGTTTTTAACTTTTATAAACGAGTAAAAATTAATTTTTTATTTAAATTTTGATTAAAAATATAACACTTTAGATAATTTCGGTATTATTAATTTTGTTTTTACTTAAACGCCTTACGTGGGGTGGTCGACATAACACCGTTAAAATTGTTGCGAAATAAGAAGACGATATGGACTGCTTTAACGGTTGTTGGATACTCGAGATCCAGATTATCATTAGATAATAAAACACTAATATATGCAATAGCTTAATTAAAAGCCAATTTGAACATATGGGTGTGTCGAACTTTGGGGAACGGCTAAAAAAACACCTAAACGTCGTCTTCAATCAGTTGCGTTTAAGATCTTGCGTGAGATAGTCGGTGCGCATCGTGGTTTGTCTATCTCCGGATTCCTTCTTAGTAAAATCAGGATACAAGGCCTTCTTTGACAGTCTGGTGGTTAATACGAACGTGCTGGTTACTGACCTCGCAGATCAAAATACAACTGATCGATTTCTCAACTCGTCGATTAAAAAGGCTGTGGCCGAGCGGCATATTTTGAATACGTGTGAATTTATTTACATCTAATACAGCAAGAAGACTGCGGCCATTGGACTGACCGGTCGTATTAAGTTATTTGCTTCATGCTATTCTGCCTAGATCACTCTACTGATTGCAATATTTGCAGATTGTAGAAAGAAAGAGAAAGAAAAAAGGGAGAAGAAAAAACTTTAATGTAAATAATACTATTGATTTAAACGAAACAAAAAAAATCAAAAACGAATCGAGTGTTATAATTCAAAAAAAGGTCAATCAAACGGAGATATCATGTATCGAAAATTCCATTTAAAAATTACTAACATAATTTAGACTTATATAATACCAAAAATTCAATACAGATCGGCTATGAAGCATTTTAATAGACAGATTTCGTATTTAGAGACTGATTAAACACACTTACTTCCAAGTTCAATACTCGCATGTCAACAAGAGGCAGATTAGCCTTTTTTTTTCAAGCTTTTTCAAACTCTTCACAGGCTTTGAAGATTCCTTCGAGAAATGGAAATACACGGTTTCATTACTTCGAAGTAGCGTGCTTTTACAAAAAAAAAAATATTTTTTATACCATTTCGAAGTTTTCGCCATGCCGAGCCGGTTCAAATTTAAAATATCTCGGTTACATTTTTATATTTTTTTTAATTAATGTATTTTATTCAACTTCCGAAGCATTTACGGCCATTTCTAGCTTTCTGTTGCTGTTCTTCGCCTCAAACGGAAGTTTTTATTTAAATGCGGCTATCGGGGAAATGTTCATTTTTCACGATGTAGGCTTTGAAATTTCTTTCCGTATTCTTAAAATTTCGTGATCAATGTCGAGCGGGCGAGTTATGAATTTTGAAGTGATTTTTTTTAGATATTTTAAAAATCTCAACTTCATATCCTCGATGTTTTCATGTCGACTTTTTAATACAGTCGTCGGAAGGAGAAATGTGTGTGTGTGTGTGCGTGTGTGTGTAGGTGTGTTTTACAAAGGGTTTAGTAGCGATAGTATTTCCATATATGAAAAAAAAGCAAAAAGGAAAGGAAAACAATAAAGAAATATAAACAGTTGATAATTGTCTGTTCCGACACCCACGTTTAATTAGAACCGGAATAATTATTATTAATAACGATTATAATTAGACGCTGTTGGCCGTTTATCGTTCTTTGTTGATTACCGAATTGAGTTGCTGCCCCGTGAAACGGGATAGAATTGCACCGGCAATCAGTGCAGCCACTATTGTGTCAATTAATAATTCGAGTGTCGTACAGTTGCCGTCAATTAGGTCAAATTGCGGTAACTACAGTTGCCGCCGTGTCGCTTCCATTTCATTTAACGTCGCGTCAGACGCACCACACCGAATCCTGTGTGTCCATGTATATCCGTCACATCCGCCCACACACAACGACACTCGGGACTGAATTTACATTTCGAACGACTCTGATTTCGGAAAGTCTGACGCGTGGAGGATGGTTAATTGTTCTCGTCATGAAAGATGCCGAAATGGTATCTTTTAACTTGTCAATTTTTCAATTGACCCTTATTAAGAAACGTCCTTTAAATTCGACTCGGTCCCCCAAAGGTCGCGCTATTGGAAGGTCTTAATTACACCGAAATTATCGCCAGTCCAGAAAGTGCCTTTGCCCGTTGTTCCGCGTACTGTCGGCCAATTACGTCGCCCCGTTTCTTTCGCAGATTATCTACGGAATTTATTGTTCTTAGTGCAATTTTTAAATTACCATCTCGCCACGAAACGAGGCACCTGTAGAGCCTCTGGATTCATTGCTTTAACATCGAATAAAGTGTTATCATATATATAATTAGAATGTAAAAACTAAAAACGTTTTATGAATATTTAATGCCCCCTCCCCCCGGGGGGGGGGGATATTACTAAAAATGAATATGTAAAATATAAAATATCTGCTCATCCGAAGAAAGCTAAGAATGTGGGGCCAATCTCTTAATTAAACCTAGGAATCATGCGATAATTCAGCTTCTTTCGGATGTTTTCGGATACTCTATGTGTACATTATTGATCTCTAATTCCTTTTCTCTTTTTCAGTATTAAAAATATATACATTCCGGAAAAACAAAAAAAACATTACTAGCGTATTAACTATTTTATTCGTCACTTTCATCGTTTTATTACACCCTACAGTTTCCGTACGTCTAATGATAATTTAAATTATGCTACTTTTTGTAGTGATTTTTAATGTTCTCGCTGCTTTCGACTTTTAATTTATCGAAATATCTGCGAATTTCATTATTACGCGAAAGATTTCATCAAAAGTTCCTAAAAAATACGTTGTGGCGGTTAGTAGTAATGGTAAAAAGCGAATTTCAATTCTTTAAAAGTGTAACCAATTAATCTTCTTTCGAAGTAATTTCTAATTTCGTGCCTTTCCATTCTTCTGCCGTACAAAACGGTGTTAATTTCAATCTCTTTCGTGTTTTCCGTATGACGGATTATTATTTAACGGATAAGCGCACATTTATCCGATAGAGAAAAAAAAAAGAAAACCATTTGAAAAATTGAAAAAGTATCGTTGTTACGATCGACATTTTTAAATTTTTGCAAAAAAATTACTTTTTTTAAAATTCTAAGATACTCTTTGCATTCTATATATATTCATCTTTCGAAGAACGTTTCAATATTTCAGTTACCTATTAAACAGAAAAGAAAATAAGCACAGAGAGAAACCTAATCGTAAGTATCTATAAAAAATTACACAAATTCCAAAGATAGAACAGATATTGTCTAGTGGGAACATTGGCTCCGAGTGAACTTACGAGTGAAATTCACGTCTGAATCTGTTACCGCGATTTCCTAAAAAAAAAAAGAACTACGAAAAAAATGATTCGGATTGACCAGAGCCCTTTTTATTGCGTATACGCTATTTCACCGAAACATTCGTTTTCGCTTTTAAATATTTTTCTAATTTCAATCTTCATCTTCGGTTTTACTTTAATTTTTCCGAATAATTATAATTTCTTTAATTTAAAATACGAATATACGCCCCAAATTCGAGCGGTTATCTATCAGATCATTAACTAGTTGACTCTCGACAGAAAAATCGTCACTAAATTGTTTAAGGGGGTAAATCTAGTCTAGAAGCACGAATTTAGGAGGTTTTTTCAAGCTGAATAAAAAAAAAAAAAAAAAAAAAAAAAAACAATAAATAATTTCACCATCCATTTTTTTTTACCATTTATATTTATTCATGTTTTAAGAATACACAAAAAAATTATCAAAAAAAAAAAAAAAAAAAAAATCAAAATTTGCAAAGTTACAGGCTGATGAAGTGGTGGGGGTAAAAAAAAAGAGTGTGTCCTGGTTGACACGATTCAAACCCTTCTAGTCAATTGAAGCAAACAAAAAAAAAACAGATTCTTTTTTTTTTTTTTTTTTTTTTTTTTCTTAATTAGTAAGGATGTGGTTATAGCCTCTACTTCAGAGAAGAAGAAAAAATTCTCGTAAAATGGCGACTGTTTGAGAACAAAAAAGGTTGATTTTTTACCTGTTTTTTGACTTTTCTGAATTTTTTAAAAATAATAAAAATCATAATTTTGACTTTATTCCGGTAGGGACTATATATCCATAATTTCAAGTAAATCGGTTTATCAGAACTCATGTGAACCGTGTTTGATGAAAGTAGTTTCTTCGAGAGAGAAACACGTTTCAAGTTTCGAAAGATTCAAGTAAATAGGCAGTCTAATTGTCATAGAACGATACCGTTATACTTACCTTTTGTTAATTGGCGATTTCTGCTTCATACCAAATGGACCCACCTTCTGCTATTTCAAATTGTACATTTTCTGAAGTTCTAAAACTAGACGAGTTACTATAGCTTCCTTTGAAGAATTAGAAGTTCGGATTTTGGAGCGCTCAATCCGAGTCCCGCCTGACAGTCTAAATATTCCTTAATTTTTGTCTATCTGGACGCAGATAGTACTTACTTTGTTCCTCTTATTTTTTTATCCATTTTACTACACTTAATTAATAAAATATTCACTCAAAATTGTATATGTTTAGACACTGTACACAGAGTACGCATATTTGCGTTGCTTGAAGATTGAAACGAAACTGACCTGAAATGAACACTAAAAGATTCCCACAAAATACGTTACAATGACCTGTTAATCGAGTTTTAAATATATATATATATATA
This sequence comes from Icerya purchasi, assembly GCA_039619475.1. NCBI lineage: Eukaryota > Metazoa > Arthropoda > Insecta > Hemiptera > Monophlebidae > Icerya > Icerya purchasi. Next base: position 141,058,339 of record CM077116.1, read on the forward strand.
TATATATATATATATATATATATATATATATATATATATATAATGTATAAAAGAGTTTGATTTATCCTCCTCAGGTAGTCGAAGAATGTCTACCGTGTCTATTGTTTGATCAGCTCCCACTGAGCTGATTTAGTTGCCGATAACTCCGTAAATAATTTTAATTTTGAAAAATCTTTTTAGGAACGTATTCTTAAATGTCTGAACTATTAGAATATTCAAAAAAAAAAAAAAAATTCGTCATATTTCTAAACTAGAATGCAAACCTGCGCAACGTTTAAAACTAACGGAGGCGATTTTTTAAAATTTTGGTGAGCCGCGTCAATGATGAATTCGAAAAATCTACTTTGCATTGGATGCACGAAAAATAAAATGATCGAATCCGGAAAAATATACCGCTAGATCAAATTTGGGTGTCGGATATTTACGCTTCATTACTTTTTTTTTTAAATAATTATTTATTTCAACTGTTCAACCTAATCTTCCTACCAATCCGTGTTTTGTTTCCATCACTTTTCGGTTCTATTTTTTTTTCTCCATTATCCGTCCCTACGTTCTTGAGCCGTACTCTACACTACCTTCCCTTAATTTTCGTTTTTTTTGTTGGCTCTCTTCCCACACTGCTTTTTCACTTCGAACGATGCAATTTGTTTTTGATCCGTTGAATACATGTTTATTAAGCGTTCATCTCTTTCCGCTGAGCCCTCTGCTTTATATTCCACAATTTGCTGAAACTTGATTCTGCCTTTTCCTCCTTCACACGTTATATTCCTGCTATATTCACATTACTCCTCATTAATCTGATCGTGTAAAATCATAGTTGACTCTTTCCTGTCCTATTTGTTTCCGGAAAGAGGTCCCTAATTAATGAATCGAAAAAGTAGCCTTTCCTTTTTAACGCTGAACCCAGTATTTATATTCTACTTTTCTTTTTACTGCTCTCCTTCCACGGCTAACTTTTATTTATGCCCATTATTAGTATTTTATGCTGTTCCTTTTTGGGTTTTAACCATTTATGTATACAGTAGTGGAAACGGAAAATTTTTAGGAGGTTATAAATTATCTGAGCCATTATATTCTGAAAAGGAACATTAATAATCATTAAAAATTATCGCTATGTATTTATATATATATATATATATTTATGTATTCTTTTCACATCGCGAATTGCGCAAAAATGTTCCGTGGGAAAAGTAAAGTAAGTCCCCATACCCTTTTAGTAGGGCGTCGGGAATTGTGAAGTTAGAAAATGAAAAAAACGAAAGAGGAAGAAAAACCCATGATTGTATCGAAAAAAAAGTAAATAAAACTAATTATTTTAGGTAACTGTGAAAGTATTCGCCCTGTTTGGTTAAATCGTTGAATTGTAGCTCATGGCAGACTGATTTACGAATTTGTTCTGTTAGTATAAATGATTCTAAGCTTCAAATGTAATGATAAAGATTTACAATATCAAAAATGTACAGCCGATAAAAGAAAAACAAATCATTTGTCCGTAAATGACGCGGAAATATTATTAAATAGTTTGAACAAAAGGAAATTAGAAAAGGAAAAACTAAACTATATTTGAAATAGGATCAGATTAATAAGGAATGAACATAGCACGAATGAGGGAGGAGAAGGCAGGATATAAGAGGTGCAATAAGATCAAGTTTCAGCAAATTCTGGAATACAAAGTAGAACGCTCAACGGAAAGAGATGAACGCTTAATTAACACGTATTCAACGAATCAAAAACAATTGCATCATTTGAATTGGGAAAACAATGTGGGAAGAGAACCAATAAGAAAATCGAAAATTAGCAGGAGGTTACGGCTTAAGAACGTAGGCGGGTAATGGAGGCAACAGTAGAACGGCAAAGTGATGGAAACAAAACGCGGATTGATAGGAAGATTAGGTTGAACAGTTGAAATGAATAATTATTTTAAAAAAAATAAAAAATGAAGCGTAAATATCCGTAGCTCTAACCTGAAATGAAAACTTTTACTCGAGAAATGGAAATTGGAGGATGTGATTTTTCTTTCAAAAAAAACTGGAAGAACCGGAGAAAAAGAATCAACTGCTTTATTACCGAAAGTGGTTAAATGGCTAGAAACCCACAGTAAATCAATGTCAATAGAAAGAAGCGGCGAAAGAATTGGATAAGTAAACGTATAGGGAATAAAAAATTGCAGCAACGATCAAGTAATGGAGAAAAAATTATTTGGAGAACGTTCATGGAGTCGGAAATAATCAAATAAAACAGAAAGGAGGAATACGAAAAGATTCTGACAAGTTAAAATCTGGAATGGTGAAAGAGGTTCCGACTCAGCTGGTTTTCTCGAACTATTTGTGAAAACGGTTACGTGCGAAGGAAATAGGTAATTGATGGTACTGCGAAATTTCTGTCTAATTAGGGCTTGTGAAAGAAATTTTGAAAGTGAAGGTAGAATAAACAATTTAAGGAGATGGCGGAGTTCAACGAAGCTGAATGAAAAATAAAGAAGAATATTATTAAAGAAGATCAGTCAGGGCAAAACAAATTGAGGAAGAGAAATAAAGGGTTATTTTCTTAAGTACGAAACGTCAATCTCTAGAAATGGATAAAAAAGAACGGATAAGAGTAAAGGATATAAGTGAAAGACATTTAACAAGGGTACAATAACCTAATTAGTATCTGCGACTAAGTAAAGTCGGCATCCTAGAGGTTTAGCATAACATTTTAGATTATAGCTGACCGAAAAAGACGGAAAAGCATAATTATAAAGAAACGAATCAGATTTGGAACGGATGATGCACTTATACAGAGAAGAATATAAGGACACCACCCCGTTTAGTTGGAGATACGGCTTTCGGTAAGTTTTTACCCTTTTGACTGAAAAAGAGGAAAATTATTTAACGTGTTCAGAGAATGATTAATGCCTGGCGGGGAAGATACCAAGATAAAAACGATTAACACGAGAAAAAGATATATTGTTTTTGAAAATATTTAGATAGAAGCGGGATTGTGAGTTCGTGGAGCAAATACGACGTAACAAGACGTGGTAGGAGAAATAGAAAGATCAGTTAAGAAAAAGGAATGTTTCAGCGCAGTAAGAGACAAATTAAGTGCTCCACTGGCTGATATAATATCATGAGAAGAGGAAAAGAAAGTGTCTTCAGTTTAAAAAAAACAACTTAAAGGAAGAGAAGCTATACTACGATTAAAAATATCGCAAACAGTAGAACTAAGAGAGGAACCCTGAGAAAGACTTCCAAAAAAAAATCATTCTAAAGCATGGAGAAAAAGAAAAGAGAGACGGGAAAACCGACTCGTCGTGAGATAGATTATAAGGGAAGTAAACTGAACCGGAATGAGCTGCCTTTTCATTTTTTAATGGTATCAAAATGAAGGAAGCCGAGGTTTAATGTTTTTTGAAAAATAATTTATATGCGTTAGAGAGAAAAAAAGGCCAATACAAGACGGTTTTCTGACGCAGGATGTCAAGGAAATGGGATGTAAGGAAGATCTTTTTTTAGGGGAATGGGAATGGTGCTGAAAGAATTCCAGGTGGGAGGAGTCATATTCCCGGAAAGGAAATTTAATCAAGAAGAGAACTAAGGGACTGTTTAGAACGGTTTTAAGAACAACGGAAAGTATTGAGTGGGGCCGGAAGATATAGAAAGAACAGATTGGAAGTAGAAGTTAGACAATGCGCACTAAAAAGTAAGAAATACTTACACGATGAAAGGATATTATATAATAAAATTACTTAAGAGCGACATTACGATTATTCCTAAACGCATTAATACAATTAGGGTGCATATCAGATTTAAATTGTAACAATCAAAAAAAGCACATTTACTAATTAAACAAATAATCATTTACTTATAATCGTAGCTACGCATAACTTATAATAAATTTTAAAGCAAAAACATCAGATTTTTTCGTATAATCATGATAAAACCTACATCAATATAGAACAAGTCAGAAAAAGAGATAAAAATTACACTAACGTGTATTTGAATTAACACAAATTGGTTATAACGACATATAGCGGACCTATTATAGGGGAGAATATTGCTGGAGCCGGTATAATTTTATGCAACTATATGTTAGCCTCTATCGGTTATTACAGACAAAATTTTGATACGCGGTTAAATAATTATCATTTATCTGACGATACAAAATTTACCTTCGGAAAGAGTTTTTTGCAGATTAACACGAAAAATAAAAAATTTGTACAGAATAGATGTAGTATTATTCTCTTTGTTCTACTAATGCATGTTGCTAATTAACATGTTAAATGCTCATTGTAAACTTAATGAAACTCTAGACAGTTCAGTTTTTCCGTATTTTTGAAGAAATTTGTAATTTTTGATTATCTATTACGGCGAGATGAATACTGTACACAGTCTTTTTCAACATATCGTTTTTATTTTATAATGTAAATGAAAATAGTTCAATGAGAAATACATATGTATTTAAACTTGCTCACGAACAAAGAATTCGGATTGGATTACTAATAAAAATAAAAAAGAAGTAAATATCTTTCTTTTTTTTCTTTTGGCGGAGGGGGCTCGTCAACCGGGGACCTTTACCCAGAAACAATTAAAAAAGGAACGAGTCAATTATATTTTGATACGGTTAGATATTGTTAGGAGAAAGGAACAAATAATAGGAACAATTTGTGGAGAGGGAAAAGATAGGGACATATGACGCGCAATATGGAGTAGGAAGACGGAGTAACAATACAATGGAATAGAAAGCAGAGCACTTAGCAGAAAGAAATGAACACTTAATATTAAACACACGGTCCGCATCGAAACATGCTCTGACAATATGTAAAAGCGACCAACGAAAAACGAAAACGGGAGGAAGATAATAAAGTATGGCTTAAAAGCGAAGACGAATAACGGAGACAATAACAGAACGACGAAGTGAAGGAAACATAGAGAATCACGGATGTTGGTAGGAAGACTAGGTTGAACAGACAGATAAAAAGAACAATTATTAGAGAAAGAGAAAACGTGTATATACCTGATAGCATAATCTGAGGTGATAATTTTTGCGCAGTAGAAGGAGATTGGACGATGGGACTTTTCTTAAGAAAAGAGGTGAAAAGAAGCAAAAAGCTGAGTTCCAAGGACTCCACCGCTTCATTACCGCAGATGCCCGAACGACTAGAAACCTATAGTAAATATCAATATAAATGGAATGAAGGAAAGAAAGAACGTGGATAAATGAGCGTATGCGGAGTATGATAAAATCACAAGAATGATCAGGTAGGGGAGAATGAATTAAAGGGCGGTCATGGAGTCAGATATAATCAAGTATTTAGAGGAAAGATGATTGGAGGAAATGAAAATAATGGAGCGTAGGATAGTCATTAATACGTTTATGAATGTCGAACAGAAAGGAGGCAAAAGATGCACCTACACCATCTGGCCTTTTCGAACCATCTGTAAACACGGTTGTGTGCGAAGGAAATTGAGAACTGATAAAACTGTGGAATTCCTGTCTGATTAGGGTCTGTGGAAGAAACTTGGAGAGCGTAGAAACAGTAAACATATTTGATGGGTGGCAGAGATCGGTGAAATTAAAAGTGAAATAAGGGAGATTGACAAAGAACTTTAGCTAGAATTTTATAATTTCGTTTTATTTTTCAGACAAAATTTAAATTAAACATTGTAATAATTATGTATTTTTAAAACATTTTTAAATTTCTAAAGAACTGGTCGCTATTTGATTTTCTGTATGAAACAAGGGGTATTTCTCAAATCTACGACCTGCCGTAGAAGATTTTACGTAATTATATAATCCCCCCCACAATGTCCTTCTGGATCCACCCTTGCTTATATACATATACGTATATTAAAGATAAGTTCGATCCCGTTCGGACTTTGCCATTAGGAAAAACCCTCGCGGGACCTACGCTCTATAATTATTATAAGCAAGTAAAGTAAAGCAAGTCCCATATATCCTTGATAAGGTGTCATCGATTGTGAAGTTAAGTTTTTCATAATGTACTAAGCCTAATGGATCTGATAAGAATTCCGGTGTCAGTTCCTTTCTACTTGATCCGCCTTTACTTTCCCAGATTTCTCTAGTACCCAATTATTTCAAGCTGGGTAAACTTGGAAGCGACTTGGTTCCGGGACCAGACAAGTCTCGATAACCTATGACATCTCTGATTTGGTAGCCAACCACCTCTTAACCACTAGGCTACCACGATGCCTGTAATTATTATAGAAGAATAAATTTCAGTTGACCCGGTCATCTTTCAATTTACAATATGCGTGTTTTAATTGTCCTTACCTGGTCGTTAATGTGTTCTGTAATTTTTCTATTTCCATAAAACCAATATTATATTTTTCGATTTCTCCCATCTTCTTTCTTTCCAAAGTTTTATAAGCCCGGGATTTTTTTCCACCGTAATTATTTTTTTATTGCAAAAAATATCTCAAGCTGTTCGCAAATGTTTTCCGTATAATTTTTTATACTAATAAATGCGAGCTTTTACTAATACGCGTATGGTAGTTTATTTTTGTGTAAATCATTAATACGTAAATAAAAACGTTAAATATTTCGAATAAGATAAACATTAAAATTATAGATACGTACGTTGTAATTTATAAAATAAACACCCCCCCAAAAAAAAAAAAAATTCTTCCCCCCCTGTTTTTCATAGTTCTGCGCGCTTTGGGATAAGCTATAAAAACTCACCTAGATATAACCTTTATGATGGTGTATTTTAAGTGCATCAACTCTCTTGACGGTAATTTTTTTAATATTCCGTGCAATTTTTATTACTATTTGGAATTTTCGACTTTATTTTTCCGTTTTATTATTTCTCCATCGCTGTCTAGAGGAATTTTTTACTTTTATTTATCCGACATTTTTTATTATCCATCTACGTCGACCAGCGTCGCTGACGACTTATTTTTGTCTATGTGAAATTATTCCTCGCGTATACTGACCACAGTATGTGCATATCGGGGCATTGTTTCTTAAAAAACTGAATTACATCACGAAAGCTCTTTGTTGTTCATAAAATATGGAAACGATATATAGAATGGAAGGAGAACTTTGCAATTGTAAACTTTTTTTAGAATGATAAATTTTGAGATAAGATGCTTTTTTCATATTTATCGAAACAGAACTACCCGTCGTAGAGAAATTTGTTCATTCGGATTCTGTAGGAAAAAAAAATAGCGCTCAACGTTGTTTACTTTAAAAACGAACTCCGATCATAGCATATTTTTTTCTTTTAGCTGCTTGCCATGTTCAACCAAGGAGAGAGGAGTGCCTGTTGTTAATCGCTGTGAGAAAATATTCTGCGGCTATCGACAGAACTATCTTGCTTCCTGCTTCGCTCTTTCGTTTCTCCATTACTCAGTCTCATCTTTGTCCATTTGATCCGTCAGAAGCAAACTTCGTTTGTGATGCGAACCACATTTTACTTGAATGTCCTTCCATTTCTTCAGAACGCGCGATACTGTATTCCGGTCTTTTGCGTCTTGGCCTCCCTACGCCCTACAGCGCTCACAGCATCCTTTCTTTTCCGTCTCCCTTGGTTATTCCTTTGTTAGCTTCTTTCGTATGTTCCATTTGTAATATTTTCCCTTTATAATTATTAATACTATCATACCGTTGAATTGAGTAACGTCCTTAGCTGACATGCTCAAAAAAAAAACTATAATTTAATGCGGATGATATCATCGACACTGCGGAATATTACTCAAAGCCGAAAGGAAACCAGTACATGGTGGAATTCTAGCTGACCGTAATCATTAATTGGTTCAAAATACTTTCGGACATTTTGGTGATACATTTGGAACCGTGTAAATGTTAAATATTTATCGTCACTCTTCTCGTGTTACACTTAGGTTTGTCGCGCGGTGAATTTCAAGAGTCTTGTAATCGTTTTTCGAACACGGAATCATTCATCATGGACTCTCAGCGGGAAACATTAAGACGTCAGTTAACTTCTCCACCGGTCAACTGGCGACGGAGGAGATCAATCGGTACGTCTATTAAAATTATTCCCGTTTACATGTTTATTTTTTAACGGCGAAATGTATAATTTCCGCGCACTGCAGGTAAACTGACTTATTGTCAAAGTTCTGCAGCTGTTTTCTGTAATTGCCATAAAATTATCGTAGAATTATTTACGATATCCGTAATATTAACGGAGAAAACCTGTTGTATATTAATATAACAATAATTTTTTTTTTTTTTTTTTTTTTTTTACCAGAAATATTATCGAGAAGAGAAATTTTTTTCTTAAGAATTAGAAATTTAACAAAATCTAAGTAGGTGATCTAAGTCCATGTAGTTGGGTCAGTGTTAGCACCGAGCCCATTTAAAAAAAAAAACAAAAAAACAAACATGGCACTAAACACGATAAGAAAATAACTTTCCTGGTGTTGATAATGATGATGACTAATTTTATATGCCGTGTACTTCTGCAAGGCCGCATCAGAAATGCTAGACAGCTGACTGAAAACTTTGTTTAGACTCAATGTTTCTTTGAGGCTTGACGGAAGCTAGAATTTGACGTGTTGGTTTGTATTGCACAATAGAGCGGGGGGTGTTCGATAGTTATCATAGTGCAGGAACTGCGTGAAGCATTCTCTCTGCGCAGCAAGTGACCGTGTGCTGGAAGTGAATGTTCAAGACGCAATCGGCGCAAGATGATTTCTTCTTTACGAGAGTCAGCGAGAACGGTAAGGGGGCCAAAATTATCTGTTCTAATTCTACGTAATTTGTCGGCTGATGGTATCTGTAGCCATGTAAATTTTACACTGAGATATAACGGCTATGATTGGATATGTGTTCACACGAAAATCCTTACTTGTGGCAGATATTTTTGCGGAGTTTGATGCACACTTGAGACGCTAGTTTAGTTAATTAATCTACGCTAGTTCACTACGTTTTATACCAGAATCGTTTGAAATCCAAATTAAAATAATATAAGCTTCGATAGAAGTAAAACAACCGCTTTAGCAACAGGATGCTGCTTAGTGCGTGTGCCGTTATTTAGACGCAATACAGCTGAATGCGAATCTGTGAAGATGACCGTTTGCTTCAAGATTTGTAAGTATCGAACGGTCAATCTAATTGTTCTTATAATTCCACTGATAGGACTGAGAAGTACCGCGGCAACGGGTGACGAATAAGGGTTTCTTCTCTAGATCGTATTCTACTTGAAGCGATGATTTAGAAGCATCGGTGACGTCAAACTGTTCAAGTATACTTGCTGTATGCTTACGATTTTTTTCAATAAGAAGTGCACAGAACAGTTGATCTCCAAGCAAATCGGTTCTCACGGTGGTAAATCAGAGCCGTGTATAATTCTGATATACCGAATGTATATCCTCTGCGATACTATTTAGAACTAGTTTTATGCAAGTGAAGAAGGCATGGTTTGTATTATTTTTTTTTTTTCTGAGAAATTTATAGCCTGATGCTTAGTTACACGGGAAGATTTGAAACCTGCTGCGAGATGCACATAAACCTTTGAAAAAATTTGAATTCGACGAAATTTAGGAGTGCCATTTCACCCAGGTCATTTAATAGGCTAGCCCCGTTGAAGTAAAAATCCCAGAACAGATTCTTAAACTGTTTTATTTACTGCTTCTAAAAATACGCCAAAGTACCATAGTTTATTTTATAACGAAAGAAAGTGCTTTATATTGTGTCATAAACGACCTAGTGTGTCTGCGCTAACTTTCGTAACAGATTTAGTTTCTAAATGCAACTCTTCTTTAACATATTAATATACGGGGTTTCCATAATAATCTATTATCTAAAGTTTCGATCCACAATATTTTACTACGTTGGGATAGCGTGGTGTTAAGGTGACTGCTGATATCATGAAGACACCTCCGCTGCCTGCAGAAATGTGTTCCGTGAATAGATTTACCGGAATCCAGCCCTTATGGTTCAGATTACAAGTCTATCCAGCGTCGTCTGCATTAAACTCTGTGCCGAAAAAAATATCTGAACATGTAAGAAATAAATCCAAATCATCAGCGAATATCCTTTTATCGGCGGAAGGATTTCATTAAAGAAATTTCCTTAATGGCGATGTTAAACAGTATCGGGGTCCTGCGGAACCCGTTGTGCAACGTATGCGGAGCTTCTTCCTAGTTGCATGCCCCTGAAACGAACGGTTGTTGAGAAAGCTTTGTATGATCATCGGAAGTCGACCCCGGATATTCCATTTTTAAAGCTGGTATGCATAATGCTGTACTTGCAAAGCTCATCGAAATCTTTTCAGATATATCTAGGAAAACAGCTAAGAGATGCATTTTGCAAGAGATGGTTGTATATATAGTATGTCCCACTTTGAAGATGGCATACTTGTTGATCCGGCGTCAAAAGAACAGTGCGAAATCCGTGTTGCATCCTATTGATTAGATACTGTTTTTTTTTTTTTGTTTTTTTTTAGTTCCTAGGTATAAGTGGAGTTGACTACCAGTTTCTCAAAAACTTTACCGATGAAGTAAGTGTATGTTACGAAGCGAAGGATTTTTCTACGATTTAAGAATCGGTACGACCAGCGTGAATTTTTCCAAAGTGTGCTTGGATAACATCTCCCGTATCATCCCATATTTTGTTATATATTTGTAGAAGAATTGTTATTCTTCAACAGTGAAATATGAAATTTATCAGTACCCGCAGCAGTATTTTTCGTACTTCTTATCGCTGTTTTTAGTTCAAATAAGGAGAAGAATTGATTGTATGGCTCTACATTTAGAGGAGAAAAGTCCATCGCCGCCGATTTTGCATTATTTTTAAATTTAAGGAATGGCCGGAGTAAATTCTGATTATTCGAATTTCCTGCAAAAAATAATAGTTTTAAGTATAATTTATACACCTCTTATATTGAACGTGTACAAAAGTTAAAAATGCTACTAATAAATTTCCGATAGAAAAACAGAATTATTTCGAACATGTTCCAGCGGATCATATTGACAAAATAATCAACAACATTAATATAGATAAGAAAATCAGAACTCTTCTTTTAGCAGTTATTTACACGTCACCGAAGAACTAAACATGAAAGTTCACAATAATAATCATGCGTTACTGTTAAAGAGCAGTCAAGAGTGTCAAAATCATGTTTCCTTTTTCTTTTTCTTGGACGTATGCGGAATCTCTGCCTAGAAGAAACTGTGTTAGAAAGGGAAGAATCAATTAAATGTTAATCCGGTCAGAAACGAAGGCAGAATGAAGAAATGGGATAATAGTCAAAAATAGAAGGGATAAGATGTAAAAATTCCGGCGTTTTTCAGCTTGGTAAGCACACCATATCGCCCTACGCGGTCGAAAGCTTTTTCTAGGTCAAAAAATACCGAATATAAGTATTGCTTTCTATTTTGGACTGTAAGTATCTACCTTTGTGGGCTCAAACGGTGCAAAATTGCAGATTTTGATGTACGGCCACCACCGACCTGGATTGCAGATAGAATCTTCAAACATTCTAGGACGGAATAGAGACGCCTATTCACCATTTCTCCAGAGTTTTTGAAAGGACCGATATTAAAGAAATGGGCTTGTAACTTTGAGGAAGGAAAGGATATCTTTGTTTGATTTAAGAACAGGGATTATTATAGCAGTTTTGCAGGAGTTAGGGATGTGAGGGCCAGATTTGATTATAAATATACAGTGGGGATCTTTTAGCGGAAGGAGAAAGATGTTTCAGCGTGAGTGGGTAATATTAAACTTTGAATCATCGGCTTGCCCCCAAAACTCTTAATAGTTCTGCTTAAAAATAAAAATAAAAAAAAGTCCTCGCAATAATGTAGTTTATTTTTATTTATAATAATCCTATTTCGAATGACACAAACCCCAGGTAACCTTTATATTTTGGTTTTCGATTCTACGAAAAAATAACAGCTGACAGCCTATGCTCTTATTAAGCAGTGTGCTTTTTCTACTGATCGACAGTTAAAAGTTTTACAAATGAACAGTAAAATATAAATTAGTTCCTATCCAATAGCTACCTCTCAATCGCTTCACGCACGCGAGAAAAAGAAGATATATTTTTTCCGAAATTTTAAGTTTTCGACACCCTGAAGGCTTAACTTTGAAACTTTAAATCTGGATACTTCAAACTAGGGAAATATCCGGAAATGCGCATATTTTCGTTCGAAATTTTAACTATAATACTCGTGACGCAAAAGGGGGGGATAGGTTATTTTTCGCGCTTTCTTGTTTGTATCGTGGTAGGTTTGTGAAAAGTTTGATGAACCTGTTTTTTCACATTTTAAGTGGTCGGCAACATAGTGCACTTAAGGGCGATTCGTACTATACAGAATAGAACGTGACGTGACAAAGTTGCCTTCGTTGGTTTTCTTCGTGCACATCAGCTCGCATAATGTGCATGTACACCGATAAAAACCATTGAAAATAATTTTTCCATATTACGTTCTGTCGCTCTAGATATCATAGAATCGACCTTTATATTTTATGTGCTTCGAACATGCATTTTTTGAAAAAATATTTCATCTTTCAAGTATAAAAATAACATTTTCAAGAAATCGAATCTTTATAACTTTTTACGCTCACAGATATATATATATATATGTGTGTATATATATATATATATATATATATATATATATGTATGTGTGTATATATATAAAAATAAAATTTCACTTTGCGGATTAATTAATCAGTTATTTCACGCATAATGTTAAAATTTTTTAATATTATTATGTAAAAAAAATTATAATGGCTAAAAATATACGATTTCTTATTTTTAGAGAAGTCAGTTACATTAATTAATATTCAAAACTTGTTCTATTGAAAACCACATACTTAAAATATTCAATTTTCTACTGACGTCCAACGGTTCTATTTCGTTTATTTAATACCATTAAAAAAAAGTAATCAAATAAATTAAATAAATAAAAACGCGTATTTAAACAAGAACGCGAATTCAGTTATATTTTTCGTAAAATACTGGCTTAAATTCAACTTTTACAATTGAAGCGGTGCCTCTGTTTTTCGATTACAAATTAGAAAAAAAAGAAAAAATTCAATTAACTTTCCGGTAATATTCGAAAATAATCGATGTTACGATAGAAACCTTCACAAATACTGCTTAATTTTGTTGAAACCTTCTGGCTACGCGACTATCTGTGACAGTGATATATTGGCGGACACTAAAACAATAGGGTAGGCTTAACGGCGTTCGCCTCTTGAGGGTCGCAGTTCCGTCCAATAGCTAATGAAACATTAATCTTAGACGTTTGTACCATTTTTTGGTATGTAATCTGACTGACGTTGGAGCGGAAAATAATAATAGCAAAAATAGTTGGCAATTTTATTGAAGGAAACAGATCAGATTTATAAGAAACGCGTGTCCTGCTGCCCATGAACTACAATAGTATTATGCCCTGCCGATGGAATTTCAAAGTATTACAGCGAGCAACCTTTTCATCCCTCACTTCGTGTCCGAAGATGGCAAAAAAAAGCAAATGCAACATCATCAAAACAGTGTCGATGAGCCCAGCGTTCACGAGTTCGCGTCCGTACAATATAAAACTAACGTGCTCGCGCGAGATAAGCTACTAAATATGTCTGCACAACATCGACAGTTACATAAGAGCAGGTGTAAGGGGCATTCTCCTTCACTGCGACAAATATTGACTTGCTACAGCGCAACAGCAACGGTACTACCGAAGCCACGTTAAAACATTTCGTCAGGTGCACAGCGAATATTGTGATGATATCCCTCTTAGGCCAAGACTACACTGCAAATGTCACGTCAGTCATCCGATTGCTTGGCAACTCGCCTGGTTACTAACTACTTGCAACCAGAGCATCAATCAGTTACTCGCCATAGTTTTTTTTCTTTTTTTTTTTTTTTTGTAATTAATCGTGATCTTAAAATGTCTTAACAAATGAACTTTGCTCGTCTGAAACAAACACGATGATGTAATCAAGCTTACTTGTATTGAACTACTCATTGAATAAATATATATTTTACTTATGTATTGGCTTTTCATATTCAAGTATTGAAATAATTGATTGATCTCGGAGAGGTATTCCCATATATTTTTCAAAACTGGAACCTTTTTACGACGGTAGCAAGACAAACAGTTTTGTTTTTAAAATTGCAGCGATTAACGCGTCATTGTTATCCGTGATAAATAAAAAAAAAAAAAAAAAAAAACATAAATAATTAAGTAAATACCAGAAACCACTGAAAACACGACAGAAAGAACAGCCCTATTCGATTCGATAGCGACTAGAGCTCAGAGTCACTATCCCGCCGATTCACCAAGCAGCCAGACGACAAACGTGACACTCCTGCTCTGGCCTCATCCTAACCGGACGCAAATTCGTCAAAGGCTCCAACAACTAGGAGAGAGCATCATTACGCGCATAGATTTTTAATCGATAGAATATGAATCCCCGGAAATTCTCTGTGTGGGTATGCTTTCCTCTCGGATTTCATATTCTCCGTGAAAAATGTGTGTTTCCGATGAATGGCTCAAGCTAGAATTAAGATTCATTGAAGAATATTACGCGCACACACGGTACATGCATGTATGTATATGTATATGTATAATTTCATTGAAGAAAACCGTGCACACGTGACGCAAGACAGTGGTAATTGCTGTCAAAGTGGGTGTGTAATGCGATGAGCAGACATTGTCTAGAGATATTTCAGCGGCGAGGATGCTTGTCTGGTCGGCGACCATTCAATTCGCTGCCCGCTTTACTAAGCCTGATGATAATTACCGAGTTTATTAGGCTGACAGTAATTAAACGGGGGAAACAGACAATTAACGCAGTGTCTAGAAGCGAGTTTTTTTCTCATCTTCCGAGCGTACGAATTCGGCTGATATTCGTAATTATCTGTCGTGTTGTTTTTTTGCTGCTATTTCCTTTTTTAAAGGGGTAATAAAATGAGTTAACGAAAAATAGTGTGACGTTAGTTTCGAGGATTAAAAGTTTTCTCATTTTAGCAGTGCGATTATAAATGGCTGACACGATTACTTTGTCTTCAATTCATTCTGAGAACTTTCGCCTTTCGCGTATTTAATGATTACAAACGCTACAAAAAAATATTCCAATATGTTTGTGACTTAGCTGATAATTGGCACCGCCACAGACGTGTGTAAAAGTTGACGTCAAAAATAATCATCGTTGAAAATTCTATAAATTTTGTATGAACGATTTTTTATTACTGACTTTTAAGAATACGAATTAAATAAAAAATTTCCTCCATTATAATAATATCTATTTGAAAATTTCTAGTCCCACGCTACATTTTTTTATTGGAAATTGTTACAATGTTTTTTTTCTTTTTTTTTTTTTTTCTTAAAAGAAATACCGATACTTGAAGATTTAGTATAAAAATTTAATTAAAATGCACTAAAAAGTAAACTTTTTTTTTTTTGTTAAAAAACATTTTATTTTGCAATTTTTAGCATAGTGCTTATTTTTGTCTTGCTAAAAACGAATTTGTTTAAAAATGACAAACTTGTAGCGGCGCTATGGTGTTTTAATAATATTCATTTGCTTCATTCGAATCGATATTTATCCGTGGTAATTAACATTAGTGATGCTTTAATTTTTTAAAATTACGTTTATATATATATATATATGTATATATATATAATATTTTAAGTTAATATTATATTAATAAATAAAAAAAATGTTACCTAAAAAGACCCTCGCCTCTTGTTTTTTAAACCGTTTATTTTAATGATTACTCAGTTTATGTTCGCCGATACTGCACTACGGTATTATACTCACATGGTACCACCGTTGACTGGTAGGACACTTTCGAATGAACGAGGAATGATTAAAAACTATTAATGACGTTAAAATATATATATATATATCAAGAGAATCCCGCCTAAGCATCTTTCGATCAACCGTTAAAATGCAGAAATAAGCAGAGTTATAGGCCTATCGGCCTTGTTCATTTAGAAGTGGCATGCTAATAAAAAATAAATGAATTCCCCTTATTAACAAACACTAAATAAGCATAAATTTATATTTTAATAAATTGAAATTTAAAGAAACCTTTTTCGGGCATACCCCATCATCAGCTAACAATATAGAGGAACTAAAAACTTAAGATACACTGCAGGGAAATAATGAGACTACATGTGTATATAAATGAAAATAATAGGCGGATCCGATGGTAGAACTGCACACAATCAAATGCGGTAAAATATGTAAAACATAAAAGGTGAGCGAATTTGACGGACAAAGTATTCAAAACATAATTAAATTTTAAATAAATTTATTTATTTTATTTATTTATTTATTTATTTTACAATTTGTTACTGCACAGCACAATATAATAAAAAAGAAAATAAAAGAAATCGTACAATTAACAATACATAGCTAAAAGGAATATAGTATATACTAAACATGCACGTGCGCTAAGAATTGATATAAAGTACTACTTAACACACACCTGCGCACGCATGTAGCTATACGTATATATATATATAAACTCGGCCATTTTAGCCTCGTAAGGGGCTGTGCCCCTTGACCACCCTTGCTTTCATTTCTGTTTCTTTCTCTCCTATACTTAGTATAAAATGATCAAAATTTACAACGTAATTCTTACTGGCATCAACACAAAAAAAATAACATAATCACAAAAATCGTATCCTAAAATTTAACTTTCATTATATAAAATTAAGGCATTTTGCGTTACATAAAATTGGGACAATTTTTCTAATTTGGAGTAGTCTAGGAATTACGTTGTAATTAATATATATTAATTGTAATGTACTTCTTAGGCTACCCCGCATTAGAAAAAATATCCCAATTTTATGGAACGTTTGTTATATTTTATAGAATTTTTGTGATATCGTTATAAATTTTGATCATGTTGTACAAAGTACAGAAGAGAAAGAGGCAGAAATGTGAGTAAAAGGGGTCAAGGGGCGCAACTCCTTGCGAGGCCAAAATGACCCAAGTATTATAATGTAGCCAAAATGACCCAAGTATTATAATGTAGCCAAAACTGTTTTGGGTCTGCTCGCATTTTGCTCGCTTTAGCACATTCATAATTTACTCTTGCAAATGTTATTTTCGATTTTAGTTCCTTACGTAAATTGTTGAAGATAATTTTGAAAGGTTGATGTTTTGTTTTTTTAAACTTAAACCGGTACTTATACTTTTCTTTTATTGAATTTATTATCTCTTTAGCGATTGAACGGAAATATTTACTTTTACTTATTTTTATCCGCGATACGGTTTTACATGAAAACGTCCTGAATTGTCTTATCAAAGTAAAATGCTACATAATTGCTGTTAATGGATTCATACGACAGTTGCCAATTAATTGCTCTTAATATAATAGGTTATAACAAATACAAATCTAACAAACAAAACTTTTAAATATAATATGAGATTGCTTACTTAGAAACGCGTTTCGGCTATAACCCATCATCAGCTAACGACACAACTTAATATATGTGATCAGAAACAAATTCTAAAAGAATTTAGATTTGTATTTGTTACAACTTACTATATTCTATAATTGACAAACAGGATGTTAAAAGATTCTTTATTAAATCGCTCTTAACATATTATACATCAATAAGAAGTTCGCTTTCTTATAATTTTTCACGAATAAATCTTTTTGCTTCACATTCTCACGGGTGGCGGTACCCTTAGATCATCCCGAAATGGCCAAATCAACATATACACGTAAGGGAGACCGATCATTTCGTTGAAACAACAACTCTTCCTCCTCAACCGCAATATTTCCTTTCGTTCCTGTTACTAAGTCTAGAGTTCTAGCAGAGATATTACAGACTTTATTGTAAGACATATTAAGTTACAAATCTCTATCATTTCCATTAAAACATTAACGGTACTATTGAAAGTCTTTGATACACTAAATAATAGTCATCTAACGGGAAAGCAGGTATATTAAAATCACCAAAAATCAATAATTTAAAATTCGTTCGTAATACGTAATCGGAAAGTTTATCCTAAATGTTTGAATGCACTGTTCTATTACAGTTATAGGTAGAAAATGAAGTATTCCAATTAACAAAACAGATACTTCGGTATGTACTTTAACATATGATCACACGACATATTTATCGCTACAACACCATTCGCACGTTTCGATCTTAAAGATTGTTTAACAGCAATCGGTACGCCTGCACCACGTTTAGTTTTAGTTAAATCGTAATCCCTATCTTGTCTATGAACAGCGGTACCCCTATCATCTAGCAACTCGGAATCGTTAAAATCTACATTTAACCATGTGTCTCAGTTAACCCAATAACGTCGTAATTATTACTTAAGCTGATAGAGTAGTCAGTTCATTGTTCTAAGCCCTCGTACTACATTTTGGTAAAAACTAAGCTTGAACTTTTCAATAATTTACTCCCATTACTTATTAAAAATCGAATAAAAGCACGAAATATATGTAAATCAAGTAATACGGCCAGAGTAAAGTGAAAGAGACGAAAGAAATTGACGTAATTAGCCGGAGCATAACATACATACACATTCGCATACTTAAACATAACTTAGCATAAATGTATGTAGAAAAATAGTTATAAACACATATAAACGATAACATTAGACGAAGAAGTGCAACGCGGAAGATGGGAAATTTAAAATTCATCCTGAACGAAGCAACGATTTATCATAATCAGCCAGTGCTCTTATCACAATCCGTTAATTATCCTATCTACGATACAGTTACAATTTTACCGTCTACCGTCCAGACGCTCCTACCGCCGTATTTCGCAGATAACTGTTCTACCACATTCATTCTGCGCTTAGTCAAGTGCTCCCTGAATATATAGAGAACAAAAATCAAAAAGCAGCTTAAATTTTTCAGTTTCTATCGAGTGTACTCTGTGTTGTCAGCTGATCGAAAAATGTTTCCAAAGTAAGTTATTTTAATTCATTAAAGTAAATTACTTTATATTTTTGTTTATTATTAGAGAATTTATAAATATGAACAAATATTTACATGAAATTCTAATATTATACCCGGGGGCGAGCTTGAACAAATTCCCCAATGTAGACTAATTTTTTTTATTTATTTTATTTTCTAAATACAAATCTATTAACAGTTTTTGAAGAATCCTAAACCCCGTTAGTTTCCATGTGTATAACAGCTGTTACCGGCGATTTCGTTCATGTTAGATTCGCAATATTTGTGATGGAACACAATCGTTTCGCTTTTTCTCTTTTTGAAAAATTTGATTAAACAAGTGCTCTGATAAATAAATCATCTCGCTACGCGAAGCGGTTGTAAAACGTTCGTTTGAACTTCTTTCTACAAGTGAAATTTCT
This sequence comes from Icerya purchasi, assembly GCA_039619475.1. Taxonomy (NCBI): domain Eukaryota; kingdom Metazoa; phylum Arthropoda; class Insecta; order Hemiptera; family Monophlebidae; genus Icerya; species Icerya purchasi. Next base: position 141,077,611 of record CM077116.1, read on the forward strand.
TAATTCCGGGCCATTTTAACTGAATACCTTACATTATTATGTAGTTTAGACACTTCAAGAAATTATTTGCGACGAAGCTCGGAATAGCGCTGGAAAAACAATTTGATGTCGGTGTTTAACTTTAGTTTATTTCGCCCTTAGCAATTGACTGGCTTCTCTGTAATGTTTCTAAATTTTAATTAATTAATTAAATATTAGGATCTCTAATAACAACTACTGACATTAATATTGCAAGGAAAAGTTGACGGAGAGCGAAGACGCGCCAGAATGCCCTGGCTAGATAATGTAACAAACTGGATAGGCATCAACTTTTTTTTTTTTTTTTTTTTTCTTTGGGCGCTTCAACACAGGACATTTACTCAACACAAAGGACTAACAAATGATGATACGTAGAGATTTGAAAGTTATATCAGGAATCGATTAGAAACAGAAGAAATGAAGGTAGCCTTAATACAGGAACAACAGAAGGAGAAGGAAGAACAAGAATGTAGTGGGCACAGTAGGGAGTATCGGGAAGCCAAGGCTAAGCAAATTAGAATAAAGGACTGCGCGTTCCGAAGAGAGAGGAGCATTCGAATGGTGATTTACATCACAGGTCAAGGCATCAACAATATAAGGGAACTAACGGACATAGAGCGTAACAGAAAATTACTAAACAGATTGGTCGCCAACGTTTAGGCGGATAAGGAGAAGAAGAAGAATTGAATATTCCCGTTATTTTTTTATTTGATTTTATAACCATATACATATATTTAATAACACGTATACGGTGTTTTTTTTTTGTTTTTTTTTACGGCCAACCACTTAAGTTAACAAATATCGCGGATGATAAAGGTTAATAGAAAAATGAAATCATCGTCTAGTATCGCTGTGTCGGCAAAGTTTGTTTTTTTTTTTACCCCCCCTTGGGTTTGCTAGCAAAGAGCATTAGCCCAGCAAAAAGGAATAGACACATGGAATAGAATAGAAATTATATTTTTATTCTGTCGACAATGGAATCAAGGAACACCCCTAGGACAGGAACAACAGAGATAGTAGGTAGAGAAAGAACATAAGAGGCGTTGAAAGGAGCAGGAAGACCAAGCTTTAAAAGATGACAATAAAGTAACTCACGCTCGCGAGATAAACCGGAGCACTCGAAGAGCACGTGATTCGCATCGCAAACATACTGGGAACCTTCAGGATCCAATGGACAAAAAGGAGAATCAGCCAAAGAGAAGCGATTTAGTGAAGAAGGAAGGAGACTATGCGAGAAACGGAGGCGAGATAATTTAGTAATTATGGACCGACGCAAACTGGGAAACTCATAGAACCAAGGACGAGGGGTCGGCAAAGTGATTCGAAGACAGCTGGACTATTTCACTGGGAAAAACGCGAATTATAAATATACTTCAAACGGTCTTCATAATAATATCAAAAGTTAATCAACAAATCGCGATACAGAGGTCACTCTTCGAGGAGGTAACCTACGCCTTTTTCCTGACTACGAATAACTGTTTGACGAGTGAAAACAAAAAAAGGTTAACGAGGTGGGGGGGGGGGTAATGTAAAATCTCACGACGGTAATAACAATAGAAATAGAATTTTCGTATTTCATCGATTACAATTACACCGGTTGGCGATGTTAATTAAATATTTAAATTTTAGAAGCTACACGAAATACGACATCAATGATAAACAGGCGATAAGCGAAACAAGAGACCTAACACAGTCAGCTTCGTTCCTACGGTAACTTTCTGGTAAAACATCGAATTTTCCTAATTTCCTCTTCAGTTCGTTACGTAAACGATGAAACGTGTATGATATAGTACTCCCTCAGAGATACCACCACGGTCTCGCAAATACCGCGAACGTAAAATTATATTACTAAATTATTATTATTACTGATAAAATTAGTAATCGAAATCAAAAACTAAAGCTACACAGAAATTATCTAATATTATTATTTATAAAAACAACAACATCGAGACATGCTTCTTCGAAGTACAAATTATGTCATCGCGGTGAAACATGAATAATCTTACATCCCACGATGATGTAGTTTGTACTACGAAACATGTCTCGGTGTTGTTTTTATAAATAATAATATTATTTTACTTTAGGTTTAATTTACATACGTGATACGGAAATGGATAATACTATATTCGATATGTTTAAAATTAGTAATAATTGTTTTTTAAAATCGATATTATTTAACCGACCGATCGCTGAAAATACACAATTAATAAATGTCTAAACATATATATATATATATATATATATATATATATATATATATATATATACATGTATATATATATATATATATATACATGTATATACATATATAGGAATAAAAAAAAGGATTATTTAAATATAATAGAAAATTTTACGTATCACCGTTGCCGAGTAATCCGTTGGATTGATGTTCCGATATCCTTTGGACGGCCGAGACTACCATCGATGCAAGTAGCATCCTTTAATTTTGCTTTTGCTGTAGTTTCGTTATGTTTCGCATTCCGGGACTTCACGTGTTTATATCAACCGAAATTTCAAGCGAATCAATTCATCAATAACACGACCGTACTATGACTGAAGACTTGACGTTTACCGATACTTTCGTCACGATCGGAAGAAACTAAAAAACAACAATTTCACAGAAAGTTATCGGTCGCAGTCTTGAAATCACGTCTTTTTCGATCCTTTCTTTCTTTGTTTTTCCTTGACCAGTCACAGTTATTTCTGTCAGTGGCCATCCGATTGACTCGGCGGGACCGTATGGTAACCTATTCATCCCTGACCGACAATAGGATCTCACGTACACACACTCACAGTTTCGCTCTTACCGCGTTTTCTGAAAATTTATATTTTATTTTATTTATTTACAGTCTGTGCAATGTAATGTACACATTACAACGGAAAACAAGAGCACAGAATAAATAAGTAGCGGGGGGAGAGAGAAAGAAAACAGTAGTAGAGAAGATGGTTGAAGCAAAAGGAAATGCGACAACTAATAAATCCCCTTTCGAATATGTACAAATGAATGAAAAGGAGTGGGCACTTCCTACTCTACTCCAATTCTCCTCCTGCGCAATGCTATCAGTAGCTTCTTTCTCCCGTTTTACTCTTACTTCTTTCTTTCTGATTGTTCCTTTTATTCTCTTTTATAATTCTATCTCTCACAGGGAAAGTATTTTTGTTCCTCTCTCGCTTGATCCGCCACCCCAATATTACTAGTATTTGTTTTTTGCTCTTCGATTGTTTTTCTCATTTCTCTTTACCTTTCCTTTCCGTTCTCCTGCTTTTCTAATAACGAAGGTGAAAAAGAAAAAAAAACGGCACCCGTGATATGGCAAAATTTTACACAAATTTTAATTATTTGATTAACAAAAAATGTAACAATCTTGATGAATTTCTCGGCGCTATCCGTGATAATTTTGAACGTTTTCTCCCGTGCGTTTGCGTTTACATTCTCCGCGAACGTAGTCTTCCCGTAGCGGTTTTCAGAGTTCGCTCACGCAACAAAAAAATGCATTTATCGCAAAGACCGTAGAGGTAGCTTCGAGTTTTCGGGATTTTATCGAAGTGCCCCAAAAGTGATAAGCGAATATGACAGTAATCTTCACCGCTTTACATTGTTCAACTGATATTTGGTGGTTTTTTATGTTGAAAACACTTCTATATCAGTTTCAGGTGAAAAAAAATACTTTTTTTTTTCGCATTTTAGAAGGCGAAAGAAAAAGAGAAAAAAAATCGACAACTTTCGCAATGTTTTAAAATGAGTTGTTACTCTTTTATTTCTGTAAATAAATTCGAGCGAGAGAAACATGGGGGGGATAGCTCAAAAAGTCAGTTAATCCGATTTAGCATTGAATAGGGAAAAAATTGAAGAAAGTACGCAATAGGATTAAACGAATCACTAGACGTATACACCACACTTATATAAAATAATAATATATTTAAAATTATACACTGACGAAGCTAATAGGGTCATGACCGTGGTACATATTACTAACGTTAATTTCAAAATGAAAATACAATAAAAAGAATATATCGATTTTGAAAAGGTCGATTATAAATGAGATCGATTATTACCAGAGGCGGATTAAGGATATTTATGGAGCCCGAGACTAATCTCGAATGAGGGACCGGGGCCCCCTTTTGAAGAAGAAAGGGGAGAAAAAATTCATTATCATCTGTGTGCAAACAAGTAAAAAGAAAAAACCCACTGCGTACGTACGAAGGACTAATAAAATTAAATATATACTCTCTTTAAAAAATCAACTTTCTTACCCTAAGAAATTAAATACCTGCGTAAATTGAATTTTAAAATAAAGGAATTTCATATATACGCATATTTGTACATACTAGTATGTTAATATTTTTAATTTTTTAATAATTAATAACATTTTATACGAAATTAAACATGCATGTTTAAAGTTTATGTGATCGGAAAAAAGTGAATGAAACACGCGGTATGATTTATTAAATTTTTCAAAATACAAATATATATTTATAAAATCAGCAGTCGATTAAAACTCGCTTTTATTTTAAATAATTTTTATACAAAACGTATTCAATTTCAATTTCAATGAAAAATAAAATATTGTTAAAATTAAGAATACAATTTAGAACAATTGCAAAGGTATCAGAATACTTAAATGGAGAATTGTGTTATTAGTCGATAATGTTTATTTATTATTTGAAATACGTACGTTAAAGGACTCATTTATTTTTTTTTAACGCAATAAATTAGACGAATCGTAGAAAATTTCTGTAAATATTCGTTTTATGTAGCATTTAGTTTATTGGGGTTGGGGGGGGGGGGCAGAGAAAGTTTTATAAAGAAAAGCTATATAATTTTATTAATGAACTCGTATATATTCTTTTTTTTATATATAAAAATTAACCGAATTCTTTTCAAAATAAGAAACGCAAATTTAAAATCTTGCATTTTTACAGTTTAAATTTTGCACGTGGAAAATTAAATTGTTCTCTGTTCAAGAGCGCTGAGCTCCTTGGAGATTGGGGCATAGCCCCCCGTAGCCCCCCTTAGATCCGGCCCTGATTATTACTATTTTAAGATATATATATAAAAAAAAATGTTAAAATGATTATTAATAATAATTAAACTTGAATTTATGTCTCTAATGACTTATTTAATAAGTAATAGAAATATAATGTGTTTATCAAATTTTAATCTTGTGCAATATTGGAAGAAAAATATCTCTTCTCTAGATGGCTAAATGTTGCCCCCTTGCCTCCCCCCCCCCTCCGATTAAAGGAAAGAGACGAAAAATTTCTTTAAATTATCTACGGTACGCAAAATATTAATTTTTTTATAAAAACGGACGTTTTTTTCACTCATGAGCAACCGAATTTCTCCCTATTTGCGAAAAGAGGTTAAAATGTGTCCTAAACTATAACGCTCGGCTGCCTTCCGATAGAGTCCGGCGAAGCTTCCGAATAAGCTTCATAAGGAGAAAAATGTTTCATTTTCTTGCCGATATCATTTTGCAGAACTTGCAGAGTGTTGTATGTACTCTATACTTCCTACTTCTATGCGAGGATTTTGTTTCTTTTTTATTTTTTCTTTCAGTTTTTCGGAAATTTCGATTTCGACATAATTTTCGCCAGTTTGAACATTATTCATTGTCTCATAGGTCGGAAATAAATCAGGTACACTCTCGTGTTTGGTCCGCAGATCGGATCGGGGATAGACAACTGGTGCGTGTACTTTTAAACTCCGTGTATAAATGTCGCAAACTTAATAGATTATTAAATTGACTACTTCTCCGCTTAGCGAAGAGTTCTGCGACACTCGGGCGCATTGCTGTGAATTTAACGTTTTAATTAATTAAAGAAATTAACCGAATTAACGGCAATCGAAAAATGAAAAAATTACCCCGATATTTCGTCTTGAGCAAAATTAGAAAAGAGATTTTTTCGCGCGTCTTTGCTGAAAATTCTTCGAATTCTAAAGAATAAATCACGCGAGTGGAAAAAATTAATTTACAAATCGACGGCTGATTTATGAACGACGGAAACTTCTAAGAATGTCACGGAGAGTGTTTATCGGTGGTTAGCGATAATGCGTAATTTATTAGTTTACTCCGCCCCGCATCTGCAGCTAGTCGATAAATTAATTAACACGCTTTGTCACCTGATTTATGTACACTCCGTAATATTTCCCTATTCGCCAGCAGCGTGCTTGTTGGTTTTTTGTAATGTTCGCTTTCTCGGAAAATTGTCTAATAAGAGTTACGTACCGCTATTTTTTGACATTGTATGCAGAGACAGTTTTTTCCTATTTCGCTTCTGACTGTGAAGTATTTCCCAAATTTTGTACGGGCATTTTCACATTTTTACAAATGGAGGAGGTTTTATAGTCGCGTGGTTTTCATTTTGCTCCTAATATGTACCAACTTTTAAATGACACTCTCTGTTCGTGCGAAGCTGTGTAGACTGGTGTATCCCATGAGCGCATATTGATAAGCAAATAATCGAAAGCCATTTAAATAAACGTTAAAAAAAGGGGAGGGGCGGCTAATTAGAGAGAAGTTTGTAGTGATATATGGGTCACTGACACCTGAACCATAGCGCACGTATATGTAAAAAAAGACTAATTTTTCATAAGATTCGAAACAGTAGTCATCAATCTTAACCACGAATAAATATACAGATTCGAGTAAAGTGAAATCGCTGTAAGTGACGGAAATATTACGTATCTTAAGATAACTGCATTTAATTTTTGACACTACGATTGTGACACTGCTCTGATGATGTTTATTGGTAATTTTACCAGTTTTTGTCATATATATCGATGAGAATTATATTCATTATAGTCAAAAATTAGAAATGAATATGAACTCCCGCCCACAAAGCGCTAATTTACTTTACTGACCGAATCTGAATATCGTACACTTACACCCTGTCAAGAAAGTATCGGGAATTGTCAATTTAAATCTCCCGGGTAATAGCTAGGCAGATAATTTTTTTTTTCCAGGTTGGTACAACTGTTTTGTATTATGATGCCTATTTTTAGCGCGATCTGTCAACCAGTGTGTTTACAGCAGCTGTTAAAATCAGTCGACCTTGAAGTGTTTTGTCGAAGTTTTACAATGAGTGAAAATATTGAACAACGTACTTGTGTTAAATTCTGTGTTTCGAACGAAATTTCTTGTGCCGATACACTGAAAATGTTACAGAAGGCTTTTGGTGAATCTGCTTTATCAAAAACGCGGGTTTACGAGTGGTACAGAGCGTTCAAGGATGGTCGGGAGACGGTCGAAGACATGCCTCGCTCTGGACGGCCTTCAACGAGTGTGACCGATGATAACGTCGATAAAATCAAGGAAATCGTTGCTGAAAATTGTCATGTGAGCTTGAGAGAGATGGCTCATGGATTGGGCATGTCACACGAGAGCGTACGTACGATTGTGCACGAAAAATTGGGTATGCAACGCGTTGCGGCTCGGCTTGTTCCGAAAGACCTGAATTTCTTTCAAAAAAAGTACCGAGAACAGGTAGCTGCAGACATGCTGGATCGAGCCAATTTGGATCCTACCTTCTTGGAAAAGATAATTACTGGTGACGAGACATGGGTGTACGAGTACGACACGCTTACGAACTAGCAATCGTCCGAATGACGGCCAATTGGCGCGCCAAAGCCGAAAAAACCTCGCCAAAGCCGATCGAAAGTGAAGATCATGTTGATTGTTTTCTTCGATATTCGAGGCGTGGTACACTATGAATATGTGCCAGCCGGACAGACAGTCACCAAAGAGTTTTACTTAAGTGTTTTGAGACGTTTGAGAGAGGCTATCCGTCGTAAACGTAACGATTTGTGGGTCGACAATTCTTGGATTCTCCATCACGATAATGCGCCGTCTCACAAAGCCATAATTGTGAATGAGTTTTTGGCCAAACACTCGGTAAATATCATCGAACAACCGCCGTATTCCCCAGATTTAGCACCCTGCGACTTCTTCCTATTCTCAAAACTCAAATTTCCGCTACGGGGAATGCGCTTCGAATCGATTGATGACATCAAGACGAATGCGACGCGAGAGCTAAAGGCCATCCCGGAAACCGCCTATCAGAAGTGCTTTGCCGAGTGGAAAAAGCGTTGGCATATGTGCATCGCTTCGAATGGATGTTATTTTGAAGGTGACATAATAAATTTGGATGAAAATTAAAAATTGTTCGTTTTATTTAACAATTCCCGATACTTTCTTGACAGGGTGTAAACCAATACCCAGCTTCTTTCTTATTTTGCAGTGCAGTCTAGATGTATGTTATTGTTAGGAAATATTTACACTGCGAAATAGAATACATTTTTTTTTTTTTTTAACTTCAAACAAAATAGTTTTTAAAGAGAAAAAATTTTTTAAAAAACAACACTAAAAATTTAATAAAAATCCATTGAAAAGTACCTCTATATTATTACTCGATAAAAAGATTTGAAATTTAGAATAAAGTACGACATTTGAGATATTATTCTTGAACATGACTCATAAATTAGAGAGTTTGTGCTGAAGTCAAATTGCAATAATTCAAAAAAAGCACGTTAAATATTTCTGATACTTTCAGATTGATTGTATTCTTATACACTCGGTCAATGTGGATTTTACATGTTACTACAATTTGAATTTGGTGTACCGAGGCTAATGTGAAATATCGCACATTATTTTTTACTTTTTAATGCATATTTTTATTAAATTTTGAGAGTAAACGTTAGTGTGGGATTTTTTTTTCTTTAAAAACTACTTTTTTTTTTTTTTTTTTTTTCGCAGTTTTACTTGTAACATTTTCACCGCGGTAAAATTACACTGCCAGTGCACTAAATAGCACTCTACTTAGTTGTAAAATTCTGAACATTATGTCACTAAAGGTCCGAAAAAAGTTGCTTCAAAAACTTAAACGTAACGTATTACCGATCAATGCGGGACGAGATTAGAGAAAGAAGGAAGACTATCTTAGAAGATCATCTTTTTCCAATCGAAGTACGGCACAAAAGCAAATATTCGACTACGGGGAATCAATTCCTCCGGTTACAGGTAGTGAAGAAAAACAGTCGAACTTACCAGTTCGAACATGGTACGGTTATGAGTATATAGATGAACTCGCTGAAGAAATGTATATTCAGAATGCGTTCCCTGCGCAAATATCGCATTTTCCAAAAATAACATTTTAAATAAATCATTCTTACGGATATAGCGTTATCGGAAATGATTCACTTAATTCAGTATATTTCTGCCCCGTAATTGGTTCAAATTCTACCTCTGCTTCCTTTCGGTTACAAAAAAAATAATAATAATAATAATAATAATAAATAAATAAATAAATAATACGCCTTAATATTCCGAATAATCGTTTGAAGAAAGTTGGACATAAAACATGCGTCTCAATACCATTTCCCGTGTTTTTCCATTTCCGTTGTTTTAAAAGGCTTTCCTCCATCCCCTATTATTCATTATAATTCGTGATCAAACCAATCTCCCCTTATATTCTCTTTACGTTTCACTCTGGTGTTGTGTTAGTCTTTTCTTTTTCAGAGAATATCGATTACTTTGAGACTTACGTGCTCCTACTGCGCTACCGAGGCCACTATTTTGTTACTAAAATATTCCAGCATGACCGGAGGAATCTGTCTGAAAGATCCGCGCTGTATGTACGACAACCGTATCAATTTTATTAGCCGATATTCTGTATTGATCGTGTTTAATTTTTTCAGTGCGACAACGCAATCGGATAAAATTATGTAGTTGGCGCTGAAATTTTTACCGTTTTTTCTTTCGACAGAATATGCTCATTATCTAACGTGTCGTCCACCTCTAAAAATTTGACATTAGCATTCACGCGGTTGACGTCATGGCTTGTTGTCCATCTGAATAACACGTGTTGTTTGAAGCATTTGTTATCTAGTTCGGTATTTAAGAGGATGCTATTTCACTTGTTAAGTTCTTTCTGCAGCATGTATCAACAGCAATAAAATACACTTTTAATATTTCCTATTTGAGAAGAAATAGTACCGATTTGCGTCGATTTTTTTATTTTTGCACGTTTCAGTTCTTAATTGAACATTTTTAGTTGAGACTCGTTCATTATCAGACACACAATGATTTGATAATATTCACCTATTCGGGTGTGTACACGATCGTTGTTGTTTGATAATAACTTTTTATACGAGAAAACTTCTATCTGTCTTATTTACATATCGCAGGCTGAGTAGTCTCAAAGCTCTATTTTGGGAATTGATATCCTTCGTTTTTGTTAAGTTTTTAATAATTGTCGAATTTTTAGCTAATATTAACGTTAAGAGGTTTGATGTGACCGTTGTTCATTTCTCCGATTACATTGTTTTGCGCCTTTCGTGTTAAATAAAATGTGTGAAAGTAATGAAAAATTAAATATTAAAACCAAAAAGTAAGCGACGTTTACAAAGGCTATATATTTTACGCTTTCTATACAATACACTCATTAGAGTATACCAACAGTAGTTGTAGATTAAAGCTTTCTTTAAGAAAAAACAAGTTGTTTTTAAATTTTATCGCGTACTGTGTTAAAAAAACGTTCAGTTAAAAAACAGAAATATTTCTCCGACGACGAACTGATCGAGAACTGACTGAACTGGCAAGCAGCTTCGACACGAACAATTTTCAAACTTCACCTGTACTTGCACTAATACGTATAGAAATATTTTCCTGTACCGAACAACTTTTTTTTTCCGATCTCGAATTGCTTATTTTTAACAATTTCCGCGCATCCCATTAACATTGAAATAGTAACTTTCAAAATTTTAAATCAATCGCGAAAACAGTTTATTTTTATTCAATGAACTGTTAATTTACAAAGTCATCGGTTTAAATCGTAATAATAACGAAAACTCATTATTAGTTTAAACAATAAATTCCGTAAATCCTCTTCTGTTGCGGACAAATAAATTTGTTTCCAAAATCTTCAAAATCAGTGAAATTTTTGGATCTGTTTCCTTTTTTAATATAAAAATTCAATTTATTATTGCTGACTAGTGAACTCTTTAACCAATATAATGTCTTACTAATGTCTCAGCATATTTTTCAATCTTTCTTTGATTTAACTACATAATGGCAAAAACAATGAAATAAAAAAATTAAAATGAATTAAATGGATGAAGACCCCCCCAAAAAAAAACAATATTTAGAAAAATTATGACGAAAATCATTCTAGAAAGAAATCGTTGAAAAAAAGAAAATTACTAAAAATTTTCATTATATGTATTACGTTAGAGTTCATTTCTTTTCAAAAATCTTATGTGGTGTTTGCTAAAGGAGACCAAAATATTTAAATCCGCCGCTAATCAAAACATACACGTAGTTTTAAATATGTTTGAATAATAAACTTCCCAGTTTTTAATAAACTCAAAATTAAATCCGCTCGGCTTTTCATAGTAAGCAACAACAAAAAATATCCTAGATATAAAAAATCGCGAACGCAAAGCTTCTGAAAATTGCTAAAACCAAAGTGTGATTTGGGTCTCGTAGCGTTGACAGAAAAATTGCGATGATAGCATCTGCTGAATAGTATCATGCGGCAACAATGTCGGGCTTCGTAGCGTCTGTATAAAATCTTAAGGGGTCTCGCGTAGTCTATCTCCCGGGTCTCGCATAATACATTATAAAACTGCAAAATTTGCATATTTTATTTTTAAATTCAGATTACTCCTCTATGGTTCTTATGATTCACACGAATAATTACATTACAAAAAACATAATTTTGTTATTCTAGCACTTTAAATAAGCCCGGGTCTCAGGCAGTCCTCTTGATATACTAGGTCTCACAAAGGTCTGGACAGCAACATGTATATATATATATATATATGTGTGTGTGTGTGTGTATAGTGTGTGTCTGTGTGTATGCGCGCATGCATATGTAATATTTGAATAATTAATGAATTTTTTGTGATGTTGCATATAATTTTCATATTTTCAGAACCATTTTTACATACATTTTACGTGTTTTCGAATTATTTTAAATTTTATTTTGCATACAAATCCGAATTATTATTACTATTAATGATAAGCTCAGCAAATTATTTTCGTTTTGGATTAACTATCGTTGAACTGACTAAAAATCGGACTAGTAAAGAAAAAAGGTTATGAGATAAAAGCTTATAATTAAATAAGTAAATAAAAATATTAAACTACATCATTTAGCGTGTAATAATAATTTCCGAATCGGTCAATAATCGAAAACGTTTTGCTCTTGGTTTTCGCTGTCCCCAAGATTTTTATTCCTATTCAAAACTGAATATCTCTAGCAGTGAAATTATGATATACATAATTAAGCGCGAGGCTTTACCGACGTATTTATCATCTCTTTGGACATGCGATTTTCTATGACGCCTGCTATCATATCATTTCATTTGCTCTGTTTAGCATTCAGTCAATGTTATTCGACGAACTTCTCCTACTTATCCATTCGCTCGCTTATACTTGAAATGTAAATTATTATTTTTTTATTTTTAATTAAAATTTCTATAGAAACAAAATTATATTCTTCTTATCCTATAGAGCTCCACACGGAAACGCTACGGCGACTCGTGTCCGAATTTCGTATCCATGTCAATGCCATCGTTGACATTTCGTGGATTTCGTTAGAAAGCCCTTCTTTGACAGTTACGTAAAAATAGTATGTGTTCGGTAGTTTGGCGTGGCTGACTAAAGTCACAGCAGGCAGTGTCGTCGTTTTTTTTTTTTTTTTTATTCCATCTCGCTAGGAGCTCATTAAAGCGTCTCTGTTTAGTTCGAATGCGATTTAATTGCACCCATTCTTTACGGGTTAAGTCAAACCCATTTACTCCTCCTTCGTCGGGGTTCGTAATTAGCTTCCGCTTATCTGGGTTTGATAGCTTCCATTGTTCCCGCCGTTTTATAATTTTAATATGCGTTAACGAAGGTTTTTCTTCTTCCAAAATTTTTACGTTTATTTGCAAGTTGTTTGCTTTATTATGATTTTTTTCATTCCTCCGTTAATATTTAAATTAAATACATTTCAAAATTCTCTTCTTTATAGTGCCGTAATTAATTACTGAGCGTCGGCGACTACCTATTCGTACATTTTTAGCTATACAGACACAGGCATAGTGTACTAGGCAATTGTTATATGCAACGCAGGTGTAAACACGCTAGACTACGTTCGGAACTGATTAGTAATCGTTTGATTTACATCGTTTTACAAAAGTGCAGTCCCGTCTGTGTCTGCTGTGTACTGACCTAGCGCGCATATTATACGTGGTGGTTTGCCATTGCCTTCCACGTGATTATTATTAGCGAATACTTTAATTTAATTTTTGTAATAAGTTCGATCGTCGCTCGGCATCGAACCCTTGACCTCCGTAACGGAAGTCAAGCGCTCTAGCAACTGGGCTATCGCGACGACAATTCAAAATTAATTTCAATATACAAGCATGCCAAAGGCCGTTCACATACTTATTAAATACTCTATTATAATCTTTTCCTCACTAAGTCCATATATGGTTTAAATCTCTTTTCCAGTTTGCACAATACTTTTTCGGCATTTCTGTTCTCGATAATTCATCATTATAAAGTGAATAAAATAAACAAACGTGTCTTCCCCCATCTTTGTATTTTACATAATGAGATCTTTGTATTTTACATAATGAGGAACTAGGTTCTTCCGTTTTTTTGTTGTTTTTTTTTGTTTTTGGATCTGTCAACCGGGGACCTTTATCAAGAAAAAAATTAAAATAGGAAGGAATCAATTATATCTTAATACGGTCAGATATTGTTAGGAGAAAGGAACAAATAATAGGAACAATCTGTGGAGAGGAAAAAGATAGGGACATATGAGGCGCAATATGGAGTAGGAAGACGGAGTATCAATAAAATGGAATAGAAAGCAGAGCACTCAGCAGAAAGAAATGAACACTTAATATTAAACACACGGTCCGCATCGAAACATGCTCTTCGTTTGAGTGGAAAGGACAATAAGGAGAGAGGCAACCAACGAAAAACGAAAACGGGAGGAAGATAATAAAGTATGGCTTTAGAGCGCAGACGAATAATGGAAACAACAACAAAACGACGAAGTGAAGGAAACAAAGAGAACCACGGATGTTGGTAGGAAGACTAGGTTGAACAGACAGATAAAAAGAACAATTATTGAAGAAAGAGAAAACGTATATATGTATACCTGATAGCATAATCTGAGGTGATAATTTTTGCGCCGTAGAAGGAGATTGGACGATGGGACTTTTCTTAAGAAAAGAGGTGAAAAGAAGCAAAAAGCTGAGTTCCAAGGACTCCACCGCTTCTTTACCGCAGATGCCCGAATGGCTAGGAACCCATAGCAAATCAATTTGAATGTTCTTCCGCTAATACACATTGATTCTAAATTCATAATTAACGTGAAAAGTATACATATGTACATTAATAACTACTTCATTTTTAGCCCGGGGCACGCTACACTTTTTGTACCCAGATTATGTCCCGTTACCTAATATAAGATAACAAAGGTTGAATTCTGCGTCCTACAATTTTATTTTTTTCTTCAAAAATAATTTTTATTGTGACGACTGTCTCTAGTCGTTAACAATAACGATAAAAAAATTTAACTACTCGTGGTGAGGGGGTTACACTTCCGATGAAGTGGCTCCGACTTTATACATCATTTCACTAATTTTTTAAGCCGCCTGATATCCTTAAAGTAGTCGAGGAGTAGTGTAATTTTGGCATTGGTATGCTTCTCCATCCTTTTTTTCATGTTTGCAGGCGAACAACACCTGATAATTTCAACCATCGGAACTTTCATATCTCGATGTGTGTCGCCAAGTTAAGCGGTAGGCATCAGTGATCGTGCGAAGTTGTTTTAACTACGCTTCGTATACAGTCTATATTGGAACAACTATTAGCACAACTCCACAACTTTATTCCATAGATATCCATATATAATATGTAGGTTTAACGATGGCTATATACAAACGCCGTTCGTTTTCAATGGATAACGCTGAGTTTCTTCCTTTCTAACAACCAATATAAAGAATTCTTATTTTTGCTTTTATTTCCAAACATTTTTGTTGAATATGGTGTTTCCAATAGGTGCATTCCTAGGTACTTGAATCTTTTTGTGCGATTAATTGATGAATGTTCTCAGTTTTCCGTAAAATAAATGCCCGTTGACGTTTATTTTCCATCCTTTCATAATTCGTTTATTGTTGACTGTGTAAGCGTTTGGCAACACTCTGCTGGATCTTACTTGTAGCCAGAATTGCTGTGTCATCAACAAACATGACAGTAACCGTGTGCTTTTCCGTTAGAATATCGGCCGTGTAGAAGAGATATGTCTCTTACAATCCCTAAGTTTTATTTATTTATTTATTTTTCAATAAAATACGGTTAAAAATAACGTAGTCGGTTGAAAAGGGATTTTTCTACAAGGAGTTCAGAAGAAAACAGATTAACGGTCGTTATATGTACAAATATCATTACAGTAAGAAAAAAATAAAATTAAACAGAAAAAAGTGAAAATTATATTAAAAAATATAGGGCGTAAACGTATTAATTTATATAGCTTTAAAAGTAAGCATAATTATCTGAATTACTTGAAATAAAATATATCGAATAATTTAAAGACCAAAAAGGGAAAAAAAAGAAAAAAAAAAGGAAATAGAGAAAAAGGAAAAAGAGAAAAAGTAACTGTTATTGCCTTTTCAACAATACACAGACAGCAGTGGTAGAGATAAATAAAAATAAAAATAAAAATAAAGTTTTCAAAGAAATTTTAATAAAGGCGAAAATTAATATGCAAAATTTTTACATTGCGAGGTAATTTGCAACAATTATGCAAAATATACGATTTTAAATAATTAAAAACAGTCGATATACCGCTGCTGAACTAACCTAACTGATTACTGTAATATGCAATTCTTTAGAACATTCGTTTAATTTGAATAATAATTCTGCACCATGAAAAACAAATGATTGTTTTCAAATTCCAACGAAAAACGTACTTTTTCTATTACGCTAATTTGTAAGATTTCTCCGTGAAATTTTTCATGCAATTCCCCAAAACAAATTATAAGATCTGAAAATAATTTAAATCCACGGCTATCGCGTTGTTATCTTTAAAACAAGGTCAGTCAAGCTTAATGTTTCCAGCGCTAAGGTTTAACCATCATTTACATTTACATAATACACTGACAAATATTTTTCTAATTCTACAATAACGTATTTGTCCTTTGCAGCGTAGAGCATTCTCCACTGTAAGTGTGTATATTTATGGGTGTTTTTTTTGTTTTTTTTTTTTGTTTTTATAAATTTACAAATATAAATCTAGGCGCCCTACCTGGGCTATTACGGCACCTAAACGTACTGGACATTATAGAAGGCGGCGCAGTCTGTTGGATGCTGAAAAATTCAACACAATCCGGGTGGTTCGACAACAGACGGTGGGGTGAAGTATAACTCGAAGTACGGGAAGTATGCCGGCACCATTTCAGCAGATGCGCTACAGTTGGCAATGAACCCGCAAAGTGAGGCAGGAAGACGGAGAGGGGATCTCTTTCAAAGATGTAGTTGTGTGACAGTGGAGTGTGCCCCGGTGCAGTCTCGACCGGATCGAGAAATCCGTACGCGAGATGGGAAACGGCGGCCACCATGGGTCGGTATTCAACTTTATGGGCCTAAGCCAGGTCGTTTGTTCTGACCATAGTTTGCTCCATACTTCGGAAAAGTGCATCGGAAAGACTGATAGTCCTAATCTAGGCAGTACAGCGTTGAACGGCATCGGGCTAGATAGAGTTGCCTTAGCAGCCAAGTCAACCCGCGCTCATTGCCAGGAACCCCAACATGGCCAGGAACTCATAAGAATGTGACATATACCTGGGATCGTGAAAGTTCGAATAGCAAGGTTTTTATTTTAATTAGTAGAGTTGTAACTGTCTGAGCTCTGGATGGCTTTGATAGTTTGGAGTGAGTCTGTAATAAGAAGGTCATTGGAAGAATATGTCTGAAGACAAAGAAGGATCCCAAACATTTCTGCCTCTAAAACAGAGCAGTAGTCGTTTAGGCGTTCGGTGTACATTAGCGGTTGGTGAAGGGGAATTAGTAGGACTCGATTTAGCTGCGTCTGTATACATGAGGGAAGGAGGTGTGTTTATTTAATACTACTTGAGACATGGATATAGAAAGGTTAGATGTTCTTAAGAGATCTGCTAAAGATATGTTTATAGATGTTGAGACATGAATCCAGGGCGCTAAAGCGGTCGGATTAACATGGTGGTCGCTCCAATTTATGCCTACCTTAGAAAGAAAAGTTAAAGCCTTGACCAATGGATCGCCAGGAAAGGAGCGGAATAGGGATTGGGAATAAAATTTTGAAGTAAAACTTTTTATGGGACATTACGAGTTTTGAGGCAGAGAATCAATTTGCCGAGCTAATGAAAATATCTGTTAAACTACTTGTCCTTTTCTAATGTCCATTCACCGGAGGTACGTCAAGCGAGAGAGACAGAAAAAACTTGTATTAGTAAAAAAAAAATGTTGGTTTTATAATGGATAAGAAAATTTGAATAAAACGTTTACTATGGTAAATATAAATTCTGGATAAGAACGATATATGGAACTTGTTTGGATGTTGTTTTTTCGAGATACTTAAAAATTCATTAAGATCTGAAGTATTTGTATCTTATAATGTCATCACACATAAGCCATGTTCAAATAAAAGTTTAGGATGAAGTTTATAAGGATGATGGAATCTGTGATATTTATTTTTAGTTATTGTCAATGAGGCCCCTAAAAAAACTATGCGCCAGTCGAAAACTAACGCCGTTAAACGTAAAATTTTCTATAGAATGCAATATATTTTAAATGAGAAAACAAAACCAAAAAAAAAAATACATTGAAGTAAGGAAAAATTTACTCAAAACTATAATAGAAATGATTTATAATATCAATAACCGGGCGCGGATTAAGTGTATGATAGGCCCGGAGCTGCCGAAATATTAGGGGCCTTTTTCGGAAGTGACAAGATTATCAGTTTTATAGAATAACTGAATTTTGTTTAATTTAATTTAATTATATTATTTTGAATTCACGAATTAACATACAATTATTAATGTAAACAATACCGGTAGAATTTTCGATGCCAAAAAAATAAAAAATGAATATATGTATAATTTTAAACTATGAATTTTTTTCTTGTTTTTTTTTTCTACAAATTCTTGTATAATATCGTTAAAATCTGCTGAACGGAGAAAATCTGTTTCGGTCGTTAATCTTGATAATGTCGATAATCTATCATCTAGCATGGTTAATCTGTACGCGTTTTTTTTTTTCTTTTTAATATTGAAAAAGATCTTTCCGGCTCACAATTTGTAATTGGTATGATTACAAATATTCTATATGCAGTATAAATGTTTGGAAAAACATCTATTATTGCACGTTTAACTATCGATGTCAGAGGTAGAAGCCTCTTGGGGGCCCCTTTATAAGGCGGTGCCCGGGACTGCAACCCCCCTCCCTAAATCCAATAACGATGTGTTGATAATCAAACATTACAGAAGTCTTGCATGTACATATTTATTGTTACATACATTGTTAGATATACGTTAATATGTACATGCAAGACTTCTGTAGTGTTTAATTCGAGAGTATCCGAGTATTGTTATTAATATTATAAATCATTTCTGTTATAATTAAATTTTTCTTTACTTCGATGTATATTTTTTTGTTTCCTCGTTTAAAATTTATTGCATTCCATAAAAAGTTTCACTTCTAACGCCGTTAGTTTTCGACTATTTTTTTTTTTTTTTTTTTTTAATTGGGCTCGTCAACCGAGGACCTTCACTCAGAAACAATCAAGGGTAAACGAAAGTTATGCAGTGAGGCGATCAGCTATCGCTAATAAGAAGGAAATAATGGGGAGGGGATAATGCGTGTAAAAGGAAAAGACAGGATATAACGAGCACAAAAATGAGCAGGAAGCCCCAGCCCAAGCAAGTGGGAATATAGAGCCGAGCGCTCCACCGAAAGAGCAGAGCACTCAAAGAACACATGATCGGTGTCACAAACAACCGCATCATTTGAGTGGAGAGGACAACATGGCGAAGAGATCAACGAGAGGCGAAAGCGTGAGGAAGGTAGCAAAGAATGGTTTAAGCGCAAACGCACAATGGAGACAACAACAGAACGAGGAAGTGAAGGAAACAGAAGGAACCAAGGATTTGAAGGAAGATTAGGCTGAACGGACAAATAAAAAGAGCGATAGTTTTCGACTACTGACGCACCGATTTTTGTCTCCTTATTCAAAATTTTTCGGAACCTAGGAAAGTTTAGCAAAATATTTCGTTTCAGTGGTAACAATTACAATAAAATAATCGAAAAATAATTGTTGAGAATTCTTTAATTTTCTTTTTCAAAGATTTCGAATAAAAATCCTAGCGAACCGTCTTCGTTTAGGCCGATCAATCTATTAAATACCTCATCTGAAATATTCGAAATGATTTTGCATGAGCGGATATTAAATTCTATAGTAGGAACGAATATTATTCCAAGTCAACTAACCATTCTACTATTCATCAGGTCCATAGAATAGCTGATAGAATAGCAGCAACCTTAGAAAGAGGATGGTATTGCTGTGCGGCGTTTCTCGATATTGAGCAGGCCTTCGATCGGGTGTGGCATCAGGGCCTGCTGTTCAAACTTAAACCAGTGATACCAAATGATATCTTCCAGGTAATGGCAGCATACCTATCGGACAGAACTTTTCGAATTAGGATTGGCTCAATTGTATCGGACAAATTTGCTATTAGAGCCTCTGTTCCGCAAGGCAGTATTTTAGGACCACTACTGTATCTGATCTACACATCAGATATTCCAGCTTTAACAACAACAGTAGCCGCAACATTTGCCGATGACACGTGTATACTGGGAGCGCATGAGAATCCGACTTGCGCTTCGGTTCTAGTCCAAGAAAACCTGAATAAAATTCAGGACTGGGTGAGTAAATGGAAAATTAAAATTAATCATTTAAAAAGTCAGCAGGTCACTTTCACGCTGAATAGAGGGAACTGCCCTCCCTTATACTTAAATGGGCAAGCGCTCGCTAATTGCAACATCGTTAAATACCTAGCATTGGTACTGGATCGTCGACTTACTTGGGGAGCTCAAGTTGCAAATTGCAGACAAAAAGTCATTGCCAGAATCAAGGCGCTAGGGTGTATTTTTAATAGAAAATCTAAGGTCACCCTAAGGTGTAAAAGACTAGTTTACATGGCGGTTGTAGCCCCATGTTGGAGATATGGGCTTGAAGTATACGGAACTTCAGCAGTGAGCAGTATCAGAAAACTACAGCAACTGCAGTCACGAAAATATTAAGGCAGATGGTTAACGCTCCGTATTACGTGTCAAATAAAACCCTCCATGAGGATCTAAACGTTCCGTATGTCAAAGATGTGCACAAAGAACTATATATCAAGTTCTACAATAAGTTGGCAGTTATAGATAACCCGAATATAGCCAGCATGAGGCGGATGGCACACACCGGAGACTGAGAAGGACATGGTGTAGAGACATTTTGGCAAACGGATGACTAGGGAAAGTTTACGACAGCAGATACGTCGTCATGTAGCATTCCGCATAATCGATTAGCGTTACGTATTAATCTATATAAATTATTCTTATGCGTTTATTTATATAAGGCAGCATTTGGTTAATCGTTATCGTAAGTCTCGCTGTAGCTATCGTATGTTTCGCTGTTGTCTCTGATCCGCTTGGAGAAGAGATAATATATCCTTAAATTTCTGTTTTTCTTTTTAGTATAGGGTCAGCAGTGCCAATAGTAGTCATCTTCGACTGGCGTGGCAAAATAAGGGGGGAAAAAAAGATTTTTATTTTAAAGAAATCGAATGAAACGTGATATTTTTTGTCACATCGGTTACCACGCATTATATAGAAATACAATTTTTTTTTAAACTCTTTGCCTACGCTAAGAGCAACAACCCAATCCACAAAAGGATAGATTAAACCAGAATTGACGCTACAAATTAAAATCTAATTTACCACGAGCCGGAACGAATAGAAGAGTCACAAATGCAGGAAGTGAAGGGAACGAAAGAACACAAGAAGCTAATTAGATACGAGTAAAATTCAAAGGCTGAGAATAAAATTGCTCGAAGGACATTCGAAGAAAGCATCATTGACATTGATTAAGAAAGAATTTCGCCGCAATAAAGAGGGCATGTAACAAGATGAAAGAAATATCAACGATTGAAGGAACAGCGAATGGAAAAGTGAGTGCATAGTTTTCGAGAAGACTGGTACATGAACTCTACATTTAATTAGTTCCGTTATATTTTGTACATCGAGAAAGACGCCATTGACACGATTGTCTAAATCAGCGATTATTTTTGATGTAATAATTTAGTGATTATATATTACCTTAGTGTGAGACTCTACCTTTCGTTAAGTTACGCATCGATAGATCCGTTATCTCTATCGACTTTTCATTTGTAATTAACTCGATTTAAAGATGGCCGATTTGTCGCGCTTTGTTTTCCTTTCCGAATTGTTTACGTTGATGTTCGCTTTGTTGTTTTTTTGAAGTTTCTTTGTCTTATTTTTCGCGTCTTAATCCTTTTTGGAAATTTTCTGATCCTTTTCGTATTTAATTATCGTTTATCCAGATTTTCCTTTCTCCGTTCTCATTATATTGATTTGAAAAAGCCCTTTTCGGGGCTATCCGTTAATTAGTTCTACGCGTGATTTATTTCTCGTTCACGCGATAAATGAATTAATTTGTTTCAACATAATAAAGTTCTTCGGTTGATATATTCGTTCGAATTTGTTTACTTCCGTCGATTCGCGTTTCCGTTTTATTTCTTTGCTTATTTGAAATAATAAGCATTTATAAAACAACTACAAACAACCATGATAGATCGATGTAATCGTATGTTTTTAATATATCTTCATTAAAACATTATCGTACACTTCGACTTCCCGATCGTATCCGTAGTCGAGACGCTTGTTTGTATACACGAAAAATATTAATTTCCAATATATTCAAAGCTTTCGTTTTCTGTCCTGGATTATTTATCGTCGATGCTCTAGAATGATACTATTTAAAGAAAAGCAAAATCAACGGGAATCTTTCCTAAAATAAAAACGTTTATTTAACGGAGAGGGGAAAAAAGTTAATAAAAGCAAAATTTTTACTCGCGTATTTATAAAGAGATACTGATAATAATAGATAGATGAAGGAGAAGATTAATTAAAATTCACCGCATGGCATTATAAATATCCGTACGCTAGTTGTAACAGTAGCCTTTAGGGGTGACAACTACGAGATCCTTTTGAACTCGTGGATTTGACTTGATTAAATTATTATTTATTATTATTATTATTATTATTATTATTATTATTATTATTATTAATATTAATATTAATAATATTAAACTGATTTTATGTAAATGTATACTTTTATTTATTCCTTACACCTGTTTTTCTTGAACGGCCGCTAAAAAACATAATTAATTAATACATCAAAAACGAAAAAAAAAATGGCAATAATTAATTAAAATAGCACAAATTGGTCGCATCACTGTTTGTCGGCAGTGGTACAGGAACGCGGTGTTGACGGTTCTCAGATCTGCAATCAGGAAGTGCTTCTCACGGAAAACGACTTTGGCTCGATTTTACTACAAAATTTGTTGTAACCTTTAGTACTATTTATTACCACGTATCAATTTAATAATTTACCTGACCAGCGATGTTTTTCGCTGCAAACGTTGAAGCTATATTATCCCACAAGAATGGTAAAACTGCGACTTCTTCACGAGGACGTTCTAAAAAAACGTCTGACTGACTTTCACCAGCTTTTTGGCCGTGCCTCTCCGAACCTTTCTTCCTTTGTTTTCTCCGTGACCAATCACCAACATTTTCACTCATAAATAGGCGATTCACTAGCGAAGGTAGTGTATTTATCCTCAATCGACAAAGAGGATTTTAGGCACGCGCACACTCTCGCTCGCATTACGTTTTTCGAGATATTTTATATTTATATACAATGTAATGTACACATCTATGATGCTGGGTGATGCCCTTCGGTGCCCCCCCCCGGCAAGGTATAAACAAATACACGAGTAATTATCGTTCCCCGGATGGGAATATTTTTTTTATCCGCCTATATATAAGTTTTATAATAAAATTAACCATCTCTGTTACTGCTGATCATAATTAAAAGGTGTCACTGCTCAGGTATATATAAATGAAAAGCATATTTTTAATTACAACTTTCGTCTTCAAGCAGTCAGAACAATTACACTATAATCATCTAAGACAGGCTTGCACAATATTTTAAACTAATGGTCGGGCCACGAGTTCAAAAAGAGTGCTCCGTATTTCGCCATCTGCAAAATAATTTTAATGAATAGATTAAATACGGAAAATATTTGTACATCAGCGCTAGTAAAATTTGCCAAATCAGTGTGCTTCTACTTTTTTTATTTTTCACTGTCTGCGGGTAATTTTATTTATTAATATTTTATTCCTTTCCAAGGTTTTAGTTACTAACATGTATGTTAGTGTGGGCGGAAAGTTTTTCGGGAAGAAGGGAGGTATAAAATGTATGTTTCGGGAGAGAATATTAATAGTATTATAACCCTATTAAAAATGACTGCTTTATGTTTATATATATATATATATATATATATATATATATATATATATATATATATATATATATATATATATATATATATATGAAAACTCAGCCACTTTGGCCTTGCAAGGTGCTTGCCCCTTGACCTCCCTTGTTTACATTTTTATCTCTTTCTCTACTATACTATGTATAAAATGATCAAAATTTACGACGTTAGTCTTACCAGCATCGACGGAAAAAAAATAACATAGTCACAAAAATCCTATCCTAACATTTAACTTTCTTTACATTAAACTGGGTAATTTTTTGGGATATTTTTAAAATCTAATGGGGGCCGGCCTAAGAATTACGTTGTTGTAATTGATTAGTATATATTATTTTCGTACTGCAAGCAAAACGGAATTCCGCGGGTTGCAGGTTGCACAGGACTGATTTCGGATGGACCTGTTTTTAAATTTTGGCAACGAAATACACTTTCGACGAGTTGTGCTCACGATGAAATGGGTTAAAGCGGGGCGGAAAAATTCTATATACTTATATATCAAACTAAAATCACTCGCGAATAAAACAATGCCGAAATGAGAACGTCACGAACACAGGTATGAATAGAGCGTCATTCTGATAAATGATTACCGCATGAAATAAAGATAATTATTTTATTACGATCTCGAGGAATTAGATAAGAAGCGGAGAAGAGATGACTTCAACGTTAGAAAATCGAATTTACTTTGTAGCAGTGAAATTTATTATTCTTTTCTCCTTAATCATGCATGATCATCCAATGCCACTGAATCGACAAACTTGTTCCAATCGCATTGTGCCCGTTAACTGATTCTTGTCGCGGTTTTCGACACTGTAAACGATTCGAGCAGCGTTATATCATTCGCTTGAAGTGGAAGAGTACTTTTCAGTAGCCGTCCAATCCATATCCCCATCGTCGATTTCATATAAATCAATCGCTTAGAAGAATTATTCTCCAAATCGCGTATTTCGTTGTTCATTAGTACAACGGCTGTGCCAATGATTTCTTCTCAGAAAATGATGATCTGTCATCGTTCAAGGTCTTGATCCATAGATGCAGTCTCTTTCCAAATAAATATCTCGAGGAATTCATTTTCATTTTGTTTTATTAACGTTTCGTGTGACGCAATTTTCGCTCAATCATATTCACGTTACTTTTTTCCGAATGTGTTTCACATATCGTCAAACAGCAGTTACCGGTCAAATGAAATAGCGAGTGTTTTTACTGCATTCTTGAATCATCGACTTTGAATTTTTCGGGAGGCTTTTCTCAAAATTCAAACGTGCGTCACACACCTTGACCTTCAGTGGTCGTTTAAAAATTTAATCTCAACATGTAACAGTAAACAAGGCAGCCGGTAGAACTGGAATAATTCGTCGGAATCGAATGAATACATTTCGCAGTATCAGAGACGTATTTTAAACGGAAGTTTAATAATCGGATCAACCCCAACCAAAATTCCAGCGCAAATACCGGGGGTAGAGTTCACAATAAATTCCTTCCGAGAATTTTATCTCCTTTAAACGACATTTTTTTTGAACGGTTAATCAAAAAAAAAAAAAATATATAAATTCAGCGCTTATTAAAATAATATATTTATATACATATAAAAATAACTTCATTTTAAATCAGTCACATGTAGTAGTTATCTACAATTTTAACTTTAAAAAAATATCATTACGAACTAGATATTGTTAAACTAATTGCGCAAGCATATAATATTTTATATTTCCACTCTCACTTATATTTGATGTTTCCGTTGGTCCCTTTCCTACCCAATTTATTGATACCGTTTCTTTTTCATCGTCAACTTTTCGATTTATTCCTTCTTGTTTGATAAACTATACACTTTTTTACGAAGTTCCTCGTCCGTCTACCTATATTTTTAATTTTTACTTCTAAAGGCTTCTGAAGCTCATGTCCTAATAATAAACGGTGTAATTACGAAGTTGTTAAGTTGGAAATTCATTTATTGTCATCCTTTGGTTAAATTTTAAACTGTTATTTAGCAAATCCTAATATCATGCATAAGCGCAACTTTGCGCATATTTAATGAACAGCATTTATGTTCCGTATCATTAGCGTTGTCTCAAATGGCATATAAAATATTGGATTTTAGCGGGAAAATTATTTCGTTGTTATAGTCAGTGACCCGTACGAAAACGTACAAAAAATTATTTTAATAGTATCGAAATACAAAAAAAAGTAATCTTATAAATCTGCATTAGTCCTTTTATTTATTATTTATATTACATAAAATGATTATTGCAACATAGATTGAAATTATGTTTTTTTTATGCGTGTTAAGGATTAAACTTTACGATATAACGAAAGTTGTACCGGACTAGTTTTAATTTACATTCTATATCGACTAGACATGTATTTTTATAAAAAATTTTAATGCAAATAAACTCATATAATTAAAAATATATTTATTGTGGTCAGGAGCGGATTAGGAATTTAAGGTCCGAAACTGATCTTGAACGAGGGGCCCCCTTTTAAAGAAAAAATGTCGAAAATATTCATTATCGTATGTGTGCAAACAAGCAAAAAAAAAACCTACTACATACACATGAATGACTAATATAATTAAAATTATACTCTCTTTAAAAAATCAACTTTCTTACCCTAACAAACTAAATACTACATGAATTGAACGTCAAATAAGAAATTTTGCATATATACACCTATATATATATTTTTTTTTTTTAATTTTTTTTTTTTTTTACTCTAATAATTAAATATAACGTACTAGAGTAGCCTGCGAATTAGCTTATGGCTACCAGTACCGATTACTTATATATATATATATATATATAGATATATATGTTTAATTTTAAATAATTCAGAAATAAATACAGGAAATTGCTCTAATAGAATTTATTTTTTAAAAAAAATAAAAAAACTATTAATAATTTCATTTAGTTAAAGTGCATAGTCAATCATATACAATTGTCTCGGGTAATTATACTTTGCTACACACGTATATTATATGCATATACATACATATATATATATATGTTAATGTTTGTAATTTTTTATTAATACATTATCCTTTTTCTAGAAAAAAATATTTATATATATATAAATTAAATATTGTGATGGTAGCAAAAAAATAGTAGTTTTTTAATGATAATAAAAATTATATTTATAACGCATTATCTATAGCGGCATTGTGCCGGTATTGTCACTAGAGCGATTTTCAAACTAATTTTCAATACACTCGTACGATGTTTTTGATCATGTTTGTTTCTTTATATAAATTAAATACATGCGCGTTTAAAATTCCATAACGATTTCCGTGATCAGAAAAAAGCAAATGAAACACGGTATATGATTTATTAAATTTTTCGAAATACAAATATGCATTTATGAAATCAACGATCGATTAAAACTCCCTCTTACTTTAAATGATTTTTATACAGTTCTAAATTAGATGTATTGAATTTAAATAAAAATAAAAAATAAAATATTGTTAAAATTAAGAATATTTCAGATCGTAAAATCTTTTTATACCAT
Organism: Icerya purchasi; assembly: GCA_039619475.1. Lineage (NCBI taxonomy): Eukaryota > Metazoa > Arthropoda > Insecta > Hemiptera > Monophlebidae > Icerya > Icerya purchasi. The sequence continues at coordinate 141,104,789 of CM077116.1, forward strand.
AAAAAAATTTACAATGATTGTACGGGCATCAATATTTGAATATTGTGTTATTAGTCGATTTGTCGAATGTTTATTTATTATTCAATAAGTACGTTAAAGAACTCATTCTTTTTTCTTCTTTTTTTTCAACACAATAAATTAGATTTATCGTAGAAAATTATTATAAATATTCATTTTATGTAGCATTTAATTATTTAGTAAGAGATAAAGAGAAAATTTTATAGAGAAAAAGTATATAATTTTATTAATGAATATTCTTTTTTAAATATAAAAATGAACTAAACTATTTTTAAGATAAAAAATGCAAATTTAAAATTTTGCATTTTTACAATATTGAATATTTTTGCGGGAAAAACTTAAATTTTTCGCGCGGAAAATTATGCTTTTCTGTCCAAGAATAAGGGAGGGGCCTCCTCCTAGAGGCATGAGCCCGGGGCTATCTAAGCCCGTCTTAGATTCGGTTCTGATCGTCGTAATTTTTATTTTTAAAAAATACTTGACCTATTATAAATTACGTAAAGAAGTTTTAATAACAGCTGTTTTAAAATATTTGAGATTAATTTTTGCTATATTACTCGTACTTTCAAAAATGTTGTACTTCATATCAAATCATTTGAATTGAAAGATAGTAAAAACAAAAAAAAAAAAAAAAACGTTAATTTTTATGTTTTTAAATACTATAAAGTATTTTTTTTATACTCACCATGATAATGGAGCAGTGCCTCCTGCTAAACATGTCGGTGTAATAATTTTTTTTACATATATATTTATTATTTTCTAATCAGTGAATTGCTTATATAGTTTTAAATTTAATATTATCGGAAGGTATCCGCGGAAAATATGAAAAATAAGAACAAGTGCATGCGACAATTTCCGGTTTTTAAGTGAGATTAAAAAGTAATTGTTACTTATTTATTCAATTACAATTTTATCCGTCTTATTTACCATCTCCCTTTAATTATTCTGCGTAGACGCTTCATCAAAAAAGTATAACTTCTACCGCGTACACTTAAGTGTGCGTACCCATCTCCTTTTTATATACACATACGGGAGTATGTGTGAAGGTATGGTTGTGAACTCTGGGGCTGCGGAGCAGATTCAAACATTAATATAATTCAGAGATATCAGAATAAGACGTTGAGAATAATTAATGCTCCGTGGTACGTAAAAAATAGAACTCTCCACCAAGATCTCAATACTCCTTATTTATAAGGGGGAGGTTATTGCAAAATCAGCCGCAAGACACATCGGAGGAAGACTTCAAATTCATACGAACGTACTGGCAGTGGCGTTACTGAATAATCCGATGGGGACACGTCGGCTGCGCAGAAAGAAGCCATTCGATTTAAGTGTTTAAAATAAGGTTGGGTCCTACGTCAGTGGACGGGGATCGTTCAAGTGTTTAGACTATACAACAGAATCTAGTGATAGCCTAACCGGTTAGGTATAGATCAGCAGAAAAAAAAAAAAAAAAAAAAAAAAATTACGGGAGTATATTATGCCCGTAGTTTTAGTTCGTTCATTTTTGCTGTCGTTCATAGTTCATATGAGAACGATATATTCGTTCATTCGTAAACTCTATATTACGGCGCTTTATGATGCGGTAGTTTTAAAAAAAACACCGTCATATTGAATACGCTAAACTAACTTTATAATCTTTAATTGTCCAAAGTAAATTTTGCGCGTCAATGTGAACTAAATTAGAAAAAAAATTATGTAAATTATCGTCAAAATATTGAAGATTTTTAAAAGTTCGTAAAATTAGAATCCGTCTTCTACCGGAAGTCACTCCTACTGACGACCCGGCTGGAGTGGCAAATCGCATATCCATCAAGCTGTCTGGAGTAGGACTAAGGCGGTTGTTTGTTCGATTTCGACAATAGTTCAATGTTGACCGAGCAGCGAGAAACCGCTCCCCCCGAGGCTTTACGTCCCAATTAGGACGAACTCTGCCGACTTGTTTATTAACCCCATCTGAGCCCTGTCGATGGTAGTCGGTGCATTGGGTCGCGCCGATGCCGAGCTCATTGCAATTCCATTCGGTTCGGCTGCGGGCAATTTGAAAATTGTTGTTATCAACTTACGTCTACCGGAACGGCTGCTGCCACTCTCTTATCAGTAACGATGGTCAGTTCATGCTCCAGTAAACCGATAATTTAAGTGCTCCGCGTTCTTATCAGCAACGGGCAGCGAAGTTCGTTAATGCGAAATGAACTACTATCCCCAGCTGGTCGCTTCGTCAGATGGAATCGTTCAGACGGCTGCCGGATGATTTCTTTTCCGAGCGCGCCGTCGTTGCATTTGCACACTCGTATCAGGTCGTTTTGTTTTTCGAAGCAACGCTCGTCTTCTTACCAGTAAACTCGCGTGCGTCTCCGCGTTACGATGTGTGTAGTCGCACGTATTTTCTTCGAAGTGAATTTATTACATTTGATGACAGAATTACGTTCAATGAATGTGCCCGACTGTGTGTGTGTACGTTAACGTGTGCCTCGTTTTCATGTACAATTTTCGAATACGTCACCTTTTTTACTTAGAATAATTCTCGGTCGCTCCCCGCCGCTGCCGACCGAAGCTCTTTTCGTTATCGGCACGTTTCATTTATTTAGCGATTTCATTCATTAGTTGCCGCTTCGAGATCGTCGATACGCCGTTTTCGATCGGGCTAGACGGGTGCCATTTTCTTCGACCGTTGCGCGCTTTTTGTGCGTTGTTTCGTGCTTAGCTCGCTTGTTACGCGCTAATTTCTGACCGCTCAAAGTGATTTCGAACTCGGAATAATTCGAATTCCGGATTCCGATCGGAGACATGCAGTTCTGTTGTTCGTTGACACTATGTTGGACTTTGAACTATGCTGCATAAACTATACCGTCGGTATGTATTAAAACATTATACATTTAACTTGCGCGAAGGAATAGAATTTATTTTAATTACCCGAAAAATCGAAAAAGAAAATATATATTTATATTTTACGGTATAAAGAATCGCAAAAAAAAAAAAAAATAAATAATAAAAAAAAAAAAAAAGATAAATAAACAATTGTAAACAAAAGAAGTCTGCAAGCGTACATGAACGCAAGTAAAACCTTCTTTTTGTAACACGTTTGCGCGTGATGCTATTTACTTCCGGGGTTCATGCTATCCGATGAGTACTGACTTTTGGAATTACAATCATTCGATTTCGCGTAAATTTGTTCCGGCATATTTTCAAGAAAAAATTAGCGATTATGTCAGTAAGAAGTTCCCTGTTACGTTTTTGCGTTATGTAGAGAAATAATTTAACCTTTTTTCGTTACGGAATTCCGGAAGTTCTAATAGAAATTGTTGACTCAAAAACCGTAAATCATTTTTAATACATTTATGAAATAGTTCATTAGTCATTAGTATCTGTGAGCGTTCATAGCGTCATAAAATATCGGGCACTACTTCGATTGGTAGAAGCGCTGTTGGGCAGTTACCGGTAATAGTCTCAATTTCAACTCCTTGTTTGATTTTTTTCTCTCATTTTACTATTTCTTCTTTGCTGATTGTTTCTTCCTATCCATCTTATAAGTGGAATTTCCTTCCATACTACTTTTGCCCTTGATCTCTTTTTTTTTTACCCTTCCTTAATATTCTCTCTTTCCCCCGTTTCTGTTCTCGATTACTTGATTTCTTCAAATGTTTCGGAAGATATCATTGTGAAACTTGCTACTTCGACCGGTCCAAAATTAGAAAAGAAAGAAGATCCCCATGACGAGGTAGATCAAGTTGTATTTTGTAAAAACTAATCATTACGCGGAATAATTGAGTGTGACTGAAAGCGTTTCAAGGTGGGACATGTTCGATATTTGGAGGGAAAAAAAAGAGTGCAAACGTATAAGATTACAAAAAAGAAAGAAAGAAAACGGAAAAAACCTAATTTAGAAAATTTGCTCATATAGTCGTGTGTGTGTGTGTGTGTATGTGTGGTGTATTTCAGATATAGAGAGAATTTTGTGATAAATGTTTATGTATATTGATTATCGGTGTGATCTTAAATGGTCACGCAATATATTATACATTGCCAGCTTTATCGATTTCGGTTTTTCGTCTTACACTTACAAAGAATTTTCGGGCGTTAAATTTTACTGTTGCGCCTGCAATAGGTTATTTTTCAACAACCCCGGTCTTTGAGTAAAGTATTTCTTTTTTTTTTTTTCTTAATAAATTTCTTTGGGCTTGCCATTGATATATAGTATAAGTAAAGTAGATAAATAAAACGAGAGAATAGTGTTGTTTCGATTTTGCTAAAAATCCCATTTTCGGAATTTCAACGCAAATACTTACGGTTTAAGAAACTTTGATCGGGACGAAATACACGCTAATTGATTAAATTCGACCTGAGTGATACGAGGCTGCAACAACAACATCATATCGTCCACCCTTGTAGATCGTTGAACTCGAAATTTTTTCTCCGGACTCGTGACAGTTTGGTAATAATAACGTTTCCGGAAGGATAGAAAATTATCATACACTGATTCAGGTAGGTGCGTATAAATTGTGAAAATTTTTCAATCGATTAATATAAATAAAGTCATCGAAATGATATAAATTGATATTTATCGATACGTCGGTGTTGGATAATATCGGTGTAGTACGCCGCAGTCTGTCTTTTTATTTACAGGTAGTGTGTTTCGTGTATAATCGACGGTGATTAGCAGAATGCTAGTGAAAAATGAAGGAAATTATTAGTAAACTTGTGTCTGCGCTCATTTTTAGAAAGACTTTAATTAGTTCAATTTACCTAAAATGTTTTCGAATTTGAACTGTCGAGAAGATGGTGTACGCATGAACGAACTAAAATCTACGGAGCACTAATAAACACGATTAAATTATTTCAAATTGCTCGTTGCAAAAAAATCACTAAAAAAGAAAAAAAAGAAAATAAACAAAAATCTCGTTGTTTAAAAGTTTCAAATGGGGCACACACATTTGGCGGCAAAAATAATTTCACATTTAATTTATTATACAAAAATGACTAAAAAAGCTTAACCAAAAATTTCGTTGTTTTTGGAAAATTTTAAATTACGCGTAAATTACAAGAATTTTCCATAGCGCATAATAAAGTCTCGTACCGGATAAACTAGAAACAAACGCATCGGTAGAGTAAAGAAGCAAAATCCACCGCAGCACCTGATCTAGAGACATTTAGCAAGAGCATTCGCAACCATCGCTGGCATTTCACTTACAGATTAATATACGGATGAATTTGACTGAAACAACGTTAAAATTATGTTAGGAGACTTACCGAGAGGAGTGTGTGTGTGTGCGCGCGCGCGCGTGTGTGTGTGTGTGTGTGTGTGTGTGTGTGTGTGTGTGTGTGTGTCGGTTTTTCGCCAGACAAAGGTGAAAAAGTTCAGAAATGACACATGATTAAACGTATAAAAATGATTCGGTGTGTTAGAGTTGTACGATTTATGCGCGAACTTTCATCAAGGGCACATGTACGCAATTACTACTTCCGTTCAAAACAAATTATCATATAGTTTTCCACGATGAATAACGCGTTGTTAAAGCAGCATTTATTTCGTATACTTTATTGCATACATTTTTTAGACGATATTTTGTTAATTTTTGTTTCGCTTGCCCTCCGCCTATGAACTTTACGTTGATTATAATTTATCCGGTCGATAATGATCGATTAATTCAATTTTTAAATTTGCTATTGCCGCCATTTTGAACGTGAATTTGAATGCGTTAATTTTATTTACGCGATGAGACTTAATTTCCGCTCCTCGCCGCGGTTCTTTGTGTTTCTATTTCGTTGTCCACCGTTCGTATTAAATATCTTCTTCTATCTCTTCTCTAGATTACACTGGACGTCGTACCGGATTATATAATAATTTTCCTTTCGATCACTACGATAAACTGTTGGCTATAGCCCGCGCGACCACCGAAAAAGGGGAAATAATAAAAAAAAGTTTGCCCCATTTCCCCGTTTTACTACGAGTGTTTCCAGCGAATGAAAATTTAAAAAATAACGAATATAGGCAGAAGAAAATTTGCGGAAAACCCCATTACGCTATTTAAAAAAAGCATCAACTGGTTTTAATCGGTTTTCCACTGCGTGCAACGGGTTTTTCATTGACATCTGAATTAATTTTGGTCGTCGCTTAGATATATTATTAATTGTTTAAATAAATCCGTGTATCGGTTACTAGATTATTATTTTATTTATTAAAATATACATTCGGAAGACTAATGTGAAACGTACTTCGCGGATAAAGCGCTTTACCTTCATTTTCAGACAAAAAAAAATTTAATCGAAAGGAAGGATAATGATAGAAAAGGTAAAAAAAGTAAACAAATTAGCACTTTTAAAGCACTAATGGGAAAGGTAAAATTGTAAAAAATATTATCTTCATTTTAAAGTATTTTCCCTCTAAATTACAGACGTAAGCCATTGTAAAAATTTTAGTTTATATTCAAGGTCGATATTTATTACCAAACGATAGCGCTTTCGAATACTTTTTAAAACAACCTTATCGGAAAATTTCGTTTAATACTTCTACCGAATAATTTCCTCTTTAATATGGGGCATGCATGTGCCTTCAACACTTTTTCTATCCTGTTAATGCTCGCTTTCAGGTGTTGATTTAGTTTCGTTAATACGCTCTTAAAAATTGATCACAGCTTGTCGTCTGAAATATTGATAACCCTTGAAGTGGTGAAAATCAACTTAAAAAGGAGAGTTTATTTGAAATTCTATTTTTTTTTTTTCCTACCCTGGGCGCGCCAGCGGCCTTGACCCAACAACATGAAAAATTATGAGTTATAACTAAATAGCCAAGCGGTCAGAAATGGAAAAGACAAAGGACAGCAGCAATGGAATAACTGAAGGCAATGGGAAGGAAAGAATATAGGTAGCGTTAAATGGAGTAGGAAGACCCAAAACTAGAAGTTGAGCGTAAAGAAAGGACCGTTCGTTAGAGAGTGTAGGACATTCGAATAGGATGTGATTTGAGTCACAAACACAAGAAGGCTCAGAAGCGTGAAGAGAGCAGAAAGGAGAAAGAGTTAAAGAAAAACGAAAGCGAGAAAAGGGGAGTAGAGAATGATTGATTCTAAGCCTAATTAAGGAAACAACAGTGGAACGACGACAGATAGGAATAGATTGAAACCAAGGCAGGAAAAAACGGTTGAATAAGACGGTAGTATGAATAATGATTAGAGAATAAAGATGGATACATGTCAGACCGAAGTCTAGAATGATTAGAGCGTGATAGGGAAAGAATGTCTGAGGAAGGGAAAGAGTGGAGGAAAGGACCAATGCGGGCGGCTGAGCGAGCTAAAGAGTTAGCTGAGTCATTGCCCTCAATATTGGAATGACTAGGGACTCATAGAAAGTCTATGAGAATGGAGCGGAACGAGAACAAAGAGGAGACAAGAGATCGAATAGAGAGGATGATACCGTCAGAAGTATGAGAAGGAGGAGAGGAGATGGTTTGAAAAACGCCTTTGGAATCAGAAACAATCAGGAATTTGTGAACCCCACTCGTAGAGGATATGAATTGGATTGCACGAGGAATTGAGATCGACTCGGCTGAGAAGAAAGAGCAGAAATAAGGAAGTCTGAAAGACTCAGAGTGCAGGAACGTAGGAGACGTATACGCGCCACCCACGCCCCCATCACTCTTGGAGCCATCCGAGAAAATTAAGGCATGAGAAGTATTTGAAATTCTATGTTGGGTTTCGAGTCTTTTATTTTTAGAAAGTTGTAGTCGCAAAAAAGTAGGGCACAGGTAAAGAAAGGTTTTGTTGTTTTTTTTTTTGTTGTTTTTTTTAATTTTTTACGTTAAAAACAAATCTCTAAACAATAATGTGTAATAACGGGTGTTTGAAATCTCTTAAGATTTGTATCTCTGCTTAATGCGTTTATGAACTGGAAATGGGAGTTTTTGGAGGTTGTTTTTTTCATACATAAAATCATCGGAAAAAAGTTGACTCTACCGAAGTCGAATAATAATTCTAAAAAAATACACATTTACCACACTTTTGTTAATTTCGAAACTATCACCAGTTGTTTCATTATGTCTGTAGGGGAAGCGACATCAACCACTCTTTCTTCAAAAACTCGTTAGTAAGACAGTTTATTGTTTTTTACGCTATATAGGTTTCAAAATCTATCGTGACCTCCTTTCGCTCGGAAATGAATCAACTTCACAGAGGAAATAAGTTGCGATACCGTCGTCGATGGGTCGAACTATCTTATACTAATATACAAATATCGCACACACCGTGTCCGGAACATAAGCCACATCTTGTTCAATTGGTTGAAAAAATAACGAATAAAATTACATAACTGAACATCTTAAGATTGAATATCTTATGTATATGTATGTGTATATATATATATACTTTATATATTTGTAGGTGTGGGGAGTGTATTGCGATCGGCATATGCATAGACATGAAAAGATGTATATATATATATATATTACATAAAATGAATGTTTGTTTGTCCCGTATATGCGTTCCTGCACTGCTGGACAGATCATGCTAAAATTTTCAGGGCGTATTCTCGTATTGTCTAAACGAAGGTTTTAAGCTCTGGCTGAGTTTTCTACCCCTTCTCATTAACAAAATAATATGCGGTTTTAAGTGGTTGAGATGCGACCAGCGGTACAGAAATGCATACACGGGGCGAATAAAAAAAAATTAATTTTTATAAAATTTTAACTAAAATGATTACACCATGGTAAATATAAAACAAACGTAAAAATTTAAATAAGGTAATTACTATGGTAAATAATAAACTCTAGATAACATTTTATTCATTTCTGGCGTTAGTAAATACACCGCGTTCTATTACTTCACTTACTGAAGTCATCAAGTCTCCATGACATAATATCTAAAAACATGCAAGTCACGTTCCTAGCCTAGTCATTGTAGAGAATTAAAAAAAAAGCACAGTAGCGTTTTCTATTATTTTGTAAAATAAAAACTTCTGCGGCGGAATTTTTAATATTTGCTACTGGGAATGTTATATTACTGCTAAAATTTGAAATCTTAACTCAATTACTGTTATTTTAATTTCATGGTAATAAATTAATTTTAATCAAATGCTCGAGACAAAGAATTCGGAAGATATCAATGAAGAAGATACTATCTTTAATTATAGGAGATCGCCGTGTGAATAATAACTCAGTCTCCTCAAAATGATGGCTCTGTGTGCTGTTTACTTGAGCGAGATTTTTTTGTTAGATCACGACAGGCAGGATATTCGATAATCGTCAGCTAAGTATGAAGACTATTTTTTTGGTGGACGGTGATAAACATATTTACCAAAGAGGGACACAGAATCTTAATTCCAATATAAAACCAAAATTGTCTTACGAATTTCCAAGTACAGTTTTAAGCAAAGCCGCGGCTAGTGGCTAGTTTTAAATAAAATACGCTGGCAGAGTGATTTTTCGGAGGAACATGCCATCATTTTAGAAAAGATGGGAAAAAAATTACTAAACACATAAGCGTGCTGTAATCGGATTTCTCTAAAATGTTCGTTTCCATTTATTTATTATTTCGTTTATAAGTTTCATTATTTTTATTAAATTCGAAACTCCTTGACACCTTCTTGAATGCAATTGGATATTTGAAAAAATAAAAAAAAATTAAAAGCGAATCCAGAAAACTTACTTTGGAATTGTAAGAGTCAGTTAGCGGAACATTCCGGAAAATGGTTTTAAATATCGGTTATCGGGTGAGTAAGGTTGCGTGACTGCTTTATCCGTGCGAATTTGTTAAAAACGGTCAATCTTACACTGCCGTGCAAGAATCCTCTGTTTCATTCGTAAGATTTTCGGCACAAAAGCAAATTTAATCAAAGTTGACCCCCACAATTTTAGTTCTTGAAAGTATTTGTAACTTTATTTAAAAAGGACTTGATTATTCTTAATATTTTTCTAAAATAATACTGCAACATAAAAAATTAAGTATAATTATAGACATTAGTATCAGCACAGGTTATTTTCTTAAAAGTCCACATATACATATATATATATATATAACACTTTATCATTAGCAGCTACCGTGGCGTCAGATTAGTTAATTACGTTTCCTTCCGGTAGAATATCCCGCTGCCGCCCATTAAAACTTCCTAAAAATTTCCCTTGTACTGGATTATAATGTTCATAATTGACGCACGCCCCACAAAAATAAAATAAAAAAAAAATTCATTAACACTAAAATTCCTCCGTGATTATGGTCGGTCGACCGGCTACTGTTCGGAAAGCGGAAAAACTTGAAGAACTGTCACTTTTGAAACTTTTTCTGATACCTAATTTGGAAAACCAGAGCGAGCATTTGCTTTCGTAATAATAATCGTTAACGCATTTTTCTGTCGCTGCAATAAAAATCTTTCAGCGCTCTTCAAAGTTCATTTTTTCGCTTTTTTGATAAATATTTTTATTTAATTTCTCAGATTTAACTCGATAATGAATTAAAAACACTCTTGTCTGGATAGTAGCTCAAGTGTTTTCCATTTTCTCTTCAAGTGGACGTCGTCGCACCTTAAATATCGATTTTCGGATTTTTACAAAAGTTGACATTTCGCGTTGTCCTTGCTAATTAAGCGGCTGATGTTTTAATTATTTCTTTACAAAAAAGAAAGGGAAAAAAATCGTTCTATACACAATAGCGTAGTTTATACGAGTGTTTTTGTTTGTTTTTTTCTCGTTCGAGTTCGTTCTTTTGCTCGCACCCTATTTGAAGTGCCCGGGGATTAAGCTGAGAAATTAAAATTCACAATGTCGTCCCTCGACTTGGAATCTTTCAATCTGGAGGACATCTTTAATCCATATTTATATACATCACTTTTTTTAAACATAAAACGACGTATTTTTTCCTGAAAGAATCGCGAAGCGCTGTTTAAATTTCGTCGTTTTAACAAATTACCGATAATCTCAGAAGTCACTGTTGTGATTTCATTGCGGGCTATGTGTATTAATTAAAAGTTTATGATTCAATAGTTGTTACGATACTATATATGATTTTGCCTTCAAGGATGCAGCCACGCTATCTACGAGACCGTGACTGCATTCTTGAGGGCAAAATCATAAATAATCACATAAAATATATTCACAATAAATTATAAAAATTATAAAAATTGTAAAAATTATAAAAATTATAAAAATTATATAAATTATAAAAATTATATAAATTGTAAAAATTATATAAATTATAAAAATAGCAGATTAGTAGGTATATTAATAAGCCATTATTATGGATCGTTGATATCTGAAACTAGTCGGCTATTTTTATAATTTATTGTGAATATATTTTGTGTGTAAAAGTTTTCGTTTCAATTTATTTTCAGTAATCGAAACACAAAAATAGTTGAAGTTAACTTTAATTATTATTATTATTGAGAATTTAAAAATTTAAGAAAAATTTTTTGTTTTGATATTTTATATTTTCCCGTTATCTGCAGAAATATTTCTTAATCGACCGGACACTGAAAATACACAATTATGCAATTTACGCGAATACGCTAGAACAATAAAAATGAATTACTAAAATATATACGATTATATATATATATATATATATACATAATATATAAAAGAAAGTCGTGTTAGCTACATCACTTATAACTCAAGAACGGCTGGACCGATTTTTATAATATTTGATTTGTTGGATTTGTCTCCACCCCGAATAGCAGAATACACAATTTAAAATAACATTTATGAAGAAAATTCATTTCTTTTTTTAGATTCTTTCGGCCCAAAAAGGGGTTTATACAATTATTTAACCTTAATTTTTGGATTTTATGAAAGGGCTTCTGTGTTATATTTTGAATTTTGCTTTTAAAGGGTTATTTGGTAGTGAGTTATGATTATTTTAAAGGTGACTTTTCAGGTCGTTCTAAATTCTATATTATATATTCGAGACGGTTTCTTGCCGCCCAGGGTAATCGCTCTGCTTAAAGTTGTAAATTATCATAGATGGAAGTTTAATTGTAATTTATGATCCAATTCTCGTTTCCGAGCTATTGTATAATTGAATATTTTTGTCGTTTGTGTATTGGGTTATATTAATTTTTGTTATTAAGGGGAATAATGCCTTGTTGCCACGTGTAATTAAAATACTTTTCATTTTGATTTGCTTTAACCTGCGGTCCAAACGGGGAAATTTTCTTTAACGAATCAAAATTGGGCCTACGATTCACGATGTCGAACTGCTTTTATAACTGCCTTATCGGACGATACTTCTTTTATGATACTATTTAAAACGTTAGCTAAATGCACAATTTTTTCTCTTAGCAGGCAAAAACAGCGACTCACTGCCTCGGTGATCCAGAGGAGCTGAAAACAATCTAAATGGAACGAGGTAAAACAGCAACTAATTCTTCGACCAAGAATTTATTGTAAGAAAGACCACTTCTTCTTTTCCATTAGGTTTTCTTTTTTTCTGTGACGATCAATCAAAATCATTCCTTTCAACGGGGTGAATCTTTCACTCGGCATGACACCGCATGGTAATATCTTCCTTGACCGACAACAGGATCACACACACATTGTCTCTCTCACGATATTAATAATAATAATAATAATAATAATAATAATAATAATAATAATAATAATAATATTGTACATGGTTACAGTGCGGTCGTGTGTTTCCACGTTCAATTTTGTGTTTTTCTCATTTTATCGAATGCGTTATCGATTAAACCGGTTTTTGATTTTTTTTGTTTTTTTTTTTTCCTTCTTTATCATGAACTAGTGCGGTCGTGTGTTTACTTTATCTTATCGTCTGCGTTAGTGATTAAATCTGTGTGTGCTTAGACTCTCAGTTTTCCGTGTATCTGTGTGCGCCCCGCTACCAACATTTTTACCCCGCGGTAAATTTCTGTAAGAGATTTGCGGCCAGCATGGCCCCGCAAACCAAAACTTACACCAACGTTATCCAGACCGAATTTGTTCCCAGAAAAGACCAAGCAGTCATCCTCGACGCCGTCGACGGCATCCAAATCCATGAATATGCTATCGCTATTGGAAGTAAAATCAAACCAGAAAATATTCGACACCTGTCCCGAATTGCAAACAACCGAGTATGTATATACGTTGCAACAAAAGAAATTGCAGACACTCTCGTTGATGTCCACAAAACTGTAAAGTTGAGAGACACCGAAGTTATTGTTCGACCACTCATTTCCCGGAACAAGAGGCTTATCCTCTCAAACGTTCCACCTATAATCCCCAACGACGTCATTCTAGCTAAGTTAAAAGAATCCAAAATAATTCCGGTCTCAAGTATTTCGACATTACGTGCTGGATTAAACATCCATCCCTCGACTCAATGCTTTGCTTCAACTGTCGAAAAGAAGGACATTTAGCGAAGGCTTGCCCACAAAACGCGAGCTCACAACAGTTTGCAGGTGATGAGCCCCTCAAGGAAAACCCAGACGCTTTCGTACATCCTGAAATGCAGCCGGTCACGAAACCTTCCTTTCCTCCACTACCACCAGGACGACCCAACAATGATGTAAACAAGAAAAACGAAACCCAACCAACACACGGAGCGCACAATCTGTCCGCTAAGCGGTCAAGGTCCGATGATTCATCGCAAGCTTCTCTACCAACTCAACAACAACTTTTTGCAAAGCCATCTAATGCAGAATGCAAAAGAAAGAAAGAAAGAACTAAATCTAATGGCGAGAAACCAGAACTTCCTGCTGTGATAGAACAGGCGATGAATAGCACGCCCTCCGAGTTCCCGTGCACATTTCCACAACTTTCCAGCTTCCTGGAGGAAGCACCTTCAATCCCAACAATAGAAGATGCCCTTGCTAAGTACGAACTTGACCCAGCTGGCACAGTTGTAATGCTCAGAAAGCTGTACAACCTTCTGGATGACCAAAAGCTTAAGTACCGTTTTACCCGCTTAGCGAATAGAATCGAAGGAGGCGCCCTAGACGACAGGACGTCCCTCAGCTCAGCAACATCTACGGAGAATCTAGTGGAGCTGGAAGATACGGGGAGTTCCACACACCTGCTCGAGTACTAAGTATTTGACTGCAAGCCGATTGATTATTCCAGGAAATGCAGATATTACAGTGGAATATCAACGGCTTTTTTGGAAAAAAAGAATTTCTAGAGCTTTGTATCAATAGAACCAATGTTGATTGCATCTGTCTCCAGGAAACAAACTTTACCAAAAATTTTTGTGCAACAATCAGAGGATACCATGCAGTTTTCAAAAATAGGCGAAATGCACTCAGAGCCAGTGGTGGAGTCGCAGTTTTCGTCAAGGACAAATGGACTACTGAAGAGGTGCATCTCAACACTCACTTAGAAGCTACAGCGCTCACAGTCCGATCAGCCCAGCCAGTAACAATATGTAGTATATACCTCCCAAACAGTTTAACACTCGATGAGAGAGAGCTCGAGAATGTTATCAACCAGCTACCATCACCATTTATCCTATGTGGCGATTTTAATGCCCACAACACCCTACGGGGATCTGAGACGACGAATAATCGTGGAAAAACGGTAGAAGCTCTGTATAACAGGCTCGTCCAAACCATTCTTCTCAATAATGGCTCAAGTACCCATTTCGATGTCAAAACAGGACACCAGAGCGCAATAGACCTTACGTTGGCATCAGCCACCATTGCAGATGACCTCGAGTGGACTGTGGCAGACGACAATTCTATTAGTGACCACTATCCGATTCTCATCAACGCCCGCATAACCACTAGCGACATGCCAAATTACCCGCAAAAATGGATTTTGAACAAGGCTGACTGGAAAAAGTATCAAGATTCCCTCGCAAAGCATAAACAACTTCTCCCTTCCCTCCCGTCTCCGGGGAATATGACGGCGAATGATATCATCGAATCACTGACCGGCGTTATTACTGCTGCGGCCAACGACTCAATACCCAAATCTACTGGAGCAGTGCTACGTAAATCTGTGCCATGGTGGACTCCCGACTGCAACGCAGCTATAAAGAACTCCAAAAAAGCCTTCCGCAAGTATAAGAAAAATCCCACTGAGGAGAATATGATTGATTTTAAAAAAAACAGAGACTTAGCCCGCCGTACCGTGAAACAAAGCAAAAAAGTCTGCTGGAACAACTTCACTTCATCAATCGACGATAGAACGCCAGCTGCCGTCGTTTGGAATAAAATCAGATCCATATCTGGGAAACGGCCGCCTCTCCATTCACCTACCATTTCTGATCATGCTGGTAATCTTATTGATAATACCCAAGTTGTAGCCGTTATCATTGCAGACACATTTGCCGCAAATGCAAGTAGCCCTAACCAAAACTTAAGCGATGACATAATAAGTACAGCTCATCAACATCAGCACGCACCTCCTGAGCCGGATCCTATCAATAATCCGTTCTCTCTTGCCGAACTGTTACACGCCATCGCGAAGACCCGAAATTCCAGCCCTGGACCGGATGGTATCCCGAACGCGATGATCAAGAATCTTCCCCACGACTACCTGGAATACCTTTTGGCAGTTTTTAATTACCTCTGGTTTACGCAGACTTTCCCCGATCAATGGAAGGAAGCAACTATTATACCAATACACAAACCGAGCAAAGATCGCTCCCATACCTCCAACTACAGACCGATTTCACTTACATGCAATCTCTGTAAAGTTTGGGAAAAGATGGTATGTCGTCGTCTAAGATGGCGCCTGGAAAAAGATGAACTGCTTGCACCACATCAGTTTGGTTCCCGCAACTTTAGATCAACGACTGACTACCTAGCAAGCATCGAAGCTGATATGTGCGACGCCTTGGCGGACCAAGCGCACCTCCTATTGGTATCGTTGGATATCGAAAAGGCCTACGAAACAACCTCGATTCCTGAAGTAATCAGTATTATGCGGTCACTGAATTTTACAGGCAACATCCATCGCCTTTATGAACAACTTCCTCAATCGCCGATGCATGAGAGTCCGGATCCAGGGAATCCTGTCCAAATTGGTCTTCATCAATGGGCTTCCCCAGGGATCTGTGCTAAGTGTCGTCCTGTTCATCGTGACAATTAATCATGCGCCTAGAATCTTAAGATCTCCGTTGCGGGGACGACTCTTCGTTGACGACCTCACGATATCATGCTGCGGGAAAAATATTGAATTCACCTTCCACATCGTTCAAAAAGCTCTTGTAGACCTCCAAACATGGGCCGCCAAATGCGGTCTAAAGTTCTCGGCCACCAAGTCGGAGTACATGATAATAGGCAGCCAGAAACAAGCTGAAGCGAGGAACTGCCAACTTTATCTAAATGACCAAGTCTTAAAAAAAAAAGACTCAATAAAAATCCTGGGCCTCGAGATCGACCGAAAGCTCTCGTGGAAAACTCACATCAAAGCGTTAAAGAAGAATTGCCTTGACCGATTGCGTATACTCAAAATTCTCGCCAACAAACATTGGGGAAGTAGCACGAAAGCGCTATTAAAAGTCTACCGCAGTCTTATCCGATCCGTGCTCGATTACGGTGCCATTATATATGATGCAGCCAAGAAATCACTCTTGGACACTCTGCAACCGGTTGTCAATTCTGCATGCCGTATCTGCTTAGGAGCGTTCAGAACGAGTCCAGTCAATAGTTTGCTCGCAGAAGCCAACGAACTGCCACTGGTTATCAGAAGAAAAGAGCTCTGCTTAAAATATGCGGTGACAATCTCCTCGACACCGGACAATCCAGCTTATGACAGTATCTTCAAGGTCCCTGTGCACAATATCTACCCCGACTATTCGGCAGCAGAACCACTCAGATCGCGGATAGCCAGATACACAGCAGAACTCGAAATAATACTGCCAACGGTTTATGAACGATCGCTAGGGTTCCTACCCTCGTGGTGTCAACCCAATCTGACAATAAATGTTGATCTAAGTGAGCACGAAAAAGTAATCACAAGCTCAGAGACGTTTAGATTACTTTTCCTTGAAATGCGCGAAAAATTTCAGCCATGCACGGAATATTATACAGACGGTTCAATTCTCAACGGCAAAACAGGTTACGCTATAGTCTCTGACTCTATCACGTTAGCAGCACAACGAACGCACGACAATAATTCAATCTTCACCTGTGAGGCTAAGGCGATTCTCCATACTCTAGAACTAATCCTACTGCGCCAAGACGCAACAAACTGTACCATATTTACTGACTCGTTGTCCTGCTTAAGAGCCATCCAAAATCAGTTTACCGAAAACCCTATCATACAACGCATCCACTTAAAATTGGACCAGCTCCAATCAAAGCATATACAGGTCAGCCTTGTGTGGACACCGGCGCATACAGGAATCCAAGGAAATGAATTAGCGGACCAAGCTGCAAGAACCGCGACGACACAAGATTGCCCGCCTGAAGTACTTATGACATCTCATGAAGCTAAAATGGCGATAAGCAACACAGTCAAAAACTACTGGAACACCCTTTGGCTCCAAACGCCGAGCAAACTCCACGAGTTTAGAAAAGATACCTACGAAAACATGCCAACTCTCAGTAGACACGAGCAGTGTGTCCTAACTCGTATCCGCATTGGACACACAAACTTGACCCATTCGTTCCTCATATCTAAAAAACCGCCCAACCTCTGTCAACGCTGCAACGTGCCTATATCGGTGAGGCATCTTTTGATCGAGTGTAATCACTACCAGCAGGCCAGACAACAAGCGGGTATTACCAACGGCCTCCCAGAGATGTTTTCGGACGCCGAGAAGTGTAAAAAAATCATCGTAGCCTTCCTCAAAGACATCTCTGTATTCCAACTGATCTAACTTCCCCAGCCTTCAGCTAATTTTTTGATTTTTTTTTTTTGTTCCGCTCATTTTCAAATATTCAATATAAAATTTTATAATTATCTGTAAAACCGTAGTCGCTAATGACCTTGTAATCCAAAAGCGACTTGTAAATATAATAAATAAATAAATAAAATAATAATAATAATAGTAGTAATAATAGTGTGTATACAAAGTTATACCTATTAATTTAAAATATTCAACTGAAATAGATATTAAAATATACTAACACGATGCGCTCATATAACAAAAACATTTTCTACCACAAAAAGCAAAAATGAAATCGAATAAAATCATACGTGTCGTATTTGAAAAAGGGACTCCTTATCTGAAAATCGCATTATGTATCGAAAAATGATGCATCATTAAATGACGTGTAGAATAATTAAGCATATAAAACAACCCCGTTAAACATGTATAATTATCCTAGTAATGCTTGGCTATCAGAAACCAGAGATCTCTTGAAATTTCGGGAATTGTCTCGTTGCGGATCCAAGTCGCTCCCTCAAGTATATGCTTAATAATTGAATATTGGTTATACCAGAGAAACCTGTGAAAGTAAAGGCGGATTCCCCAAGTGGAAAGGGACTGCCTTTCCTATTCTCATTAGTACTGTTGGGCTTAGTGCACACACTCCGAACCTTAATTTTACAATATCAAGGGTATGTGACTTATTTTTACTACTAGAAAAGCGCTCTAACGATAATTGTTTTCTCGTTTTTGTTCGGTTGAAATGTTACGTATTTCAATCACAATGTTTTAGCAACAATAAACACTTTAAAAAATAACAGTTAAGCAGTTGTGTGATATATTGCTTATTCGTAATTTCTCGTATTGTAAAAATACGTGCCTTTTTTCGAATTAGTACTAAATCTTTTTCTGAATTAGCACTAAATCTTTTTCCGAATAAGTACTAAATCTTTTTCTGAATTAGTACTAAATCTTTTTCTGAATTAGCACTAAATCTTTTTCCGAATAAGTACTAAATCTTTTTCTGAATTAGTACTAAATCCTTTTTCCGAAATATGAAAAAATAATTAGCGAAAAAATATATTATTAAGTTTAAAAGGCTGTCCCGTTTACACTTTCAACAGTTATAGGTTAGTTTTAAATTACGAGTAAACGAGATGACGTGAAATATGTTTTATTTTAATTGATAAAAGGGGGCACCACGTCGCTCTCGGTCGATACGATGCCCTCTGTTAAAATTCGGCAATACAATGTGCTCTCAAAGTTAAACATTGCAATTGAAAGCTCGGTCACGAGTTCACTGGACGACTTTGTAAGAGACTGTTCGATTTGTTAGGAGGAAATCCGCGTTATTCGCCCGAGTTCAGATTGTATTTTTAATCTATTTCATTCTGGCTGATAATTTTAATGCGAGCAGACGAGATAGCAGCGCGTTTTTCGGAAAGTAAACAATTTAAACTACCGAAATAATCCCGTTTTTTTGGTTTTTTTTGAAAGCAAATATTTACCGGTCTAATGATAAACACGCAGACATAACACTGAAAATAAATAGCGCGTTCCATATCGCACTGCATCGTCGTCGTCCGTTTAAAATCACGACCGAGTTTGTTTTTCGACCAGCAAATGCTGAATAATTTCGTTCGCTTTGGACGAAATATCGAATTTATGAAACTTCGTTAATATTCTATCTACATTTCGTCGCGCGCGTAAACACAATAAGCCATTGTTTACGCACGTATATGTTTTTAATGGTGCTATCCGATAGACGGATTTAGTTGCGATATATTTTTTTCCCCCTTATGAAGCATCAGCCCAATTTTCTACTATCTACTCTATACTTAAACATCTACTTTACCCTCCCAAAACGATTTTAATATGCGCATGCATTCCATCGAAATCGGCTTATAGCCTGATTTCCATTTAAACTTCCAGGATTATTTTCTTTCATTTTTTCCTCATTGAATTTTGGCCTTTCTCCAAATTCGATTGTTCGCTGTATCAAAGTTTCGGTTTCATTATCTTTTTTTTTTTTTTTCCTCTTGATACACAACACGTAAATTTATGTGCATTTAGAGTTGTCAAACATGGTCGACCGTAACGGTGTCGTCCAGCTGATCGGTACGTACATTATGCCGGTGTATCTCTGTACAGTGAATCGGAAGTTTAACTTTGTGGAAGTGGTATCGCTGCGGAAGACGACTTAATCGAAAAATTTTCTACGCAGCCTCTACTTTGCCCGCTTCCAACTTATTGAGAGTAATTTCGGAAACACGTATTACTAAAGACCACAAGCTGCGCCCAAATTTTCATATTTTCCATAGTGCATCGAAGCGTTTCCGACTCCATCGATCATACAAGCAGCGCGATGTCATCAGCGCTGTTTTTCATTTCTGTTATTTGTTTACGAATAATAATAATAATAATGATAATAATAATAATAATAATAATAATAATAATAATAATAATAATAATAATAATAATAATAATAATAATAATAATAATGATAGAACTTTCTACAAACAGAGATTATTTTAATAGTAACATAATCAGGCATGTTCGAAAGACTCCTTGCATGACGCGATATATTCTAATATCGATTTTTATACCGCGATTGCGGAGTCTGTTGGTTGGGTTTCGTATTATTAATTATAAAAGAATTTCTGTTTGAAAATTTTATTTATATCAAAAGAAAATCGAAAACATACTGCGTAGTATTGAAGTAAAACATCGACAAGTTCAGATAAAAATCAGAGGGAATTATCCGTGATCATGAAGCATTGTCTTCGAAACGCGTCGGCTACTTAATAAAAATTAAATAATTGTTTTATATTGGCGTAAAAAATTACTTACTATACAATAAACCTAAACAATAAGTGAAATAAACAGGTATATGTACTTAAACGTACTATGGGATCTCACGTAACAACGCTTCTTACGTATTAATTCGTAATTTTCTCAAATTACTGTTTCAAATTAAGCTAGCCAGATGGTAGCCTGGTATGTCTCAGTTGCATAATAGTGGGAGGAAAAATCGATATTCTTAAAGACGCTAATATGTACGAATGCAAAATAGACCGCAAAAATAAGTGTTAATTAAGTTGATAAACTAAAATAAATACCTGAATTTAAGGAAACTTTTTTTTTCCGGGACTACGCTCGAAAACGCTTCTAAAATAATAAGATATTTATTTTAATTTATTAAAATAAATTAATACGTAATTTCGTTTGTTATTGAAGAATTCGTATTTTTATTTTATATATTTATAAAGAAATAAAGCATTTTTCGGTGGTCACTTAAAGGAAAAGAAATAAATTGTCTTTCGCTTCTCCCACTTATCTTAGAGCGACTTTTTAATTCGTTTTTTTTTTCGTTTTTTTTTTTTTTTTTTTTTTTTTAGAATACATCGTGGAATTTTACAAAATTGAAACACCGCAAATATAATAGGCACAGCTGCGTTGTCATTATAATCTGAAATTGCCTAACGAAAATTATAAAGTCTAATGCGGACGTTACTCGAAAACAGACAGATAAAGTTTAATTTACGAAGCCGCGAAAGAAGGGTGTTTTTGATTTCGGACCGATGCTGTTATTCATTTGAAAGGAGAGAGAGGGAGAGAGAGAGAAGAGCGCTAAAAGAACGAAGAAGGAACATGGCTAGACACATTTTTCAAGAACTCCGAAAGACATATGTATCCTGGCTAGAAGGCCAGAAACAGAAAACGTAAACAAAACCGAATAGCAGATCGTTTAATTACGCATTTACAGACACCGCGCGTTATATGTGTGTTTTTTTTTCTGACCGCGTTATAAAATTCATGCTTAAACTATCATTAATATGAATGAATAATTTGTCCGCTTAAATATTTTAAATTACACTCCGTGACCTTAATTAAATTTAAAAATTCCTTATATTTACTATTTAAAATACGAAAAATGAGAAATTATTTTGTCGAAACTTTTTCAAAAAGCCAATTTTTTTGATTTTATTTTAATTTATTATTATAATTTTTTTTGCGGGGGTAGGGGCTTGGTTAATTATTATGATAAACCCGGAGCGAGAAAAATTTTTTTCTACTACTAATTTACAGAGTATTCAAACTAGTCCTATCTGAACGAAACGTCACTGCCGAACAATTACGCTACAGTAGATACCATTTTCGGGGACCCCGCCAATCCACTGGATGTAAACAAATTTTCTAAACATTCGTATACCGCATTTCTTTCATATATATACATATACATATACATATATATATATATATATATATATATATATATATATATATATATATATATATATATATATATTAATTACATGAAATCGCAAAAAGAAAGATCGTAAGAAGAATACTGGGACCAGTGAAACAAGATGGAAAATATATAAAAAGGAGTAACCAGGAAATATACCAACATGTGGAAAAGCATCACTACCGCGAGATCTGAAAAAGAAGAATTTGATTCTACGGTCATATGAAAAGGATGGAGCCGAGCAGTTGTTCAGTTACATGCGAAAGCTAAAAATAAACGACACGTGGTACACAGAGATAAAAAAAAGACCTGGAGGAACTGAAGATTACGCTTGAAAATATAGAACAGCGATCAACGTTAAAGAAGAAACTATTTGACTGTAAAAGATTCGCGGAGAAATAGAAAGGAAGAACTAGCATTCTGTGGACCGCAGAAAGAAAAAAAGAGATACAGTGAAAGAATGAAAGCGGTATGGAAAGAAAGGAAGAAGAATGGCAGTTGAAAACGTAGTCCATCAGTGGCTAATTCGAAATAATAATAATAATATTAATTACAACGTAATTCTTAGGCCGGTTCCCATTAGAAAAAATGTCCCAATTTTATATAACGAAAGTTAAATGTTAAATGAAAACGACATTCTTAATGGTGTACCCATTAGATTTCGTAACAAAAAAGTGTATCACGCCGGTAAAAATGAGATTGTAAATTTTGATAATTTTATACAAAGTATAGAAGAGAAATAGATAAAAATATAAGCGAAAGGGGTCAGCCGGAAGAGCCCCTTGTGATACCAAAATGGCCGAGTATATATATATATATATATATATATATATATATATATATATATATATATATATATATATATGTATATATATATATAAATATATATATATACATATATAAAAGCAGCCATTTTGGCCTCCCAAGAAGCCTGCCCCTTGACCTCTTTTGCTTATATTTCTATCTATTTCTCTTCTGTACTTTGTATAAAATTATCAAAATTTACAACGTCATTCTTACCAGTATCAACACAAAAAAAATTACATAATCACTAAATTTAACTTTCGTTACATAAAATTGGGACATTTTTTGGTTACAAAATCTAACGGGGTCCGGCCTAAAATATATATATATATATATATGTATATTTGCTTTGTCTTTTCCAGTCCAAGATGAGATATTCTCCAGTAGGGTCGTTTTATTTACGTTATTTATAAAATTATTAGGACCGTCAGTTGTTCGTAAGATTCACGGGGCATTTTTTGGATCCTTGGCGTCACAAAATTATTAAGTATGTCATTATTTCTGTGTTTTATATGCCTCGATTAATAATAATAATAATAATAATAATAATAATAATAATAATAATAATAATAATAATAATAATAATAATAATAATAATAATAATAATAATAATAATAGATAAGACAAATTAATTAAGTGACATATGGTTGTGTTTATATAACTGATAGAAATATTAACGTCTGATTCTGTAATTAATAACGTATTGTTATTGCTGTGAATGTAAGTTTTGATCAAATTATAATGCATATACAGTACGTATAGTTTTAACTAATATTTTTCTTTTCCGTTACATGTATTATAAAATAGATTACCTGACGTTGTTTTATTTCGAGAGGTAATAAAACAATAATATGATATTGAATTAAACGGTGAAGAAACATTTCACGTCGGTTATAAAAACATAAGCGATTAATAATTTACATGAAATGAAAATTGTACGATGAATTTAATATGTTCGAAATAATAATTTTAAAAGCAAAGTTTATAACATATGTATTGCAATACATAGTGAAAGTGTTAATTATAATAAAATGTTGATTTTAATATAAATGAAAAATACTACATTAATTTAAAGTGATGTAAAGAATATAATTTCATACTGTATTTCAATATTATAAAACAAAAACCGAATTTATGCCTATTCGTTGTTAAATGTTTACTTTTTAGAAGTATTTTCATAAGTGAATTGTTTCGTTTATTATTTAAATAAGTTTATAATCAGAATTGGGATACATTTGTGAAGCATGTGAAAAGGATTAACGTTATTAATTATCAAATCGCGACGTTAATATTTCTATCGATTATATAAACAACAATGCGTCACTTAACTAGTTAATATTTCCTATTATTGTTTCAAAAAATAATTGATGCATATGAAAAATCGCGAAAATGAAATAACGTGTAAATTTTGCGACGTCAAGGATCCAAAAAGTAATGCCCTGTGAATTCTTGTGAACAACAGACACTCCCTAATTATTCATTTTTATCTATGTTCGTTTTGTTTTGAGAAACTGGGCACCGAACGTAATAATCGCTAAGGAATTCTCATCGAAGAACATACCGAAGGAGGACACTATATGGCACTTCAGAGTGTGATAACTTACAAATTTAATATTCCATCGATAATTTTAATGTTTTCCTGATTTCTCAAATGGTTAATCTATCGAACAGATAGTTCTGTGTGCTCAGGAGGAAAAGATTCATCTAATCGAAATCGCAAACGACTAAAAAATAAAGTACAACTAAGTTTAATCATTTGGCGCTAGCATCCCCCTAGATGGAGAAATAAGTGAATTATGGACAGATAAGCCTGTATAGTTCAACAACCATTTCAAAGTATTTTTGAGAGAGTTTTCTGTTCTTTCCCGTTTTTTTTTGTTTTTTTTTATCAATACTTTAGAATTTGTAAAATCAAGAATTTTTTTTTTCTTTCGAAACCTGAAATTTGAAGTTCGGTTACCAAATGGGCAAGTTTAATATTTGAAATTTTTTTTTTTCTTTCTTTTTTTTTTCTAATGGATTTGTCAACAATGACATTGGTTCGAGAACAGTGGAACAGAGGGGTAAGAGAAACTCAGATCCTTACACAATCAAAGATAGCTGACAGAAAGGAATCAAGATTTTCGAACGCTATATGTATGGATCGGGTTATAACCAATCGACCCGTTTTTTAAATATACAGTCTGTTTCATAGGAGCGTGTATGTTTCTTGCCGAATCTATGGCTATCCTGCAGGCAGTCCTTTTCATATCCTCGACAAATAACATCTCTAGATTCCTCCTATCCTCGGACTCGAAAAGTGTTTTATTGGCTATCTCCTCTCCTTTTCCTACTCATGTCACTGATCCCGTTATTCTCCAAATTCGCTTCTTAATTTCTAATTTATTTGCATCCCGTTCTGTTGTAATAGATCTACTATAGATTCCCGGTCATTGCGGCATTCCTGACAACGAGTTGATTGACACTCGTAGGCACGTTCGGCGGCGACCAATGGTTTATTCATAAGCAGATTTCCTGCTTAAAGTATCTACCGTCTTTCTTATCGTTCCCACCACGATTTCTGGACCGGATTCTATCCTTCATTCTTTACCGATCCTCGATCTTTTTTTACCTTACTGTTCAACTCTTTCCTTCCTCTCTTCCTTGGTTTAATCTTTTCCCCTATCTTAGCCGTTCGATTATTTCCTCTGTAGTTCGTCTCCGGTTCAATAATAGTTTGCTTCCGGCTTCTCTTTTCCGTTTTTCTATTGTTCAATCTCCCTTGTGTCCTTATGACCCTCCAGAGCTCAATTGTACCTGTGATGCGAATCACATTTTGTTCGAATGTCCCTTTATTTCCTCCGAACGTTCTACTCTATATTCTAGTCTTCTGCGCCTTGGCCTTCCTACTCCTTATAGTGCCCACTCCATTCTTGCACTCCCCTTTCTCAATATAGTTCCTTTGTTGGCCTTATTTATCTCCTCAATTTCTAATCTTTTCCTTATATAAGGTACAATTCCTTACGTTGGGTAAGTTCCGCTGTTGACGCCCCCCCCCCAAAAAAAAGCGTGTACAGCGAAACTCCAAAAAATTATTAAGGATAATAACTTGAAAAAGAAATACATACTTACTACATAGATCGTGATGCTTTATTATTAAAAAGATGTCCAACCGCATCCATTATTAATAATTGCCTGGCGCATCTCCGATGTACACTCTCTACTAAATGTTTAGCGTAATCTTGAGGAAAAGACCTCCATATCAATCGAATTTGTCGAAATAACTGCTTGACGGTCCAGATCTTCTGCTCTCGCAGTTTCAACTTGAGAACCGCCCACACATTTTCTATTGGCCAATCCAGTATGTTAACGTCATTTTCTTGTTTCCATGCAGTACAAAGACGACTTTGATGTTTTGGGTTAATGTCTTCTTGCAGTAGCCGATTTTCATTTTTCCGCGTAAACTACCTTTTGACAGACAGTAATAAAGCCCTCTGATATATTTTGATCATTTTGGCAGCGGTCAAATTTTCTGTGAAGATGTGCAAATTGCCAAATCCCTGCTTTGTTGAGAGGCAGCTCCAAACATGTTAACGGTCCGCTGGATGAGTCTATTGGCTTGGCTAGACCGGGTACGAGTGATAGAAGAACATGCCCAAAAAGAAGCATCATCCGATAAAATTATGTCGTCCAATCGCATTCTAAATTTTTTTTCGCCCGATTTAGTCTTCTTTTGACATGTTTTTTTAGACAGTAGCGGTTTCTTCACTGTGCTTCGAAATTTCCCTTCATAAGCCGGTAGTAAACGTTTTCTTATAGTGGCACATGACACATTTAGATCCTTTTTACGCAAAATCGCTAGCCTCTACGCAGTGTTAGACAAAGATTCTTCTCAAACACCTGTAACATCGATTTATCCTCCTTTTTCATTGTTTTTCGTACGGAGCCACGATCATCCGGTAGGTCATTGACGTTTTTTGCGTCGGAATAACGCGTTTCACTCACTTACTTACAAAAATATTTTCGACTTTTTCATGTACTTAGCGGCAGCTCCGAGCGACATTTTCGGTCCTTTTGGATGTAAGCACAGAAACGCGGATTCGTAACGTGATGCGTACACGGCAGACATGGTGACATATGTTTTCTATGACCAAGATCGAACGACAACTGAGACATTTTGTACAAAGCATCTACGGGGAAGGTTGTGTCGCTACCTGCTCAGACTTGCATTTCCCCCCTAACGGTTTCAAGGACGACAAAGTTTTGCCGTACACGCTCTTATGAAACAGACTGTAATTGTTTGTTTTATATGTTTTTGCGTTCATCATTTTTCTTCTATTTTATGTTTAACAAAAAAAAAAAAAAAACCCGAAATCACAAAAGTAGCCTTTCCGGGAAGCCCGGGAAAAAAAGAAAAAGAAAAAACCCGTATCCGGTCAAAACTTGAAAGTAGATTTTTACAAATCCACTAACCATCTGTGTCCATTCCGTAAACCAAATCCGTTCGAACAGATTCCGCCAACTGTTCGCTCTGCTGTCGGTGCGCAATTTTACCGTTAGTATCTACAACCTGTTCTCTCAACTCTAAAACTATGCATATGCGGCTTATGAGGAGCAAAAAAAAAGATTAAAGAAAAAGAAGCTCTGTGTTTTTCGATATCATGTTGGATATGCGACATCGGCAAGGGAGAACCAAAATGAGTCTCTCCTGCTATGATTTCGGTATGGCCAATTTAGACGGAGCGTTGCTTTCGGATCAGTTGTGTTTAAATACGATATTCCACCGACGAGGAAAGAAGAAAATAGAGGTAAGAAAAAATTCGGAAATGTGTTTTTTTTCTTTTTCTATTTGTTCTGCGAACGCTCTAGACTGCAATGGGGTCCCCGGTTCACCGCAAAAATATTTTTCTTTCGTAGTTTCGCGAGCTGTTTACAAAATTAGCGAAATTACACCTACTACAAACGGTGTACGATGCTACTTCTAACAACGGCAAATTCGCGTTACTATGTTGTTGCGCCACTAGACGATCGAACCTCCTTCTCTCACCTGATCCGAGCGCTCTCGCCGATAACGGCAAAATTCGTGTGGCGTTGTGGCGTACGGTCTTGGCGCGACACTGCTGACAAGATTAAAAACACACACGACGTCGAAACGTACGTACACTGACGATTTGCGCAAACCACGTAAATTCTCCTCCACGTGCGTTGCGCTCGAACAACTAACTTCGAAGGGGGTGTAGTAGATCTCTTACTCCGATAAAAATCTGGTCGATGATTTATCGCAAACGTAACCGTGCCCGTAACCTTGAGTAGCACGTACGTCCGAGTTACGTCAATTTTTTTTTATCTACTGGCACATCCGACCGCAGCCTGTGTATCGAATCCGTGGGGATTATGCCAGCGCCGTGTACTGCCGCCGGGGTGGTGCAAGCGAGACTCCGCTGGGGTGACTACATTTAAAATACAGCGTTGTTACATGTGAAATTTACAACACTTTAGACAACATTTCGTGATGCCTAATTTCGTGATGCCATTTACGGCCTTTTAAAAATCTACAAACTCCTACCCCGCCTGCACCAAATAAACTGAATACGCACACTTCCTCTTTCCTTCACGCCGTAAAAATGACAGAAGTTACTGAACGTCATTCTGTTTACTTAAGTGTCGCTCAAATTAGCGTGAATAATAAACATACGATATTTGAACAGTTTCCTCCGAAGCGCGAACGTTTCCAGGAACTAATGGTTTCTTTTACGTCCTCCCATGGCCCCCGCCCGCCGCCAGAGGGCTCTTCGGAGAATAAGAAGAAGAAAAAATCGAATAGTTAATCGGTTTTCAACAGACGCTCAACTATAGAATACTTCCGTACTGCTGCCGTCACGCTAATTCGCAATGACTTTGTAATTGGTGTGTTGCCGGGTTTACAACCTGCACACTCGGTGTTCTTGACGTTCGTCAGAAATCGGTTTTACAACAGCGATGACGTTCTAACGGTGCTACTCGGAACGGAATGCTGACCGGGCCAGCGAAACCAATTTCAGTTATTGCACACAATTAATAAGTAATGTTACGCGAGACTTCTAGGAATAATATAGAAGACACAGCGTCGTAGCACGTAAACGTCGCAAAGTTCTTCGTAATTGTCGTAAACTTCATATTCGCTAATAACACCACGGAACGCGTTTCTCCGTTGATCGGTAAAAGTGCAGTGACAAAAGCGTCCGATGAAAAATTTTCGGCGGCCATCTGTAAATGTGTTTTATTATTTATTTACTTTTTTTTTTTTTGGCCCTGCCGTTTGCACAAATGTAGGGCATTTGAAATTTCCTTCCGAACTCCATTAAATCGGTATGAACGATAATTCCATAAAATATCGTCGACATCTCGTGAGAAGAAACAGATTATATTTGGAAATGTGCAGTCTCGAAGGGGGGTCTTCGATAGATGTTGAAAATTCACAGTAACTACGTACGACGGTCCAACTTCAATACACGATTTTACAATTGGGCCAATAATCTTTAAGAGGTGCTGTCTGCAAAAATTGTGGTTAATTTCCGTTACTTTTGCCCAACAACCCTACGAAAATCCTAGTTTTTATCTGATATCAAATTTATTTCACTTTACCAATTTGCTTGAAAATATATATGTATAACTTTTGTTTTTACAATAGCTTCTTTTTTTTTTCTTTCTTTTTCGTTAGGCTAGCGTGTAATAATTTGTGCAGTTAACAATAATTTCGTACGTGTAACATATAGGAATGTTATTATTTTTGATAATCCCCCCCCCCCCCCCCACTGTTCTTTCATCGTATTTTATGTTTATTATTTTTTTTTAGTATCTTCTTCTTCTTCCTATTTCTCCTTAGATATTCACTTAGGTACCTCTAAGGTGTCGGTAATTTTGACGGACACCGGTTTTTGGACTGGCGTTAATCGCGAAATTATACTTTTGTCGACTACTTCCGGTCACCTACTTCAAGTATCGGAAATAACCGTTCTGACGGACGATATGACTAATTTTCGCGCTGCAGATCCGGGTAAGTCACCTGACGAGTGGAAGGTGGTCGACCGATCTTTAACCTAACTTAAAAACCCTCTAACCATTTTACCTGAAAAACTTCGGTTCGATCTCAATTCTTTCCTTTCCAACTTCTACTCACGAAAATGTAGTTAAATACTGAAGATGCGTGCTTCACCCTGGGACGATTTAATTTGACGACCTTTGCCGGAAGCTGATTCTCAGGCATACTTTTACCAGTTTCTCTCTCATCGTTTATTAATAATTTAACTTTTTTTTTCCTTCTTTTTATTGACTTAAAATGTAATGGACGTTCACTACAATATGTATATATATATATATATATATAACGTGGATGGCAATGGCAATCCACCACGTACAACATCATATGCTCGCTAGGTCAGTATACAGCAGACACACACGGGACGGACTGCACTTGTATATCGATAAATCAAACGATTACAATCAGTTCTGAATGTAGTCTTGCGTGTGTACACTTGCGTTACATATAACAATTGCCTAGTACATTACCTATATCTGTACAGCTGAGATGTACGAATAGGTAGTCGCCGACGCTCAGAAACTGAGTATGGCACTATAAGAATATATATATATATATATATATATATATATTAAAATTACAACGTAATTCTTAGGCAGGACCCCACCAGAAAAAATGTCCCAAAAAGTGTTCTAATTTTATAGAACGAAAAAATGTCACGATTTTATGTAACGTTTGTTATATTTTAATTTTTACTACGTTGTAAATTTTGATAATTTTATACAAAGTATAGAAAAGAAATAGACAGAAAAGTAAGCAAGAGAGGTTAAGGGGCCCAGCCCCTTGCGAGGTCAAAATGGCCGAGTTATATATATATATATATTAATTACAACGTAATTCTTAGGCTACTCTCCTTAGAAAAAATGTCACACTTGTATATAACGAAATGTAACGAAAAATGTAGCAAAAAAATGTATTAATTTTATATAATAAAAGTTGAATGTTAGGATAGGATTTTTGTGATTGTGTTATTTTTTTTGTGTTGGTGCCAGTAAGAATCAGGTTGTAAATTTTAATCATTTTATACAAAGAATAGAAGAGAAAGAGACAAAAATGAAAGCAAGAAGGGTCAAGGGGCATTATGCGGACAGGGACATAGACTATTACATGCGAGACCTTTTAAAATTTTATACAGACGCTACGAAGCCCGACATTGTTGCCGCATGATGCTACTCAGCAGATGCTATCATCGCAATTTTTCTGTCAACGCTACGAGACCCAAATCACACTTCGGTTTTAGCAATTTTCAGAAGCTATGCGTTCATATCCAGGAACTTTTTGTTGTTGCTTACTATGAAAATCCGAGCGAATTTAATTTTTAGTTTAGTAAAAACTGGGAAGTTTATTATTTATACATATTTAAAACTACATGTATGTTTCTATTAGTGGCGGATTTAAATATTTTGGTCTGCTTTAGCAAACACCACATAAGATTTTTGAAAAGAAATGAACTCTAACGTAATACATATAATGAAAATTTTTAGTAATTTTCTTTTTTTCAACGATTTCTTTCTAGAATGATTTTTGTCATAATTTTTCTAAACATTATTTTTTTTGGAGGCTTATTCATTTTAATTTTTTTATTTCATTGTTTTTGTCATTATGTAGTTAAATCAAAGAAATATTGAAAAATATGCTAAGACATTAGTAAGGCATTGGTTAAAGAGTTCACTAGTCAGCAATAATAAATTGAATTTTTATATTAAAAAAGGAAACAGATCCAAAAGTTTCACTGATTTTGAAGATTTTGGAAACAAATTTATTTGTCCGCAACAGAAGAGGAGTTACGGCATTTACTGTTTAAACTAATAATGAGTTTTTGTTATTACGAATTAAACTGATGACTTTGTAAATTAACAATTCATTGAATAAATTTTAACCACGGATTAATTGTAATAATTTCGGGATAAATTCAATATCGGATTCTAATTAGCATCATTTTTATAAAAATACATAAATGGTAAATATGACTTTATTCAAAATTTCGTTTAGTTTAATTTTCTATGTGGGGTTAAAATATTTATCAAAATGTACATGTCTGTATGTATATACATGGAAGTATATATTCATTGTGAAACTCGCACAAAAATTTGCAAAAAAAAAATCGTGGTAACCTGTACATCATGAAAAATCGGTCAAAAGCGGTAAAACGTTGCGAGACCCAGCGTAAACTGGCTTTGTAGAAACGGGCCCGTCTATACCCAAATGTGTATATATATATATATATATATATATATATATATATACATGTATGTACGTATATATACTTAATATGTAAATGTTTTTCTAAATTATTCGTCAAAAAATCGGAGTGTGTCTGTTGCCGTTTATTAAAATTTCTTTATACTACTCTGAAAAACTCCTCTTTTTAAAACTTGGCTGGAGCGTATTTCGTTGAATTTAAATTAGTTCGGAGGGATTATCTTCCGGGAATTCCGAGCGAATTCTCGCTTAGGAGTTAAAAAGTGCCCGGATTTTATGCAAAAATATTCGAACTTTTTCAAGATGGAGTTGCTTCGAAAATACAGCGAACAATTCTTAAGCCACCATCTGGACCAGCATCGCGTTTGCATAATCGAAAAAAGAACGAGAGCTCTGCTGTTCGGAAAAGAAAAAAAAAAAAAAAAAGAAGAAAATTATATTTTTAGTGCGGAATAATAAAATATTTTACATCGCTGTATTGGTGAATTAATAAATGTACGTTGCATGCGCAAGTGTAAATGGAAGTCGTGGATATGTCCAGCACAATCTTTCGTATCTCACTGTGAAGATAGCCTCTTCACAATCAGCTGATAGCCTTTATAATTCTTATAGAAAATTAATGAAATTATTAAATTATAACTTGGTCAAGGTGTTTTCTCACGACTGTACTTATATTTTATCACGTAACCGGTCAAATGAGTGACGAGTTACGTAATGAATAATTTACTAAATAAATAAATCTCTGTTCAGAACTCAAACTACTCTAAGAAAAATTTTCGGAATAATCACAATTTCCTATTTATTTCCTTTTCCTTCCAAACTATTTACAATTAAAAGTTTTTATTATTATTATTATTAATTTTATATATATAACCAAAAGATTCGAAACTTTTGCAGCTGCGTAGAAAAGGAATTACACAATTATTACACAAATTACAATTATATACCAATTTATCTTACACATTTATACCAATACATAATATAAAAAAAAAATATGTTTATTTATTTTCTGGTCTGTTTTATTGGATCTTTCGTACTCTGTATCCTACGTCGAACATAATTCCGGTAACAACAAGAATTAAAACTATTCAGTAACTCCTGGCACACTGCACTAAGGTTTCCTTCGCCGACGCTTAATTGTTGATTGTCGAAGTATTAATCTTAATTGACATAATCTGAATCTTTTACCGCCGCCGTACGACAAATTACAAGTTTTTCCAAATTATTTCATATGAATAAATGATGAACAGGTTAATAAATATTGTCAAATCCGAAACTGCTACTGAATTACCAATTTTGTTCAATGGATCATAGCAGGTGTTAAATGCTTCTTATTTTTCCCGATGTCATTATTAACCAAAAATAACGGATTTCAATGAATATATTTAACGAATTCTTTTTGAACAATAAATTGATTCTTTTAACGGATTCGGTAGAGTACCACCAGATTCGAATAAAGTGTTATTAGCTTATTCTACGTACCACCACGGACTAGCCAGAAATTATCTAAAATAATTAGCCAGGAAATATTAAAATTATTCGTATATTTCGCCTACACAAACTTTCATTTTATTATTATTATTATTACTACTACATCCGAGAATTTTCCTGAGCTTCTAAGATATTCTTACTATCTTCCAACACTTATTATAAATCCCGTGAATTAAAACCGATTAAGAACTGATTTTATAAATTTCTGGTATACCCTGTTATGGCTGAAATGCCGTAATATATGTATATATATCATAGGAGTAGCGATGAGGGGATTTGGGGGGTTCACCCCCCACCGCGACGAAATGGATTTTTATGTTGCTGTATTGTCGCTTTACGGTCATAAGATGTCTTGGTACCAGACATTCTGACAGTACAACTAACTATATATTAGTGTAAATTATTCTCAAAATGAAAACAAACACAAGTAATCCTAATCCTTACGCATTTAGAACTATTGTACAAGAAATTATTAATAAAATATAATTACTACGTAAAATCCTTCTTTCTGTTGAGTGTTTTTTTTTTTTAAATTGACCCCCCCCCCCCCCCGAAAAACTGGCCTGGGTACGCCTATGATATACATAAATACATTAATTACAACGTAATTCTTTAGCTACCTCCCATTCGAAAGAATGTCCCAAAAAAGTGTTCCAAATTTATGTAACGTTTGTTATATATTTTATAGGATTTCTGTGATTATGTTATTATATTCATGTGGGCCGATTTAGCATTACGATGTAAATTTTGATTATTTTATACAAAGTATAGAAGAGAAAGAGATAGAAATGTAAGCGAGAGGGGTCAAGGGGCAGAGTCCCTTGGGAGGCCAAAATGGCCGAGTTATATGTATATATATATATATATGGGCGGATCTGAAAGGACATTGAAGGGGGATTATATAATTACGCAAAATCTTCTACGATAGGCAGTAGATTTGAGAAATAGCCCTTGTTTCATAAAGAAAATCAAATAGTGATTTTTAAAGAAGTTTAAAAATGTTTTAAAAATACATAATTATTATAATGTTTAATTTAACTTTTATCTTATATTTTCAGATGAAAAATAAAACTAAATTATAAAATTATACCTAAAGAATGGTAGTTTAGAAATAATAAGAAAGATAGTATTTTTATCAGACACTTTACTTCTTTTTTATTTTTCTTAGTAACCCGATCAGAATTCTTTGTCCGTGAGCAAGTTTAAATATATATATTTCTCATTGAACTATTTTCATGTATATTACAAAATAAAAATTAAGAATAAATAAGAAAGGCAAAAGATCGATGACAGTTGGGTTTAAAATAAAATAAAAACGTAACATGAATAGTTTTACCAGAGTATTAAATATTAGTTATAATTAAATCCAGAGGTAAAATTTATACAAATCTTTTATGGCATAAATTAAGTTTCTCTATTATAACAAATTTTTTCATAGGGGCTTTGGATCTTTAGGGGGAGTGTCCCCTACCCCCTCCCCCGTGGATCCGCCACTGATATATATACATATATATATATATATATATATATATATATATATATATATATATATATGTATATATCAATAGAGCAATTGGTGGTTAAATGATAAAATCAGTTTTATATTGGTTTTAATGTAACCGATAGGGATTTTTTATATAATTTCTTTTAAAGTAATTTGTACACGGAAGTTCTGTTTTTCCGGCTGTTTAAAATAATTTTATTTACTATATATCTTATTTTTTCTTTAAATTGTTATTATCACGCTGATAGATTACGTAAACTGTTTGCAGCAGAAAAAGATAGTGAATATTTTTGTACTTTAGTTTTTAAATTTGTAAGCGGTACTTTTTTGTAATGCATAAAGTTTCCCCGTGGCAAAATAAGATACAAGAGGAAAATGGTAAAATGCGTTGCTTATTTCGCACAACTGCAAATCCGTTCAACTAGTAGTATGTAAAATTTTGGAAATATCTTTTTATGTTTTCTTTCTTATCGACATACGCGGCCGACATTTCTAAAATTAAAACATTATTCAAAAGTTAATTCTATCCTAAATTCTAAAATCTGTACCATAGACTCATTTTTAAATCAATCTTTAAAAAGCAACTCGATAATTAATTTATTAAATGAAAATAAACAATCAAAACATAATCGCCCATAGGTCATAAAAAAAGAACAAATTTCTCACTTAAGAGGGCGATCATCCATCATTCTATAAATCTGTTCTCGCACTGATATTACGTATTAAGGACATTGACTAAAAAGCGAATCTATGATACTACGAAACCTAACTTCCCCGTAACAATGCGTTATTTCATTGATTTCTATAAAAATTATCGAAAAAGAAGGCTAAGTGTAGTGAAACCGGCAAATGTAACATCTTTGAAGTACGCTTGCGTGGTACTATTAATCCTACGCCAGCGTATGGAGTACAAGACTTTTGAGATGACAACTATTACTTCTTTTTTCATAACACTTTGTAGTGTGCTTAAAAAAAGTAAACTAGCGGTCAAAAATTTAGACCAAGTGTAGTTAGAATTCGCATATAGATTAGAATAATATACGTGTATTGCGCGCTTACCTGTTGATAAGCAAAACCGAACGAAGATGTGCGCCGACAGCCCGGACCTTAAACCATGCGATTTTCGGCTCTTTCCGACCACCCTAAAACGCATGCTGCGAGGCCGTAGATTTCAGACGCCGGTGGAGATCGTGAGAGCTGTCGAGGACGCTTTGAAGGCCACATTCCAGCTGAGGAATTCCGAAAAACGATTTTCGAAAAGGGGCCCCCGAAAGAATGCGCAGGTGTATTGCGAAGAACAACACTTTGAGAAGGAGCCTGCGGATGACGAATCAGACAACGAATGAATAATTTTTTGTACGAAATTTCTTAGTCTGTAAGGGAAACTCTAACTGCACTTCGTTTAATTATAAGGATTCGTATTGCTATAATGGCGCTCGTTATTTGTTCTGCTGTCGGAAAGAGAATGAACTTCATGTTTCCCCCTCTTATTTGACCGCTACATAACGTCCATACACCGTATGGGGGAGAGTAGCTGCAGTTGTTTTGGCTTACCTTTTGTATGAAATATGTCCAATAAAATACGTAAAAATTAAAAACAAAAATTTTTAATGTTATACTACACAACACTTAGGCACACTCCTTTGGTAACTGTGGACATCACAACTTCTATTGATAGCTCAAAAAAAAAATACTAAAACAAGAATAATGGGAAATAGAGTAATAAAAAAAAAAAAAAAACAAATGACAAAGTAAACTTAATAAGACAAATTACAAAAAAAAAAAAACAAAAAGCTAAACGCAATTAACAATTTTGTAAAATAAACGTTAAACTATGTGCCATTCAAGAAATATTTCAGAATTAAATGTAGAAATACATTAAAACAAGCTGCATCTCGATGGTTTTCCTCTCTTATGGCTTTGTAAATGATGGGCAAAATACTACAATTTTATTTCGATTAATTTTGGCTGTGACTTTTTTTTATCGTTATTAAAAATTAGCGCCTTGCAAATTACTAGTACGTCTACAGCAAAATGGATTAAGATGCCGTCTTGTTGAACGTGGGAAATTCAGTACAGGTTATAAGGATGCATTAAAAAGATCGTATTAATTCGCAATGCTATATAAGCAGAGGTGTTTTGAGCAAATACGTAACGAAAAAACTTGATAATTTTAAGGAAAGAAGTGACAACCATGTTTGCTGTATAGTTTCAGTTTCGAAGAGATTCTTAAAAAGTTCACGAAACAAATTGTTGAATAAAATCGTCATCGAAACAGCTGATCTGTAAAAATTTATTTAGTGTTAAGATTTTTAACTAAATTTTGCGGCATTAAATTTAACATTTTTTATAACATATTGCACTATTTATATGTGTAAATGTTTCCAATTTATATTTTAAAAATCGGAGAACATATTAAACAAACTTCACATTATTAAGTTTTGAAATTTGTATAATTCCGAAATACCGAAATGCACTTTTCCTATTGTGTATGATTTACACTCGATATGAGCGAAAACATTTTTTGAAATAAATACATATATCTCGTGTAATTTATTTTCGCTGTTGAGAAATTTTACAAAAGAATAAATAATTGCGACAATTTTTGTTAATAACATATACAGGATTGTGTCGTCCTCTTTTATTCGATAGACGTGTTATGTGTGTTTTAAAGGCAACAATGTTGCGTATGCACACTTTGAAGATATTACATCTGCTTTGCTACATTATAATTAAATTTCCGCTCGGAAAGAGGGGTCTGGTCGCAGTACGGGGAAAATTTTAAACACGCCTGCGTGAAATCTTTTTGTGGAAACTTCGCGTCCTTTTGTATGATTAATACAAGTTGAAACACTCGTGCCTGCTCGGAGTAGTCCTTCCAACAACGTTGTTTTAGTAATTTTACGAAAAACAAATTGAAATTATTTAATATTTTAACTTGTTTACGATTTAGATTTTCTCGAAATTTGTCAGGAACATGTAAGTTAAAATTTCGAATCATTAGATATGTTAGTTTTTTTTTTGTTTTTTTTTTTTTTCGGAGCAACTTGACATTATTTTTATTATTATTAATTTTTTTTTTTTTTCATATTGGGCTTACCAACC
The DNA here is from genome assembly GCA_039619475.1 of Icerya purchasi. Classification (NCBI taxonomy): domain Eukaryota; kingdom Metazoa; phylum Arthropoda; class Insecta; order Hemiptera; family Monophlebidae; genus Icerya; species Icerya purchasi. Next base: position 141,142,954 of record CM077116.1, read on the forward strand.
AGGAGAGGAGGACCTTTAGAAACAATTAGAAGAGGTAAAAATAAGTTATAATCCGATCAGGTATCGTGTTAACAAGGAGCAATCAATATAGCAAGAATATGAAAAAAAAAAGACAAGATATAAGTAGCGCTTTAAGGGGAAGTGCTTCAGCAAACTGCAGTACAGAGCATCCGCAGAAAGAGAAGAACGCTTAATAAATAGATGACCAGCGAATCGAAGTCATTTGAATGGGAAGGAAAATGAGGGGAAGAAGCCAACAAAACGCGAAAGCGATCAAGACGCCAGCGAATGATAGAGTTAACAACGGAATGGCGAAATAAGAAAAACAAAAGGAACAAGAAGGAAGACTAGGTTGAGCAGACAGATAAAAGGAACAATTATTAGGTATTTTTTTTTTTTTTTTTTTTTAGATCCCCCCTTTGGGCACGTCAGCCAAGGACCTACACCCAGAAACAACAAAAAAGAAAAGAGCCGTCAGTTAAATTTTGATTCGGTCAGATATGGACAATATAAAGGAACTAACGGATGAGATAATGGATGGTGAAGAGAAGGACAGAATATAAGATGCACAATAAGGAGCGGGAAGCTTGAGTTTCAGCCAACAAGAATATAGGATACTGCGTTCAACAGAATAGAAGGTATTCGACCACAATTAAAGGGTGATATTTTTTTTTAGAAAACGGACGAAGCAGCACCCCGAACTAAAAAGATATTCTCGAAGAATGTCCATAGCACGTGTAAGTGTATGCGGAGAATAATAAAGTGACCGAATTAACCACAAAGGTGAGAACGGAAAACCTGAATGGGGACGCTGGTGAGGTCGGAGATAATCAAATAATTAGAAAGGAAAAAAAGATTTGAAAGACCATGGAACATACACGTTAACCATTAACTCTCGGCTATGAATACAGAACAGAAGGAAGAGAGAGGAAAAGATTCCGATAAGTTCAAATCTGGAAAAACGAGATCCGACAAGACCCTCTTGAACCATTAGTGATAACGGTTGCACGAAAAGGAACTAGGGAATTTTTGTAGAGGTGCTGCTTAATTACGGCTTGCGAGAGGAATTTTGAAGATGGAATTAAAAGCTTCAGATAGGCATGACAGAGTCGGCCGAAGTTGAAGAAAAAATAGGACAGATTACTGAAGGAAATTGTGTGTACGACGAAAACGAAATAACAGATAAAATAGGAAGTTTCCTACGAGTAAACGGACAGTTTTTACGAGAGTTAGGAATGAATAAAAATGGTGGCCGTAAGCGGAAGACGTTTAACAAGAAAACCATAGTCTAAATAAGATTTGAGAATAGGCAAAAGACCCGCTGGAATTGGAGTGTATTTATTATTTAAGTGCACCCGGGGGAGGATAATCGGAGACAGAAAGAGAGCCGGAATTTGAAGACGCAGCCTAGATAAAATAACAATATTATTGTCTAATTTGGAACGGATTATTATAATGGATAGAAAGAAATATTCACATTATTTGTAGGCAGCACTTGCAGCAAGTTTAGCCTTTTGATAGGAGAAGAGAAAAGATATGTGATATGCTCCGTGAAGGATAAATGTCCACTAAGGAGGGTGCCGAGATAACAAAAACAATTAAAACGTAAAAGAGACGCATGCTTTCTAAGGTAGACTAACGGGAGCAGGATTACGAAGGGTAAATACAACATCCTTGGAAGGAAAAATCGAAAGATTAATAAGAGCACATTGTAACAAAATGAGAGACGAACTAAGAGCTTCATGAGCTGCAACAATATCGTGGAGAGCGGAAAAAAACGGATGACATCGAAGAAAAGCATTTTCAAAAAAGGGAAGCAATATTACTGATTAATAGATATTGCAATGAGTAGGACGACTGAAAAGGAAACCTCCTTAAGACCGTAAACAACTTTTCTTGAAGCGCGGAGAAATGAAGAAAGGTAATATAAAAATGATTCGGCATTCGATTAATAATAAAGGAAACAAACTGAAATGGAATGTTAATTGCTAACATTTTTTTCGGATTTTGTTAGATGAACATCATCGAAAGCTCAGGAAACGTCAACAAAGGAATTCATGAATCAATATACCTGAGAGAGGAAAATACTAATACAATCTCGGGAGGGCCAAATCCAAGGCCGAAAGCCGAACATATTACTACCGGAAGGAGAAATACATTATTGTGTTCGAACTGGCGCTCGTTCAACGTATATAATAATGCTGATGTAGCAAAAGGAAATGGGAACTTAATGAATATGATAAAAGTTTGCTTCTTCGCTATTTTTAAAATGGCGATTAATTTTTCTTCCAGTCTGCCCCCCCCCCCCCCCCCCCCGAACTCATTAGTGCCGTCGGCCTTAGTACACGGTGAAACTTCATAATCCTCGACGCCCCGTGTCGTGAGACTTACTTTACTTTACTTTTCCTTTTACTTTTATTAATTAATAACCGCACCATTTAAAATAATAATGGAATAAAAATGGATCGATTTATATGAATATTAATAAAACGCAAATATGCATTTCGGTGTTTAATATAAAGATAAAAACGGAATATTCTAACGATGTGTATTTTTTCCTATTGTCAGTTACATACGGAAATTAATGATAAATATTTTTACCGGTGTTTTCTGCTGTAAAATTAAAAAAAAAGAAATCACCGTCCTGCGAAGGCAAATTGGTCCCAGCCAGTGCATGTTCGCGCTGAACTCATACTATCGGGCGCAATAAGCAGTTCTTCGCATTTGCGCTTTTAAATCTTTTTTCGATAATTAGAAATATTAATTTCTTTAATTTAGAATATGAGAATATTAAAAACCTGCAGGAGTCATCAGTGACTCTATAGAGGAACTGCCCCTCTACTGCTTCTGACCTTTATACCATTTTTACAAGATAAAAAAAAATAGGGGGGGGGGGGCAACTAACTCGTAATCATTTTCCGTCATTAATTATGTTAAATAACACGGAAACATAAGTGTCCAAAAAGTGCGTTTAAAAAAGAGGAATGAAGGAAATACACGTTAAGGGCAAATAATTTAGCGATTAAATTACTGTTCGACTCGACATACAGTGAAAAATTAAGCTGTATTCTTAAAAACTCTTCGGAAATTACTGTTCCGTAGTAGTATTTCGTTATGTAAACAACGAGAATGTGTAAAATAGCGAAACAAAAGTATCGTTCGACCCTCGAACCTCGAACCTCGAAATAAATAAATACCGCCTCGAATTCGCAAAAAGGAACTTAATGACTAGTCATTAGCGGGGAAAAACAACTGAAAATGCCCAATCTGTTGCCGCGAATGTTGGAGGGACTTCTCCGGGGAGTGAAACAGGCAGGTCAAGCCGGGCGGCAGCCTGAAAATGTTATCATCTGGACGCGAGATTACGCGCCGTGCAATCTACATTTCGCTTCCTCCAGCACCATTCCAGCACTGGCGGTACGCATTGGTGATTGTGCGCACTGGAATAATCCGGGTCTGCGGGATCTTCGCGGTACGCAGCCTCTCTCTGTCGGCGTATGTAGATTGGATTACGATTTCCGTTTGATCAGCTGATCACGACTGCCAGCGATTGCTGTTCGCGCCGTGCGTCTACGTGTGTGCACGTGTGTGTCTTTGTGTGCTTCGGTTCTCCGTAAATCCGCAGTTGGCGCGGTCGCCTTGCCTCGCCGCCACCGACGCCGCCGCTTCCACCGAAAGCTTATTTGCTTTGCGAGACGTTTCAGCTGTTGAGCGTTGCTAGCTCGCGTTTGTTTTTGTCAGATTCAAATCGATTTCTCTCCGTAGTCGAACAGATCTGTCGTCGCGATATGCAGTTGTTTTTTTTCGGTATCTGCGTAGCGCGCGATCGATAATAAGTCGAATGATTATTCGCGTCTTCTTCCCCGTTATTATACAATTATCGATATATTCGTACTTTGTTAGGCGGTCGCGAAGTGCCTGACGATAGTCGTTGACTTTCGAATTTTCCGAAATATATCGACTTTTATTCCGCACGTGTCTGTTAAAATAGTTAAATTCGTTCGTTTTATCAGCGCGTATCGATATTCTAGGTAAAAAGTAAGGCGTGTTGGTGCGTTATCGTTACATATCGAACATCCGCTCATATAATGACAAATGCATACTCATTATTTGCCGCTATTTTTCAAGTGTATTCATCAGTTTCTAAAGACCGGTAAGTTTGTCCTTTTTCATTAAACATTATTTAGTTAATATGCCACTTTTTACCGGTACTAATGGTACATTTTATATGTATATTTATTTTATTTATATATATATATATATATATATATATATATATATACATACATACATGTATGCGATAGAGGACTTGGAAATTTTAGACTACCCGGAAGCTTTGAACAGAGTGAAAGGAAATATAGAAAAAAGAAATTAATTCGAGGTCGATCGCGTTAGCTCTAAAATTGGGCACAGGATCTCCCCAAATATGTAGCTAATTTACTGAAATCGGGCTTGAACTGCTCTTCTGAAATGCCCGTGTGCCCAACCAGAGTTTTCTTTTTTCTTTTTTTTTTTTTCTTTCTAGGCACGATAGCTAGCAATCGAAAACTACTCCGCGTGCCTCGTTTTTGTTTACTTTTACTTAATTTATGAATTATCCGCCTGTTATTTCCGACGTCTATGACTTATTACCTTAATCTGGACATATGTCATCTTCCACTTTAGCCTTCATATCGCCCAAATTTATTTCGCCTAGTACTTATTTAGGCGTAGGAGAGATTGTGACGTAGGTTGCTGAATAACCAATTAGAATACGGCTAACGTAAAAAACTGCGTTCTCTATGTTTTCGGCTCGCAACAGCCGACAAAAACATTTCCATGATTTTTATTTTTCATTCGAATGATCTCCCCCATAGTTGCGCGCCGCTTTGGTTAACGGAGGATTTGTTGACACAGCGGATGAATTAGACTTGTAAAAATTGTCATGCGATAGTTTTAGTTTAGTTCTGCAAAAAACGTGCAAGTTCAGTTTCGATAATACGAAAAAGTTGTCATAATTACGGTTTGAAATAATAATAGGAAAACAGTAACGGCTTTTCGCGGTCTTTCATTTTATACTTGTTTATTTCGATTTTTTAATTTATTTCAGCTGCTTAGAATGTCATATTTTGCTTTGCTTTTGTTTTGCGAACGCAATGTAAACTATACCGCTTACGTTATTTTTCTTTTTTACGTGAATATGAATTGTTGAAAATTTAATTGTTACATCGCGCGATTTAAATGAATGCATAATTATGCACCGTATGGCGTAATAATGCAGCTCCGGATAAAGATAAAATATGTTATTACCTACTACATAGATACATAGAGTTTATTTTGTTGACTGGCGAATAAAATAATGTCCTTTTTACTACCGTGGTTTGTGTTGTAACACCGTGCATTTAAAGTTGTGTAGGTGTTGCAATTGTGTTTGTTCAATTTTTGTATTATGTGATCAATGCATACATATTATGTATATATATTATATGCATACATTTTAGTTTGATTGTTCTATATATTCTAGTCGCCTCTGAAATTTATCGTTCACTTTATGTCCCATATTTACATTGTATCACGTTATTAATTACCATGTATACGATCAAATTTATCTTTTTGGCGGGATTTTGTTTTATTCATCTTTATGAGTTGAAAAATTTATTTTATGCCGGTTTTTTGCATTATAGAATAAAAGAACTGGTATTATTGCTATATGCCGACGTATGTATATAGTGTTCGTCATGTGCAACCTTCCGATTGGGTGATGCTACCTTTATGATGATGATGATTACTTTAAGTGACATAAATCGAGCTTTTGCGCGAATAATAATAATAATAGTAATGTAGTAATAATAATATTAATATTTATAATAATAATATTAATATTTATAATAATAATAATAATATTTATAATAATAATAATAATATTTATAATAATAATAATAGAGCGGATCTACAAGGGGTAGTAGTAATAGGGTACATTTTTTCCCTCAGAGAATCGAAACCTCGATGAAAAAATTTATTACAACAGGGAAATTTAAAATTTATACTTAGAAAGTTTTGTATAAATGTATCACCTATAGATTTAATAATATAACTAATATTTAATACTGTTTTCTTATAAAACTATTAATAAATTCTGTGTTAAACGCAACTTTCGTCGATCTTTCATTTATTTTTAATTCTTATAAATAATTCAATGAGAAATATAAATGTATTTTTTTTTTTGCTTGAAATTGAAACGGATTATTAACAAAAACAAAAAAGAAGTAAAGTCTAATAAAAATACTATCTCGTTCTATTCTTTCTAGTTACTTAAATTCTAAACCAGCGTTTTAGCTACAATTTTATAATTTCGTTTTATTTCTCACCTAAAAATCGTAAAAATAAAACAAAATTTTAATTAAAATATGTATTTTTAAAACATTTTTAAATTTGTAAAGCGACGATCGCTATTTGATTTTCTTTATGAAAAACACAAATGTATAAGATCTAACGTAATTGTATAATTTCCGTTCCCAAAATGTCTCTCTGGATCCGCCCCTGGTAATAATAATATTAATGCCTGGTAATATTAATGATAGTATTAGTAAATTAAAAAAAAAACAAAACACGGAAATATTATTCAAAAATCGTCGTAAATAAATAAATCGCAATGCGGAAGAAACATTTTCCTACGGTAGTGAGAGAAAACCGGATTTGTTTAAAATCTTTTCTCGTAGGTGATACAAACGCTGTTCAAAATTTTGCTTCTTTGAGGAATTTTAACATGAACTAGGAAATGACCAGGAGTCTCTGTCATTGAAATGTGTTTTTCGCGTGTAAAGGGCGTTAGGCAAAATCGCGGGGGGACTGTTGTTGTAGTGTATATGTTCATCATTTTTGAAATCTACTACTAGCCTTTTAGACGACAATGCGTGATACGAAACACGCATGTAAAACTATTTCTTCTTCGTTTTTTGTTTCCTTTTGCTTAAAAAATCCATTTTTAGGTTAGATTTTTGCCGTTTAGTTTCATATTTGCGTCGTAAATTGACTTATATTCGCGATTAAAAATGTCGCACGTTATCAGTCGAATATTTCAGCATATTGGTGTCGTATGCTTTTATTTTTCAGCTCGGCTATTAAGCGTTTCAGCGCGAATTACTTTTCCGTTAATTGTCGCTTTGCTTGCTTGTCCCGGCATAAATGTTTTTCGCCTGGCCGATGGAATCGTCGCACCGAAATGCATACGTAATAAAAAAGTATCGTGCACGGTCGGTCGTTTGTATAATGTCTGTTTAATTTTTTTTTTTTTTTTTCGATACTTCTGGACTAGTACGGCTTCTGCGGATGGTAAATGAGATTACACAATTAGAGAAAGGTACTTAAACTCTTGTACCGTTAACTTGGCGTCGTATTAAGTAATTATTAAATTTTCGGATCAGTGTTCGGTACATTTGATTTAATTACTTTAGTTCTTTTTTCTTTTTTTTTCCTATCGTGAGCCTGTTATTATCCGCACTTGTAATAATGGTTTAGTTCTGTTTCGGTTAAATGGTAATTTTTATAAAATGTCTTTTTTTTTTCTCTTTAAAACTGAATTAGATTCATTTTATCGAAATTACCGAGTTTGTTAATTAATTTCTCTGCGTAGGCCTAGCAATAATTTCGGACATCTATGTGTTCAAAATGTCCCCCCCCCCCCCGCGCTGTACTGCCGCATCGCGAAATATACTTTTCAGGAATACTATATAAAAGCCGGTGCGCTATACTTCGACACTATTAAGATGGCTTTCTCTAGGGTGACAAAGGGCGTTTTTCATTTGTAACGAACTTAGGTTTAGGAACAATTCTTTCGGGACAATTGGAGGATTATTATTTATTGTTTTTTAATTTTTTGGCCATAACGAATCCATTAAAAATTCCTATGATGCCCGTTTCAGGCGCGCTGTCTTTTTCATTTACACGCACGTCTTAAAAAGACGAATTTGCCATGTATAACATATCGCGGAATGACGTGGAAACAGCCGCGCGGAATTGTAAAAGAAGTATAAAAAGGATGTTCGACTTTTCCTTTTTTCTCTGATTTTTAGCGAACCTACTGATTTGTGCATAGTACGAGACGAAAGACAAGCGATGTAGCGGCGAAGATGAGTGCACGGTGTTAGAGCGAAATGGAGGGTCTGCCGAGACCGGAAATTGTAGGAAGTATTGGAATTATCTGTCCATTCGGTTATTCTCGGTTCACCGGCAGATCGCTGAACCCACACTCTCGCTGGAGCTGTCAGAAGGTTGTGCGTTGGAGTTGGTTTAAAATGAATTTTCTACCATTGACGCCAATCTGTTGCCTCTGTCAATACCGTAAGGTGTACACCCACTTTACCTTTAGGCAGTTACGATTTTAGGTGTTTTTTTTTTTTTTTTTGTTTCGCGTTACATAATTTCGTTTAGCGAAAAAAACGTTTTCGTTCTCATGCTCCCATCATCTTCTCTTTACTCGCACACGTTCGCCGCGTTAGACGGATAATGTAGTAAATGTGCAAATGGTTACGTAGTTCGTTTGTCGAGTTCGTGAAAAAAAAAAAAAACAGAGAAAAAAAATACAAAACGAAAAACAAAAATTAAAAAAATTGCCGGCTTCTCGCATGTGTGATAGATCGCTTTTTGAACAAGGTCAGTCGTAAATTATTATTTCGTGTTAACGTGGTCGAGTCTTCACGTGGTGACAGCAGCCGCAAAGCGACTATTCGCCTTGAAGACAACAAAAAAATCGTCCAAGTTGTGTATTTGTGTTTGTGTGGTGTGTGACGCCACCAGTGCGCCGGCATTAGACTATGTGAGCTGCTGATTTTACATAACTATCGGATTACCGGAAAACGATGCACAGCGCCGCTGCTGGTTAACAACAGGTTTGGAGGCGCTTGAATAATGTGTCAGGGGTCGCTAAACACAGTTATGATAATATTACGTCGGATTTAAAAGAACCGGGGAATATTTCGGTTTTCTATAAAATGACAATTATTTTCGCCTTGTGGAGATTTGTTGAGACGCTTACCTATTAACGAAAAATAAAAACTAATTAAACTTGTTCACACCACTATCTGAAGAATGTGTGTAAGTTTCGTAAAAATGGGGCTCGGACACTAGCCCCAGGTACCGTGATGAGAGTTGGTTAGACACCGCTGTTTGATTCGAATCTCTAAATTTTAAAAATTCTGGGGTTAATGCGTATAATAATAGGCGAAAGCCCGAATAAATAAATTACATTGAAAAATTTAAGCAAACTAAATTTTAAACTTGTGGTGGTTCATTTTATGCAGTTCACGACGCGACAATATTGTCATTGAAACGGTTTTTGTATGTGTTCATATGAGAAAAATCTTGTTGAAGACGATTTTGTCGCGTCTCGTATTGTTAAGTATAGCGGTTGGGCACTGAGCGGCGTTGAACTCGGTAAATATTATATGCGGCGTTTGATATATTCACGGTCTGAATTGTTGCAACTGATTAATAGTGTCCAACTGAAAGTGGTATTTTGGCCAAAGTTCAGCTCCTTTTGGAACCATCGGCCAAAGTCAATGTTCCTCTCTCCCCTTAATTCTGAATATTTGGTTATTTACTTCCTTTTAACGTGCAACTTTTTACATTATTCAATTTTTCAAATATTAAACTCTTCGTTCATTAATATAAACTTACAGGAAATATAAAAATGTGGTGGCGTTGAAAGGGTTAAGCGACAGATTAAAAAATAGATTATAATTTTGATCGCCGCGTACAAATTAAAAAATCTCCTCCTCCCTAACAATTCGAATAACTCTCATTTTTAAACGAAAAAAAATGAAAGTGGAATTTAAAAATAAAAATATAATAATTTCCTATTCTCGTTTAATAAAAAATATTATATTTGTGGCATCTTAATTATATCGAGAAAAAACAAAAATTAATAACCGAAAAGAATTAAAAATATCTTTATATTACGAGCTAAACGATATTTTCATCTGGTAAATTGGCTCTTTTGCGACAAAAAAAATTGTCTAGTAACACTGATCCTAAACACGCCAGCTGAAGGAGCGCATAAATATGTGTACCTATTATAGCTACGCACTTTTGTTTTCAGAAGTAACTATGTAACGACTGGAATCTCAATAGTTGAAAAAATATCCGTGTATTCATTTAAATGTGATTCCAAAAGTATTTTCTAAATTTTTCAACTAAATCGAGCGATGTAGGTTACTTAACTTTAAAACAATTGTTTTATTTTTCGTTTTCCGTTTTTTATTATTGTTTTTTTTTTGTTTTTTTTTGTTGTTTTTTTTTGTCATTTAAAAACCTATCGTGAATAGTAGTAGCGCAAGAAACAATGATTCCATCGGGAGGAGTTGAGGCCGAACGATTTGTTTCAAATTTTAAAAAAATTCTAGGAAATAACGTTATTTATGAACAGCAAACTGAGATTAAGCAGTGTGTTTGAGCAAGCGGAGCAAGCTAACATTGCGAATAGTAAAATGTGAGAGGGATGTTAATGTGAAAAATTCTAAAAGATTTACCCTAAAATTTTTAATATAAATGCACTGAAAAACAGAAAATTAAAAGCATTACGAAGTTATTATATACGTAAGGATATTATGATTATTGTTAAATATTTAAAGTTTCGCTATGCCAAATTCAAACGGTAACAATAATTAAAAAACCATATACTAAATAACGACGCAATCACTCGTTTTCTGTAAGCCAAGTATCGGAAACATCAGATGTGTTACCACTTTGACGCCGACTCCAAAAGGTTAATGTTGTGTTTAAGCATATTTTACCCCCTTACGGTACATTCTACTGTTAAATATTTTTTTCATGTCATTTTTTAAGTTTTAGCGCGTTTTATTAAATTTTCAGAGAAAATCTCGAGGTCGTTACTTTTTTGTGATAAAGAACCCGTTTTATTTCACAGTTTTTAGTGTAAATATATTTTTAAGCGATCATATGAAAAGTACAACCTAATAAAATGATATACCGCTAATAATAAATAGATAAATGATTAATTGCGGATACAACTGTGTTAAAAAGAATTTTATTTGCTTAACGTTTCGACCAGCTTTTACACTGACCATCATCAGAAACTTAGGCTTCCGATGATGGTCAAGCTGACCGAAACGTTAAGCAAATAAAATTCTTTTTAACGCAGTTCTATCCGCAATTTATTTATTACGAGTATTCTCCCTGCGATGAAAGCCTCTAAACATTTATGATATACCGCTTTTGGTACTCTATAAAAAGCTGCTGGGTTATTTAAATGGCATTCAAATTCCGTCAGTGACGAGCTTGTAAATCGCGCCTCGGCGGTGTTCCAAAATACGATATTCCAATCTGCATTTCCATATCGTAGAGTAACATTTTATTAAATAATTTTTCCTTTAATTTTAGCATTTTTTTTTTTTTTCTGTTCCGTATTTTCCCTAGATTTGAACGGAAATTTTTTTATCCAATACTTTCCCCCGGGTTATATTTCGCAAAGAAAGTGTCACACATCCGTAAAAAAACTAACTCCTACTACTTTTTTAAGGTTATTAGCGCTTCTTCAGTGTGCTTACTCATTGCTGCTCCCACACCAGACCGATGCAATTTCTAATTAAAAATTCGAATCAGACCGAATGGTGAAAAGTTGTACGCTGCTATGTTTTTTCTTTATTCGAATCTCTATATTATATTTTTTTAAATCGATAATTAGTATTTTGTCTTATTAAAAATTAGATGTTTCCGATTCCACGCTTAATACTGATGGTATTTTAAGTATCAGTCGCTATTTCTTATATTAATTTAAAAAATTATAAAGGGGCGTCCTTCTTTTTTTTTTTTTTCAATTTATTTATTTATTTTAATAACTACCGAGTGTCTGCGTTATTACTGATTTTCATCGGCATACTTATACAATGCCATTGGTGCTCTTTCAAATAAACGACGAATCACTGTTGTAATGTTCGCAAAAAAACATTAAAAAAAAAAAAAGAAGTTAAAAAAACATTTTCGACGAACATACATATGTGTATATATATATATATATATTCGAAGTCGGTTCGACAAACTCGAACATTTTAAAGTTTTCGGTGGAACACGTTATAAATTAATTTTTCTTCCTTCGATCGTTGACTTTACAGAACATAATCGAACGAAGTAATTAAAAAATAAATAAATAAAGCCACGTAAATACGTAACTTCGTGATAATGAAAATAACAAATAAGGATGCGTTTTTATTAGGCGCGTTTAAACGTTTCGCCGAAGGTGCAATGTACGAATTTTAGTCCGATAGCGAAATAAATTTGGAAGAAAAAGCAAAAAAAATCAGTCAATTTTATTCGCATGAAAAGAGAACTGTTACGCACGCAACCGGTCGAAAGTTATTAATTTGTGTCGTTGTTTGCAAAGTTTAATCTGTCGGTAGTTTGGGATTTTTCACCGCTGTGCATATTACGCCATTTCTTATCGGTTTTATCTTTATTGCAAACAATGAAATCATCGTGTGCCCCCCCGCCCCGCGCACCGTTATTATCTCTATACCTTAAAAGTCGCGCGTCGAATAATATTTCTTCATAGTTGACGTCAGAAAATGCGATTATAGTCTAATACTTTCACTTTTGCGCCATGTATATGCTTCTTTTTCCAAGTGTGCTTCTGCTGCCTGACTGACATCGGCGGAACTGTTCACCATTTCTTCTAAGCTCAGGAAATACACGTAACTTCCTTTCTTTCTTCGAATGTCTCGTTTCCATTTCGGACGTTGAAATTAGATACTATTTATTATCTGCCGCTTCGTGTATAATTTCCGTTTGCTTGAACTTCTTCCGGTTAACTATATACCCTTGTAAAGAGATACTTGTCTTTCGGTTTTCGTGTATGTTTAAAAAATGGCAATGTTTGATGGTTTTTTTTGTTGTTTTTTTAAATATACATACGTGTGAGATAAAAATCCGCCCTGTTACGTAAAATGGTGATAATAAAAAAAGTACATGAAAAAAATGCTTTGTCTTCTTTCATTATGCGTGTTCTGAAGCTTCAAAAACCTAGCTAAAAGTGAATAAAAATCGAACACGGTGAAGTACCGATGCTGTATGTTTGAAATGCGGGAACACAACTTGTTGTTAGATATCGGATTTTTATAAATTACGATTCTTTTTTCGACGTAGCAAAAAACCCCGTTTAGTTTTCATTTCTCAGACTCCATTATTCGATTATTTTTGTGTTGTGCAGATTGCTCGCAGCCGTGTATTATTTTACATGTAATATTATGTACCGCACTCTTGAATTATAACTATTTGATTTTTAATCGTAAAACCTTAAAACACTTTCCGAGATCTCTTTTTTGTCAATCTTAAATTTACAAATCTGCGGTATGTCTATTTTTTTTTGTTTGGGTTTGTTATTGTAGGAACAGGTAAGCACCTAGGGAGCCAAAAAAAAAAAAAGGAAATAATAATTTTCCTTCTTAATCGATATTTACGGGCAGTTTAGATTAAAAAAAGCTAAAGAATACCGATTGAATTTTCTTATAATATGATACGAATAATAACGAGTTATATGCATAAAACAGAATTTTTTTCCCCTCTCTCTGTGACTAACTTTCGTCATCTGGCCATTCAACATTTTTTTTTATTTATTTTTTGTTTTTTATTGTTTCATTAAGTTTCTATTATTATTTATAAATTATTAAAATGAATTATATTTTATATAATTATGTTATTGAGTTTTATGTATTGGTACAATATGGTAGTAAGGTTATTGGGCATGGTCTTATAGAATGGTAATATTTTTTTTTTAAAATCTGTTCTATGGTCATTATATATTTCACATTGCCAAATAATGTGTTCAATTGAGCCAATCTCTCCGTATTCGCGCAAATTATTTGTCATTATACCCAGTATATGTAATATTTCCGGAGTTCTTGTGCGACCCGTACGTATTCGGCATATATAACGTATATAAATTGTCCGCTCATTTTATTTGTAAACCATGTTTTCTTCTGTATGGTTTTTTGTATTTCGAAGTATTTCTTCCTAACATTTCTACTAATTTTTTCATATTGTGCTTGCCACTCATCATTTATCATCTGTTCAATATGCGGTATATATTCCATCCACGGTATTTTATCCTTTTCGATTCTATTGTTTCGATTTATTTTTCCAGCTGCCCTGTCCGCTATTTCGTTTCCCACAAAATTTTATATAATCATACGCATAAAACAAAATTTTAAATAAACATACGCATAAAACAAAATTTTAAGTAAACATACGCATGAAACAAAATTTTAAGTAATCATACGCGCTCTTGGAAACAACATTTTTACGTTTTTATGATGCTTTTGTTGCAAACAAATTAAGGGGCGTCGATTGAATATTATATTATTGTACCAATAGTAAACTGAGACTGTAATTTCACATTTTTCATTGCAATCTGAAAAGTAAAACTTGTTTAGTTTGGCAATAAAAATTTTACTCCCGGAAGCGAGCAACAGTTACGCATATTTAGAATTTTGCGCTTTGTCAATAGCGGTGACACTAATTTTTCGTTCGTGAAAGTTGAGGATCCACCACTATGTGAATATATACTATATGTACTTGTAGATAATGAGCAACAGATACTGATTTAAAAAAGAAAAAAGAAAAAAAAAAAAGAAGTGAATTCGTCTCGATAGAGAGGAGTAAAAAGCGATATATTAATATCGATTCTTTTGTACCAAAAAAAAAAAATTATATATATATATATATGTATAAATAAATAAAAACGTCTTTCTAATTTTAAACATTCGGACATTTTTAAAATGTTTAATAAAAAGTCGCACTTCGTAATACTTCACATGTAAGCCATCGGCTTTAATAATAATCGTTAATAAGTTATAATTTTGTAAAAACAATCTTGCCTCGGATTTTGGTCCATTCTTTTCTCGTATGCGAACGCGTTGATGATGATCAGCCCCGTGGTTTATAGAAATATAGAAATATCCAGATCAGTTTTCGATTGGGGTTGATTAGTGTGTTTATCAGCGCCAGTGACATTCTCGGGTGTTTTTGTAAAACTGAGTAGCCTAGCCAAAAAGATGTTTCGGTGAATTGGCTGTGATTCTTTAATGGCATCATTTAAAAAGGCAGCCATATTACTTTTAATATTTTTGTAATAAAACGTATCGCTATGAAATTAATTAAATTTAATTAATACCGTTACATTTTTACAATTACAAAGCATCTTTTTATCGTTATTATGACTAAACCGATACAGACTTAACGGAACACTTAAAATAACTCTAATTTTTCGGATGAAATTGTTTTTTTAAATGCCGCGAAATACACATCTTGCACGGTATTTCCATCTACGAATGTCAACAAAACAACATGATTAACATATGCGAACTTTCCTCGCCTACACCATCCTCTCTGACTGATCGATCGATAGGTAATGTTTATTATATTCTTTTGGAAAATAATATAATTGTGCATTATTTCAAACCACTCTGATTATTTAATCCCGGTCTAAAACTAATATGAACCTAAAATTAAAAATTTTTTCCAAAAAATTGTATTACTTTTTCCATAATTACTAAACGTAGTGGAAAATTAATAAAATTACGGCTAGGGGACCTATTCAATTGACGTTGCTGAACTGTGATAATCGAACGCGCATAGGTGTAACCATGTTTTTTAATCGACAATTCTTTGACATTATAAAATCGAGTTCTCTCATTTTTCTCGTTTAACCCGTACTGCAAATTTTTACCCTTTCGTATTTAATTCTCCCGTCGTACGTAGGTGCGCGTATTCCATATTTGATGATATTTCCGCTTCATTAAGCACTTCCATTTTACAAGTCGTGCCCTAATGATTTCGAAAAATTCCCGTTAAAAAATTATCCATCATTTCGGCCCAGTTGTGTAGTTGAAAAGTAAAAAAATATCCATTTTTTCATATATGCCACACTCCGTAAAAAGACAAACTGATTAGAATTTTGAATGTGTTTATTACACGAGATAAAAAAATTAATTAATAACAAAGCGGCAGGGAGGTATCAAAATTTAGATAAGCAGTTTGCTGTTCGATAAGAAATATTTTCGCACGCGTTCCCCCTAGTCTCAACATCGTATCAGTTCACTTTTCCACTGATATTCTATTTTATTATTATTATTATTATTATTATTATTATTATTATTATTATTGTTATTATTATTATTATTATTTATTTATTTATTTATTTATTTATTTATTTATTTATTTATTTATTTATTTACTTATTTGTTGGCCGCGTCAGCAAAGGTCCTCCGTCCAACAGCAACAAGAAAGAAGAGGGTAAGTTGCATACTGATTCAGTCAGAAATAACCAGCATGAAGGAACACCTAGCACTACTGGGATAATGAACTGGATGGGAAGTGACCAGATGAATGAGGCGCAATAAGAACCAGGAAACCTAAGAATGATCAGGACTTTCCTCAGAATCGTGGAAAAGTGCCTTACAGCGTTTCCAAACTTTATCCAGTAGTTTGTCAGTTTTTGTTTAGTGCCATTTTTCTAACTGCGCATTTTACGAAGGCTAAGATGGTATAAAAAAACAAAGTTTCTCAATTATAGATGATTCTGCAAGCGCATTGTTGCTTAATAAATATATCTATATTTATAGTATTTTTTTGTTAACCTTATTCATTGTCAATTTATTATCGTTCAGACTTTGTGTGGAAACTCACATTGTCTTCGATTAGGAGCATTGAAAATATGTCGAGTCATCCGAATACGTTTAAGCTGTTTACGCGGGAAGTTGAGCTTGTAAATGATAATTTAAGATGATTCAGCGTCGCGCTGGCAGAGATGATCTTTACGTTAATATTACTGCTGGTGCCACGGGACAATTCGGGGATTATTTAAACAACAAGATATCTCGCACCGCCGGATTTTGATTTTCGACGTTTTAGCGAAGTAGATGAAGATAATATTTACCTTTGTCGTCTATCTTATGTAAATTTCGGAGCTAGCTCCCGTAACACTCGGGCGATGAACAAAGAATCTCGCTACCCCCCCCCCCCCCCGACTACCTGTAAAATTAGTTGTTTCGACTGTTGGGGTTTTTTTACGTTTTAGATTGTTTCACGAATATGAAATGAAACATTTAGTTAATATTATCCGATGGTAATATAAAAAAAAAAAATGTAATAAAGATCGATGGAGAGCCAAAATAATTTTTTATAGCATGTAAAATTTTTATTACGAAGCTAAGGGGATATACGACGGGAGCTTAAATGGAGTGGCAAAGTTAAAGGATTTCAATAGAAATTAATTACAAAGTATACATTTATGTAATCGCACTAGAGAGAGAGAGAGAGAGAGAGTACACAGTTG
This sequence comes from Icerya purchasi, assembly GCA_039619475.1. Taxonomy (NCBI): domain Eukaryota; kingdom Metazoa; phylum Arthropoda; class Insecta; order Hemiptera; family Monophlebidae; genus Icerya; species Icerya purchasi. Next base: position 141,160,277 of record CM077116.1, read on the forward strand.
TTAGTTAGAATAAATCCCTATGCGTGTTTATAATATTTAATAAAAAGCAGGCAATGTGAGCTGATGTCCTTCTATAAAAATTTACCAGTGGAGAGGTCTTCGGTTAGAGCCCAGCGTAAATCAACCACTGGACATCGATCATCCTGCTTATCGGTAACAGATGTGTATGAAAAAGCGAATATTATAATATTGTTATATAACAGTTACAAATGATCGCACGTCAATACTGCGATGTGCAAAAATCTGGAATGCAATTTTAACGCTTAATATTTGATTAATGATACGAAATTGTATATGATGTAGCTCTAATAAAAGTCAAACAATAAAAAATAAAAAATAAAAACAAGTAGCTTTGATCCCGACCAACTTGTAAATCAGCGTCCGTTAAAAGTTGCCTATGACGTTTTATTATTAGACGGGGAAAGAAGTATTAATATTCGTTTACTCCAGCCAATGCATTGTTACTTCAGAGTTGTTAATACCCGCTGTGTAACGAAGTAATATTAAATCTGGGAATAATAGTCGGAAGATTTTAAATAGAAATATGACACTCTGTATTACTCTATATATCAATAAAAAAAAACGTCCACTGATTAAGGAGCGCTGGTATAAATTTTATTTGTTTTTTAACGACATACAAACGCTTTACGTGATTCGAGATTTTATCACCGTCGGGATTCAAAAGTATAAAAAAAAAGAAACATGTTACGAAATATTTGGACACTTTTTCTGCACGGCAATGTTCGGGGTCGGAGAAAAATCTAGAAACCCCGGAAAGTCGGAGGCACCTTTATTTAGAAAAAATCGGTCATCGTGTAGGAGCGGTTTTCAAGGAGATAAACTTAGGCCGTCGCGATAACTTAGCGGCGTGAACTCTTGATTGCTGAGATAGTGTTCAAGAGTGTTCGATGTCCAGCGACGGCCAAAAATAAAATAGGCTAATTTAAAAATCAAAAAACTAAACTGATTTTAATTAATAATGAGTAGAGTTAGTGGCCAAATGGTATTCACAGGCAGGCCAAAAAAAAATAAAACGAAAACGAAAATGTTTACTTAAAAACCTGTCGAATAGCTAAATATTGAAATTTGAAATTCAACTAGCTAAGGAGAACAGTAACATCCTGTCTATTCCATCTCAGTCTGTTGTTCCTGCCAATTGGTTCCTTTATTTCTGCCATTTCCGATCGAATCAAGTTTTAATTAGTTACCTTTCCTTCCTATTGCTTCTGGGTAAAGTCCCTGGTTGACGAGCCAAAAAAAAAAAAAAAAAGGTTTTTTCTCGTTTAGATGCTAATTTTAGGTACAGACAAGAAGTATCAAACACGTTTATATCAACGGATAAATAAAAAAGAAAAAAAAGCCTCTAAAAACTGACTATACGGATGCGGTGCAGAAGATCGTTTTGTGTCGTCTTGATACATTTCTTTAACTGCCCAAAGAGCGATAAGTCTCGCGCGCATTAATTAAACCTTCCAGTCTATCATCCGCTGCGAAATTTCGTGAATTATGGCGAAGGATTTTGAATAAAAAAACCCCTGTCTCGAACAGTCGCCCTAAATTCCGTAATTTCTCTCCGTAATTTACCTAGGTTTTTCACCTAGCTGTGGAAAACGATGTTGTTGCGTGACGCATTTTCGTCGCTGTTAATATGGAAAAATATTACAAAACGGTAGCATGAAAAATGTTGATAGATGAAGTTTACGAAGAAAATGCGAGCGAGTAACACGATGTGTTTTTGTGAGGAAATGAATCTCTGCACTTAATAGTTGCTACTTAGTTGAATGGGACGGAAAAAATCGCATGGCTGACGGTTTTTATGGGCCATCTTGAATAATTCAAATGTATCAAGCGCTCGCGTTTTATTTTATCGTTACGTTTTGGCCATCTTCCTCTTCGCCTGGTAATGTTCCTCTTCCATTTGTTGTCGCGTTAGCTTTTTTTTTTTTTTTTACTCCTCTTAATGTGTTCGATATTTCTCATCGGCGGATGCGGTTGTGGGAGTTTTATTAGTTTTAAACTTTCGACTGAAGTAGCGTAACTTTAAATCATAACCAAGCTGTGAGACTTTGAAAATGCTATTTTGAGAAATTTATATGCGGGGGAGGAACTGTCAGAATATCCTCAGAGAGTACAAAAGCGTCGAATTACTGAAACATATTAATTAAACCGATTTGTCGAATAATGTTAAATATATGTTTTGCGTGGGTGTGAGGTATATTATATATACATATATATATATATATATATGTGTGTGTGTGTGTGTGCGTGTGTGTGTGTGTGAAATATATAACGCTCTCTGCCACTGATTTAAAGAATTATGAAATAAGTTAATAATTTAAATGAGGTTCTGTCGGGATTCGTATTTCCGTCTACTTATTTAAAAGTGTTAAACTGTCTTGAGCGATTTTTTTTTGTTTTTGTTTTGTTTGTTGCTATTATAAACAAAAGTTATATAAATTCAAATGGAATTATCTTTTCATTTGGTTTAAATATAATTACGCTGTACCTGAAGTACCGGATTGTGCTATTACCGGAATTATCTTTCTGAAACTAGATACGTTAAAAAAGTTTTTCCAGTTCACCATAATGAAAGCAGTTGCATTTTTATCGGTTAACAATTTATTATTTATTTTTACCGAATAATGTCGTTTTTAATTTAGAAAACTATATTATGCTTAATTTCTTCAAGAAAAAATGTGTTCACAAATATAGAGGCGAGTATAAAAGTTATATATATTTTTTTTTTTTTTTAATAAATCGGAATTCATTTTTAAAAGAAAAGAAAAACAAATAAAAAGTTAGCTTTAATATGTTTCATATTTTCGATTAATGTTTCATTCATGTAAGATACAAGTGTATTGCGATCGTTTACTTTTGTATTTATAAATAAATACAAGACCATTTTTGAATTTCAGACAAAGCAATTATTTTTGGTCCTTTTATTTGAAAATAACAAAATGCTGAAATTAAAGTACTTCAGTTCAAACAAAAAAATGAAAAATGCCAAAAAAGAAAAGGACGTCGGTTTGCTTTAAAATGAAAAACTTTGATTAAACAGGTTGACGGTTTACGTAGTAATCATCTGCCGCGTTTTCCGTATTGTTTTATTTCATTGGGAATCGCCTTATTTTTATTTTTTTTTTCCCTCGGGCACGTCTACATAAGATATTTACTCAACGCAAAGGACCAACAGAATGATGAAACGTAGGAATTTGAAAGTTATAATATCAGGAAGCGATTAGAAACAGAAGAAATGAAGGTAGTTCCAATACAGGAACAACAGAAGAAGATGGAAGAGCAAGATGGTAATGGGCACAGTAAGGAGTCGGGAGGCCAAGGCCAAGCAAATTAGAATAAAGGACTGCGTGTTCTGAAGAAATACAAGAGCATTCGAATAATAGAACGTGATTTGCATCACAAGTCAAGTTTAAAGATTGGAGGAAGAATAGGACACAAAGGAGACTGAACAATATTAAAACGAAAGAGAGAGGCGGGAAGCAGACTGTAATTAAAGTGAAAGCGAATTATGAAAGAAATAACAGAACGGCTGATGCAGGGAAAATTATTAAACCGGGAAGAAGGGGCTGGAAAGGGTTGTTTATGGTAAAAGAAGTTAGGATTGGAGAAAAAAGACGGATAAAGATCAGAAGTCACGGTGAAAACGATAAGAAAGAGAGCAAAGACTTTGGGAGGGGAATTTCGTATGAAACGGCCACTTACTGCTGCAGCTAGACATAAAAGTATCGGCAAGATCGCGTTACTAGCGATGCCGCAGTAGCCCGGAATCCAGAGCAGGTCAATTCGGCATGTTAATAAATTATAAATTAAGCAACGAATATAAAGAATAACCGGATCTGACGAGGGTTTAGGGAAGGGCGACGAGATGGCTAAAAAACGTTTTTCGAGTCATTGCATAGAAGGAATTTCGATAAATTGGATGTTAAGGATGTAACAAGGATAGCACATAAAATAGCCACGGATTCGGCTAAAAAGATAGAAGAAAAGAAAGGGAGTTGAAACGACTCAGAATAGTCGAGGTCGGGAAGAATAAAAACAAAGCTCCGACAACTGAAGCAGATTTTAAGCCATCCGTAAAAATTGAGCTGAAAGGAGTGAGGATAGAGTTTGGTTAAATTCGTTATGTATCACAGGAAGTGGAAGAGATTTAATTTTAGAAAGAAGAGAGAATAGTTTAAGGGAAAACGAAAGTTCTAAGAAGTTGTAAGTGAAGTATGGGGATTTGATAGAGGAGAGGATGAAGTGAGAAAATAGGACAAGTTAAAAAAGGAGATGCGAGAAAGAATTGGAATTTTTCGTTGAGCGAAACGTCAATTGTCCAATATATATCGATAGGAATTCGTGAGTTTCGAATGAGGGATATGAAGACGTTTAATCATAAACCTTTCACCAAGATGAAGCATTCGAATAAATATAAAGGAAAAAAGCTGGTTTCGGCCAGGAGAACTGGAGTTGGAAAGGAATTCAGAGCACCAATGCACAGGCGAAGACAAAAGTTTTAGATGCGATCAAATTTGCTAAGGGATTTGGGGGCACCGGCATAAAGAAAAGAACAATAGTCCAATTTAGAAAGAATAATGGATCTATATAAAGCATGAGAAGAATGTAGGTCACCCCATTTTCGGGGAGAAAAAGGTTTTATAGGAAACTTAATCTCTTGTGAGCAGATGTACATAGATAGTTGATATGATCGCAAAAAGATAAATTATTATTGAGAATGACACCGAGGTAGGAGGAGTTAACTAGAGATATAAGGAGTTGACAAAAGCGTAACTAAAGAACGGTTAAAAGGACGAAATGTAAAAACTACAGAGGCTTACTTCTCAGCGGAAATAGAAAGATGAAGAGAAGATAACGAATATTCCGAAATACCAAGGGAGGAATTAAGCTCCTCGTTGGCAGATTATTAGCGGAGGATTAGGCGAGAATATCGTCAGCGAAGAATAAAGACTTAGAAGGAATATTAATAGTTTATGCTTTTTGCTTTCCTCGGCCGATCCGAATGTGCCTATTGGTATTTAGAAAAAACCTATTTTGGACTGTAGAATAAGTTCTTAAGCGGTAATTTTTCTATTACAGTATTATATACTGACCGGTTAAAACCAAAGTATAATGAAAAGTAATTAATTCAGTCCACGATTGCATTCCTGAGAGCCCGAAAATAATACGGCAACGTTTCATTTGGAATCCCTGATGGGGATCTAAAACTAAAACGCTTGTATAACCTTCCGATATACATACACGTGTATATGTAAAAAAAAAAAATTCATAAAAATATTTGAAATTATATATACTCGCTTTTCTTTGAAAGCTTTAAAATTTTAGAGCTTATTCCGCGGACAAAAAATATTAAGTCACGCGAAAAAATTGCCGCACACAGCAACCAATCATCACGTAGAAAATTATTATTGCAGTGAACAAAAAAACAACAAAAAACGAAAGGATTCAGTTAAAACCGTTCTTTCGTTGCAATATATGTATGATAGGCACGATGTGTATAATAAAATTTTTTATCTCTTCATCGAATAATAAATTCGTGATGCGTCGTGTTGTACATAATGATGATTTTTTGATGAAAATCGAATGATCAATTCTTTTTATTGTTGCTTGCAAAAATATTTAACGAGTTTTTAATTCCGATGTAATGCGTATCAGAATGTAAATTATCGATTAAATTGGTTCTAAATCTCCGTGTGTGGCATTTATTTATGATATATAAATAGATGAATATGTGTCTGCGTGAGAGGTTCCTGTAGGTAAGTGTTGTATGCATATATATGAAATCACGTGGTAGACTGTCGTCTTGCTGGGTGTTCTTCCTGTCAGTTATTAACTGGCTGGTATGCTCACAAAATATAACGCAAACACAAGGTTGTAACCTCAACATAAGCAACGGGGCTATACGACAAAATATTTTTAATAACGGCCAGATAAATGCTTTTAAAAAAAAAAGAAATGAAAAAGATCATTTATTTATGTGAATGAATAAGGAGACAGTTATATTAATTTAGTTCACAAAGAATCGATACGAATTTCACTGCCGCACAAATTGTAAAGAAGCCCCATTGTCCTTAGAATGTAAGGCGTTATATATTTTTTTAAAAACTGCTAATGTAAAAATATAAGAAGGAAAAAGGTATTTCGATCTAAGTATAGACTGGCCAAAAGGCGAAAACTGGGCCAAGAGAGAAAAAAAATTACCCTTTTTTGTGTAAATTTTTGTACTGGACCTACTTTTTTTCATCTTTTTCGGCGAATTATTATTGAGCAGAATTAAGAGAAACAGACAAATCTCGTTTACTTAATTTTTTAAAATTAATTACAAATTATTATGTAAAGCCATCGTCTTTTAATTCAGTTTTATTTATAGGGTTAATATTGATTTAAATTATTATTATTATTACTTTTATTGTTATTCTGTTAATTAAATGGTGATGTTAAATTTTATAATTAAATTTTTCCATAAAATTTTTTCATAGTTTGTATTCGCGGAAAATGGTACAAAAATATTTCAATGTAGGACAATTCCTGATAGTTATGTACGTAAAAAATATAAACAGATTTAAAGTTGATATGAATGCGGGTAATAATGGGTGTCGCTGCACTGCGACTGGATTGATCGGAAACGTTAGTATTCCAAACACTAGGTTTTTGACAGGAGCTGGGAGAAGACGTAACTGAATTTATTTATTTTAATTTATGAGAAATTTACAAATAACGAATCTGAGTTCGTTGGCGATCTGATCACACTACTGAATCGTGAGTGGTTTTGAATATATCCTGACATCCCACAGGGGTACTGTTACCGAAATTAGGTGGATATTTTTTGACGACTTTAGGAATATCGACTACTTTTCTACCATCATCATCATCATCATCGTTGCTTCTCCTAAGTCAGGAGATTGCATGCATTCATATTATTCGTTCCCGGGAAAGAGTTATTATCTTCTGTAAGTTTTTGCATGGCGGATTTATTGGTAGGTTCGCTGTTGTTAATTCTAACCGTCCCCTTCCTCTTATTGATTTTCCAGGAATTTTCCCCTGCACCGCCATCATGAAAATTCCATTTTTTCGGATTTTATGAGCTATTTCTAACAAGTTTTTTAATTTGTTTTTTCTGTCCTATGTACAGGGTGCGGCAGCATAACTTCCTTTTTTTTAAAGGGGACACTTTTTTTCTACTACATTTTGTTAAAGAGAAATAATAACAGAAAATCGAAATAACATACTTTAGATCCCCCATTGGGGCAATTTTTATGGTTTGACATCGCGATCTAACGTCGGTCCGCGATTTTAAATAAAAAATGCCTGCAACATACTTCATCTAAAATAAAAGTTTCCTTCCGAAGTTATATTACATATTGTGTACCGTAAACCGCGTTTAAGATTAATCATTTTTTATTTGGAAGTATATTCACGTGGGTTGCGTTCTGCCAGGTTATTTACATTTTTAATGTTTCACTTTAAAATAGCAAACGGAATATTTGCTTTACAGTTACACAAGCATGCCAAGTCGTAATAAAAAAAAAAAAATATATATATATATATATATATATATATATATATATGTAAAATTACAATTATCGCGATAGACGAGAATGGCTAGAACGATTGGACTAACGAGCGGCAACTAAAAAAATTAATGAAACCTATTTAAATAATCGTTTAATATTCTCACGTAGAAATCAATGGCAAACACGCGTACACCATCATATGCACATCGATTATATCAATGTATACGCAGTCACGCTTAAGGATTGCACTCGCATGTCAATTACGGTCATATCAGTCTCCAAGGTGTATCATAATTGCTCGCAGAATATTATAGATCTGAGCAACAAGACTTTTCATCCAGATTAATCTGTACGGACCGTTACACGAATACGATAACACTTTAATGTGTTTAAACATCATCATTTGAATAACGATAGTGTTCACGTCTCACAGTAATATGCGTATAACTACGATGCGAGAGGAGTTTATTTTTTGTTTATTTAAAATTCAATTACATTAAATAGCTACAATTACCGTTTTGTGTAACTAATTATTGAAAAGTAATTGATTACGCTCGCTAAATAGATCGCATGTAATAGTAATTATTAACAAAGTGCTCAACTCCGTTTCCAATGTGTAACTGTAAAACTCGAATAAAAAATTCCGTTTGAAGACGAGAGAGACACTTTTGCTTCGAAATAGTTCGAAGCGGTTGCTTTTAATATGTGTCCGTATGTATGTGTATCAAAATGCTTTCCGGCACTTCTAGTCACGCGACGATGGTGAAGTACCAAAGCAAACTGGAAAAAAAAAAAAAAATCTCGTCCATTGTTTTTCTAAGAATTAATTCGGCTAAAAGGACCGTTTTTAGCTTGCCAGTAGAAATCTCGGAAGCCCTATTTTAGAATGCGAAGAAAAATACTTAACACGTAAAACGGCTAGGTGTTGGTCTATCAGCGTCGAGTAATGGTTAAAATGCGTATTTCGAAACGGATCGAAACGGCGGTAAATGGTTGAGAATGAAATAATGTTTTCAGAAAACCTCCAGAGGCTCCAACGGGGGATGATTCTGTAGCTTTCTGTTCAAACTCCTGTAGGGAAGCGGAGGATCGTCGCATTAACAGTTCTATCAGTAGTTAATTGATTGCGTTACAATCCTACGTCATTGGTAAAGTGGTAGGTGGTTCGTCGTGTCGAACTGTCAGAATTTTAACCGTTGTACTAACGTGCAAAGTATTCGTACGGGGACTCTACGAGGTTCGTAGATGAGTAGATGTGAACGTCTGAATACCTGACGATAATGTGTGTATTTATTAAAAGTAAGCGGGTAGAGGTAGTTTTGTAAAAAGTGGGGTTACCTCTTCAACAGCAGGCGCGAAAAAACAACGCGGATTCAGGGCTATTCGCGTCTGTGCTCTCGTCCGTTTGTATTTACGGTAATTGTTGCAACATAATTATTTTTTTTTATTATTTTTTTTTTCCGAAAAATTTGGCCGCCATGTTTTACTGGGCAAGAGCCGCGGATGATAAATCCGTGAGCAGTCTATACGCGTTAACTATTAATAATAATTTATTGTCGGCCGTTGTGGAACCATTAGAACACATTGCCCGATAAAAGAGCAGCGTTCTCCTTTGAAGCAAGCAGCGTTGGTAGAGCGGTGACGAAGAAAGAGAGTGCGTCGAAAGGCCGTTATTAGAAATTGTTATTTTTGAATAAAACGCGTCGGAGCGAGCATGAGATGGTCGAAGTGCGTGGAATGGGATTTGGCAGCGAACGTATTTATAAATAAATCGTTATATTCTAATTCTTCTGACGACGACGACGTCGACGACGAAAACAGTTCAACAATGATGATGTCATCACGTATTGCCCAACATCGGCGTGCACAGTCTTCCCACATTTCCCGAATGTTTGTCGATTTTGCCACGTTTTTTCTGTTGCATTTCCTTCGGGGCTCCCCCCTAATGGGTTTCTTCTTTTGCGCTTCTTAATGACAATGTGCTGGGGGAAGGGAAAAAAATAAACATAAAAATAAAAAAAAGCCGGTCATTTAATGATTTCTGCGCCTCTTGGATCGACGAATGTTTCTTAAGATTAATAGTGAAACGAGAATTAGAAGAAAGAAATCTAACGGTTTAGAATACAAAATACGAATGAGTCATACCGGCGAGAGGATTTTATTGTTTGTTTAACTAACAACATCGCGTGTAAAATACGAACTTGAACGGTATAATCAAATAGGAAGGGTTTTTTTTAGGGTGCCTAAATCGTACGCGTAAACAGGTGTACATATTGCGTAATGTTTTGTTTTAAATTTGACAAATAGAGAAGACTTTCTCATCAAGTTCCGTCGCCGAGTTGCCGCAAAGGAGTGTAACGGAAATGAGGTAAAAGATGGGATGAATAATTTTGTTTACATTCTTCACTCGGCCAAATTCTAGTTTTGTAAAAAATAGATACTTTAATTCTACGAATTTCTTCAAAAATCCATTTTTTGGCGTTTGTTTTTTTTTTGTTTTTTTTTTTTTTTGTTTTGTTTTGTTTTTGGTGGTGGTTTATAAATATTTTATCTAGATTTTTATTTTCTGATTTCACCGAGTTGTTCTGTAAAAAATCTTGAAACCTTACTGCGACGAGCCCCCCTATTCTTTATTTTTACTATAACCCCTATGGGGGGGGGGGGGGATTCAATTAAAATTGTATTCTTCCAGCTGTGCGCGGTATTTTCTTTCGGTTAATAATCAACACTAGCAGTGGTGCTAAATCTCAGCACGATCGTTCAAACTGAAATCGAAATGTTTTCCCCTTTAATTCAGCACAGTTGGTTGTCGAGTTTAGATGTTACAACGAGTTCGAGGCAGAGAATCTGTTAAATTCTACGTTGAAAATTCGTTCAGCGTTGTGCACAGTTTGCCTTCAATGGAGAATGTAAGAATACAAAAATGTAACAATTTGTTTCGCCCAGTGGTGGTTGACCAGCAAAAGCTTCCTCGTAACTTGTTTCCGAGGGATAATAATTATTTTCCTTTCTATTTTATATTATTTCGAAATACCCCGTGAAATGTGTACAGACAAATAAAATGAAAATTTGTACACGTCGTGCTCGTATTGTGCAAAAAAAAATTCGCGCGAGCCGCACCTAAAAAAAATTTCGATCTTGAAACATTGTGTAAACTGGGAAATAATATCGAACGTGCAATTATGAATGCGCGCGTATATTTTGATATCGATTGAGGGCAATGTTCGCTGTCGCAAAATGTATGATAAAATCATCGAACAGATTTTATATCGGACGAATATTATTAGCGCATTATTGAAGAGTCTACCGACTTGATTGCGCGAAAATCTGAACTCGTCTTTATCAGCGAAAAAATATTAAAAAACAATCTAATTACGTGAAATATGAATTTACGAAAATACGTAACACGTCCAGCTATGATTAAATCGTGGCTTTTATTTTCTTGAATTTTTTTGGTCAGAGGCATCTGCTTGATAAATCTAAAGGGAAAACAAAGAAACAGCGAGACATTAAAAATCCAGCAAACTGGTATCGTATTGAAACAAATGCTAAAGAGAGAGAGAAAGAGAGAGCAAAAAGAGTCGTATCAAATAAGAAAAATTTCTGGTCTCTATGTAGCCGTTTACAATTTTTATACAAGCGATCATAATTAAATAATGAATGAAATGTAGTTTACGATTTAAACGAAATTCGCTCGGATTTTCTCGGTAAATAAAATACCAACTGCTGTTACCTTGAATCAGGCTCTGCCAATTGAATTTCGGTGTAAATTGGATGAAGAAAGCAGTTAAGAGACATTTATGAACCATTTAAATAATTAAGAAGCCAGTTAAATGTAATTGCAGCGGTGCTAGTTAATTTGACAAGTTACCAAAACTTTCAAGCTTTCGACTATCCGGTGTACCGGCTGAGAAAGTCTTCTAAGTCGTTTTATTATCAGCATTTTTAATCACGTTTGTAATTTTTATCATTTACCTTCCTTCATGTTATAATATACCATTATCAGATCACGCTCAAATTTGATAGAGTTCTGGTATAGCCGCCGTTATTCGGGTCAATGTTCTAATTTGGCCGGCTTAAAAGGGCAAAATTGCGATTAACCGTTTCACGCGAAGTGTTTTTTATTTGTACTCTGTAATCTAGCGCTCTTCATTTTTATTAATTCCTCTTTTTTCAAATCGTTTTAAAATCTCTTTCGCGGTTGAAATTACAGATTTTTTATTCTTCGAAAAAATGTACGTTTTATTACATTTTCGTTCGTCGGATTAATAAGCTAAAGTAACAAAACCTCGCAGTTTTATAGCTATTAAATAACAACCTGTATATCTAGAACCAGAAAAGGTTTGTTTTTTTTTTTTTTGTTTTTTTTTTGATTTTCATTAATTGTTTCTTTTCATTACTGTGTTAAACATTTCTCAAAAAAAAAAAAAAAAAAAAAAGAATAAAAAAACTTTTACGATTCATTTTTTAAACAATTACAACTGGTAAATCTCAATGTGTAACGATTGTGGTTTGGAATTTTTAAGACCCGACAAAGGATAGAGCGCTTAATTTCGGATTTCGAAAATTCATTTAATGTTAAGAAATTAATAAAATCTATTATCGCACTAATGACGAACATTCGTTTTACCCAAGCTAGAAATTTAGAATTTATATTTACTATGGTAAAAGGTTCATTTAAATTTTTCAATTGTCTATCGTACTTCATCTCTATTTTCCCCATTTCACTGACAGAACTCCTCATAGCACATCAGAAACTTCCATAGAAATAATCGGTCTACTCATTGATGAAAACCGTACAAAATTGGTTCGGTAGTTCCTGAGATTAGCACGGACAGTCGAACAGAGACAAATTGACAGAAACAATTTTCAACTTTCATTTATATCTACATATATTATATATATTTTAAAAAAAGATATAAAAATGAATGTGTGTTCTGTATGCGTTTTTGTACCGCTAGACGGATCATGCTAAAATTTTCAGAGTGTATTCGTATTATCCAAATGAAGGTTTTAAGGTGTGTGGCTGAGTTTTCTACCCCCTCTTTTTCACGAAATACGGGGATTTAAGTAGTTGAAATGAGACAGCGATACAGAGAAATTTATACGGGACAAGTAAAAAAATAAAATTAATTTTTATAAAATTTTGAATAAAATGATTACCATGGTAAATATAAAGTAAAAATGTAAATAATAAACTTTAGATAACATTTCATTAATTTCTAGCGTAAGTAAATACACCGCGTTCTGTTACTTCTTTTTTTACGTTACTGAAATCATTAAACCTCCATGACAGAATCTAAACATGCAAGTGGCGCTCCTTGGCTAGCCTACTGTTCGCAGCGCAGAGATTTAAAAAAACAACAATAGTGTTTTCTGTTAGTTTTTACAAAGAAATAAAAAATCCTTCAACAGAATTTGAATAATTTATACTAATCCTTACTCAACTACTGCAGTTTGCTGTTGTAGTAATAAATTAATTTTAATAAAATGCTTAAGATGAAGAATTCGGAAGATATGAGTAAGGAAGTTGTTTTTTTTTAAATGTGTAATTATGGGAGATCACCGTGGGAATAACTCGGCTCCTTCACAATGATGGCTGTGTGTGCTGTTTAGTTGAACAGAAATTTTTGTTATATCAGACGGACAAGTGATAGAAAGATCGATAATCGTCAGCTAAACGTGAAACATGAAGACCATTTTCTGTTGGATAAGAATGAACATGTTTCTCAAAGAGAGAAATAATTCCAGATAAAACAAAAATTATTTTTGATAAAGAATCTTTTACCATCCTGTTTGTTAATTATAGAATAAGTGAGTTATAATAAATACAAATATAACAAACAAATCATATTGTGGTATCCTGCCAAAAATACATCCAACATCGCAGAAATCAGCTGAATACACAAATTCCGGATGTAAACTGCCTGCAAGAACTTACTGGCTTTATAATTAATACAAAAATTTCTAAGTATATTTAGATAATTCACAAATCGAGTAATAGCCTAAAAGGCATTAGCTACTCGTAAAAAAAAAAATTTACGTATAAAATGATTGCTTACTTAGAAACATTTTCGGGTATAACCCATCATCAGCTGAAAACACAGCTCAATATATGTGATCAGAAACTGTCATCTAGAATTTCCTTCATTTCTTCTGTCTCTAGTCGTTTCTTAATATAACCCGTCGCTCCATATGTCTTTCTATTCTTCTGACCTTTTGTGTTGGGTAAATGTTCTGTGCTGAGGGCCCATAAAAAAAAAAAAAAAAAAAAAAAAAAAAAAAAAAAAAGTTTACTCGAAAACGTTTTTAAGCAAACAATCATTTTTACTTAAATTTGTTTGTTATATTTGTATTTATAACTCACTTATTCTAGAAAAAATTTTATTAATTTCCAAGTACCGATTTAAACAGGTTTAATACACGGGCGAAGCCGCGGGTAACAGTTAATATATATATATATATATATATATATATAAATAAAGTTGTGTGTGTGTGCGTATATGTATATATGTATTGTATCGTTTTACGTTGGGTTACCACCACAGAATTTAGAGTTCCGCGAATTTTTTTTTTTTATAATTATTTTATTAAATCCGCGGATTGATTGTTATCTATATAGTGAATAACGACCTACATCTGTTTTGATGGCTGACCACTGAAAAACGATTAATAGATTTATACATAGGATAATAAAGATTAATATAAAAATAAAATAAATTTCCAGGTATCACCATGCCGGTAAGAAGATGATTCAAAAGCATCGTATTCTCCTAATTACTTCCGACGCAATAAGTTCCTTTACGTTATGTCTGCTTTCTTGTAGTATCGATCTATTCGTTCTTTTTCACCAGGTTCGTAACGTTCGTCCGCATCAGTACTTCTTTAACGCATCTATCTTTTGTTGACCGGATTTTCGCAGCGTCCGTGTTTCTGCGCCGTAGGAGAAACCCTGAGAAAACCAAATTGTTTACCAGTTTCATTTTAACTTTTTTCGATATCGCCGAATCAGGCCGTTTACGTTTTAACCGACACATAACATTTTTCGTCATTGGCGTTCTGTGTCTAACCTTCAGATCCGTCTCGGTTTTCCATTATCGCCAACCTAAATGTGTATCATGTTTTACAATATTTACGCTGTCGAAATTCTGGACGATTGTTACTTTATCTCTCTATAAACATTACTTTCATCTTATCTTAATTAATTACGAACCATATTCTGCGTTGCATTTTTTGAGACAATTTAACCTTTGCGTCATAATTTTTAAATCTTTAATTTTTTAAATTTGTTCATCCTTTGCAAAATATTCATTAGGTTCAACCCAAGAGCATTTCTGGAGGTCCCATAGCTTGTCCCGTCGTGGCTTTGCCCGCCAGATGTGTGCGTAGAATCATAAATCGATTACAACATAGATAATAATATTATGTGTTTTGTGAAATCATAAATTCGGTTATACGTCGATAATAATAACATGCAAATACATAATAACATAGATAAAAATATTAATTTATTAAATTTATCAAATTTATTGAAAAAAAAAAAAGTTCACCATTATAGAGAACTACAGTAGTTGAGTAAGGGTGTCGAATTTGAATATAAACAACATTCTCGGTAGCAAGTATTAAAAATTCTGTTGCAGTATTTTTTATTCCTCTGTAAAAAGGTAATAGAGAAACGCTACTTTTTTTAAATGTCCGCGATGAGTACAGAAGTTTGGCTAGGAGCGCTACTTATATGTTTAGATCATGTCATGGAGGTTTAGAAATAACGGAACGCGGTGTATTTACAAATTAAATAAAAACGTATATTATTAACCTATAGCAAACTGAAGTTAGTTTAACTGAAGTTAGTTTAACTGAAGTTAGTTTGCTATAGGTTAATAATATATGTTTTTATTTAATGATTTCTAGCAAACAATGATGAACTTCATTATTTATTTCAATTCTCTTTGTATTTACTAATGTTATCTAGTTATTTAGCATGGTAATCATTTTATTTAAAAATTTTATGAAAATTAATTCTATACGTCCCATATGCATTTCTGAACCGCTAGTGGTCTCACACCTTAAAACCTTCGCTGGGACATCACGAATACACCCTGAAAATTTCAATATGATCCGTCCAGTGGTACAGGAATGCATACAAGACAAGCAAACAAACAAATGTTCATTTTTATACATATATATATATATATTAATTACAACTTAATTCTTAGGCT
Organism: Icerya purchasi; assembly: GCA_039619475.1. Classification (NCBI taxonomy): domain Eukaryota; kingdom Metazoa; phylum Arthropoda; class Insecta; order Hemiptera; family Monophlebidae; genus Icerya; species Icerya purchasi. The sequence goes on from CM077116.1 coordinate 141,176,028, forward strand.
ACTCCCCATTAGAAAAAATGTCCCAATTTTATGTAACGTTTGTTATATTTTATAAGATATTTGTGATTATGTTATTTTCATATGGACCGATTTAGAATTACGTCGTAAATTTTGATCGTTTTATACAAAGTATAGAAGAGAAAGAGACAGAAATATAAGCAAGGGGGGTCACGGGGTACAGCCCCTTGAGAGGCCAAAATGGCCGAGTTGTAGATATATAGATATAGATATATGTATAAACTCTGGGCCCTTCGTGCCTCGCAAGGAGCTTTGTCTCTTGACCCGGCTTAGGGACACTCCCGGACCCCCAACTATACTTCATATAGAACGAGAAAAATTGACAACGCCATTCTTTCCGAGTGCGCTAGAAAAGGGGAAAAAAATCTTTATTTAATGTCACATTTTGGGACAAATTTTTTTGACAGAAAAAGTAGCAGGAATTGGGCGAAGAATGACGTTGTCATTAATATTTATATACATATATATATATAAATTGAAATATATTTTAAAAAAGTCTAATAAACTTAGTAAGGGAAAAGGGAAATCTAACGTTTCACTGCGCGTAGTATTACTGGCCTTTATTCGGTTTTTCCTATTTTAATTGATACGCACGTGCCAGTTCGAATTCCGTATGTAATCAAATTGTTTTATATGTGCTCGATTGCTCTTATCAGTACGAAACACCTTTTGTTTACATTCTTATCTCGAACCAACTTCTACATTACATATGTAGGAGCGTACAGAAATATGTGCGTGTACTAGTCAAGGCTAAACCGTTAAAATGGTAATTAGTAGTTAACAGCAAATAATGAAATAAACTTCAGCTCTATTCATCGGGCGGTGATTTATTTACGCGCTAATTAGAAAATAGTGGAAGAACTAAAAACAAGTGCCTAGATCGCGCTAGTTAAGGCTTCCTTCTGTTAGTTTGAGGGGTGCCGTGGCACAGTCGGCCGACGATTGCCGACTAAGCTTTGCTGAGGAAATGTGTTCAAGGCACACAGAGCTCGTGTCTTAGTACACAGACTCTAGGCTTTGTCAAAGTGTTTATCGCCGAACAAATGCGGGCGTGAAAGAATGATGAATTTGGAACGATTTCCGGCGTAAAAAGATTTTACTCGGCACCGGCGGGTCCTGCAAGAGTATCGGCACGACTCTTGCGATGTAAAATTTGGATCGAAAGGGGCTAAAAACAGCTACGGAGGAGTTCTGTGATTTTCTTCTGCGATGAATATTTTATAAATATTTTTATGAAAATAAATTCATCGCTTTTCTACGAAGCGAATAGACGTTTTAACGTTTTTACATGAATTTCAAAAGGAGGCAGGTGCGAACTTCAAACTACACCGTTGAAAAGGACATGCCTGATGTAAAAAAAAAAAAACACAAAAAAACATCAATATCAAAAATACATTCTGTCGTATATAGTACAATTAAAAATATATAAAATTAAAAATAAACAATGTACTTAGGTTTTACACAAGAGCGTATATGGAACAACTTGTTACTGGCGAATACTGCGGTCGGTGTGCACGCAGGTCAAATTCCCCTGAAAATTAAGACAATCGACAATAGGAGGCTAGTGTAAAGTAATCGCGATTTAAATTTGCTTAATGCCTATTTACGGCTGCGGTGTATTATAGTTGCATCAATTTTAAATCGCATCGGATTTTAAACCATTCGACTATCGAACATTATTAACCCAACGCTAATGAAATTTTTTTCGAAAATTTCAATGAATTGTAGAGAGATATCCGGGGGGGGTCTTATCACCTAACCAACTACGCTACTGTAGGCTGGATTTTTTTTTTTTTTTGACGGAACATAGTACATCTTTTTCGTTTTTTCCCCTGCTTGTTACGTGACATCTGTAAACTGGACTGCGTACTGTGAGCCGTTTTAACTGAGTTTTTATCGTATTATTCGTATTAAATATTTTTCAAAATATCTTATATAGAATTGCTTAATAAAAAACTTTTGATCGGTAATTTTTCTGTGCAAATGCGATTATTAAATTGTAAAAAAATTGTAAATTTTAAATTATTTCAACTTGTTTCGCGTAAAATTATTAAAAAAAAAGAAGGAAAAAAAACTGTCCAAAAGCCTTAATTTGTAAAACGCTGATTCAAATTGCTGTAAAGCAATGCGTGTTAGAACTCGTATATTAGATATGTGTTATAATTGTTGTATAGTTATGTCCCATAGGTAGTAGTAGACTGATTTAAGACTAGCGTAGTGGGTTTATCTGATACTGTAATGCGGTCAACGTGAGCAACACGTGTTTTTTTCTATTAGCGATAATAGAAAGTTTTCGAAAAGAGCTTGCTCTCCTGTATTGGCTACCTTCATTTCTTCTGTTTCTAATCGCTTCCTGATATAACTTTCAAATCCCTAAGTTTCATCATTTGTTAGTCCTTTGTGTTGGGTAAATGTCTTGTGTTGACGTGCGCCCAAAAAAAAAAAAAAAAAAAAAAAAAAAAAGAACAAAAAGAACAAGTGAGCATTTGCAAAACCGGGTTTTCCGAATATGATAAAAAGAGTTCGCTATGTTACTAAAAAAATAAAAAAAGTACGCAACCGAAAACGTGCTTCGAAATTATTGAGAAAATTGGGAACGGTTCAAAGTCCGATCTAGAACTTCTGTTGCTAATTACATTTATGGGCCACCCGCTTTCGATATGAGAACTCAACGTTGTCACTTTTGTTCTCGACCAAGGAATTAGACAAGTTGGGTGTCGACAGTAACTTTAATTATAACGTGCCCGATACAAAACATAAATATGGCAATTCGTTATAACTAAAGTGTTCAGCCCAGAGGGGGACAGAGGATAAAAGGTGTTCGCGTCGCGTGTGAGAGAGTGGCCTACTTTAGTTTGCATTTTTTTGCTCCAAATTGTAATTGTTTGGTCGGCGCTGTTCTTTCGCACCGTTTCCATCTTTTACGTCTGCTTTCGAACGAATTAGATATATTGCGATGATGTTTTGAAAAAAGCAAATTTATACGACGCTACGTCGGGCCTGTGACCTTGAATGATTTTGCGAAATATTGCTCACTCCGCTTATAAAAGATGTAGTGTGCTGGTAGTGCTACATTGATGTTTTCATTCGATGGAATATTTTGTAAATTACGAAGAGCGACCTTTCTCTTATAATGTTTTTTTTTGGGCCTGTGTATGTCTCTGTTTTGTATTTCGTTTCCGTCTCACTCGTCCGGTGAATTGTGAAACTTATAAATTACAAAACTTGCTTCGTTCGCAAACGTTGTACGATTTATCTTGTTTTCTGTCACTTCCCTATTTTCGCCCTTTTCCCGCTGTTTTCTTTTTTAAAACCGATGTTAAAGTCTCGACAATTTTTACTTCACCATTGCGAAAGATACAAAATGTAAATGGCAGAACGAGGAAAAATGTTGACTAACAATGTAGTAGTTGCGTTCTGTCCGATTTTGATCGTTACAATTTAAACATACATATATTTTATGTGTTTTACACGATTTTTTTCAATGTGCATCGATATTTATTATAATTGATTGCTTCTTTGTGTGTATGTGTAATATTTACATATAAATATATAACTTGGCCCTCTCGCAAGGGAGCAAGCCCCGTTAATCTTTTTTCGTCTAAACGGCTGTTAATCGTTTTGAATTGACAACTACGTCATTCCAAGCCGTCTCGTACAAAAAGAATCTTTACTGTTCAATCACATTTTATATACAAAAACCGATAGAAAGCAAAAGGAGCACTCGCTCTTGTGAATAAGTTCATATAATACCTGCCGGGTTCGAATTGCTAAAGGATATTTGGTGAGAGAATTAGAGATTGTCGATAGCATCGCGGATGAATCGAATTCCAACAGGGCTTTCAGTGATGTAGGCCCGGCGGAAAGAAAATATTCCATATATTTCAGCATCCAGTATCGAATTGATTCGAATGCTGTTTTCAATTGACTGCGTGCCATTCTTCCTCGTCTTTTATTTTAAAAAAAAAAAAAATCTTAGTGCTTGTACAACGCAGCATTCTATCTTTGTTATCTTATATAAATTAACCGGTGGATAATCATGGGACAAAAAAGTAAGTAACGGGACATGGTCTTTTGACAAAAAAAAAAAAAAAAAAAAAAAACTAATGGGACAACAAAATATGTAGTGGTTTAGCACTCTCTAACGAACGCTCTATTCTTTACACCCAACTTCTAGTTTTGGGTCTTCCTACTCCCTTTAACGCTACCTATATTCTTTCCTTCCCATTGCCTTCAGTTATCCCATTGCTACTGTCCTTTGTCCTCTCCATTTCTGACCGCCTGGTTATTTAGTTATAACTGTTAATTTTTCATGTTGTTGGGTCAAGGCCGCTGGCGCGCCCAGGGTAGGAAAAAAAAACAACAAAATATGTAGTGAATCTCAGGCTAGAATGGCATAATCATTAATACACGTATGAAAATGTTTTTTTTTACTATGTTCTCTTTTAATTTGTTTTTTGGCGCTGGAGTCGCCGTGCGACTCAAAATTAAAGATATTATTTAACTGTTATTTATTTATCGATATATAAGTTTATTGTAAGATCGAGAAAATAGCGGCTCTTTTTAAAAAAAACGTTATACGATCTCGCTGACCGTTTTCGGAAGCGGTTCCATCAAACGACAATCTCAGCGACGACAATGATAGGCTATCTTGTTGCATATGGTTATCGCGCGCCTTTTACGCAGAATACAATAACCATCCCTCACGCTCCGTCGTCGTGGTTTTAACTTAGTCCTCGGACTTTGCATCAGCGTTATCATACCAGTATTGGCCGTGATTTAATCGTCGAAAAATTGATAAAACTGTTTCGAATAATTCTCTGCGTTTCAGCAATTGTCATCCCGATTATTATCTAGACAGTTACTAAATGTACGTTGCGGTATATTTTAATGACCGTATTAGTCTTACGCTGCGGCTAATAAGAAATTCCGCTACGTTTTTACATTGCTCATTAAACTACAAATTAATAACGAATATGTTGCGAACGATAACATTGCCAATGAAATCGATTTTTGGGGACGGGGTCCGGGGGGTACCAACATAAAGATGATCGAGTTTACATAAAAATATAAACGAAATTTTAATTTAAAGTTTCTTCGGAGGAAATTATATATTAATGAGTTGTTGAAAATTGCAGCCGAAGTGTAAAAGTATTGTGAAACAGTGTGCGGTAAGCGCATCCACTGAAATTTCCGGATAATGTGTGTGCTTGTTAGGCAGCTGTGATTGGATAAAAGTGAATAAATTACGGAACAATATATAAACATTCCGGAGATTCGGTCGTACACTCACATTATTCCTTTTGAGACCGTCAGAGACCTCATTGTGCTCAACTAGAATATATATATATATATATATATATATACGAACATATCTCTGTTGGAATCTAAAACATTATATGATTTTTAGAGAAGAAATGAAGTTTCGAAATCGTGTATTTACTTATTACGGACATTAGGTAAAAATTTTCACAGCGGACGTGACCGCGCGGAATAAAATTTTTATGTGACGAATCGAGATGGTGCCGCCACTCAGTATTGGCGAAGTTTAAAAGTACTTCGATGCACATTCTTCCGGGCTTCAGACATGTTTGCATATAATAATCGAATTAAACACATTTCATGAGGCAATCTATTATAGAATTTGCTTGTTCGAGATCAGCTTGCAAAACTGTATACGACTTGCAGCGTATTATAGAGTAGTCGGTTAATGAGTTCTACGTATTTGGACCGCCGGTGCCGTTCATCTTTTGTTCGATGGTATTATTACTGCACTAAGGGCACATTGCCGTGTGCTCTCTTTGTTGTCTTATCAGTTATAATGTAACTGATCGGGTGCCATCTTTGATAATTACCTAACGATTGAAGGAGATTGTTTGTCCCGCGCACTGTATATACTCTGTTCGGCTGAATAACAATCGCCGATTCTTGCTTATTATTATTATTATTATTATTTTATTTTTTTTCGAATGATGAGCGGAGCAGTTTAAGCGATATTTCAGTGCTAAATGAAAACTTTTGCAGTACTTTGCCAAGATCTATATGTCGAAAAGTTCAGGCGAATGAAATCGGAACGAGTCTTGTAAGAAACGATATTTCGTTCCTGTTCGAACTATACCGCTGCCGCGCAGCCATCACTCGGTGTGCTAATGTGGACATAGTCAACGAGACTGGCTCATAAATTATTAAAAAGAAAAACCCCGCTCGATTTCATAATAACGTTTAAAGATTGTTGTTGAATTTTCTTTTTTTTGCCGATTCATTTTGAAATTCAGGTTCCGTATTTACTAGCTATTGTCTAGACTCTAGAGAGCCAATAACCGTATTTGAGATATATATATATATGGGGAGAGAAGAATATCGTTCGAGTAACTGTTTATCGCAGGATCAACGATAGTCGATTTTATAGTAATTATGACGGCGACAATCGATGACGTCATATGTCATTCGAGCGATGATGATAACGGCGGCGGTGATAATAAATGGGACACTCGATGAGCAAGCTCTGGTGCGCGCGTTGATAAATCACGATTTGATCGCGTGATTTTTATTCAGTGTTTCGTTTACTTTTCTTAAATCATCGGTTTCCTTCGCTTCCCGTTTCCTAAACCGTTTCGATGCCAACCCCGTGTCTTCTTGTCATTTGTTATTATTGATCAAAGTCCAATCTCGTGCCGAACGGCATACAGGAAACGTGCCCAAGAAAAGCTTATGTGTTTTCTTTACGTACTTATCGGCCGGATGCAGAGAATTTTTTTTTTTGTGTAGGCATGTTTATATTTTTTTTTTTTCTTTTTTCTTTTTGGCTTCTTTGACCTAGCCTTTACGTATAAAAATATATTTACCAGTGCGTACGTTTACATCTATACACTATAAGCGAAACAGTTCAAAAAAAATAAAAACAAAAAGAAGATACGGAAATTGTTTGTTTAAAAGAAATCGGTTCGAAGGAACTTTACTTAACCCTGATTGGAACGTCTGCGGCCTTTGCACTGATGTGTAGATTTGACGAAGCGTAACGGCTCTTAAAAGTCCTCCGCATTTCAAACTTTCAGTTTTGTAAAGTTTTTGTTACAATTAGGTTGCAACGGAAAATTCTTCCTGTCGATATTATATTGAGAAGCTGCTGCATCGAATGTGGCACGCGTCTATGTAAAATAATGGAAAACGTGTTTGTCTTTAACAAATCGGTAAAAGTTTCAGAGTGAGCAGCGTTTTTGAAGATTTATCAGTTTTTTTCCACGCCGTTTAATCAATCCTCTTTTCAAATTAGTATTACTCGCTGAAAACTCAAGCACACCTACATCTTACAACTCGGCTGACGTTTTTTTTTCCCCTTCTTGGGACAGAAGCATTCGGGAGAAACGCAACTGGCAGTTTGAATTTCAAGAATTTTTATCTATTCGTCGAAATATTAAAAAACCACGTGGCCAAACCAGAATTTATCCGTGTTTTTCTTCTATTTTCTTTTTTTTTTCCCCCCGCTTCAAACTCCTAAGATACGGCTGTTGCAAATATCTAATGAACGCTGTCAGGAGTACATTGAAAGCTGTACCAACGACGCTAAACGAGCGTTCGATTATAAAAGTACGAAAATAGTGCCTGCACATATCGGAAATTGAGAGCGGAACTAATATTTAGAACATCCGTGGTTTTCACTTGACAGCCATAATCTCAAATTTGCCACCAAAATAAAAAAATACAAGAAAGATAGCGCGCAAAGATAGGAAAATTATTTGTGTGGCCAAAACTGTAAGTAGAAATAGTGAAAACATTTCTATTATTATTTTAATTTTTTTTTGGGGGGGAGGGGATTGTCGACATGGACATTAGCCCAAGACCTGGGAAAGGAAAAATGTCTGCATTTGTTCCATGAAAAAACTAATCGAAACGTAAAGATTAAAATGGAAATTGAAAATACCGAAGAAATCTTTGAAAGCAAGTGCAAACTTGCAATCACGTATCGGTGTTTGCGGCGTTTTTTTTTTTTTTTTTTTTTAGTGGCGTAGAAAGTTGGAAGTCGACAACGGGATTTGGAAAACTAATTCAGACTTTCGAGCATACATGTTCATATGTTAAAAATCTCGTGAATCGGGATCGCACTGCAAATATGTAAAGTTTAGGATCTTTATCCAAGAACGATGACTTCAGACAATTTTGATCATATGAAATGAATTAACTTTTCCAACTCTTGCTTGAATAAAAAATTTTCCTTCTATAAGAAGCGTAAGAAAAACAGAGAGGGGAGCGAATTTACAACGATGATTGAATGCTGCAGTAAATAAGATCGAAAGTGCTTCATCAATTGGTCGGAGACAGCGTTACAAGAAGAATCATTGCGGCATCAGTACGTTTGTTTATGTGTATGTAAATATGTAAATATATATACATAAATTAAATATATATATATATATATATATATATATATATAATGGGGCATTTAGACCTTGCCAAGGAGAAAACCTCTTGGACACTCGGACGTGGCTCTTCCATCGTACTTATAGAAGAGTCCATTTCAACTGACTACGTCATTCTTGACAAAGAAAAAAAAAAAAAAAAGTTAAACACAACAAATCTCGTAACAGGGTTTTTTTATTACTCGTTGTTCAAAGAATGACGTAGTCATTATTACTTCATACGCAACAGATTTTACTTCCAATAGATGCTCGTAACCGCGCCATTAGAAATAACCATCGTTTAAATCTCAGCGCAGTTCAAAAAATGGAAAAGTGTCGAATGCAGGTCAACCATGAGTGCACTGTAGCCATTCGGTATGGTGGCTCGTTTGATTGTCGTTCGTTTCTATCTTCGTCCCCATACTATAGACATTATAACCTAACGAAAGTGAAATTTTTGGAAGTTTCAGTGTTCGACAGCGAGATTCAACCACCCAACCGAGAAATAAGCCGAGAATTTTGTCGCGAAAACCAACCGGGAAAACACGTAAAAACAGCCAAAACCGATATTTTTAATAAGAAAAAATCATTTGAAACGTTGAAAATTGAATGCATTTTTTCCTTTACTTTACTCAAAAGTAAATTACGATGTTCTGTTTTATTCATATAGAATACGCTACGGTGGTCAAATAATATTATCAATATAAACAAAGAAATTCTATTCTTCTTTTTGTACAATTCTAGTAATCAGGAAACCCGGGGGGGGGGGATTTAAACCAGGAAACCCGGGAATAAACCGGGAATTAAAAAAAAAATATTTAAGTGGCCACCGGTGACACCCTTCTTGTTGCAGGAAAAGAGATCGGAAAAAATTATAATCTCCGAAGTATTGACTGTTTGATCTCTGAGTGTGTAGGTATGTTAAACGCGTAAAAATCTATTCTATATTTTCGACAGATACTTTCTTGACTTCAGACGATCTTTTTCATTAATCTGTAAAACCGGTATTTCGCCCAGAAGGTATAGAAAATCTAACTCAGCAGCTCTTTGATATGCGTGATCGTAAAGATTAACAGAATCTTAAATTACTGGTAAACCGCGAAAACATTTCAGTTGGCGGAAACTGAATCAATTTTTAACACAGCTGCTGTAATTAAAAAATAAAATCTAATTAAAAAATAAAATGTAATTTAAAAATAAAAAGCATTGTCAAATAATTCGACAAAAAGTAAAAAATTGCACCTCGCTCTGTTTTAAATACGTAAATTTATAATAAAAAAAACTAGAAATGGGGAATATTTTCAGCGTGCTGTAATCAAGATATTTCTTAGATGTGAAACAAATAAATAGGAGTCGGAATAAAAAAAAAAAAAGTGAATGTAAGTGAATAACTTGTCCGATGACAATTGCCGTTTGTGGTTGTCAAGTCATACATTTTTGTTAGGAAAGTCAATGCGCCGGGATAGTATAACGGATCAATGTCTGATCTTGTCTCTCCGCATCTTAAAAAAATAAATAAACAAAAAAACATCACGGTGGAATGAAATGGTAATACCGTAACGAAATAGTTTCGATCGTAATAACGAAAAAGAAAATAAAAAAAAAAACCCGACAACCAGTTGAATGCCAACTTCGTAGCGGTGTGGCACAAAAACGTTCGATGGTAGGAAAAGAGCAGTACGAAAACAACGTCTTATTTTACGTTGAAATGTAGTCGTGATCTGTTGTCTATGGGTTGGTGAGATTGGTAGTATAAGTGGTAGATGAACAAGTAAATATAACGGAGTTAACAAAGGTCCGTTACAGTCCTAATGTTTGCACATGTGAGTTGTATTATCTTCATTTGAATTAAACATTTTCCGTAAATGTATTAGATTACATCGTAGAATTAAATATATGCTTATGTACATAAGTTTATATATATATATATATATTATACAGGGGCGGATCCGTGGGGGTTATACATATAATTACGTAATATCTTATACCGTGGACAGTAAATTTGAGAAATACCTTATTTCATAAAGAAAATCAAACAGTGACCTCTTTAGAAACTTAAAAATGTTTTAAAAATACGTAATTATTACAATTTTTAATTTAACTTTTGTTTTATTTTTATAGGAGAAAAATAAAACGAAATTATACAATCGTACCTAAAAAATTATGGTCTAGAATTAGAATAGTGAATTACTAAAAAAAATAAAACGAGAGTATTTTTTATTAGATTTTAATTCTATTTTATTTTTGTTAGTAATCCAATCCAAATTGTTTGTCTGTTAGCAAGTAAAATAGATATATACATATATATATATTTCTCATTAAACTATTTTTAATTAAAATTAAAATTAAATAAAAAAGACAAAATATCGACGACTGTTGCATTTACAATAGAATAAAAACTTAGCATTAATATTTTTACTAGAAATTAAACATTAGTTATATAATTAAATCCATAGGTAACATTTATACAAATTTTTTATAGGATAAATATCTGTTGTGAAAAATTTTTTCATCGAGCATTTGGTTCTTTTGGAGGGGAAATGACTCCTACCCCCCTCGTGGATCCGCCACTGTATATATATATATATGTATGTATGTATGTATGTATGTATGTATGTATGTATGTATGTATGTATTTATGTACATATCGTCGCGATAGCCTAGTTGCTAGAGCGATGACTTCCGTCACGGAAATTGTGGGTTCGATTCCAGGCGGCGACAAGAAATTTTTACAAGAAATTATTACAGAAATAATAATAAAAACCTGACAGTAGATATGAAGTGCATCTCCCAATTTACCCGGCGGCCAGTATAGGAGAATAGGCCAACTTATTTCACTAGAATGCCTACATCTAGCAATGGATCGACATAAGTTTAAAATATATATATATATATTGTTATAAATCACTACTCTCTGTCACTGTTCCGAGCGCCATTTGTAATAAATCGATATTGTTCCTGATTAGACTGTCCCTCTTACGGGAGCTATTTGTTGTAAATCTACTTTTGGTATCGATTTTCCAACTTAATTGAATAAAAAAAAAATATAAAATAAAATATAAACCAAAATATCGGGCGCCAGAGACAAGAACGGCTTGTCACCACCGGATAGACACTCTGCCGCGCAGAGCTCTAGGCTTTTATTACGAAAGAAAAAAAAAAAAAAATATATATAATTCGCGAAAATCCGCCGTTCGAAGGCGTAGCGTGAGTCTCCGCGTTGGAGATGTCACGGGCTCACCACGTGTCCAATAAGAAACCTTTTTAAAAAAAAATATATATATATTCCAAGAAAATCACAAATAAAGCGACGGGACCGCGTAATAAAAGCGTAAGCGAAAAGGAAATGCGGTATAGACTCGTAAAATTACATAAAAAAACAGTGCCGAATACACGTGGAAATGAACAATGACTAGGGTACAACCGATACACGCGGCGACGTGCTTTTACCACTCAATTAAACGATCGACCATTATAGACTAGAGCAACGAATTAATTCACTCTCGTGATATAGTGCCATGCACACACGACGATCTCGGTACACGATGGGCTATTCCAAGCGACATAGTTGAATCGCTGAAATTACCCCGTACCTTATCAATTAATTCGAACGCCGTCGAATTTTCTAGAATATTTTCTACAACCCGTATTATAACGCGACTACGGATTTCACAAACTTCCCTCAGCTCGATGTTCTCGACTCAGCTGCTACCCGACGCGCACTCGCCTCGGACTCGTAGAGTACTCTCCACTATCGGCCGCTACCTACAATACACACGCACACAGTCTCACCTGACGCAGTCGTCTGTTCGACCGTGCCCGGGAATTTCGATTTTAGCCGATAAGCATCTCCGATACCCACTACGATCCGCGATTACGTCGAATAAAACGCGGTGTTCGATAAATCACGAAATAAATGATTTTAATCAGAGAAATATATTTTTATAATTCGAACACCGCTAAAAGATAGCGCTATAGGTATCGAATCCGTTACACAGCCCCACCTCCATTTTCATCCAAAAAAGCAGTTTTTTGGATGAGAACACAAGTGCTAGAGATTCAACGGATTCGACCCATCATCGCCGAGAAACAGAACTATAACAAGACTCCACCGCTCGCGTCCCCACACGCACTCTCATTTACCTCGAATATAATACACACTTAAATTCACCACAGAGACCACACGAGGTTATGACCAGAGTTGAAACTTCAGGAGCTTAAGACTTAAAACAATTCATAGAAATTTTAACAATTCAGACAGCTAAATGCAATAATAAAAGAAGTCGAATTCATCATAAATATAATTTGAGCTCGCGGAACGACATTGCATCCCTGACTCCAGCGTAGATTAGGAAAAGAGAAATAGATGAGCACAACCGTGAAATCAAAAGGAAAAACGGAAAAGTTATAAAAACGAAATAGATAAGAGAAGAAACAAGTAAGGAACTCTACCACTGTAAGCATGGCGTTCTGAGCATACTTCTGTTGCTATAGTATTTCTCTTAAAATGTGAGTTCCTCGGTAGGAACCAGAAGTTCGAGAGAAGAAAATATACATATATCATTTAGGCGACGCTAGGAACACGAAAACAAATATGTCAACCGCAATACGGGAAATTAAAGTTCGTCAATAAATCGCTATCACGGATAGAGATCCCAGTCGCCTATCTCCACCATATTCTACAATTTTACCTAGGTACTCCGCGTTAGTAAGCACGAATGGCTTAACGGCAAACATGTGCCTGTCGGTCGAGTACAACGGTCTCGGGTTTCCAAAGACCCACTCGCCTACTATAATCGGTGGCCATCAAATCCAACCGATTTAAAATTATTCCTACTCTGTGGCGCACCCAAGACTTCCATCGGACGCTATGGCCGTATGCATTATCTGCTACCCACAACACCAATCGCTCGGACCACGAGATAAGAATACATGTATATAAAATATAGCTCACCGGAGTACCAGGTATACTCTTCTCACTTCGCGAACCATATGGCCACGTCTGCTTTCACAGCGCCCACAGGGTCAACGTATCGACAGAGACCACTACCGATCCGTCGAATTGACGATCAAAGGAAAGAATGAAATATTGAGGATAGGAACGAATGAGAAAGGAAGGAAAAATAATGTAAGGAGTGTAGGAGGAGAGATTAGGAGTAGAAGTGGAAACGGAATAATCCGATCGGGGAATCTGAATGGATTTGAATGGAGAAACAAAATTCGATGGTTCATACCCCGTACTAGAAATATGAACAACGCGCCAGAGTTTCCGCCTTTAGTGGTAGCAGCGGAGAAAAAGAATGGACGAGGAAAACAAAATAAATCAATAGATCCTATTCGGAGCCAATAGTCCGCGAAAACCACGAAATACAATATAATAATCCCTTATAGAAATAAATATAAACATATATCGTCGCCACGCAACATCATACTGGCCTAAACGATTATAATTCAAAAAAACAACAGCTAACAACTAACAAAACAATTAAATAATATTCGCAAACGCCTAAAACGACCATTACGGAAAGGTCTCACAGCGATCACCTCACCGACGATTCGATCCACGGAGAAATAAAACGAACGCACAAAAAGATGGTTGACGAAAACCACGCACCTAGCTACTCCAAGCTGCTAGTGCAAACAGACCGAAAATCACGTTCCACGGAGAAATAAAACGAACGCACAAAAAAGATGGTTGACGAAAACCACGCACCTAGCTACTCCAAGCTGCTAGTGCAAACAGACCGAAAATCACGTTGATCATTCATAGGAACAGGATATTCAGAAAAGGATACACGGTGTCGTGTGCATACACCCGACTAAACACCAAACGACAAGGGCACCACCATGGTCCCACAGCAAAAGCTAGCAATATATGCCCACGCACACCCAGAAACGGTGGACGCAGTCAGCGAACATCTCAAGAAAACGACAAAAAAAAAACAACCTACGCTCGACTATGCAAAGCGATTACCAATCCAAAGCAAAGCCGAGCCATCGGGCGCGCCCCGAAACACGAAACACCAAAAAAAAACGAAAGAGACTCGCTGAGGACTCCAACCGAAATGAGGAAATAAATACAAAGGACAAACAGCAAACAGGATAGATAAATGAAATCATGCCAGGAACGACTATTAGGAGGACAACAATGAAGATTCTGATCAACGTAACAAACCGAACTTCCAAAACGAACAGGAGAAAACAAAACGTTCCTGCTAAAATTCTCCGTGGAGCCTATTAAACTTCGGTCGTGAAGACATATCGCTTCATATGCACCGGATATACACGCACACCACTCTCACACCCGCTCAAGAATTGATAAATTAACCTATAGTCCGTTTGCGAAACGAAACGTGCGGGAATCGCATGCGATATCCGAAGACCGCAATACGAACAAATTAATCGCAAAAGAACAAAACAAAATACGCAAACAAAGCCGCAAACTTTTCGTTGCACGGTACACACCGATTTTTTTATATATTCCAACCGCTTTCCGTTGCGACAAATCACACCATAACAAAACAATAAATACAAAAACGAAACACAAACACAAATGTAAATTAACATAGAAATCGTCCAACGACAACTTAAATCGAAAATCGAACGGACAGACAAACAAAATCGTCGACCGATTTAATCAACCGTAAATATTGGACGATAAACAACAAAATCGGAGATCGTCGGCAATCGCAAATCGCACGACGATAATCGTAAAAAAAATAACAAGTCGCACGACGATAAACGTAAAATAACAAATCGCTCGACGATAATCAGCAAGTCGCAAATCATCGGACGATAAACAAAATCGGACGTCGACGAACGATCAGCGGGAATCGCAAATCGTCGGACGATAAACAAAATCGGGAAAATTTCACCTGACGGTAGGCATGGTTAAAGAATATCGTCGGACGATAACAAAAAATCGCAAATCGCACGACGATAACCGAAAAATCGCAAATCGTCGAACCACAAGCGGGAATCGCAAATCGTCGGACGATAAACAAAATCGGGACGTCGACGAACGATCGGCGGGAATCGCAAATCGTCGGACGATAAACAAAATCGGGAAAATTTCACCTGACGGTAGGCATGGTTAAAGAATATCGTCGGACGATAACAAAAAATCGCAAATCGCACGACGATAACCGAAAAATCGCAAATCGTCGAACCACAAGCGGGAATCGCAAATCGTCGGACGATAAACAAAATCGGGACGTCGACGAACGATCGGCGGGAATCGCAAATCGTCGGACGATAAACAAAATCGGGAAAATTTCACCTGACGGTAGGCATGGTTAAAGAATATCGTCGGACGATAACAAAAAATCGCAAATCGCACGACGATAACCGAAAAATCGCAAATCGTCCAACCACAAGCGGGAATCGCAAATCGTCGGACGATAAACCAAAACCGGAAATCGTCGGCCGAACAACGAAATTCGAAAACGCTGACAACATCAAAAACATAACCAAACGCCAGGCGTTAAGACACATCCAGGTTATTTTAATCAAGGTCGGACAGCGGAAGAAATCACGCGTCGCATAACCATAAAAGTCGCAAAACGTCGGACGACAAGCGAAAATAGCAAAACGTCGGACGACAAGCGAAAATCGCAAAACGTCGTCCGAACCGCGCACGCGAGCGAGAACATCTCCGCAACATAACATCGGCACGAAACAAATTAAATATAAACCGTAATGTTACCTCGTCGCGTTGTCCTGCCTACCTTCGGACGACTCAAGAGCGCAGTATGGGTCAAAATCGGACATATCGATCAAACAAATCGCACGAACGGTTATTCACTCGAACTACGGCTAACATTCGTCGTCGGAAATCGCGAAAAACCATATCGTTAACCGTTTCTTTTTTTCCCGCGTAACGTATCTTCAATTATTAAACAAATCGCATCACGGAATATGTCGTCCATATCGTCCGTCGTGCCTAAATCGTCGAGTATATCGCAATAACGAAGACCGAGAAAACTAAAGAAAGATACATAAACGTACAGTACGCTGAACAATTTGTAATTAAAGTGCCGGCCTAAGGTCGACAATTTTTTCTGACTAGGTCAACTATTCCAACTTACTCGTTCAGTAGGGTTATTCTTATCCTACATTTAAAATTTTTTACGCGACTAGAGTTTATTTTAATTTAACTTCCGTACAATTTTGCGACCAATCCAGGAAAACAGGTAATCTCGTGATCTCTTGATTACTTTCGACGGTACCTCCAGCACCGGAAACCGTAACGGGAGCCGTGTCCCTTTCGACGAGAATTATCTATCTTACAATAACTTACCATAACGGGCATCAGGTTATTAAATCTGGTTTTAATTTTTTGCTTATTTTTCAGTTCATTTTTACGTTTTTTACTCGTAATTTTAACTGTATTTTTTCTTTTATTTGTTTCGGCACATTTTTTTCCTATCCATTTTGATTTTTTATTACTTTTTCCAACCTTTTCGCCTATTTTATTTTTTCGATGTCTCTTGCGACGTGTCTTAGTTTCGTTCTTTACATTTTTTACGTTGTTTATTTCAGTTTTACTTTTAAGATCTTCGTAAAAATTAATATTATTAGTTCTACTATCCTCGTTGCCATTATTATCACCTCCAAAATCATTATTAGCATTATTTTTAAAAATCTCGTTATCGTTAACAATATCTTTTTTATTATCATTATTCCTACTAATTGTATCATTGTTCTTATTATCGTTTTTTATTTCGCTTTTTATTTCACCTTTTACTCCCTTGAATAGTTTATCGAATAATTCATTTTGCTTGTCGAATAATTCATTCAGTTTATCGAATTTATTATCTAATTCATTACTCCATATTTTTAAGTATTCCAATACGGACGGACCTTGGTCCTCTACAATCCTGCGAGTCTGACTCGGAGGTATATATGCCTCCTGGTCGTCGTCCATTGACCTATCAGCGACCACGGAAGTTGTCGCATCTCCGTCGTCGCTGGAGTCTTCAGAAATTGTAGGGGGCTCTCGATACTGCCGGTGTCGCATCGTGATCCCTGCCAATTGGTCTTTTTCCATTTTACTTTACTTTACTATAATTTTGACCGGACAAATAATAATAAATATCGTGAAAAAACAAATTAAAATAAATACCAAAACTGATAACTGACTAACGAATACATATACCAGAATAAATACGATCGAGAAAAAAAATAATAAATATAAAATTTTTTATGACTTATCGGTTTTTTCAATTTTCTCCAGGGTCCTTGTGCACGATGTCTTCTAACTCGTGTCCTCGGTTCGGGCCGCCATTTGTTACAAATCTAACTGCTAGGTCTCTGTTCAGGGCGCCATTTGTAATAAATCACTACTCTCTGTCACTGTTCCGGGAGCCTTTTGTAATAAATCGATCTTGTTCCTGATTAGACTGTCCCTCTTACGGGAGCTATTTGTTGTAAATCTACTTTTGGTATCGATTTTCCAACTTAATTGAATAAAAAAAAAATATAAAATAAAATATAAACCAAAATATCGGGCGCCAGAGACAAGAACGGCTTGTCACCACCGGATAGACACTCTGCCGCGCAGAGCTCTAGGCTTTTATTACGAAAGAAAAAAAAAAAAAAATATATATAATTCGCGAAAATCCGCCGTTCGAAGGCGTAGCGTGAGTCTCCGCGTTGGAGATGTCACGGGCTCACCACGTGTCCAATAAGAAACCTTTTTAAAAAAAAATATATATATATTCCAAGAAAATCACAAATAAAGCGACGGGACCGCGTAATAAAAGCGTAAGCGAAAAGGAAATGCGGTATAGACTCGTAAAATTACATAAAAAAACAGTGCCGAATACACGTGGAAATGAACAATGACTAGGGTACAACCGATACACGCGGCGACGTGCTTTTACCACTCAATTAAACGATCGACCATTATAGACTAGAGCAACGAATTAATTCACTCTCGTGATATAGTGCCATGCACACACGACGATCTCGGTACACGATGGGCTATTCCAAGCGACATAGTTGAATCGCTGAAATTACCCCGTACCTTATCAATTAATTCGAACGCCGTCGAATTTTCTAGAATATTTTCTACAACCCGTATTATAACGCGACTACGGATTTCACAAACTTCCCTCAGCTCGATGTTCTCGACTCAGCTGCTACCCGACGCGCACTCGCCTCGGACTCGTAGAGTACTCTCCACTATCGGCCGCTACCTACAATACACACGCACACAGTCTCACCTGACGCAGTCGTCTGTTCGACCGTGCCCGGGAATTTCGATTTTAGCCGATAAGCATCTCCGATACCCACTACGATCCGCGATTACGTCGAATAAAACGCGGTGTTCGATAAATCACGAAATAAATGATTTTAATCAGAGAAATATATTTTTATAATTCGAACACCGCTAAAAGATAGCGCTATAGGTATCGAATCCGTTACAATATATATATATATATATATATATATATACAGATAGAAATACACAAAAATCTTTATTATTTAAAAACGCTGACTAGTTCCGGATATAATTATCTATAATTATAACGCAAAGAATGTAATATAAATTTGCGAATTGGTCGAAGAGTCGGTGATTTTTAAGTCGGTCAGAGTCTCAGCTGAATCGGTTGGCAAGTGAATGAATCAGAATAATTATTGACCCACTTAAATCATTCACGACTCGTCATTTATTATCTGCACTCTGCATCCATTCGTTCTTTCACTGAACCGAATCGTTCAGTCGGTTCGAGATTCGTTCATGAACACACTTTTAATGGTGTTGACCGGTCTCACAAGTAAAAACAACACTTAAAAATGCAGTTCGGAATATTTACTTAAAACGCGCGCGCCGTTCAATCCGGATGCTGTAGATAATTTAGTGACTTTGTGTATTAGTTAACATTTTCTATAGTAGAGTCCCATAATTGAACTATAATGAATTCATTTCTAGGGGACGTTCAAATGCTCTATGTATGCCGAATAGCGCGATTAAAGGAAAAGATAAAACTGAGTTTTTACTGTATAAAGTTTCACAACAACCGAAGGACTTCTTTATATTTGAATACTTTATTGTAGATTTTTTTTTTTTTTTTTTCTTGTAAGTTTGAAAAAAATTTTATTTTTTCATTGCTCTTTTTAAAGACGAAAGGTTCAACTTTAAGAAGAAAAATGGAAAGCGACGAGAAAAAGATTATTTTCGAGGAGCTTATTACACACTGAGATCTCTTGGTTCATTTCTCCGTCAGGCAGTTCTATAATTATTAATATTAAATCGCAGCGACTGAAAACAGGAAACGACGGTGATGAGATAGCGTGTTTGTTTATAATTACTTTTGTTCATTTTGTTGACGTCAGAAGATAACAAAAAACCATCCCGAAAGCTTTTAGTTTTTTGTTTTTTGTTTTGTTTTTTGTTTTGTTTTTTTTTTAATCAATTTTATATCCGAATTGTCGGTAAATTTACTTATGCGGTTGATTCATTATTTGTTTTTCTTTAAACGGAACTAAAGAGGATAAATAACGTTTACCTAATTTACGAATTCGCTACTTCAAACTTTTTTTTTTTTTTTTGGTTTTTTCGGGGATGATACGCCATTATACAAATCGCGTTTACAGTTAAGTGTCGGAACGGAAGAACTGGGTTGCAAAAGATTCCAAAAAAATAATTAGAAAAAAATTTTAATTGGGAGAGTCTGTTCGATTATTAATTTAAAAACATGAATCACATTTTTCATTACTGAAATCTACGATGGCGGATGGGGCTTTTCCCCGTTTATCGAAGAAAGAAAATATGTGAAATTTAAATATTAGAAATAAAATCAAGCAAGAACGCGGCTTTATTGTTTTTTTCACTTTTTTACTACTAAAAAATTTAACTTTTTTTTTTTCTTTTGGTGTTTTGTTTTAGTTGAATTTTGAATAGTTAATACACAGAACAATCTATGGAGTCGCATTTATCTTTAAACGGCTGTTTTAACCAAAAAAGAAGAAAAGAATACTTTGTAATGACTGACGCTTTTTTCGGTGTTTTTTTTTGTTTTGAAAAGAGGACACGATACAACCAGGACCCCCCCCCCACACACTAAGTAACAATTATAAGAAAATCAGTTGAATTTTAATTCTATCGTATAGTTTTAAACAGTCAATGTCGTAGTAATGATAGGTAGAGAAAGTTGAAAACAGTAGGATTTAAGTGAGTACAGACGGAAATACATCAACGAGAAAAGAGAGTTGATTTGTCACTGACGTAACTAGGGGTAGGAACAAAATTAAGAAAAAGTGAAATTGAGAAGAAGGTAGTGTGTAGAGAGTGGTTATATAAACGGAATTATGGAAACGGTAACAACAACACGTAGGAAGCTGTGTTCAAGGAACCAAGTAATCACGTTAAAGAGAAAGATAAAAAGAGTGGTTAATGGTGAGGGAGTGTAAATGTGGATGTTCGAATAGAGATCTAAATTGCAATAATTTACATAATTATAAATCGTGGAAAATGAATCTCAATCTGCAGCAGCAAAAGATATGATTTGAACGGAAGGAAGAAAGAATATAGATGGGTGAACGTACGATGAAGTTGCAGGTAGAGTCAGAAAGGAAAGACTTGGTAGTAAAAAATGAAAGTAAGCAGGGACCACACTTCGTAAAGATAGAACAGAAATATAAGGAAAATTGCGAAAGGGATTAAAATTCGGAAGGATCGAATCTGGACTGAACCATCTGCGAAAATGTTTAATCAGAGATTAAGTCACTTAACACTGCTACCCGTATGGCATTCTTATTAAATTTAATTCTGTGAAAGATAAGCTCACTGAGTTTAGTAATTATTTCGAATTGACCTCTATCAGTTGCAGAGCACGCGCAAAAAGCAATATATGGTAGGGTATTACATGTAAAGCGAGCCTCCTTAAGCTGTCAAACCCGTGATCAAAAGCAAATAGGGAGATAATTATAATCATATCCTGTCAGTGATATAGTAAGGTGTAGTTTGTTTTAATTAAGGGTATTTTTAATTGTTCAGCTATATGGCGAGTTCTTTGTTAAAGCTAGCTACCGCGCAAAATTTGTTAAATATAAAGTTCAACTAAAATATTTTAAAAAAAAACATATAAATTGCATCATCAGGTAGCATGTAAGCATGTGTGATACGCGCCAGCCACATGTCCTACTATGATAATCTACCGTTTGTTTTCTTTTACCCGGCATAATTAATTATTTTACACCTTAACGATAGGAATTTGGTTTTCAAACGGTCCTACGCATTGCAACATAGCGCTGTGCACAGGAAGCTCTGTACAATCGAAATTAACCGCTATACAGAATTTGGTTAGGATCACAAAGGGCATTTCTAGAATGGAAAGAAAAAAAATTATATAAAGAGGGATATAATAGGGTGCCCGAAACGAAGTCTGCACAAAGATGTGCCTAGAGGGTGTGGGATGTTAGGAAAACCAGTGAACGAAGGATGGAATTTAAAGAGGAGATTGAAGAGAGAGATAAAAATTTCATCTCCTTGATTATATGTTTCACAATAAGTAGACTATAAAAAATAGAATGTTTTTTTTCCCCTTTGGGCGCGACAGTGGAATCATGATTTTGCGATACCAGTTGTATATTTTTTGTGAATGTCATCTTTGAAGCGTTTCTCTTCCTACCCCGCTTAACGGTTCCTTCATCATTTCGCTCATCTTCTTTAGAACCTGCGCTTGTATCTTTCCTTTCCTCAATTTTTTTCTTTCCCCGCTGTTGATTTCTCAAATTGTAGCGACCGGTCAAATGAAGAGAATAAAAAATATTTACCTTTGAATTGAACAAATGAGTAAAGGAAACTTTGAAGTGGAATCCCCCCTCCTGAAACACTAATTTCAACCGCTGCCTATTATAACACTTTATTATTGAATGTGTGTTTATTTACTTATATTATTGGTGAATCAGTTTTTTTTGTTTTTTTTTCTTTTTTTTTTAAGAAATAAAAACGAAGCTCGGTATCTCAGCATTGAAGTGGAGATATACACTACTTTATTATCAACTTTTAAAGCTTGGTCTTCCTGCTCCTTTCAACGCTTCCTATGTTCTTTCTCTACCTTATATTCTCTCAGTTGTTCCTGTTCTGTATTTTGTAATTAATTGTGCAAGCTAACAACGTACAGTCCCATTCTAAATCAGAGTTGAGCCTTTTGGTAATTAATTACGCATATGGAAATTGCGACTTCTAACGTAATCGAGAGTCTCTATAGGTTTAATTAATAATTATAATGCCGGATTAAATAAAAATCGAGGATTTTTCGGTGCTTTTCTCGATATTTACGATTACACGAATACACAGGGTGAATAGCTAATTATCCGGATAATAATGATGTAGTATGCATACAATGACAACCAGCAATGAGTTTATTTTAATGATTTTTATTTATTATTTTCCGTGTTGACGTGTTTTTGTTGGGTTTTTTTCTCCCCCCCCCCCCACACACAGCAATAATACAAGTATTAGAAGATTATTATCCGGGTGTTTAAATCTTTATTCGTGTAATTGTCCGTACTGATTAAACTTCATGAAGGGTAGTGTACTACTCGAATGGACAGTGATTACTTTTCGTTATTATGCGCTCTAATTATTAATTATTACCGCTGAAAATAGCCGATAAAATTATCAATTTAAGTATAATACGCCCAACTTCCATTCAGAATCGGATTATATGTAATCTAGTTAATTAATTACTGTAAATGATACGCTTCTGGAAAATTGACTTTTGTAATAAGAGTAGTAACTACAGTTGAAATGGATATTGAAATATTTAATCGCTACTTAATTTACATCAGCGTTATCTGTGAAAGGAAAATTGGAAATGACGAATGCCAAGGTAAAAATGAAAATTCCTTTATTTTTGTAATCAATCTGACAAACGATCGATAGATATTTTTTTCTTCTTTTCTGAAAGTATTCCGTTCTAGAACTGTGTTAGGTAATCACCGAAAACCCGAGATCCTGTTTTACAACTTAAATTCCGGTATGTTCACGTAGGCCGAGAAATACTATCCTACAAAGAAAAATATATACACAAAGGCGGAACGAGTTTTTTAATTTTTGTACTTAAATTATGACTAAGATTAAGAATGTGTCCTCAGTGTTTCGCACTGATTCTGAGTGTCCTGGTTACATTTATACATTTTTTATTTTTTTTTTTTTTTTCTTGCACAGATGTTACGCTCCATAGGGGAAATCATATGCATATGCAAATGTGGAAGACTACATACTTTAGTAGACTTTTATCGCTTATTGTCGCGGTAAATATGCGATCCCAAGTACGTGAACAATAGCGTACGTATGTATATTCTGTAATAGTGGCGCGACTGCTGCTAACGCGATTATTTCGCTTTTAATCATTTGTATCCGTCGCTGCCAGTTTTTTACTCGCGGTAATTGTTCTATCCGCTATCGCTTTGATCGTCGGCGTTTGGAATTAATGCGAATTGCAAAATTTGAGTTTCGTTCAAAAACGTTCAGTAATCTGTTCAAATTGACCGCTGAATATATTTTCGTATTTGGATTGACCCTGGAAATACTGAAGAGTTACTTTGTTGATAATCATTGATATAATTTCGGAACTCATCATGCGAACAAGGCCGGAGATGATAGATAATTCCTACATGGAAGGGTCTCAGCTGTGTATCAGATTTTGCGTAAAATAAAATAAACATAATAAGCGCGAAAAAAAAAAGTCGCAGATTAAAAGCATTAATATATTTATATTTATATATATAATTTTTTTTTTTTTTCGACTTTGCCCATCTGAGGACCACGGAAATATTACACGAATAACGCCAGCTACATTTCGTTCCCCTCCCCCATTTTCTTTCGTTTGTTTGCCCAATATTCTTTCATTCTTTCCGAGTGCGCTTTCTTCCTTTCTTCTGTCCACTTTAGCCCTGTTTTCTTCACTGTGTCCTTCCGGAATCCTTGAAAAGTCTGAACCTTCCGACTGAACTTGTTTCTGTCTTCAATTTCACTTTCGCTGATCCCCATCTGTTCCAAATCTCGTTTTACTTGTACTATCCACAGTATTCTACTTTTCGGATTGTTGTCGAAGTAGTCAAAGATTCTTTTGGTAAGGCGTTCATTATCCATTCTTTTGATGTTATATATATATATATATATATTTATTTATTTATATATATATAAAAAATAATAAAAAAAACTCGATCGGACGCCCCCGGAACCCCCTAATAATAGATTTCTTCCCGTCATACTTTTAAAAGAATAAATTTCAGTTGACTACGCGCCATTCTTTCAAAAAAGTAATAATAATAATTTACAGTTCACCTAGCAATTTTTGTTGCCGCTTCAGTTACATATTTTATAACTGTTTTTCGTAACGTTTTTTCATAGTACCCCTGGGACACGAATGGCGTTAACGTGTGCGTGTATGAGTCATCGTGATAGCTGCTTCAACGATCGGACTCTATTCGGTGCGTCGGAGTTCCGAGTTCGAGAATTAAAAGTTGGTAACAATCGCGCTGGTTAATCGCTAACAGTCACGTGGAAAATGATAGCAACATGCGTGTAAAAGACTACACTTGTTCATTACATCAGTCTAAAGTCACCTGCATTATAGAGAACATTGCTGTAGTGTACAAGAACAATATATGTATGTACGAATAAGTCGTAACGTTCGGAATCAAGTAGTGCAACTAAGATATAAGTTAAGTATTGTATAACGTATTTTAATCTCCTTAAACAATTATCCTGTCACTGACGACAGGAGTCTCGAACGTTGTGGTCAAAATATTAATCAAAACATTCGCGAAATCGACTAAAGGTTAGCTCGTTGCCAAATGCAAGTTGGGGGGACATGATCCAGCTCCAAATTACGGTATACGGAGAAATAATAATGATTATATATACGTTAATTATATTAGCATTCCGGTTTAGTCTTCTTAATTGCGTCATGCGGGATTTGTTGTTTACCGTAAGGAACAGTCGAGTTTCATCTTACACATTTGTAGGATTACTTTTTTGTTTTTTTTCCTTTCGACCGGTAACCGTCTAGTAACTTTAGTCATATGTATTCCGGCTGCTGGACTATCCCTTCCGGTCGATGATTGAAGTACGAAAACATAAAACATAATTGATAAGATTAGTCGCCGATCAAAAATAATTTAATTCGAGGAAAAAACATACACGTGCTTGGAACTTTTCACGAAAACTCTTTTTGACTTTCCTACTGGATTTCCTATTTCCTTCACATTGGATAAGTTTTACCTGATGATAATTTCGAGAAAAACCAACGGAAATTTTAAGTGTCACGGTTTTTCAGAAAACTTCGACAGGGTTGTTAGATACAGAGGTAAACTCGGTATTCAGGAAAAAATTTGCAACCACGCACAGCGGATATATGTATAAATATATATATGTATATATGTATATATGCATGTATGTGTGTGTGTGTGTGTGTGTGTGTATATATATATTATATATAATAGGGAAGTGGAAGAAGATTTGCGGACACGCTTGGGTTGACTGACGGTGCGCGAAGGTCGCTGCTGCAGTCGGCGGTCGAACGAATAAACGGTCCGGACTGATCCGAGGAATCGCGCTGCTCATCGGCTAGATTAAGTAGGGAATTTTTGATTGATTAGTCGAATTAAAATCATTATCATTCCGGTAGCGTACGCCGAAGCGTATTATTGATTTGCCCGGCGAAATGATGAAGAGAGGAAAAATTCATCGGCCAGGAATTCCGAGTGGAATTGTGAATGAGATTTACGCTAGGACGAGCCATCGGCAGTGGAAAAACAAAGTTGTTCTTCCGCTGCAAGGAAGTAGCCGTGCTCCGTGTTCAGGTTGCACCGTTCGTTGTCCAGATTTAAATTCACCAGTCGCGCATTCTGTCTTCGCACCGTTTTGCCTCGGAACGATTGATGAGGCATGCACGCAGGTGATGTTGATGATTGTGATGGCGCGTAGGTCCTTCATCAGTGCGCCATGTACACGAAGGTCATTCCGGCGTTGTAAAATTTTACCATTGCGCCGCAGTCGTCATTCTAATTATCGCGGGAGTATGTGTTTGTTTACAGTGTAAATTCTTTCGATTATCGCGTCTTTCGATCGACGTTCGCTTTTCGAGTGAACAATTTTTTCGCCTTCCAGACGTCTAGTTTTTTGCGTTTTCCGAATGAAGGACACGCTGTAATGATCTCGGATTCAACTGTCGACGATGATGTACGGAATGTTGTTCACCTGTGGCAGTACGTAGTAAATTTTCTTTCTTCCCGCGTTGGTATAACCAATTTTTCGAGCCGCCGTTTTTATTTCTTTTTTTTGTTTTTTTTTTTTTTTTTTTTTTTTTTTTTTTGGTTTTTTGTTTGCTTTTTAAGGGCAATGTATTATTTAGTTATGCAATTAACATTAGAGATAACGGTATATAAACATTTAAAGTCTTTTATTAATTTTAATGTTTTAGCTTTAAATTTACTACATTTAGCGCTATGTCTAATAGTCTGCATTGGATAGTGCTGGACAATTCCGGTTAATAAAAGTTAAAATATATAAACACCTATAGATAAGGATAAATATAGGGAAAAAATGCCAACCAAACATACAAACATACAAACACACGCACAATGTATATCTTTATACGTAATTGCAAAGTCACGTAATATTATTGCAAAAACGTTGCAGTCAAAGAGCCGTCTGCTTGAAAACATTAAGAACGAGGAATTTGACTGAGCGTGAAATAGTAGTGCGACAAGGAATGCGATGTGAAATGCTCGGAGTTATTTTTTACGCACCCAGGGGTGCCTTGGTCTCGATTTCAGCACGTATAATTAATTTTCAATTACTATCATTATTCTTATTACGATTATTATTGGTAATCTTTATTTTATTTCAATCGGGTTTTTTAAGTTTTACATTAAAAAAGACCATTTCCCGTGGAACTCTATCGACCGGCGGCCGCTAGAAATTAAGAAATGTATACGCGAAAATATAAATTACACGATAAAGTTGAAAGTAAAGTAAGTTCCATATATCCTTGATAAGGGGGGGGGGGTTATCGTGGATTGTGAAGTTAGGATGCACAGAGTACTAAGAGCCTAATGGATCTGATGCGAATACTAGAGGTGGGGGGGGCACAGCTCAGCCACACTTACTTTCTCAGATTTCTTTTCGTAAACAGTTCAATTTCAGATTAAGTATACATACCTGCGGGAGCGATTCGGATCCGCAACGAGACAAGTCTCGAACCCGTGTCTTCTGATTTAGTAGCCAAAGCACCTTAACCACTAGGCTACGAATTACCATCACAATGATTGATGTAAATTGAATGTATCATTGTTGTCGGCGGTAGTCTGAGTCGGTGAACTGCCGGCTTCCCGAATTCGGAAATTGCGACGGACAAGGGTTGAATTTTTATCTAATTCGATGGTAATATTTTACTTGGATTGCATAAACGATACTTCGCGATAACGTATTTAAAAACTATGCAAAACTCTTAAACAAAACTGTACAAGGTAACTAACCTCGTTTGTGTCTTTTTATTTTGTTCGCGAACGGTAATTTTTTTTTTTTTCCATTAAGGTAAAAAAAAAAATCAACCAACAATTCTACAGCCACGTGTCTATCCATCGATCTTTTTTTTTTTTTAGCTTCGATCCCTCACCGCCGATCGCAATTGTGTTTCAAAATGATGGTGCGCACTTCTCTCAGCATGACGATAGATTCAGAAGACAACAATATGCACACTCTGATGTTTCCTCGCCACGCGCGCAATTCTTTGTCTATCGTTAAAATCTACCAATTATTTACTTTATCATTCGTGTAATGTATGCACACACATTACGATCGGTATGAAAAAGAGTAAGAAAAGGAAATGGCCTCAATATTCTCTTCAGATCGATTAGGCTTAATACCATTATGGAAAACTTAACTTCACGATCTGCGACACTCTGCCAAGGGTATCTACCGGGCTTTACTTATAGAGCTATAAGTAAACTTATCGTAACCCCTCCTCACACACATATACACTTCTACAAATGATCATTTTTAAACGTTACATATAACTCTGATAAACGTTGCGTGATTTTTATGTCTCGGGTTATTAACATTTATACACTACTATTACGATTGGTAGACACATGTGTACGTAGGTTGATTCGTAAATTTTGGTCACACCCCTCGTATTAAATAAGTCGGCGAAAACTAAATCACTCTTATAACGTGGAATGTTTTATCTGAAAATTTTAGCTTGATAACTTCAAATGGATACACACTCGTACACGGACCATCCGTGCAAAGTCGTATCCGAATCCGCCCCGAGATTCCGAGTGCGGGGTATTCGCGGTGACTCGCACGGTAACACTGTCACGGATAAAAGAACACGCGTTGGCTGTAGACATTTTGAGCTGATGGAGAAAAAAAAGCAAAAACAGTACACCGTTTATTTGCGTGTGCATATGTATTGTATTAGCGAAGTGATTTTCACGTGACATTTTTGATGCCGGTGTGGTTGTCGTGAGAATGGGCACCACGACAAAAGCCGCATACGTCAAAACTTACGACAGAATTATTACGAAAACATAATATTGAGGTGTTTGTGACGTACCCTCCGTACAGTTCCCTGACCACGTTGCACTCTGTGATTTTTGGCTCTTTCCAATACTCAAATAGCGCCTGTCAGGACTTTTTTAAACGCGTTGTTCCTTTAAAGGTGAAATGGGTAGAAAACAAATGAACGAAACACATATTTTGAGAAAGATAAACATGTAAACAACAAGTTTGTAACGAAATTTCGTTTTTTTTTGTTTTTTTTAACACGGAATCCCACAAACGGAATTCGATACGGCGTTGCGCGGGTTCCGGGCGTCCATATGAAACTATCGAGCTGAAATTTTCAAAATTAATGGAAAACATTCCACCGTACTGGTTTTCGCTAACTTATTTTTCCTTGCGAAACGAGGGGTGTGGCCAAAATTTATGGAGCAACCTATGTACAAAGAAGCGCGGGAAAACCGCCGGCTGCGGACTGGTTGATGAGGCAGAGGAGTTATTATCCAACTGTCACGTATTAAAGGTTCAAAAAAAAAGAAAAAAAAGGTTATTATCTGAAATAAATAAAATCATTATTTTTCTTTATAATAATACCGAAGCGAACCAAAAAAGTAAAAAAAAAAAAAAAACAAAACAAAACAGAATGAGTACGAAATTCGGAAGAATATATAAATAATTTCAAATTCATTTTTACAAATTTCCCGCGCGCATCGTTATACCTCTCTACATTGTAGTCACGTTTTAGCGTCGTCGTGTTTAAAATTATCATTACACCGGTTCAACTCTCCAGACCGAAACACTGTGCTACAACTCCACGTTTTTTTCCCATTTATCGTTGGCTTTTGTGAGATAATTTTCGTACTCTAAAATAAACTGTAAAAGTAAAATAACGTCTTCAATTCGTTGTCCTTAATGAGGTATTTTACTGTGCACTTTGTGACTCGTTGCTTCGGTGCTGAAGCATTTTGTGACTCATTTAGTCTAATATGATGCATCCTCTATATTCACGAAAAAGTATGGAATTAACGATCTCTCCTCTGATAGACGTGTCGTAGTGTAATTATAGGCATTTTTCAGCGACTTATTCGAAAACCTTTCTACATTCTCAATTTAGATGTCTGCATGGATTTTTGCAATTACGAGTACATCTACAAAATCGAGTTGGCTAAATTTAATTTAAAAAAAGTAAAGTAAGTCCCATACCCTTGACAGGGCGTGTCGGGGATTACGGAATTAAGCTTTTAATAATGTATTAAGCCTAATGGATCTGATGAAAATACTGGGGCTAGTTAATGATAAGTATTTCTCCGATGACGAGAGCTCATTGAACAGAGAGATTTGCAAGCAGTTCCGACGCGAACTTCCAATGATATCTATACAGAGAGATTTTCCTCTAATGAATACATTTTTTTGAGATGCGTTGTTCTCAATTTCGTCGTTTTCAATTATTTCCGCATATTTCATTAACGTTGAAATAGTAATTTTCAAATTTTCAAATTAATTTGAAAACAACTTGATACCCCCCCCCCCCGTATCTGTTAGTGTATGCGCACGTGTATAATATTTGAATAATTAACGATTATTTTTTTTGTTTTAACCTGCGCATAACTTTCATATTTTCAGAATCGTTTTTGCTGCGGATATTTTACTTATTTTCGTAATTTTAAAAGCGTATTTTAAATTTTATTTCGCGCGCATAAATTTCCGAAAAGTAACAATAATAATAATGTGTGTAATGTTAGCGTAATGTGTACATCACATAGGTCGTATGTAAAACAAATAAATAAAGATGTTTAAAAGTCGAACCGGTTGAGAGAGCGATAGTGTAAGTAAATGAGAACCAATTACTGGCTAGGGGTTGTCGGATCCAGATCGATTTTGCCTTTGAGGGATGCGTGCGCTAATTGAGCAACAGCAAATGAAACATCAGTTATGGGGGAGGAGATATAACAAGAAATAAAAAACTGAATCGAAAATCGTCCAAGTCGAAAGACAGTCTTTATCAAATGGCCCGCAGAATATGGAAGACCTTTGGCTAATAACCAGATTGTAGGAGAACCGAAAGAAACACGTTCCAAGAAGTCGTAACCTGATAATTTCGAAACTCGGTTTCATATTTAATAAAGTCCGTGAAAAAAGCTGTAAACTATATTAATGTCGATTACCGCGTCTCCTACCCGCATTCATCAGGAATCCAGATTGAAGCACCAACGTGCACTCGCCCGCCAGCTAGTAATACCGACAACAACCTAGCAGCCACAACAGAGTGATACGTGCAGTTCTCATTATATATTTAATTAATCGTTGTTCCGTTTGCACATATTTAATCATTGTGTTCTTTCAGCGGTCGACCCGTTCAAGAAATCTAGGTGCAGGGAATTAGTAAAAATATGCATTTAGAAATCTGAACCTCGATTTAATAATTTAATAATAATAATAATAATAATAATATAATTTTACGTCCTCAGTAATTACGAGACCCCGGTGGCATCTGTGAGGGCGCAACTAAACTAAACTAAAATGTATCGTTACATTTGACACCAATGGTGGGGATAAGACGTTAGAAATGGGAAAAAATTCGGTGATATCCGCGGAATATTTCATTTTAGCGGTGAAGGTTACAAGTATTTTTCACTTCGGACTTATCTAGTTCTGTTTCAAAAGCAACCGTATATTAGCTAATGGTGTTTCGCTCGGTTTCAATTAGAATTCCTTTATTGGGGAAGTATCACAAATTGTTGTCACTTTTAAGTTAATACGAGCTGAAATTTAAAGGGAAAAAAGTTGAGAAAAACCTCGTATTGATTAGCTGAACATTTGGGAAATGTCATCTTCGCGATGTTTCCCGGCACAACCAGAAATCGATAGAATCGAGAAAAACATCGAAGCTACCTTTAATGCTGCAGGTTCAAATGCTGGTGGTCGGCTATGTGACATTCAAAAAGTGTACCTAGGGCAAGGAAGCATGTTTCGCTCTGCATGCAGTCTAATGATAGGCAGCTGCCCGACGCTATTTGCCGGGGCCAAGATGTGTAGGCTATACGCAAAACATCATTTATCAAGTCGCAACCGCGACGCAGGTAATAATGATATAACGGTTGTTCCTTTGACGCACGCGCGTTTGTTTATCGCGTTCGCACGTTGCATCAATTATCGTTTTTACATTCCCTTTGTGCGGGTTTTTTTAATTATGTACACGTCGCTATTTATTTGTTGTTCTTGTCGTTAGCCGATTATAATTATTATTATTATTATTATTTTTATTATTTTTATTTTAATTGTTAACACATGTATTATCATTATTATCGTGCCTATTAATTAAAGTGGGCCCGTATATGTTTTCGGGCTATTAACGATCTAACCTTGCGCCGTGTTCGGGGAGTCGAAGCAAAAACAGAGAAACACTAGGTTCTCCTTCTTCACAATGTTGAGACAGACCTGGGCAGGGTCTTGAGCTTTCGCTGCTACCGTAATCGAAACTCCCCGGGGTCAGCTAGCGAGACGGCTTGAAATTGCGACAAGGCTGTTTTCGAAGCCTCAGCGTGAATTTCTTCTGCGAAAGTTACTACGGCAAACTATCGTCTGCCCCACGTGTGTTTTGAAGTGTCCTATTCTCGTTCTACCCTCACAGCCGATACTGGCCGAAAGACATATCACACTCTCTTGCAAACAGAGAAATCAACGACCGATCCTGTGTCCCTATCGTGACCGTATCTAATGAAGATTTTATAGTATATCGGATTAGTGTCTACAATTTCTATGTTCTTCAGTATCACATTCGCGCCCAAAACTCATCTAGACCGGCTGTTAAAAACATTTTTAACATTATTTAATCTTAAGGTTAAGCGAAATAAAAAAAAAATAATAAACATGAATTTAAAACTTTTTTGCAGAATTTCAGAAACATATTGAATGAAATAAAAATTTTGAATTTTATAGATTCACGTGTATGTTGAATATTAATAGTTCTTTTTTTCGTTTTTTTTTTTTGTTTTTTTTTTTTTTTTTTTGTATGTATTGCTGTGTTATTTTGCATATACGTATCTTCATTATCCTATAGTTGTATGATAAAATACTTTAAAATCTCGTATTATATTAATGTTTTAATTAGCAAAATTAATTCTTTTTGGAAGTATCCGCCAAAGAGGGTGGGTTCTGAAAACTATTTCTCTTAAATACAAATTCTAGCTAGATTTTTTTCAGTCATTTTTATTAAAGATTAAAAATAAAACGTGACAAAAAATCACTAAAAAAAAAAAAATTCCCTTAACATACGGGAAATATTTTGGAACATGAACAGAATTTTGAAATGAAAAGGAGAGCAATGATTGAAGTATTATTAAATATGGGAATTCGAATGAAATTGAATTTCACGAAGCGCAGTTTACCCTAGCTTATTACTGACGCAATTTAAACATCGTACTCTTGTCGCGTTACCCAGCTTTTTACAAAGGACAACAACGGGGAATTTTTGGCTCTGTCTATTGGTCGAAAATATTTACGTTAAAATTGAAAAAATTAAATTGTTTAAAAAAAGAAAACCAGAAATACCGACTACGAGGTTTACTTTAAAAATGTAATATAAAGTGTAAAAAGTTATTACTCGGTATATATCTTATGTAAGAAAATATAGTAGCTTGAAGGCTCGATATATTGTGATTCTTCTTAAACAGCGTTCATACGTTAATTAGAGCCTCGGACCGTAAAATATTGCAACAGTAATTATAATTAAACACATTGCCTGAGATGTTTTCAATCTGGGGTTTATAGAAAACAAGCGTGATGGTTTTATATTCTTTTAAAAATTTACGAATTTGGTGACTCTAACTTAAGAATAATCGTAATATATATCCCCCCTTACATCACGTGTATTACTGCGGAATTTTAAATTTCGCTACTTTTTTTTAAACTATTTATTCACTTATTTTCTCAAGTAAATCTGGCAATGTGACGTCGTGCCTGCTACAATATTCATTCGATTATTGTTAAATTTTTGTCGAAAATTACTGAAAAACGAGAGAAAATAAAAAAAAAAGCGATGCGACAATAAAAAAAAAAAAAAAAAAAAAAAAAAAACATACAAAAAACAAAATAACTCTTTATCAGTGTAATTACGTGCTTTGTTTATTGTTTACGGTGAAAGGGAGCTTCGTCTCAAACGGAACACTTAACCGTCGGTGGTAATCCTTAGGAGAAATATTAAAGACATTTTGAACCGCTAGACAAAGGGGGTTTTTTATCGGTCCTCGAGCTGCTGCCTCTTTCGCCGAACATAAAAAGCACTTTATATAGAGTTATCGTGTAACGTCCGTCAGTCGAATTTAATACTTTTCCTAATGGCGGTAAATATGACGTCAGAATACAGCGGAATTTACGAGCACGAATTAAAAGGTAATTTACGGGCGATATGTCCCGTAAACGGACCAGGCAAAGGACACCTATATTTTCGGAGGACCCGTTAATTATTAATGTCGTCCCCGTAGTTGACGAGCGAAAAAATTTAGCATATTTAGCGAGCCTACGTGAAATGAAGTACCGAAACGCATTCTCATGTACAGGCACAGAGAAGAAATTTCTTCGTAGGTCTATTAA
Source organism: Icerya purchasi (assembly GCA_039619475.1). Lineage (NCBI taxonomy): Eukaryota > Metazoa > Arthropoda > Insecta > Hemiptera > Monophlebidae > Icerya > Icerya purchasi. Next base: position 141,210,561 of record CM077116.1, read on the forward strand.
GAGAAAACAATTTTTTACGGGGTTTTTTTTTCGTTTCCGCTACTTATTGACGCGAAGGCAGAGCTCCAATTTTCCAGAAGTAAAATTTCAGTTTTCGATGTTACTCGTCAGCGTGTGTCGATGTCGCGAGAATTGTCAGTACAGAACTATTATCGGAGAACAATATTCGTTGAAAAAAAAGCGCGAAATCGCGGAATTTCCCGTGAATTTTGCGAAATTCCGGTCTGTCGAATGTCAGACATCACTTTTTATCGGTCTGATTAGTCGAACGGCGGTAGCAACGTAATATTTTAATTGCGGCAAAATTACCATTTCTTAAAAGTGTCTCTGTATTATGTAAATTTGTTGTGGTTTCGGTGCGGGTCCAATGTCGTAGGCAAGACTTAAGGTCGTCCTGGCGGTCGACGTGTGCTGTTACTTACTGGTTTCGTATGTGTAACACCGACGCCGGCTTGTAAGAGATTGCGCGATCGTGAATGTGTTTCGGTAACATATCGCCGTTTCAAAAGTTTCTCTTCATTGCCGATTTATTAAGACACGAACAGAGAATGCGGATTTTCCCGCCTAAAATTATCGGTTTCGAAAATTTCATTAAATGGGGGGGGGGCAGTGCAGAAGTGTAAGAAAACTGTGGCAAAAATTTCTAATCGCTATATAGATTCTAACGATAAAGCCTGCTCTGTTGAGTCCGAAAAGGTTGAATTGAGTTGTAAATCAGAGCTGCACCTTCGGTGGTCGCACGTCCGATACGCGGTTCAATATGAGTTTCTTGGTAAGATATCATGGAAACTTCGCGGTGTACCAAGACGGCACTGAATAAGTTCCTTTACCATGGGCGCCTGCCGGTCTAGATTCGTTACAACGTTGTCGGATTAGGCACGCCCCCGTGAAATAGACGTGTGGCAGTGTTTCAATTAACTTCGTGGACGATGTTGACCACCTGTTATTTAGCCGCGTAATATAAACACGTAAATAGTAGTAGGGTTTTGTTAAATTATCGGCTGTGAAGACTCCTCTTTATTATCTCTACCCTATTGCGATGATTGGTTTTATTTTAAACAATACTATTATTATTCTCCGTTATATATAATGGTGTGTTCGTTTGTTTGTTTGTTATTTTTTTTTTTTTTTTTGTTTCTGAATAAAACGAAAAAAAGGTTTTCGAAAAAAAATGTCAAAATTTCTCTCTGTGAGTGCTCATTCGAAAATTATGATTATTCTTCATTCTCAAAAATCCGGATATCTATTTAACCTATTCAACGGTTGATTTTTCGACTTTCCTTTTTCGCAGCGTTCGCCGTTCTTCGCAGTCAGCGGTAGTCTTTTGGACACAGTTTACTTATTACAAACTCCAATTCTTACTTGTCTTTTTATATAAGATGCCGACCATATCTTTTTCGAATGTTCTTCAATCACTGCTGCATGGACCTTTTAAAGGCGTCCTTCACTCTTCTTTTCTTCTTCCTTTGTTATTGCATCCACTGTGTCTGCTATATTCTACTTTCCTTTCCTTCACTAGTTCTTGAACTAATGAGTCTATGTCAACGAACCCGCAAAAAAAAAAAAAAAATACACGTTAAAAGAGAAACGAGACAAGTTTCAAACTTATTTATGACACCCACGTCCCGGTTTCGTAGCCAACACGTTAAAGGGCCACCCCTACTATCGATTAAAATTTTCTCTGTAATTACTTTAATTTTCCGACAAATTATTTTGTTCTTAACGCGTGCCACCTTCCTCTTAGTCGAGGAGGCAGAACTAAAAAAGATTTTATCGTACGATCGTAGCAAAAAATTTCACTGTTCTCATTTATTTTCGTATTTTTAGATTTCATCTGTGACTTGGAACTGCGATGATTAAAAAAAGTAATGGCGCTAGTTCGTTTGAAAAGAACAGTTTTTCTGATTTTGCAGCGATTGTAGCGATTGATTATTATCGATAATCCCCCCTGTGTTATCGTTTCTAAATAGCAGATGCTGAATTGTCAAGCAAATGTTAGAATTTGTAAATTAATTTTTGTTTGTCATTGCAGTTTCGATTTTATAAAGTTTTTCAGTAATCGTTTTGTGTACACAGTTAGATTTTAATCTGGCAAAGGATTTTAAAAGCTAAAGAAAAGCTCAGAAAAAGACCGGTTCGTATGTTCATCGCCAAGGAGAGTTTTATTTATTTCTTTTGATTTCTTCATCAGGGGGGGAAAAATAATGGAAAAAAAACAGCACTATATATACTGCACAGAGAGGTATCGTGTGTAAGCAAGGCTGATTTTGATGTTACGAAACATTCCTAAATTAACCGTAAAGTGTTTCTCGTACCAAATATAAGAAAAAGTCATTAAGAAGAAAAATTGTGTATACTTTCAGAATAAAACTTGATCACTTTCGTTTGATCTGTTGCGTTATTTTCTTTTTACTTACAAAGTTTTATATACATATATATATATTTGTATGTGTTTGTGTGTGATGCAACGTGAATCAATTCAGCCTTGATAAAGCTGCGTTTGGAGCGAAATCTATCGTTTTGTATTGGAATTTAAATATACGTTGTTCATGTTATTTCATTTATTAACCGTGTCAAAGACTATATAATCTGTTCATAAATTTATCCATCGTATTATCAATATATATATGTACATGCATGTGTGTATGTTAATATATATATATATATATATATATAAATGTTTGTGTGTATACGAAATTTAAACATTAAATATTCTAATTTTTTTGTCAATGCATAAGCACCACTTTGTATTTGTGTGTAAATTTGGCTCGATGACAATTAAAAAATGTTACATAAAGTATGCAAATATGTAATATTGTCGAAGGTAATTCCTGCATCTGGAATATGTCGTAAAACAAATAAAACACCCATAGGAAAAAGGTTGCACTTAGCTGTGTGTATTTAACGTGTTATCAACCTTGTTGTCAATGTAATATATATTTTCCGTTGGTTTTTGTTTTGTTTTTTTTTGGCCTTCTAGTCCGGTTGTTTATTAATGTTTCGATGAAACTTTTCTTTGACGTATATATTAAAAAAAAAAAAAAAAATCATTTAATCACTTAGTTTCAAGATCATTCGGCACTTTTTTGGAATTTTTACCGATTCGATGTGACTTTAATAAAAAAAAAAAAAACCCTATTTAAATCTTTCGGTAATTAGAAATATGTCGAATTTTCAGTTTCTTATTTTTATCAAATAAAAAATAATTTGCCCCAGTCTTCCTCGATAATTATCACATTGGTATAAGAAGGGAAAGAAAACGTATATGCAACAGTTGTAGAAAATTATCAATAATAACTACAAAATCGGTGAATAAAAGAAAATAACAGCGACACCATTAATGCACCAACTTAAATTTATATATATTTATTTTCATATATGTATATATATAAATAGAGAATTTAGACAAGCCCCCTTGACCATCAATCTTTTTTCCCGATATTGTTTTCACAATCCCTCGGTGTAAGAATAATATAACCCATTTATTTTTTTAAAATAATTTTATAATCGCTGTCGTTTATCGATCTTTTTTTTTTTTTTTTTTTTTATTTCCGAATGATGATTTAAATTTTGTGCAGACTTCTCCGGGGGAGGGGGATCTTTTGATGCTTTTCGAATCGGATGCTGCTCCGTTAGTGGTAATTCGACGAAAATGATGAAAACGTAATAAAAAAAAAAAATAAAAAAAAAATGGGTTGACTGAACTGTTAGCAGCTGTTTATCGAACAAGCAATGAACGGGAAACTAAATCGACAACGAAGTAAACCGATGACTAGAAAAGGATAGCGTAGTAACGTGGCTACGAGATGTGCTAGAAATCCCATTGACCATTATGATCCGCTTTTGCAGTCAACACGGTTCTTCCAGCTGCTGTCCGGCGACTACGAATATGTATAAGCAGAGCGGTAACGAACGTCGGAAAGAGAACTGCGGGCAAGTCGTAAGTCGGGGCCGGCTTTGATGGAGCCGTACGACTGTTTATTACGTGAAAGATTTTGGCAACAATCAATTTCAGTCGGTCCGCTAATTATGCTCGCTGATTCGTTAGATTAGCGCGCGAATCATTTCTGCGAATTTAGCAGACCGAAAGTGACCTGGTTTACAACATGCGCGCCCCGACAGTTGCTTCACGGGCGATCGACTCTGGCGTGTTTTTTATTATCGGGCGTCGTTCTGATTACGAGCCGCTGGTAATGCGGTAAAATCGCTAATATGTTAAATCGGATTGATCGTTAAAAATTCCTACCGACATATTCATGCGGAGAAAGTGGTGAAAACGAAGAAGAGGCCTATTTGATTATTACCTGGAAAGAGACTCGTTTCAATCAATTAATACTCAGTCTCTCTGCATCTCTGTTTCGCTCCGTTGCTCATTCTCATTTTCTAGTCCGCGTACGCGTCGCGGGACATGCTGCGTCAGTGGAGTCGTCGCAATTTAGTCTTTTTAAGTGGCAACGGAGGTTCGGTTTTTGCTTGTTTCCTCTTTCATAAATGGAAATGGAAACAATTTACGTGGCATCGTCGTATTCGACACCTCAAAAAGTTTTCGCGCTCTTCCCCCAAATTCTATATATATGCCCTTCCGTTCGACGGATCCATGGGGGAGGATAGGGTACATCCCTTTACCCCAAAGAACCAAAACCTCGGTGAAAAAAAATTTGTTACAACGAAGAAACTTAATTTATACTATAAAAGATTTGTGTAAATGTTACAACATACGGATTTAATTATAACTAATATTTAATACTGTTTTCTAGTAAAACTATTAATGTTACGCTTGTATTCTGTTTTAACTGTCGTCGATCTTTTGTCTTCTTTAATAATTTTTTAGTTTTTATTTTGCAATTTTAATTAAAAATAGTTCAATGAGAAATATATTTAAACTTGCTCACAGGGACAAAGAAGATCGGATTACTAAGAAAAATAAAAAAGAAGTAAAGTCTAATAAAGATACAGATAGTTCTTTTTTTTCTAGTAATTTACTATTCAAATTCTAAACTACCATTTTTAGGATTCCGTATACATATAATGTACGGAATCCTTATAAGATGGTACACAAATGACAAAAATATCAAATAAAAATCAATAATTCACGAACGGCTTGAATTATAAACTTCAAATTTGGAACATAAATTACAATTAAAATTCTCTTTAAAACGATCTATAACTTGAAGATGACCGATTACCCTGGGCGCCAAAAAACCCAAAAAACCGTCAAGAATATATAATATGGTACATAAAACGACCTCAAAAATCACTTAAAAAATCATAACTCGTCACTAGATAAACTTATAACGCTGAAATTCAAAATATAAACTACAATGCAGGAGTACTTTCATAAAATAAAAAAATTACGGTACAAAAGTTATGTAAAGTTGCCCAAAAGTTCAAAAAACCGCAAAAAATGACGTGTCCCCCCCACCTAGCGCCGCGAGTATTGTAGTTAAAAATTTTGAACGCGGCTAAAAATACGCGCATCCCCGTATATTTCTCTAGTTTGAAACATCCGGATGTCCAACTTTAAAACTGGACCCCAGGGGCGACGAAAGCTCGAAATTTTGTAAAAAAATATTTTTTTTTACAGGCATGCGATATATTGATGGAAAGATTGCTATTTGTCGGGAACGAAACCGTATTTAATTTCCTTAACGAAACTATCAAAGTTGCCGTAAAGTTCAAAAAAGCACGAAAAATGACGTGCCCCCCCCCTAGCGCCACGAATATTACCGATAAAAATTTTGAAAACGGTTAAAAATATGCGCTTCCACGTATATTTCTCTAGTTCGGAACATTCGAATTTCCAGCTTTAAAATCGGACCCTCCGGGCGCCGAAAGCTCGAGATTTTGGAAAAAAATATTTTTCTTTTCAGGCTTGTGATATATCATTAGGAAGATCCCTATTAGTCAGGAACGTAACCGAATTTCATTTTCTTAACCAAACTTTCAAAGTTGCTGTAAAGTTCAAAAAGTCGAAAAAAATTGTGTGTTCCCTAGCGCTGCGAGTATAAAAGTAAAAAATTTTAAATATGATTAAAAACATATACTTCTACGTATATTTCTGTAATTTGGAACATCCGGGTCTCCAGCTTTAAAAATAAAACTCTGGGGCTTCGAAAGCTCAAAATTTTGTAAAAAAATATTTTTTTTTCCGGGCAATTAATATATTGTTTGAAAGATCGCTATTTATCAGGAACAAAACCCTATATCATTTTCTTTACCAAAAAATTCAAAGTTGTCGAAAAGTTTAAAAAGGCGCGAAAAATGACGTGTCCCCCCCCCCCTAGCGTTGCGGATGTTACCGATAAAAATTTTGAACGTGGTTAAAAATATGCGCCTACATGTATATTTCTCTAGTATGGAACATCCGAGTTTCCAGCTTTAAAATTGGACCCTCGAGGCGCCTAAAGCTCAAGATTTTGGAAAAAAAAAATTTTTTTCTTGAGCTTGTAATATATCATTAGAAAGATCTCTATATGTCGGGAACGAAACTATATTTATTTTTCTTAACAAAACTTTCAAAGTTGACGTAAAGTTCAAAAAAACGTGACCTTCAATTTGTGGCCCCCTCCTTGCGACGCGAGTATTATAGCTATAAATTTGCAACATGGTAGAAAATACGCGACTCTACGTATATTTTTCTGATTTAAAACAACCGGCTCCCCAACTTTAGAATGAGACCTGCGGGGCACCAAAAATTCAAAATTTTGAAAAAAAATATTTTTTTTCTGGGGTTTGTAATATATCATTAGAAATATCGCTATTTATCGGGAACGAAAACGTATTTCATTTTCTTAACAAAACTTTCAAAGGTGCCGAAAAGTTCAAAAAAGCGCGAAAAATGACGTGTTAGCCCCCTAGCGAAGCAAATATTACAGCTAAAAATTCTGCACACGGTTAAAAATATGCGCTTCTACGTATATTTCTCTAGTTCGAAACATCCAGGTTTCCAGTTCTAAAATTAGACCCTCGGGGCACCGAAAGCTCAAAATTTTGAAAAAAAATATTTTTTTTCTGGGGTTTGTGATATATTATTAGAAAGATCGCTATTCGTCAGGAACGAAACCGTAATTTATTTTCTTAACAAAATTTTAAAAGTTGCGGGAAAGTTGAAAAAAGCGCGAGCTCTAATTTGTAGCCCCCTCTTTACGACACGAGTATTATAGCTATAAATTTGGAACAAGGTAGAAAATATGCAACTTTACGTATATTTCTCTAGTTTTGAACATCCAGGTTTCTAGGTGTAAAATAAAACCCTTAGGGCGCCGAAAGCTCAAAATTTTTAAAAAATATATTTTTTTGCCCGAGCTTATAATATATTATTAGAAAGATCGCTATTTGTCGGGAACGGAACCGTATTTCATTTTCTTAACGAAACTTTCAAAGTTCCGAAAAATTCAAAAAAACAAAAAAAATTACGTGCCTTTCCTCTAGCTCCACGAATATTACAACTAAAAATTTTGAAAGCGGCTAAAAACGTGCGCATCCCCTTATATTGCTCTAGTTTATAACATCTGGATTTCCAGTTTTAAAATTGGACCCTTAAGGCGCCGAAAGTTCGAAATTTTGAAGAAAATTTTTTTTTTTTCTAGGGCATGTTATATACCGTTGGAAGGATCGCTATCTGTCGGGAAAGAAACCGTATTTCATTTTCTTAATGGAACTTTCAAAGTTTGTCGGGAAGTTCGAAAAAGTGCGAGAATTGATTTGTGACGCGAGTATTACAGCTAAAAATTTTGAGGAAAGTAGAAAATATGGGCATCCATGTATATTTCTCTGGTTTGGAACATCTAAGTTTCCAACTTTAAAATTAGTGTCTTGGGGCTCTGAAAGCTCAAAATTTTGTAAAAAAAAAATTTTTGTCAAATGTATTATTATTGGAAAGAGCGCTATTTTTTGGGAACAGACCCGTATTTCATTTTTTTAACGAAACTGTTTGAAATTTACTAAAAATTCATAAAATTCTGAAAAATGACGTGTAGCCCCGCTTGTAATTTATATATTGTAGTTCAAGATTTTGAACAAGGTTAAAAAAATGTAAGTCCCTGTTTATTTATTTACTTTGGAACATCTAGGTTTCCATCTTAAAATTCGGAACCTTAAGCGCCGAAAGCTCAAAAGTTTCAAAAATAATTTTTTTTTTTTCGGTCATGATCGATTAAAAGATCGATATTTGTCAAGAACGAAAACATAAGTTATTTCCTTAACGAAACTTTCAACCCTTGATGTTCCAAACTTGAGAAATATATGTCGAAGCGCATATGTTTAACCCTGTTCAAAATTTTTAACTGTAATACTCGCGCCGCTAGAGGGGAGGAACTGTTTTAATTTTTTGGCAACTTTAAAAGTTTCTAAATACGGTTCGGAATTATGTTTAGAGACACCCGTGGAACTGGCATACGAATTTCGGCTGTTACTGGTTGAATATCGGACGGTAACATTATCTGTTGAAAGTTAATATCCGCACGAACAGCTAATATTATTTCCCCATGCGCACGACTAGCAAGCACCGGATTTGATTCGAGAACTTTATAGTTTTTTAGTTTTAAATGTTGGTTTTGTTTTAAGTGGGTTTCTTGAATGCATGGAACAAACGGGTTTGTTAATCGGTGTTATTTTTCTTTTTGCTTTATCGGAATACGAGATTGCAGCGGTTTTTAGAATTTGGTTCGGATTGTTATAATTTGCGTTAGTAGTGTTAGCACGAGGGATAAGAAACGGAACAAGATCGCAGGTTTTGGTTTGGTCATTTTCATTACGGCTTGTGTTAGTGTTGTTATGAACTGTAATGAAAGGAACGGGCTCACCGCATCATTGTTTAGGTGGTACGTCCGCCTGATGAAAAACAGATGCGAATAGTATTTCGATTTGTTAAACAATTTAACACACTATGCTAGTAAATAAATAAAAAAAAAATATTTAATAATGGTCTAACGTATTGAGAGAGTCGAAAGAAAAAACCGAATTGTTAAAAAATCATCTCAGTAGAACGACAGTCTTTGTCACATCGCGGAACTATATCAACCTTTTTTATTAAAGTAACTAGTTCGTCTTGCAACCGAAAAAAGTTTGATAACAAAGTAACCAAATCGCCTCGAAATTCGGTTTTCAAATTAGTGACATTTACAAAATTCGTAAACTATAATTTCGATTACCGTGTCTCTCCCTCCCATTCGCCGAGAATCCAGGACGCAATCACCAACGTACACCAAACTGCCAGCAGGGAGCACCAGCATTCTAGCAGCCGCAGCAGAGTGATACGTAGCATTAATATTATTTCTAATTAATATTTTTTGTGTGTTTTCGTTTATATATTTATTAAATGTCTTTAACAATCGGCTATCCAATAAAGATAGGTGTAGGGATTCACAAAATTACACATTTTAAAAAATCATAAATCCTTAATATTAAATCTAAACCAATAATTTAAAAAAATAAATAAAAATTAAATATATAAAAAAAGGATTTAATTGATTTATCTTCATAACCATTACATTGCACTTCAAATTAGTCTAAGTCTTCGATTCAAATTAGTATTTTGCTTTACTGTTTTAAATTATTATTAGAAAAGATCTCTGAAATTTATTAAGATATTAAATTAAAATAGTAAAATAAAAATAGAAGTATATTCAAACAAATTTTCTTACATACTAAATAATTATAGTTATTGTTAACTTTCATACGGAATCCTCAGCGCATGAAACCTCATGCTTGACTGAACTTGTTTAGGTACAATTTTATAATTTCGTTTTATTTTTCATCCCTAAATATAAGACAAAAATTAAATTAATAATCCTGATTATGTATTTTTAAAACATTTTTAAAATTTCTAAAAAGGTGGTGTCGTTATTTGATTTTCTTTATGAAACACGAGGGGGTATTTCTCAAATCCACCGTATAAGATATTACGTAATTATTTAGTTTTCCTCCTCAAAATGTCTCTCTCGTAGTCGGTTTTTTTAATATATATATATATATATATATATATATATATATATATATATATATATATATATATATATCCCGCTGCCGCACATTGACACTCAAAAACTTCACTTGCGTTGGGTTAACGTCCGTAATTGACGCGCCAAAAATAAAATAAAATAAAAAAATCAACATATGTATGTGTGTAAAATGCCGCGTTTATTTTAAATAAACCTCAAACGTGCAGACACGCGTTTGCGTAATATACTGTGTGTTAGGGTCTACAAAGTTAGCTAGCGACGTTAAAAAAGGTTCTCTAGTCGATGATGTTTGCGAGTTGTCGGGACATCCGGAAAGTTGAATTCATTAGATCAGTTGCATAATGACGCAGATGTTTGTAAAATCTGATAAATGCGGATGTAGGCAGCTGACCGTTTTTGCTTTGAAAATTAATTTTGTGTGTTTTCTTCCGTTTATTTAAACGTTTCACTGGCGCTACATCGCAGCCTCCAGCTATACTGATTGTGAGTGACCCCGTTTTTGAATGTCCACTAATTTTTAAATTTTTTTTTTTCCTATGGAGAAATTTTTCCGGTAACATTGTAAGCGGAATTTAATTTTTTTTTATATTTTTATTATTATTTGAAGCGATCTGTCTGTATCTGGCGCCAGCCCTCTTTATTAGCAAAAATAAGCAACTGTGTTCGGTGTGCTTTTTTGTAATTTTCAACGTGTACATTAATAGACATACGAAGTATAACATACCTTCGGCGTCAGGGGGTTACGATACGCCCAAAGGATCTGAAGGCATCAACCTTCGCACACCGTTAGTCCTTAACCCAAGTTTGTCCGCAAATCTTCTTCCACTTCCCTATTTGTGCGTGGACAGAAAGCGCGTAGTTTTGCAAATTTTCCCCCGAATACCAAGTTTACTGTAGTTTTCTGAAAACTCGTGATATTTAAAATTTCCGTTGGTTTTTCTCAGATTATCATCAGGTAAAACTTATCCAATGCGAAGGAAATAGGAAAGTCAAACGGAGTTTTCGTTCGCATCTGAATGTTTTTCCCTCGAATTAAATTATTTTTGACGGGTGACTAATCTTATTAATTACGTCTGGTGTTATTGTATTTCAATCATCGACCGAAATGGATAGTCCAACAGCGAAAATATGTCACTAAAGTTAGCAGACGTTCGAAAGGTGAAAAAAAAAAGTAAACATACAAATGTATAAGATAAAACTTGACTGTTCCTTACGGTAAACAACAAATCCCGCATGACGCAATTAAGAAGTCTAAACCGGAATGCTAATATAATTAACGTATAATTATTATTATTTCTCCGAGAGAAACCGTAATTATTAGGAGCTGGCCCCCAATTTGGATGTGGTAATGAGCTAATCTTTAATCAACTCTTCGCGAATGTTTTGATTAATAAAAAAAGTAAAGTGTCGCGATAGCCTAGTTGCTAGAGCGCTTGACTTCCGTTAGGGGGTTCACGGGTTCGATCCCGGGCGACGACAGAACTTATTACAAAGAATTATTAAAATTAAAATATTCGCTAATAATCACACGTGGAAGGCAATGGCAAACCACCACGTACAACACCATATACGCGCTAGGTCAGTACGCAGCAGACACATACGGCACTGCACTTTTGTAAAACGATGTAAATCAAACGATTACTAATCAGTTCCGAATGTAGTCTTGCGTGTGTATACATTCGTACTGCGTATAATAATTGCACCGATATCGGTACAGCTAAAAGTGTACGAATTGGGTGCGCTAACGCGCTATGTAACGTACGACACCTTAAGAAGAAGAAGAAGAAGAAGAAGAAGAAGAAGAAGTCGCATACCCTTGACAGAGCGTCGGGCATTGTGAAGTTAAGGTTCACAGTGTAGTCTAATGTATCTCATGAGAATACCGGGGGGGCCAGTTCCTTTCTCTGGTTCGCGCCTTCACTGTCCCAGATTTCTCTGGGCTACCGCCAGTCCGGTAACTCCGATTAAGTATCACCTACGCCGATGGGGGGGGGGGAGTGTGCAGCAGCGACTAGAGTGATTGACCCTTTGTCTTTTTAAGAAGTAAAAGGCTTCCCCATGACACATAAACCTGTGAAGTCAGACAGTTCAAAAGACATTTGTCACCACGCACACACACCCGTACGAGATGAAAGGAAGTGTGAAAATTCTACGAAAAACCTTTACACCCGGGGTAAATTTAAGATTCAGCGAATAAAAGCGGAAAAGAAGGGGAATAAAAGAATAGTGTACAAGTTGAGGGGGAAACACGATTATTAGCGGAGCTGAAATGAGAAACCGTACATAATCTAAATGAATCAGTTGCCGCCGATCAGCGGGTAGGATCGTATAAATTTTTAACCGGTTTTCAAAATGAACACATTATCGATACGGCGAGAACAAACGAAACGTACGACTTTTCTGATTTCGTATAACTTTCGGCTCTTTATTCGCAGTCGAATTGTGCGCAATATTCCGAGCGTGTTCCTGTACGGTTCGCGACGGAACAAATACTTCTTTGGTAACGCTGCGGGACCTGTGCGAGTTGCGGCTAGGCGAATTGCAAACGAAATCGGTAACGGTAGAACGTCGGATCAGAAAAACAACAGCATCGAGTGGTACGGGTTTTTAGTCAAGGTCAAGTTCAAACTGATTCGCTCGTAATAAGTGTACTGTAACGGAATAGTTGATGACCTTACAACATTTGATAGCAGCGGAATATTACGTATCGAAGGAATTCGGAGGAATGGTTTTATGCAACGCAACGCAAACGGAGAATAACAACGAGAATATACACATGCTAGGTGACGAACGTTTTCTAAAGTATACGGCGTATTGGACAGATTGCAGAGAAGAATGGTTAAGGCTGCAAAGATTAAAAGACCCTTTTCTCTCCCGTAATGATACTAAACGTTTGTGGCAGTATTAAACGCCGGGGCGGGGGGGGGTAACTTTTTCACCTTCTTCAATTTTATAAATGGGGAGGAAGCCTGTTTCTCTCATGTATGCATTATCGGTGCACATGCGTTAGAAAAATATGCGCTATCGCATTAATCCCGCGAACGAAGAAAAAAGAGAAGGTCGATGAGAACAATTTTGATAGAAGATATTTAAAAGCAGTTCGCCGAAGTTGTGTTTTCGTTCGCCTCTAGCAGGAAAATGATCGATATCCGAATTGAGGTTCATAATGTGTGCATCAAGTTCAGCGAGAACCATTTACTCTTTTCTGAAATACTTCAAAGGCGTTGAGTAAGAACTACTTGAGTCTGAAACCCCGCCGAGTGCCTCCTCCCTTATATGCAATCATCTCTAGAGCATTTTTATTGAGATTCGGTTTTTCTAAATATTTTGCATTCCGTATGGTCGAGAGCCGTTCTGATCGAAATTTTTGATCCCGGAAGCATGCGGATGAAGAGTTTAAAAGAGTGTAGTGACTGCCCGGGGCAGCATCTCAAAGTGACTGTGCACGGAAAGCCAAACGGAAGGAAATGCTTAAAAAACGGTTAAACTTGTTCGCGGCAAAATTTCGCTCATCGACTCGTCCCACCGAAAAAAATAAAATATAAATCGTCGTGTTTCTAGAACGCGTAACACGTGAGTTTACAGAAAAGGAAAAGGGTGACAAGTATTTGCCAATTTTGCGCAAACCGATGTAGGATTTATACCAAGTCTGTTGAAAGAATTCCCCCTTATTTCGTCACAGTCGCGGAAAGGGGATAGAGTGATTCGGTGTTTATATTCTACAGCTCGTTTAGTACCTGCGAAAGTTTTTTCTGCGCTAGAACTGGTGAAATTTGTGAAAATGTTAAAAGTCCCCGAACAATTTGTTTGCGTTCGGCCTTTTGACTGAAAGCTCTTATCCTTTGCCTTAAAAGAAGTACTGAAACGCAGAATTCCCCACTTGCGCTAATTATATATATTTATTGGATATTGTTTTAACTGAGCTTCAAATGTGCCGCATAGTGTGTTTTTTTTAAAAAGCCGTATAGAAATTGAATTGGAATGTAAGTGTATATGAGAGAAGTATTTTATAAAGCTCTTTAAAATGTATTCGTTTCAAATGTGTACGTTTTTTCTCAGTGGAACTTGATAATGTTTCACAAATTCGTTTCTATAGCAGTTTATTTTTAGAAAGTACCTGGCGACTTGTTCGTAATTTTAATAAAAATTTACGTCAGAAGACTCTACACTTACTTTTATACCGATAGGAGAACATCGGCGACAAAATTATTCGGTAAATGCGAAAATGCTCCCCGCTAAAACAACACGGTCAATTGATCAAAAGTCATGAACAACATGTTTTATATCGAAATATTGTCTGCAACTAACATCGGTAATAATTAAAATCACTCGCGTTTGTCGACCGCTTCGTTCCAGAAATTCGGTCTTTCTAGGCGCTTTGATACAACAATAGCAACCACTGTATAGATCGGGTTAAGAATTTTCTCTGATTTTTTCTTACATACTATATATAATAATAATAATAATAATAATAATAATAATACGTTGTATATTTTCAAAATCTGAAAAATTTCAATTTTGGAGATTCCCTGTAGTTTTTCAGAGGGAAAAAAAGAAAAAGAAGAAAACGGCTATCATCTAGTTACCGTGAAATACTTTATCAAATTTTTGCAAACTTTTTGTCTTGCAGTATATGGTTCGAAATTTTTTTGGGGTTTCGTGTTTTTCCGTCTATTGCAACGAGGCGAGAAGAGGACCGACGTCGATTAAAATATCTAAATTACAAAATATAACTCTAAAGCCAAAACAAAGATTTCCCTGTAGCCTCTCATTGAAAACCATCGCTCTGCGAACCGTTAGGTTGTTGTTGTTTTTTTTTTTGCGCACTAGTTCGTTCGCACTTATCGAGATTGTTCTCGTTTATTTTGTTTGTAGGTCTGCACGGACGAATTAACAGTTACGGAGGACCGCCAAGCAGCACGGTGAGTCCATGCGCGGCGGAAGAACTTAAGATGACCGCAGAGACGTGTCCTGGAGCTCCTCCGAGTGCCGTCGGTCCGGAGGGTGAAATGGTGAAAGTGAAGGGACGCAATTACTACAACAGCAAAACTTTGCCTTCCCCGCCAACTTTAAATAATAATCAAAGTACGCACTGTTCTTCGGAGGCTAATAATTGCCAACAGCTATTGAACGAACAGCGCAAACCGGAATACGCTTGCATGGAAGATTGGTTAGACGAGCATCCGGATTTCGTCCATGATTATTTTATCAGGTATGCGAAAAAATTTAACGCTACATAGACGAAGAGCTGTTTTTTGTTTTGTTCTATTTTTTGGTTTTTTGTTGTTTATTTTTTTGTTTCTTTTAATTTCATATGTTTAATTTGATTATTTCATTATATTTGTACCATCTTTAGAAGGGCCACTCGACAGATGGTCGACGACTGGCTTCGATTACACGCAGCGCCGGTCTACGCGCATCACTCGTCCATCAGTATTCCGAATCAAGAAGGCTCGAACTTTTTCCACTCGCCGTTGTCTTCCAGCTATCCGAATATTAAGTCGTCTTCCTCGGGTGCGACGACTCCGGTACGCAAGATATCGGCGTCCGAATTCGAGAGAGGCGGTCTACTGAAGCCGATCGTTACCACGATAGACGGCACTCCGACATTCCTTTCCGTGAGCCCGACGAGGGACTCGGCTTTTAACGAAAAACATTCGAATTCCTCCTCGACCGAGCAGGCACGTTCTCGCAGACGGTCAAGAAACGATTTAAAGCATTTAGACGAAAAAGAACTAATCTTCGAACTAGTAAGTTCATCGTTGGTTACGATTTTTTTTTAATTTTTTTTTTTTTTCAGTCGAATATTTAATCGTTTCTACGATGATATATTATGTAATAAAGCATTTTATATGTTAACACGTATGTGTGTCGATTTATGCGCAGGTTAAAGACATTTGTAACGAACTAGACGTCCGTTCGTTGTGTCACAAAATACTGCAGAACGTCAGTACGTTACTGCACGCAGATCGCGGATCCTTGTTTCTAGTCCAGGGCGACCGTTCGGCTTGTCAGTCTTCCGGAAGTACGGCGGAACGAAGAAACTCGGCCAGTATTATTAACGCCCACACAACCGCTACGACGTCCGCGAGTTCGTCGCCAAATTCTTCGTTGGCATCTCCTTCCACGCCTTCGGCAGCAGCGACCGATCAACAACAGCAAGCTGCTACTACCGGCAGTAATAACGGCGCCACTGCTCGCGTTCAGCCGATCGGCTGTTTAAGTATCGAGGAAGCGGCCGCCGCTGAAACTTTGTCCAGTCATCCGATTCCTTCGCCGCCGCCTAGCATATCCGCCTCTGATACCGGTTCCGCAGTTGTCGGATCTCCGATTATCGGTTCGACGAATACCGGATCGATCGATTTACCGCTGCGGGACACGTTCAGCTCGTCTTCGACTAACCTGAAGAGTTTGTCCGCCGGTTCGCATCAGGGCTGCCATTCGAAATGCCTCGTGTCAAAATTATTCGACGTCTGCTCGCAATCGACTCTGCAGGAAATGGAACGGAAGAAAGAAATATGCATACCGTGGGGTATGGGAATAGTCGGTTACGTTGCCGAAAGCGGAGAACCGGTCAATATACCGGACGCTTACAAAGTAATTATAATAAAGGCGACAATCGTTGTCACTCTTTCTCGGTACAATCATAATGTCTTTAGGAAATTCGTAAAAAATACATACATTAAGTGTAAACATTTTTTTCAAAATTTATACCACTAGAGCATTTTTCATTTCTTAAAATATTTTCTTGGCCTAATCGTGAATATTTTTAAAAGAAAACGGCAACTACCGACAATTTCCTTTAAATCAAAAACTGCAGCTGTTGTTGAATTCTTCGGAAGGCGCCTAATATATTCGCAGTTGAAGAATTACAAAAAAAAGAAAAAAAGGCCTCGGTTCCGAAAACTAATTGTTTTTTTATTAAAAATGCCCCCTACATTCAAAACATATGATGGTAAAATTCTGTACAAATGTACTTTTAAGAAATGCTCAAAAAAATATATTATTTGCCCGTTCAACTGCATCATTC
Organism: Icerya purchasi; assembly: GCA_039619475.1. NCBI lineage: Eukaryota > Metazoa > Arthropoda > Insecta > Hemiptera > Monophlebidae > Icerya > Icerya purchasi. The sequence goes on from CM077116.1 coordinate 141,227,553, forward strand.
CCATATTCGTCCATGTTAAAGACACAAATGTGAAAAATATCATCCGCTATACTCCACAATATACAGGTTACGTACGCGTATAACACTGAGAAGGATTAAACATCGTGCCCCCCCCCCCCCCGTGTATGCTCAAACGGATGCGATTAAAGGTCACACTGCATGCGTAATAGACCGTGAACGGGATGGCGAATGAAAAAATGAATGCGTGGAATGTTCCCACCCACACGCATACCGTTCTATGATGGACGACGCTTGATGTGCTGTCCGTTATCATTGTGTAGTGAACGTGCCAACAGCACTACGTTTCGTTAACGAGACGGCTAACGGAATCTTCATGGAACCGGTGACCGGTGTGCGGAAAATTATTATTGTCCTCAACGATATTTGTTTCCCGTTCAACAGTTCGATAGGCTGCGTTACGTTTGATTTTTTCTTTTTTTTTTGAACACTTCATGGGTGACTTTGACGGAAAAATAAAGTAGAGAGACCTGTTGCAAAACCCGTCATAAACTAAAGGTTGCGTAATCAAGATGCTAAAAGATTTGCCTACGGTAGCAGTAGTACGTGTTCAACTTTAATAATTGTCGAAAAAAGGACGCTCAAACCCAAGCGAAACTACTCGATTATTAAACAACGGTGGGAAATAAAAATAACTCAAAAATGATTAGTTAAGGAAAAAACTTTTATTTACGCGAGTTTTGAAATAAAAATCTACTTCTAAGGAGATGTATGTTTCTGTGTATTTCTTTTTTCACGTGGCGCTGATAAATATCATATTCGATTGTATCGCAATTTTCCAAAATAGAAGAAAAAAAAAGAAAAGAAAGAAGTTGCGTAAATGTATAATGTTATTTTTTTCCCCTCGGTTAATAGAGATATTTTTCTGATTATTCCAGGACAGCAGATTTAATCATAATATCGATAATATAACTGGGTACAAAACGAAATCGTTACTATGCATGCCGATTAAGGACTGTAGCGGCGAAGTCATAGGAGTTGCGCAGGTATGTATCAGTTTTTAGTTTAGATCCGAAATCGTCATCAGTTTTTTAATGAAAGTTTAAAGAAGTTTTCTATATTTATGTTTATATTTAATATTTATACAAAAGAGAGAAAAACAATAAAAGAAACAAAAACCACTATTAGAAGTATATGTAATAATTTAAAAGATCACTAAAAACTTCTCACACGTCCTGCTGAATTAATTTTATTACGATAATAAATGTTTTATTTGAATTTCGAATTTTTCGGTGATTTTTTTAAAATTATCACACATATACCTATATATATATATATATATAGTATATATACATTTTTGAACTTCGAAATAAGTTTAATATCGGTGTAAATATTGTCTCGCTGGATTCTAAATTTAAAATACGTGTTAAACGCTTCTTAGTCGAGTCTGGGTTTTAAAAAAAAAAGAAAATCTTCAAACGCAGCCGGAGTAGTTGGAGCTAAGCATTTCGCTCGAACTATCCCGCTGTGGAAAATATCGAAAATTGTCACTTGCGTTATAGTAGACGGGACGGATTAAATTTTTAAAAGTACATTTACGACTGGAACCCTCTGCGAAAAAGAAAAAAGATTATCCCTGAACGGCTGTTTATAATTTACAGTACTACCTGTTTTAGGGTACTGCGTGATTGCGAACATTAGACGTCAAGCACGATAAGTTGCTATTCAGTGTCACGAAAACAAGAATGATTAATGAGGTCACCGAGGGAACTGTGTACATTTTTAAATGTTTACAAATAAGCGTTTAAAGTGTCCTTTCGAAAAAAGTACGGAAGAAAAAACGAATTGTTCGACATTTAAAAACTAATAACGTGAGCACTGACTAGAGTGCCATAGAGGAGGACGCTTTTATCGGAATCGTTTTACAAAATTTACATCATCCGCCTTTCCAGTGTTTAAAAAGTTTCCTCGTCCATCTATTTTAAGGAAATCAGTCGAAAAATCTAGTGCAAATAACGAGCGGGACGGAAAATTCTATATAAAAACGAAGGAATGCGGTGCCCATTGTAGCGAAGAACGTAAAATGTGTGATGTGTAGTGTGCAGTGTATTTTTTAAAAAATCGTTTAGCATTTAACTATAGCTATTGCAACGGGAAATAATTGAAAGAGGTGAGCGAAAGAAAATAATTCCTCGCTCGGATCACTAGCTGAACCAGTTTCTTTAAAGAAAGTTCCGATTTCACGCATTTTTAGGTATTTTTTATTAAAAATTTTTAAAGTTTAAGTATTCAGTGTTGCGTTTAATGTTTTATTTAAATTTATTTAAACTTTCATTGTCGTTTTTTATTTTTTACTCGCTTTACAATTTGTATTGTTATATTTAAGTGGTTAGTTTTTTGTTACAACTTTTAAATTACGGAAAAGTGAAATTAACCGAAAAATTGTCGGAAATTATGTATTTTTATATACTGAAAACAAAGAAATCTATTTACCGAGTAGCCATTCAACCGGGAATAAGCCGGGAATTTTGTTGTAAAACAGGGAAAAAAGTAAAAATAGCCAAAAACGACGATATTTTTAATGAGAAAAAATCATTTGAAACGTTAAAAAGCGAATGCATTTTTAAATGTACTTCACACTCGAGAATAAATTACAAAGTTCTGTTTTATTCGTATAAAACACGCTGCGCCAGTCAAATCTTATCAATAGTAATAACACAAAAACTTCCATTCCTCCTTTTGTGCAATTCCAGTAATTGGGAGGATTTGGACCGGCAGAACCAGAAGGATTCGGACCGGGAAAACCGGGAATTTAAACATTATATTTGAGTGCCGCCGTGATTTATTATTTAAAAATAAGATAAAATTTGATCAGATAAGTCAAACTGCATTTATTACATATATGCGCGTACTTAAAAAACTAAAAAAGCTAATAGACAACGGTTACAAAAAAGAAAAAGTGATTCACTGATTTAATCACAAACTAGAATTTCCTCGTAACGAATACGCGCCGTAATGGGCAGTTTAAAAAAAAACATATTTTACATTTCACATTTCGCATTCCGCATTCCGCATTTCACATTCCGCATTCCACATTTCGCATTCTACGTTCCACATTGTACATTGCTCGCTGCAGTAATACTGGTATTTCTGCAAATTTTACTTCCAGCCCCACTCTGCATTTTCGCATAATTTCATATCCGCTACTGCTTGCGCGTAAACTGTGCCAAGTCCCTGCGGGACGATAACAACTCCGCCATTGTGCACTTATAGCTCTTCCCCAAAAATAATAATAATGGTGGCTTCTCGAGCGGAAACAGTTTAAAAAAGAGAATAACGCGAAAAATTCCCTCTTAACCGAATTTCAAAGTGACTCTCCATCGTCTTCTCTTTCTTCGCCTCGCACTTCTTCCAGTTCAAAATTTGCATATTAATAGACAACCGTTAAAGGGAAACGCGCGAACGATACAAATAATTTTAATTTGTTGTTTTTATCGATTACTTTCGAGAGAAAATTCTTCTTTACCTAAAAACACACCCTTCCTGCAGAATTAACAAATATTTCGAATTTCCCGTAATTTATAAAAATTATTAAAAGCACTTTTCTTAAATCTTTCTAACGATAAACTATCGGCTTCGTCGTATATCGGTTATAAGTCGGTATTCTAAAAAAAAAGTTCATTTTCTTTTTAATTTGCGCGGCTCGGTAATAAAGCTCCTGCCCCAGACCGTTTGTACGGCCGATTTTCTGAGTTACCGTTAAGATTTATTAAAAATAAATAATCTCGCTATAGAGAGGCAAGAGGTAACCGGCCGATTAAAATTTTCTACACTGCTTCCTGGAATTCCTTTGGACTTTCAGTAGAATTCCTGTGAAATTGCTATGGAATGCTTTAGAATTGCTACGGGATTGCTGGAAATTCCTATATATACATTTACACCAAACTTTCTCAGCGGTTTACCCCTTGTCTTTGATAGCATGTGCGCGACAGTATGAAAGGATAAAGTTTTTTCAATTTTTTGTTGAACATAAACCATAATCAATCAATTATCCGTTGTTTCCTAATATTTCCTAGTAATTCTTATTATCTCCATAATTCTGCGGCGGTTTACTCCTTTATAATAGTTGAAATTAAGAACTCAAGTTCAATGATTTCTCTCAAAATTTCTTAAGGTGTTCCAAAATTCCTAGAATTCCTATGCAATTGCTAGGAATTCTTGTGGAATTGCCGGAATTCCTATGAAATTTCTAGGAATTCCTACATGTTGTACACCAAACTTCCTCAGCGGTTTACCCCTTGTAGTAAGACTATCGCATCTCTCCGATAAAATAGTACCTTGCATCGTGTACATTCGTGTTGCATGCAAACATGAACACACTTCTGCACGCACGTACGTTTTTAAAATTGCGTACGAGTGGGTACACTGTTAATTTTATGAACTTTTCCCAATATCTATGTTCATGTTTATTTTATTTTTTTTTCTCCTATAAGAAGTAAAATTATGTTTATTCTCAGCCTGCAAATTATCATAGTCGATGTGGAATCTGGATATTCTAAGAAACTGTAAAATCTGTATTTTCATTTAATGCCTTCTGTTTGTTGCCATTATTTACGATCACGATATACATTTTGTCAATCCATTCGTAGATGAAAGCTTTCTCCAACATCTTCCATCCGCTTCTGTTCCGCGCATTTCTCATCCAGGTCTTTCCAACTACCTTTACTATATCAATTTACCAACGCGTCATTGGTCTTCCTTGGTTTCTTTTTCTACCTATTAGCCACCATTGCAAGACACGCTTCGACCATCTATTATCGCTTCTTCTAGCTACGTGACCAGCCCAACTCCATTTAATTCTGGCCATCTGTTCCACTGCTTCGTCTAGGCCTGTTTGTTCGCGTATCCATGTATTATTACGAATACGATTCATCCGCCTTATATCTTTATATTTAGCATTTTCCTTTCATGCGTAGTTTGGGTTTTTCCGATCCTTTTTATACCAGTTTTTGTGAATAGTCACGTTTCCAAACTGTATGTCAGTACACAGTGGTTATACAATTTCCTTTTCAAGTTAATCTGTATATTTGTTCATTCCGGAATACACCGCTTAATTGCCATGCTCCTACCATATTTTCTTCGCTTATTCTCGTATTATTATTCATTTTATTATTACTATTATTATTAATCGTTTTTAATTTTTTATTTTTTTTTATTTCTATGTTTAACTTACTCGAATTTCTTATCGGTTCCATATTCTTATTCCCGTTTTCCTCGTTGATTTTTTTCTATCGCAATAGCCTGATTATTTATTCGACTCCGGGCCGAAAGCCATTTTCGCCGCTAAACCCTCTCATCTTATCCTCTCATTAAATCCGATACTAGCGTATTTATTCTCCGCTTTCTCGTTTGTATTTCTTAACGCCGTCTTTTTATATGTTGACCGTTGCAACTATTTTCTGGTCTTTTCGGTGGCTCGCCGTTAAATAATTTAATTGCGACCTTTCCTGCCTCGGTCGCCTCCATTTTTTTCATATAGACGATATCGTGCTTATCGCCAGCGTTTTTCGCTGATAATCCCATCTGGAACGGACGAGCTTTAGTTAGTCGCCAGCTCTCGTCCAAGTGCTAGTTCTGCCTCTAGATCTAGTCTCCGTACTTAGTTCTAGCCCGAGTCTTCGATTCGAGTCTCGTTCGGTTTTCTCGATTTTTATAAAATAGACGGTCCTTCGAAGCTTCGCGGTAGGTTTGGCGGTTCGAAGTCGCGACGTTAACAGATCGCTAAGCCGATAAACCCTCGTTTCGTGAAACATATAGTTTTTATCGTTCCTTAAAATTTTGTTCACTTATTATTGATACTATTTTTTTTTTCTTTCTTTCTTATGCATCTAACGATACTTTGACAACAAATTACGAACCGTTTTCTCACTACAAGTTAACGCCGAAATAAAAGAGGATTTTTATAGTCTCAATTAGTTATTCTCATTCGTCCCCGCTCGATCGGGACTAGAGGAATACAACATAATTTTCCAAATGCAAATGATATTCTCCTCGTTATTTCCGCTTTCGTTATGTTCTTTTTATTGGTTGTGATTTTGTGACCTAAATAAATGTAACTATGCCCACCTGTTCCATTTATTCCGAATTTATTCTTATTCTTATTCGTCTTTCGGTGTTTGTCGTTATTTTTGTTTTGTCTAATTTTTAATCCGATTTTGTTAGGATGATTGGCATTATTACTATTCTATCAATCATACGGAAATGTAATTCTTAATCAGAAAAGGTCGAAATTCAAGTTATTAAACCGTTTGGACGATGAATGTTGTTCTTCCGCGAAAAAGAACATTGTGACCGAGTTTTGTCTGCTGCAATGATAGTTACTCGCTTTTTTTTTTTTTTTTTTAATAATAATAATAATAATAATAAAACTGACTGTAGTCATTTAAGAACATTTTCGGTTCAAAGAAAGAAAAAATAGTAGCACGCTTCATCACACTCTGTGAGCCATAAAAATTGGCTTATAGCCCGTAGTTCGTTTATGTCTCGGATGTATAATACACAAGATGTCGTCAACTCTATTGCAGTAGGGGCCGCGAAGATAGACGGCTGAAGGTGACAAATACAATTGTTAGTGTTCCTTCCAGGGTTTTTCGTTGCGGTCGCGTTGCCGCTTTGTGTTTACTATTTTTTTTTTAATGTTACGGCGAGAACGTCGTCGCGTAATAATATTATACAAGCGTGTCGTCCGACATTTTCTCTGACGGATAGGTAACGTTTGCGATGGAAGAGATAATTACTATAATTTCGGCGACGAACTGAAATCTGCTGCAGCGAGATATTGAGAATCACGCGACTTTCTTGCAATAGTTAAGGCAGCGGTGAGCTTAAGAGGGCCGGCCCCTGTTTACATGTGCTTACATTCGATACGATAAAAATAAACGTAGCCCGGCTTAAGTTTATTTCATTTATATCGTCATTATCATCGTCATCGTCGTCGCCATCGTCTCTCGTTAATTTTATTGGCCCGGAATTTCTATTATTATCGAGTATGGCCGCTTTATAATTCGTTTCAGCCGAATTCCTTCCGGTATCTGAAGAAATATAATATGCATTTCCCATTGCCTTCCAGTATGGCGAATGTTTCCAACTACTATTTTTATTTCGCCTTCCCACTTCTATAACACGCTCGCTCTTCTAAAATACGTCCTATTTTGCTGATCTTCCATTTATCCCATAGCAACTCGTACCTCGCGCAGTCTAGTTAATAAGCTTCAATCTATTGCAGGGCTCTCTTTCCGCCAGCTAAATATGTAATAGTAAAATTTTCGTTTAGGTCAGTGCTCAGCTCTATGAAAATAACTCTGACAAGAAACAGACAAGGCCCGATCCCGAGCGACGACGTTCTTTTCAGCGGTTAAATTTTGTTGTATTCTATGAAAAAATATATTTATTTTTTTTCTTACATTAGTAAGACGCCAAGTAAGTCCGATTACTCCTCCCACTTTAATTAAACAAAAAAAATGCCCTCCTCGCCGGGAGGGGGTAATTTTTTTAAAAATGTAACTGCTATTTTTAAGACTTAATTCGTTAATATTTTCGCCGTGAATTTCCGTTTGTTAATATATACTACACATATTATTATTATTAGCAGTGTAGTAAATTGATACGGTTTTTCGCGAAACTGGTCGGCCGAAATTAGTGTTCTATTACGAATAATAAATTGTGTTTTACCGCATGCGCGTGATATGAATTAATAAACAGGATCGAATTGCAAAGGAATATATTACAATACGTATAATAATAATAATAATAATAATAATACGAGTAATAATAATAATAATAATACGAGTAATAATAATAATAATAATAATACGAGTAATAATAATAATAATAATAATATAAGGGGATTTTATTTACACACCTTTAACCATTGAGAGAGTATATGTTCGGATCGTATAAAAAGGGCTAATTCCATCCGTTCAAATAAAGTTAGTTTCTAGAAGAAACGCTTCGGAAAATTGTAAATCACCGAAAAAAAAAAATGAAATTGAAAGTCGGGGTAGCAGAGTTAGAAATGTGTCGACTAATAATTTGGCGGGAAAAGCACGTTCCATTTTTTTTTTTTTTTTTTTTTTTGCGGGCAGCTATATGAAATAGCGCGCACCGACTTTTTTCGGTGTACTCGTTAAAATTCGCATTCTTAATGAAAGTAACGTGTATTCGTGAGGCCAAAGATCGGTCGGAGAAGAAATAATAAAAGAGATCGTTCCGGCTTTAAGCATCGTTACAGTATGTAGCGTGCCGTGTTATATAAATCCGTTGACACGGCCACGTTATTTTACCTGTGTAACTTCTTGGCCAAATTAAATATAAGTACGCTGTGTAGTGAACGAACTTTCACGTAAAATAAGCGAAAGATGTAGACGGGTGCGTGTGTGTGTGGGCGCGCGTATTTATCATATGCCGGTAAAACTATTTTTAAAGGAACGCGTAATTGAAAATGTATAAAACTAGAAAGTGAAGTATTTTAATTTTTAACGAGGAGGCTATGTGTAATTAACTATTTAAACGGGAAAAGTGTGCAGCAACACTAATAAGCTAGGTGAAACTGTAGAAAATAAAAAAAGCGGTGAAAGTTAAACATTTCTAATCATTAAAGATGTATATGTATGTGTGCACAACTTTTTAAATTAGTCAGTAAATTATTTTCTAAATTATTTCCATCCAAAGCAAAGAATAAAACGAGACCAGGGCGCACTTAAAAGAGAATTCACTTAAGTTATCCCGAAGAAGGAGAGCGTATCGAACAATCGGAACCTTTATATTTTTGCGAATTCCTTATTATAAATTTCTACGATTATATAGTGTATAAAACTTTTTTTTGAAAAAGCTGCACAATGTTTTTGGAATATTTCGCATACCTGATTATGTTGAAAAAGATGTAAGCGATGTGGAAAGAAATTCACGAGGAAAAATGATAACTGTTTCCGAATTATGCTAGGCCACACCTGTAGATTGTTTTACAGTTCGCAGCAAGCTTGTACCGTTACGTCACTTTCGACACTTTTCTACCCCCTAGAATCCAATGTGAAACATTTAAGTGATTGACGAGATTTACATGGTGTACAAAGTCAAATCAAAACGCGAATGTGGTTTTTCTTAAATTTTTTTTCGTAATTTCATTAAAATACAAAGATGTAATAGTAATAATAATAATAATAATAATAATAATAATAATAATAATAATAATAATAATAATAATAATAATAATAATAATAATAATCGTGTACTTATCACTTTTACCGGGAACATAACAAAATTCTTTCAAAAGTAGACTGGAATATCAAGTAGGAGAACAACTTGGAGAATACCAGGTTGGTTTTAGAAAAGGAAGTTGTTGAACAAATACTGAATTTGAAGCTAATAGTGAGATATAGAAGATTGAGATGTAAAAGACATAGTTGTTAATTGGTGTTGACACTTTAGGAAAGCATACAAGTCTATAGACAGAGAGATATTGTTCAACATATTACAGGAATTTGGTGTGAATGATAAACGTACTGCCCCATCACCAAGTAAACACTAACAAACAGTATCAAAAGTTAAATTTTCAGTAGAAGTATCAAAATTAAAACAGGAGTAAGACAAGAGGATGGACTATCACACGGTTACTATTTAATTGTCCACTAGGAAAGATAATTAGGAAATGGAGAAATAGAACAATGAAAGAAGATATTCAGAAGATCAGATTAGGAAGAAGCGTTAATGGCATAGCAATTGATTGTGTTTGGCTTTTGTTATATAAAACTAAATAAGCTGCAAATAAAACAAGTAGATATACGTTAAAAGAAGAAACGGAAAAGGCAGGATTACAAATTTCTATCGAAAAAACCCGCTCTTATACACGGTGTGTCTAAAAAGTTCCCGAACTAATTTTCTACACTCGATACAAGTAGTAGTGTTTTTTCTCATTCAACCAAGAAGAAGTATGTAGTACGAAAGAGTGTAAGTACAAAATTTCAGCGCTGCCAGTCTCTTAGTTTCCGAGTAGTGCGCGGTTAAGTATTGTGTGTTCATAACCCCTTGTGCAAGTTCGCGATATGGAAGTTCTTGATAAATCTTTCATAGGAACTTTTTTGATGATTCAAAAAACATTCGGTGATGAGAAGCTCTATCACCTACAACAACCATACCAAACGACAATCTTCGGCGCAGTCAAGCCCGAAAGCTCAAAGACCCACGAAAGTTCGGCAACAAAAATTCAAATTGAAGACATTTTTCGACTCGAAGGGCCTCTCACTCATCACGAATTTGTTCCAACCGGGCAAACTGTGAATGCGGAATTCTATCTGGAGGTAATGAAGCGTTTGCGAATCCGGCCTGAGTATTACGATCCGGGCAGTTGGACCCTGTTGTATGACAATGCCACGTACGGCAACACTTTTGACGCGTTACTGCGCCGCAAATCAGATCACCGTCTTGTCGCACCCGTGTCCTATTCTCACCCGATTTGGCCCCGGCAGACTATTTTCTGTTTTCCCGAAAATCAAAATGAGGATGAAGGGCAACTTTCACGATGATATCTCGGCGATTCAACAAGCTTGCGCGAGGAATTATGAACACGCAATACTTGACCGCGTACTACTCGGAAACTAAGAGACTAGCAGCGCTGAAATTTTCTACCCACACTCTTTAGACTTTGTACTACATACTTCTTCTTGGTTGAACGAGAAAAAACACTACTACTTGTATCGAGTGTAGAAAATTAGTTCGGGAACTTTTCAGACGTACCGTGTACCATCAGGGAAAAATACATGAAGACAAAGCATGGCAGTATTCAGAGAACTATGAAATTTAAATATCTAGGATAAACGCGCTGAACAACGAAACCCATAATGGGAAGAGCGAAAAAAATGGAAACAACATTTCAGTTGTTAACGAGAAATGTATATAACAAGAAATCAATGTCCAGAAATGCAAAAATACTACACTGCAATACAGTGATTAAACCGGAATGTCGATTGGATGAAACTAAGAACTAATAAGAGCTATATGAAATAGTCGAGAATAGAACAGATATCGTACGTAAAAGAAGAGTCTCGTTTTATGGCCATCTTAAACGGATGAAGCCGGGGAAAGACTAACCGAAAAGATATTCGACTTTTTTCGATAAAAATCAGATTGGTTTGTGGAAGTTTGAAAAGGGGACTACTTAAACGAAATAAAGATAGAAGAAGAAGAAGAAGAAATTTAAGATTAAAAAAAAAAAAAAGGCAATATTCAAAAGTTTTAAAGAAGAAAACTGACAAAATATGGACGGAGGAATGAAAAGAACACCGGCAGAGGATGAAAAAATATTGACTGGAGAGGAGGGCGTTGAGTCATGCTTAGAATTATTTTACGTGGTCCTTCTTAGATGGGCAAACTGGAAAAATAAAAAAAAATACGTGTGTACTTATAATGGAATATGTAAGCGTATAAAATAATGATAGAATCATTTACCATATACTGGTTAGTAATTTGCAATAAAAAAAACAGATATAACAAATTTAATTTGCGTAAATGATATTATAATTATAAACGTTTTTGGAACCATCATCAGCTAAAAATTAACGATACAAATAAAAACACATTTCTAAATAGTGTTTATACACTTTTAAATTTGTCGGATCTTTTATTCTAAATTGCTACATATGAAATAATACTATGCAAAAAATATAATTTATAAAAAAAAAAAAAAATGTAAAGTAATTTCATTTTTCGTGTTTTTGTAAATATATATTATAATTTATAATATATCCGTTAACATATATTTCTGTATTATTTTATATTTAACCCCGCCAAAGTAGGTCATCAATGTAAATTTGTCAAAAAGTTATTGCAGAAAATAATGCGTTTCGAAAAACCCGTATTTATAAAATTACACATATGTATCTCGGAAACAACGTTTAAGAAGCAATAAGTAATTATATAAAAATCCTTTAAAATACGATCCAGTTGTGTATTTTGCCAGGGGGCGGATCCAGAAGGACATTTTTTTTGTGTGGGGGGGGGGGGTATATAATTATGTATAAGAAATACCCGTTGTTTCATAAAGGAAAATCAAATAACGACCACCTTTTTAGAAATTCATAAAAATGCTTTAAAAATACATGATAATTTCAATTTTTAATTTAATTTTTGTCTTATATTTAGAGCTGAAAAATAAAACGAAATTATAAAATTATACCTAAAGAATGTCAGTTTAGAAACAGTAAGAAAGATAATGTTTTTATTAGAGACTTTACTTCTTTTTTATTTTGTTAGTAATCCGATCCGAATTCTTTGTTCCCATTGGGAAGTTTATATATTTCTCATTGAACTATTTTTAATTAAAATTACAAAATAAATCAAAAAATGACAACAGATCGACGATATTTAAAATAGAATAAAAAAGGAACATTAATAGTTTTACTAGAAAATAGTATTAAATATTAATTATTAAAATCCATGGGTAAAATTCATACAAATTTTTTACAGCATAAATTAAGTTTCTTTGTTATAACGAATTTTTTTCATAAAGGCTTTGGTTCTTTGGGGGCGAAATGCCCCCTATCCCCCCCCCTCCCCCGTGGACCCGCCAGTGATTTTGCATTTTAAAAACATATTCTAGAAGCGGAATTTGATATAAAAAACTAAATAGGAATAAGAAGGAAAGAAACGGCGCATCCGTTCTTTAGCTGCGTCGTATAACGCGAGATCGGAAAAGAACAAAAAAGAATGAATGAGAGTATTTGAATAATCGGAACGCATGTGTCATCTGATGGTGTCATTTCACGTATTGTTCTTTCGTGTATTTTTTATCAGCATATACTACTCTATTACGCCCGTTATTTTAATAGAGTAATGATTTGTGACGTAACGTGGCCGTTTCGTAAGTTCACATAATATTCTTATCAAATTATTATACGGAGAATCATCGGAAACTCTTTTACGCAGTAACTATAATATAATGCCGTGTTTTATCGAGCAGAATAATAATAATAATAATAAGAGTAAAAAGGAAAATAGAGTGCGTGTGCCGGTGTGTTGTGAACTGTAGTTGGTAGTGTGTTTTGGTATGTCATTTCCTTTTTGGCGCTTAAGTATTATAATACACACCCGTTTGATCATCTTGATTTCTTATCACGTAAACAGAAAAGCCTCCCGCCCGCGTTCGCATTAAATAGGCGTGTACATTAAAACTGTCATTGTTCGCCGGTTATCAAAAAATTATTGCAGAATCCGTTATTAAATAACAACGAAATTGATACGGAGAGGTTAATGAGGTCGAAGAAATATTTAAATTTTATCTAAATTGTTGTTCAATTCTTCAAATATCGATGATTGGTCTTCTATTTTTTTTTAAATTATTTATTTATTATCGGCATTGTTAAGTTTATTGTTTGTTAGATCCCTCCTGCAACCGTAATTTTCAAATTAGCTATAAAAGTAATAATTCCAAGTTAATGGTTATTACGATAGTATCTATAATGCTTATGGAAAAGTTGTTTTGCCGTGGATATAAATATTTCACACGGCCAGGCTTACAATCTGAACTGCTTTCCGTCACTAAGAAATGTCACCAAGTTTTCAGTCATCTCGTTTAACATCTGTTTACATATGTGTATACACGCCTTTGTTTTGTATTAATGATCCATTTTTAGACTGGGAGTAATGAAAAAATCCTGTTACGTTTAAACGTGCATATGTGCGTGTTTTTAGGCGGGAAAATCAACTCGGAAAATCGCGCGTCACTGTCGCGGTCTCGTACATTATCGAAAAATCGATTTTTCCTGAGTTAAATTAAGTTTAAGTAGTATTCTATGGAACGACAATGCGTATGTGTTGATTTTTACAAAAACAACTAAAAACGAGATCTTGCATTCGTGTTATGTTTAGAGTGTACAGATAATGCTGCGAGACAGAAAGCCGATATCGTAATGATCAAAGTTGAACTTGGGGAGTTTCATCTTTTTTTCTTTTCCTTTTTGTTTTTCGTGGAATAATCTATTTGGTTCTAGTCAAAGAAGAGAAATTCAAAATTTCAAATTTTTAAATTTTCAAATTTTCAAATTTCATATCGCGTCGTAAAGGAGATAATGGAATCTAAGTGAAAACCCCGTGATGTATACGCATAAAATAATTCGCTCTCGAAAAGTTTTTAACTTACTCTCGTTAATTCCATTCCTTCAATACCTTTCTCGATATCTAACCATACTCTATAATCGATAATAGTCTTACAAGACCGGGCTATTGAAAGAATAGTAAATTAATAAGTGAAAGAGACGCGGTATCGTCTCGACATCAGTCTAAACGGGGATAGAAGCTGTCGATCAGAAACAGTTCCAGGTAAACTCGAAATCTCGAAAACAAAATAACCCCAAACAAAAGAACGCGGCGTGTTGCAGAGCGTCGAGATTGAAACATAAACTCGATCGAAACCGAAAGGTTATAACTATCGATGCTCCGAGACCAAAACGTTTCGTTTCCATTCTTGTAGCAGCGGGGATATTGATTCTGTGGAAATCAGTTTTTGATGTAGCGTATTATATTCTCTGCATTGGACCGACTTCGGTTCCAAAAAGGATCGCCGCCTTCGAAGATCAACATCCGTCGTTCATCGAATAGGAGCTTTTGAAGTTCGCGCAGACTTGTGCGCGATGATATGTACTCTGCCAACAGTAATCAGTGGGGCAAAAACGAGCTCTACTGGTATAACACCCCTGATAGTGTACAGTATATTCCTATGGACTGAATTTGACGGCGTGTTAGCTCGAAAGCCAGAGTGTGAGTTGCGCCTGCCGACAATTATAACAAAGTACTTATCATTCTAAATGGAAGTATCAGCGCAGATCTTCAGGCGCGCATAGAAGTCGAGAATTTCTCTATCGTTCACGCGCGCGATACGCTCAGCCTAGAGTCGGTTAATAATAATCCAGCAGTACTGTAAGAAATAACTCAACCACGGATAATTCAGTCGGTAATAATTTCCCATAAAACGCACCTCGATTTGTCATCCGCTTGACCGGAAAACATCGATCAACTCTCATCGAAAAATATATTCGTGATCAACCTTTTTTCCGTAAAGCGAAGAGAATTTTTAGTACTTTCCGGGAAAAATCTTTTTCAAATATCCCCCACCCCCTTCCCCCCTATTTCTGCTATTCCCGCTCTGTTGATTGATGTATTAGTCTCGTTACAAAACGGAAAGAAGTCTTGCTATCCCTTAACCGGGCATCATTCTTAGCACCTCTCCACTCGCCCGATTCGGAGATTTTTACTAGCCTAGTGCTTGCGTATTTTCTATTATTCTTACGCACGCACACCACTAGAAACACGTTGTCCGCTTCTGATGTGTCACTGTTTCGGCCGCTTTCCATTAACAACCTTCTTCCTCGCAGACCTTATTATTATTAGGTATTATTATTATCCTTTTTCTATAAAAATCCTCAAAACCGTTCGTCTCACGCTTTATTCTAATGACCTTTTTCCGCGAGCTCGGCGTTCATGAGGTTACCCTGAAAGTAACACTGATTTCTCGGAATCTGCCCCGGAAT
Organism: Icerya purchasi; assembly: GCA_039619475.1. Taxonomy (NCBI): domain Eukaryota; kingdom Metazoa; phylum Arthropoda; class Insecta; order Hemiptera; family Monophlebidae; genus Icerya; species Icerya purchasi. The sequence goes on from CM077116.1 coordinate 141,243,089, forward strand.
GAATTTATATTTTCAGTTCATTCCCCCCACCAATCACCGATCTTCATCTTTCAGCCGAGTCCACTCTTCCGGTTCTTTTCGGTGTTTCTATTTCGGTGGTTCCGTCGTTTGGTCTGGCCTCATCGATCACGTACCTTTTTTAAAACGGTTTTTATGAAGAAGAATTTGCGTTGTTCAAGGGATTTTTTTCTTTTTTTGCCCGTTTATGGGTGAAAAACAAAGTTAACGCGAAGTTTTGCAATATGAAAAACAACTACTTGATACTGTGATGTCAAAAACTGATACTTTAAAGCTCGTCCTATAAATTTAAAAAATATAATAATAAACTTAACTCAGAAAAGAGTTTATTATTTCTTTTTTGTGCTCCAATCAGATCGTTTTTAATTATTATTTAAATTGTAGGTTATAAATAAAAATGGCGGACAGTCTTGTTTCACTGCGAACGACGAAAAAATATTCCAGAGCTATCTTCAGTTTTGCGGCATCGGTTTAAGGAATGCGCAGCTGTACGAAAAAAGTCAATTGGAAGTTAAACGAAATCAAGTATGTATACCTCCTTTTTTTCTTTTTTTCTTTTTCTTTTTTTTTTTTTTTCTTTATTTCGATGTAAACATTGCAGTTTAAATTATAAAGATAACGGCACTAATTGTAAATCTAAATAAATCCTTACCTGTTTGTTAGTATTTATAAATATAAAATAAATAAATACCCCGAATAACAAACGAAAATAAATATAAAACAATTTACACTTTAATGAGTTAAAATAACTCACTTTAGAAAAAAAAAAAAAAATCGAGCATAGCTTAAAAGCGAATTCCCGTAAAACAGAAGGTACTTTCCTAATCAGCTATCTTCATTTTTTCCGTATATATTCACCTCCTAATCAACTTGTCAGTTAAATTCGCTTCTTCTAGCAACTAATTTTTTTGGATGAAATTTCATACGCTCTACTTCAGGTTCTTTAAGCGCCATTGAATGTCTATCAGATTCTGACTTCCGGTGTTGTTATCTATCCGAAATTGTCGGAAGATCTGGAGACTTTTCTCTGAACGTGTAAATATTACGAATGAAACGATTTTTACGTATTGTATCATTTTTTGAAATATCGCTTCTTTATCTTTACGAATACGCAGGTACTGTTAGATTTAGCTCGAGTGATCTTCGAAGAACAAAGCACAATTGAACACATGGTCTTCCGCATCCTAACTCATACGCAGTCGCTGATACAATGCCAAAGAGTGCAGGTAAAAATTGCGATTCGAAAAATTTTGCAATAAATATAACTGTGTCTGTTTCTGGACCTTTCGTCAGTAAATTTTCATTTTGAATATAAATATACTCGCGGGATATTAAGTAGTGTCGTGTATATTTTATGGATTAATGGGGGAAAAAAAAGAAACGCTATTCTGTGATGTGTTTTTTTCTTTTTTGCGTTATCGACGATGTCTCAAATTTACGAAGATAGCGTTCGCATTTTCTATGGTTCGAATTTTCTTTATATTTATTATATCGGACAAAGAGGAAAAAATGTAAGATCTTCTTCGAGATTGTTTGAAAGTACATCCGGTCAACTGGCAAAAACGCCATTAATAGAAAAAAAAAGGGAAAAAAATTCTTCAACTTTACGAAGAAGGTAACGATGTATTCTTATAATGTAAATCACATTTCTTCGGCAAACTGTAATCAGGTTGAAACAGAAGAAAATATCCGCGTTAATCTTTTATAATGTTATCCAAAAAAGTAGCATTTATTAGAAATTAGCAGTTCAGTATTTTCAGTAAAATGAATTCGATAAAGGTGAAAAAATGTTTCCAATGGTTATTATTCATATCAAAAACTGTTTAAACATGTATGCATGTGTGTGTGTGTGTGTATGTTTTACTAAATAGGTTATTTATTATTTCAGGTATTATTATTCAGCAGAGCTTCGGAGGGAAGTTTTTCCCGCGTATTTGACTTCGAAGCCAATGATCTAAACGTGCAAGAGGTTGACGAAAGAACTAGGTTTGTGCGTAGAATTGCTTTGGTTTATCGTTTTGTGATGTAACATGTTAAGTAATAATAATTCGATTTACATTAAATTCCAGGAAATTATTAATTATTCATTATTTTTAAATAATACCGGCGGTTGTCAAAAACAATAGCCGTTTCTTCGTGTTATCACAACAAGTGAATTTATTTCTTTTTTTTTTTTTTTCTTGTTTTTTCTTTGCCGCCTTTTGTGAAAATTAATTACGAATGTACTTTTTTTTTTCTTACTCTCTCTCTCTCTCTCTCTCTCAAATGTTCCATCATTATCTTTATTATACAATTATTCTTATTTATGTGCATTATATTTCTTCCCCGTTCGTTTTTCGAGTTTTCTGTACGAATTTAATTTTTTTTAAAACAATTAATAAAGCTTCGGTGAATGTAATTTAATTTTCTTTTTATTTTTCAGTCCATTTGAAAGTCGATTTCCGATAAATATCGGTATTACGGGCTACGTGGCATCAACAGGTGAGGTACGTAAACCCGTATAATTTTGATATCTGTTTTGAAATGTATTTTAGTAATTGTTATTACGAATTTCGCAATCACGGAGGAGAGGTAAGATGGTTTTTACCGTTAAGCATTCTGAGAATACTTCAATTTTTTTTCTGATGATGATATCTTCCTTTCCGTTGAAAATAGTTCATGTAGTAGTCGTAGGTTCTTCATTCGGAACACACTAGTTCTGAGACAAGGGTACTTTCTTCAAAATTAGAAAGCTCATAAATTACCTGGACACACTTTCCTGCTTCTTTTCGTACAATTTTAAACATAACGAAAACTTTAATAAAATCAAAACAGAACGCAGAGCCCATCAAAAACAAAAACAAAAGTCTTAAAAATTAAACACTTTTACAGAAAATACATAATATAATTCACAAAAACCGACATGAATATGGAATTAGTCGAAACATGCGATCAGTTTTGTAAATTATATTACGTGTTTCCTATAAAAATGTTTAATTTTTAAAATTTATATACAATAAAACGGCGGAAGTGTTAATTTGAAGAAAAAAAAATAATCGTAGCTTAAATGAAAACGTATTTTGAAATTTTACGAGATTATCACTTTATATAATTTCGGAAAAATGTTTCTCCGAAAGAATAAAATTGCCCTTTAACTTAAAAAGCATTGTGTGGAAAACCCTTCCCGGTAATTGAACAATTAGCATGCAAGTAACTCTAGTAACGTACCGATTTAAATGTAAAACGTGGTAAACAACGTGTTTTACATTTTCAAATAGTATCACCAGAAATTGCACGACTGCTACGAGACCATAGCAACAGACTAAAATGCTCAAGTGTCGTAAATGGCGTAAATGGCGTAAATAGCCTAATTTGAATTTCACAAGATACATTGCACAGGTGGGGATATAAATGTACAGAACACGAAAAAGTCCACGGCGACGTTGTAAGATGCGTAATCGGTGTGTTATCACTCGGTTCGGAGGTAAAATAAGTTACACAGCACAGCGCTCGAAATAATATTCCAACCCAGTCGCTATTAACAATTTAGCAATGTTTTTTTATCGTTTATATGTAAAACTACATTTTAATATCGTATTTTTCGGGAATGTTGTACAGTAGACTCCCGATTATCGGACTCTGAATTATCCGACTTTCGGGTTATTCGACTTTAATAGCAATGGGGAAAAAAAAACCCAAAAAAAACAATATAGTAAACTCCGATTATCCAACTTTTTCGGTATCCGATCAACCTTCAGCCCCGATTAGGTCGGATAATTCGGGGTTGCTACTGTATTTAAAAAAATTATAACTTGTGATTTGTAATTACTAAGTATGTATTTTGTTTTTTCACTTATTTGTTCCTTTTTTACGCCAAAGTTCAATTTTCTAATTAAATAATTTTTTTGCAATTTTATGCACGTTATTTCTACGTTGAGAAAATATTCATTTCGGATTATCCGACTTTTTCGGTATCCGACCAACCTTCAGCCCCGATTACATCGGATAATTCGGAGTCTACTGTGTATATATTTCACAATATATACAATGTAAAGGAAAACAGAATGGTTTTTAGGTTACGGATATATTATAGTTGCATTTCTTTTAAAACTCGTATGCATCGAATTTCAGAATAACTTGTTTTTTTGTTTCTTTGTTTCTTTTTTTATTTAAACCCAAAAATATTTTAGACGCGAAGTTCTCTTGCTTAGTAGTTTATTAAAAAAACAAAAAACAAAAAAAAAACCGGAACTTAAGAAATGTTTAATAAAAATGCAAGAATTAAACAGGGCGAATATAAATAATACTCTTTTGAGAAATTTTATTAGAAAATATATTTCTACATGGTTCATTTTCTCTTTTGCGTGTTTTTAACTGTATTTTTTGATAAATATGCGGCGCGAATTTGTTAGAACGCGTTAAAATTTTAATGTTGTTACATTATCCATTTTTACGATTAATTACTAAATTATGTCGATTTTTTAATTAATTTAACAAACTACTATTTTTTTAAATTTTTCCGTACTTAAATTTACCTTCTGTACTGCTTTTTGCCTTCTCTTTTTTTTTAAAAACATAAAAAAAAAAAAAAAACCTGATGAAATGATTTATTCGGATTTCAGTATATTCAATAGGGATACGGTATATGCGCATTTTAAATGGGAATTAGAAAATTTAATTCGTTAGTCTTAAATTTGGAGAATTTTTAAATAAGATCTGGATTATTACTGTGATTTTTTTTTTTGGAACAAATATTACGATATTCAATGTTCCATCGTAGTTGCTTATTATGTACTCTTATGAAATATTTATACTTCGTCGCGACGCTGTAGCTGCTCGATTATTTGCTAAAATTGCATCATTCGCGTTATCAAGGGAAAAATTGATTTCCCTCGATACATGCTGAATGTTGCAAATATCGCATGTTTCCACTTTTAATAACGAAATCGAAATTTAAAAGCAATGAACACAGTACAACACTAAACTAACTCTGAAAAAGATTATCATATGACGTCACAGTAAACATAATGTTTTTTTCGTGTTCTGTACATTTATCCGCCTGTAAAACATTGCTATACTAGATACGCTAAATAACGTCGAATCGTTTAAATAAATATCACTATCAGTTATGCACTTATTACGGCAACTGCTGCTGTTATCGAAAATATAAGATTTAAAAACGAAAAAAAAAAAAAAAAACTAAAAAATTTATCCTATTATTATTGTTTAGCGCAATCAAATTTTTAATAAAATACAGAAACTTAAATCTGCCTCCGCACTTTTTTTCTCTCTCCCTGTCGTTAACTTTTGCGTTTTATTTGAGTTAAAAAATCATTTACAACACACAATAATGATATTGAATTAGTCGAAACTTTTTATATAATTTCGTATTCAAATTTTAAGCAAAACCCCCAGTTAATATTGAAATTTATACATATACATTTGGTTTATGGTCCAACAACATCGTTAACAACTTTTATATATATATATATATATGTATGTATATATTAATTACAACGTAATTCTTAGGCTACCCCCCTATTAGAGAAAATATCCAAATTTTATGTAACGTTTGTTATATTTTATAGAATTTTTGTGATTATAATATTATATTCATGTAGACCGATTTAGAATTACGTTGTAAATTTTGATCATTTTATACAAAGTATAAAAGAGAAAGAGACAGAATTGTAAGCAACAAGGGCCACAGCCCATTGCAAGGCCAAAATGGCCAAGTTATACTATATATATATATATATATGTATATATATTATTTAAGTTGTAAATGTTTGCAACGCCGCATGATATTAAAATGTACAAAATTTCTTACATAATTTTATATTCAGATATAAAATTAAAAAATAAACTATTTCCCCCGCAATACATCAATCACATTGTTAATAATGTTTTTCAGTTTCAAAAGAAAGATTCATTATTAAATTTGAATAATGTTTGCATCGAACTTATTATATCTAGTTATCTTTATATAGTACAACTATTTCCCTTAAACGAAGTAATATTAAAATAATTAAAAGATTATTATTTTATTTTATTTTTTTCAAAACAAATATCTGTTTTTCTCGGTGCGCTCCACGTATTTCCAGTTTTTTGTCTAACTCGTAAAATATGGTATTCATACAGATATGAAAATGTTCCGTAAAATGTTTATTATGCATTAACCAAGAAATACAATTATTGCTTACCACGAGTAAGATAAAAAAGAAAAAATATAATATGTAAATTAAATATATTCTGTAACTTGTTTTAAAAAGTATTCACGAACTCTTTCCTCTAACTTACAGAACAACTTTTTCACTAACTAGTAAAATATAAAGGGAATTATAAAAAAAAAAAAAAAAAATGCTACGACGTCATATTAGCATGTCTGATATTTTATACAACTTCAAATGACATCTACTGCGCCACAATTACCTTCTACAATTACTAGCTAATCGCTTATTACTGCTTCTTCCTCGTTGGCAATATGTAAAGATTACGTACATATATTTTTATTAAATAAATTACAAACAAGCGATGCATTATAAAAAATTTACAAAAAAAAATAAATCATTGATTCTAGTTTCGGCAGTCATGTTCGCCGATTACAGTGTTCGAAACTAGTCGGTGTTTTAATTTTTTATGATTTTTTTTTTTGTAATATGTTCAAATTTTGATATATAATTTAACATGTAATCGAGGTAGTTTTCTCCTCTCGCCTACTCTTAGTTGAATTGGTCGAGCGATCGATGCTTGTCCTAAGCAAGCAGTAACGCATGTGTACGTCATTTTCGAATTTGAACTTTTAGTATGAAGCTTTAGTGGTTATGTTTTTTTATTTGTAGTAATGTGCCCCATCGAGGCACACATGCTGACGTTTTGGAACGCACTAACGGTTTTTTCTACGACGCGAACTAGATAATTTTTTTATCTGAATTTTTTCCATTTTCGATACAAAATTTCTGCGAGTTTTTCATTTTTCGACAAATTCGTTAAAAATCGTGTTTGTCGCGGTCACTTGTATGCATATTCGTCTGAGAAGTGTGTGCGCACACTATCGTTCCGTCTGGGGGGGCAATAACGGGGCTGTCGGTATATTTGACCTTGAACTGGATTCTTACACGGTGACTATTACAAATCGCCCAGTCGACTCAAACGTATAATGCGAAAGCAATTAAATGCACAGAGTTGTGTTTTTACGCCGGCAATTGTCGGATACGAAAGAAGTGATCGGTGCGTTAGCATCCGGTTTCTCGTGTGATATTTTGTTAAAAGCTTGTGTGATAAATATGTGTTTCGTGTGTGTATGTCTTTTCGAACGTCATAACAGAAACTTCGCCAAAGAAGACACTTATCAACAATCAACAAAAAAAAAAAAAAACACAGATTCGCGAGAAGTGCGCCTGTTATTGCTGTCGAAACTTTCATAGAAATTTGACTTCTCATTATTTTTAAAGACGAAGTTGAAGTAGTTGTACGGAAAATTTTCTCGGATAAACTGAAAAAGAAGAGGACCGAAATTTGTCATGCTCTAAGCCCCTTGGTTCTTTTAGAAAGTGTTATTACAGCTGATAGGCAACGCGGTAGCCTAGTTGGCTAGCAAACCAACGGTATTATCTTGGGATTTCGGAAGTTGTCTCGTTCTGGATCCAAGTCGCTCCCCAGGTATATATACCTAATTCGAAATTGAATATATTGGTTTACCAAAGAAATCTGGGAAAGTAAAGGCGGATTCCACGAGTAGAAAGGAACTGGCCCTCCTGTATTCATCTTTAGATCCATTAAGCTTAGAGTATTATTATGAAAAGTTTAACTTCACAATCCGTGATACCACATCACAAGGATATGTAAGACTTACTTTACTTGCTTACAGCTAACACCCAGACATTTGCTGTCCGAGCAATGAAAATGCCGTCCGTATCGAGAGGAAAAAAGCACGCACGATAGGCCGACATTTTCCGTTTTGACTCCGATAACCGTAGTTACGGAAAAATCGATACACTAGGAGTGGTCTTGAAAGCAACAATATTATGAACAATTTTTTCTGAACTGAATAGTAGAAAGTACGGTGGATGTGTTGACCAGGACGCAGTACATCTGTCTGCAATGATCAGTCGAGCGATTTTCGGCCAATCAGAATGTCGCATTCCTTCAACATCTCCCCTGTTCCGCTTTGTTTTTGTGCGACAATTTTTTCTAAGTCTGCGTTGAAAGGGTCTGATTTTTCTGCACAGCTTAAACAATGTGCAGCAGACGCGTTTTGAGCGGTAGAAGAAACGTATGCGGAAGGGGTTATGCATATCAGATAACACAGCAGCATCGGTGTCGTTTTTCTGAAAATATTGATATTTTTGAGAACATGCTGTTCGTTGGCCTAACTTTTTTTCTTCCACATTCGAGCTTTTGTATATTTTAACGTTTTTTTTTTGTTATATTCTTGGGGCTAAACGAGTGGGAGGGGGAACTGATATGTATTCAGATTCGACGTATTTTAGTTGGTATTTTTTAATCCGCAGACGATAAATATTACAAATGCTTATGAAGACGAACGGTTTGATCCGAAAGTGGATGAAGATACCGGATTTAAGCACAACACGATATTATGCATGCCCATCAAGAACTCTTCTAGTCAGATAATCGGCGTGATACAGGTAAAATTACATTGCGCGACGCGTCGAATTATTTAATTCGTTATTTTCTTTTTTTTGTAAATATATAATCATTAGTATGGTTTTCCGTCGCTGTTTTCATCCTGAATAATTCATCATCCATCTTCTTTTTACTTTCGACTTTATAAGAATTTGTCTTCTTTTATATTGCACGATGGTGAAGATAGACGTGTAAAGTAGTTTACGAAATAATAATATAAAACGGAAATTCACGATTTTCTTCACGTTTCGAAATTGCCATCATTTTTTTTCGTCGCGTCCACTATAGAAAGATTTTCTATATTTTAAACGACCCGCTTAAAATCTACCTGTCCATCGGCCAACTGAAAAATGTGTTGTTATTTTTCCCCCGTCTTCCAAATCTGTTTTTCCTACGAAGTTTATTCAGTTTTTTCAATGTCTGCTGATTGCAGTGTTTGATATCATTTCTCCAGAATGACGTCGTCATTTCTCTACCGTTTTTATGAATCGCAATATTATCGATGAGATTTTTTTGTTTTTCCCGCGTGTCTTAACATTATGCGATTTTTCTATATACTGCACGGTATGTTTTTCCAGAAATATGTTTGAACATTGTCGTGTAAAAAATGTCCCGGTTCTATTAGATGTCACGTTACACATTTTCTCTTTTGAACTTCTTCGTATCAAGGCTTAAATAATATTCTTCAGTGGAGCGACATATTCAATCATCTTATTACTTGGTTGTGCTAGTTTTCAACCGCTATTACGATACTAAACGTTTCGGCAGTAAATGAAATAATTACGGAAATGAAAAACAGTTATTTTATTATCGTTGTAATTTATGTAAAAATTTTTGCTGTCGCGTGTCCCGTTAATTAGTCGTTAATTTTACAGTTGATAAATAAATTCGACGATTTATTATTTACGAAAAACGATGAAAATTTCGTCGAAGCGTTCGCAATATTCTGCGGAATGGGAATTCACAATACGCATATGTAAGTATTTTTTCCGCTATATTCTATCTGAATTATTACCTTAAACAAGCGTCGTTAAAAGAATCTGCTTAATTTTAAGAGTTTTCGGATTAACCGCTCTTTTTGCTTCAAATATCTAATATAAGTTATTATTATTATTATTATTATTATGATTATGATTATGATTATGATGTATTACAACCCGTATTCATAGAACAACGTCGTATATGCTGTAAATTACGAAACAATTTAGATAAAGTACAAAACTTAATCCGTCCATTAAAAGATGCAGTGATATTTAATTTTCCTACTCTAAATGAATTTATTAACGTATTACGTCCAATAAAAAGAGGTCGGGTAATTGGATACGGTCTTTCTTTTAACTGTACTTCCTCGTAAGGTGCATTAATAAATTTTATGGAAGTTTACGATGGCATCGTAATTTCTTACAGAATTTTTTTGTACTGGCTTTCATAAAATTCTTCGGTGAGTTTTAGATCATTGCGTGAAATTCCACTAGGAGCACATTTGCCGTGGAATTCTAGTATTTCACCACGTCTGACTAATTTCTACATTTTTGATTTTTACTCCAGCCCACACACACACACTATCTAATTGTTTTTATGAACGTAATTTGTTGGCTTTTCTATTCGGTAAACTGGATACGTCAGAACTGTCGACCAAATATAAAAGTATATTCTACATCATCGCTACAAATCTAGTTAAATTTTCAAATCGATCATCAGCGCGAAAGAAATAAAAATTTTTCACGTTTGTCGAATTTAATTTTTTTCCGTTTGTAATTTTACTTTAAAGGTACGAAAAAGCAGTGATGGCTATGGCTAAACAGAGTGTCACACTCGACGTTCTTAGTTATCATGCATCAGCATCTAGAGAAGACGCGATTCGATTGAAAGTAATTGCCTTTTTTTTTTTATGTATATATACATATGTATCTTTTTTCGAAATCAGTTTTCTTTATTATTGAAGTCTAATATTTCACCAATTCCATAATAAATCGTAATTATTTTTCTCGTTCTCTTTCTCCAAATCCAGTTTGAGTGCTGCAACTCGAAAGTATTGAAATATTTTTATAACTAAATCGTAAATTATAAAATCGTTGTAAAACTCGCCGGAAGACATTGCGACCATTAGTGTACGCCTTTTTAGGTCAAAGAAATTGATTTTGTTACTATAACAAAGAAATTTAAGGTTTGTATATCAATCTCCTTAGTCGGATTGTTTTGATGTTACTCTAACTTTGTTCATGTTATGTTGGTCAATTTTTATTTTTCCGTCGCCGCAATCGGAAACTATCATAATCGGACATTATTATATGTTGCAATTCTTTGAAAATAAAAAAAATGGAAAGACCAGGATTTTTTTTTTTTTTTTTTTTAATTAAATGCTTTAATACTGATTAAGATCAACAACACGTCTTCGTAAAATATTTTTAATGGTGACAGATTTGCCCAAAAACTGCGCCTGTATGATAGAATTAAAAAAACGAGTAAGTACCAAAGATAAGAGGAGATAGAAATTGCTAAAAACTAGTTTACGAATAATTCCTCGGATTCGTTGTTTGTATAATTTACGATGTTGTTTTTTATTTTTTTTCAATTTTCAAAATATACACGATTTAATTATTGTCTTTTTACTTTTTTTTTTTTTTTTTTTGGAAATGGAATAAAAGTGAAATGTCTATATACCGATTTGTTATCATTGTTGTTGCTTTTTACTATATTACAATTTCCATAACTTTACAGAATATCAGGGTTCCTTCAGCTGCAAAGTTAAAACTACATGATTTTGCTTTCGATGATGTACATATGGACGATGATGACACGTTAAAGGTATTTTTAAAATTTCATTTCGTTTCAAAAAAGTAAATAAATAAAAGTTAAACAATCTTAAGAACAGTAAAGAGTCCTTTAGCTACATAACTAATTCACTCGATGAATCGTATACATTTTATGCGTATTTCATTTGCCCGCTAAAGCTAATAATTTCCGAAAATAATTTTAAATTACTCACGTTTTTATGTTAATAACTATACGAAGAAACAATCGCAATACGCTAAGTATGAGACTCTTTTTGGTTATTTTTTTTTGTCTGCAAAGGAGTGTGGTGTGGTTAGAAATCAAATCAAATCGATTTATTCCAAAAGAAAGAAAACGTACAGCGTTTCTATAAACCAAAAGTCATCATGGTTTTTACACAATATGAATACCATAAAAAAAAAAAAAAAATTAACTAAATTTAGCTTATTCCATACTACATCATTAAGATAATATAATAAGATGAAATGATTATTTAGTATTAATAATACTGAAAGTTAAGAAATAATAGTAGGACTTATAAAAGGGATATCACTCTCACTTATGCAGACTAAGGAATCACAGAGTACTTCTCTTTGACTTACGTCCGAGAAGTTACTAGTGAAAAAAAGTAATAGTAATAAAAAAATGATTAAAGGAGGTCATTATCATAGACGAGAACTATACGTAATATACGTAAACGGTATTCCGGTTACTTTTAAATAGAATTTTAAACGTTCATCGATACAATATTTTCGGTAAAATATTAACACGATTGTGGTCACTATTGTTGTTCAGTGCGTTAACCTATATTGGGACAAAGCTGATAAAAACCCGTAATTAGTGATAGCAGTTTTTTTATGTATCTGTATTTTGATAAGATTTTTTTTTTTTTTTTATTTAATAGTAATTCATTAAATTTTACATCGTTCCACCTTAAAATAAATCAGTAAATTACGTATCTTAAAATGTTGCTACTTCCGGATGCGAACCATGATAATTTTAAGTTGCCATCAATTTGTTTCCTTTCTTTTTTTTTCATGAAAGTATTCATTTTAGAGTGTGTTTTATGTTTTAACATATCGCTAAATTGCTTTTGCAAATGCCGAATTTGTGTTCTGAATATCAGTTGAACACTGTTACGATATATGTTTTTTCCCATCATTTCAGGCATGCTTACGTATGTTTCTCGATTTGGATTTAGTAGAACGATTTCATATCGATTACGAAGTATTATGTCGTTGGCTACACAGTGTGAAAAAAAATTACCGGAACGTAACTTACCACAATTGGAGGCACGCATTTAATGTCGCTCAGATGATGTTTGCCATCATAACGGTATGTCGACAAAATTAAGTAAACATCGTCCATCGTTCGGTGTGAACAAATTAAAATTATCGATACTATTCGAATTTCTTTCAGATAAAACCGCATCATCAGCGCTTTACTGGACACATACTTGCATAAATAAATATATATAAATATATATACACACACATGTATAATACATATTATATACTTGTAGTATCATTTAGAACAGAATTGTAAAGATATAACAACTGCAGTCAATATCTCCGGTTAATATTAATAACTCGAATAATCATCACGTTTCAATGGAGGTACCCGTGTAAAATTATCCCACGCGTGGAAAAATAAATTACACATAATGTTTCATAACTTATTAAATTAAAAAGGAGTTCATTTTCAAGCGATAAAGTGAACATGAAATTCGTAACCACGACGGTTGTATTTCAAAAATAATAAAACATATAGATATGCCGTTTACATTTATCGCATGCGCCAAGATAATAAAACGGTAACCGAGTATAAAACGGAATAGGTTATTACGCGTAAAATAAGGAATTAAAAGGGACTCGAGTGATTCGTCACTCTTTATTTACTTTTATTACTACCCCGTCAGAGAATAGGGAGAAAAATGTTAAAAAATCAAATAAAAACCGTATGAAAAATTAACAAAAAACAATATGTTCATTTTTACTTTAGGCTACGCAATGGTGGAAGATATTCGGTGAATTAGAATGTCTCGGATTAATGATAGCATGCTTGTGCCACGATTTAGATCATCGCGGAACTAATAATTCTTTTCAAATTAAGTACGATTTCTTTTTTCTTTAATTCGATAAAAAATTTTAAGTAGAAACTATTACTAGTTCTATATTTTTTTTATGTATATATTTATATATATATATATATATATGTATACGGTATTGAATGTGAAAAATTACACAAATTTCGTCCTAGGAGAATTTTACTTCGATTTAAAAGATTTCAGCGAGCGAGCGTTTGTTGTTCAATTTTTTCCCTCTAAAAACACACCTGTCTTATATTGTGTTACAGAGCTTCTTCTCCGTTGGCCCAGCTGTATTCAACATCAACGATGGAACATCATCACTTCGATCAGTCTATTATGATCTTAAACAGTCCGGGTAATCAAATTTTAAGTAACTTATCAGCCGATGAATATTCGCGAGTAGTGAAGGTAGTAGAAGGTGCCATAATATCGACCGATCTGGCCGTTTACTATCGGTAATTATTTATTTATATTATTATTATACGTTCGTTATTTCTTATTTCCGTTTTTACCTTTTGAGCCAATACGTATTAACGGAACGAAATTGCATCTTTTCACGATTAGCCTTCAAAAATGTATTCGTTACAATTTTGTAAAATAAAAATCGTGGGAAAATTTTTTAAAAAAATTATCTTTCCGTTAATATTTTTCCAAAGAAGCTGATTTAGGACATAGCGTATTGATGATTCTACTGCTGTCGAGGAAAAGGGTTTTTGTTCTCTCAGACCAGATTTATTATAGAATATGAATTCTTTTCGGTTAGTTTTGTTGTTGTAGTGGAAAAAATCGTTTAGGTTTTAAATAATAAAATTGTTTCTGCTTTCTATTATTATTCGGATAAATTTTTTCTTTTCAAAATGCTCGGTCGTGTTTTTTTTTTTTTTGTTTTTTTATTTTATTTCATTTTCTTCAAGTAATAATGCAACATTGCACCTAAAATACCATCGTCGGCATTTTCCTTTTCGCAATAGCTCTAGTATAACAAATTTAAAAGCCTCGTGCGAACAAAATTCGGTAAATTTCGTTCGAGTAATTTCTCAGCGAATGTGTATTATTAAGGGATGGATGATTCATCTACCGAAAAGGAGATCCGCGCTGCGCCATTCAAATTTTAAAACGTAATATCTTAAACATCGTCTTTCGAGTCATCGGATATTTACTCAACTTTTCCGTTGGGAAGATGAGAGTAAATCACAAGAATGTGCATAACGACGTTCAAATTCGCGACTGTTGCTGTGTTAGCTGTTTAAATTTTTTTTTCTCGACCATATTTTTTATCGCGATAAAAAGTGCCTAATTACAATTTAATTATTTCATCGTTTTCCGCTACAGCCGCTCGCCGTACACATTCCCGTACGTATTCAAATAGAACTATCTTTTTTCCCCCATCGATGATGTTACGGTAGAGAGTTTAGAATTAAATTTTTTGCGTAAAAGTGTAATTAACATCGACGCAGATTCTCAATTTTTAACGAAAATATGATGGCGTAAAACGAGGAAAACTGAATACTTGGAATGTGGAGCACCTATAGATAAGTCTATCAAAATAGATAACACACGGTGTTAAAGAGAAGACCGTTCAGTTTAAATGCCTGGACTCAAATATTACCTCAGATGGGGGGATACACAATGTAACATAGATTCCCGCGTCCAAACAGCATGGATGAAGTGGAGGCAGCTAACCAGGGTATTATGCGACAAGAGAATACCAATACATCTCAAAGGGAGGATCTACAAGACGATTATCAGACCTGCAATGCTATATGGAGCTGAATGCTGGGCAACAGCCACAAAAATAGAACAAAAACTTCATATGGCTAAAATGAAAATGTTACGCTGGTCCCTTAGGAACACACTCCTTGACCATATTAAAAACGAGGATATAAAGGAGAGTATAGCCTTGTACGTTTGAAATTACGGGAAGCGAGACTCCGATGGTACAGTCACATCATGAGGAAAACAGACAATAGTCCTGTGAGGATGTTAATGGATTATAATCCTGGAGGAAAGAGACCACGAGGAAAACCGAGAAGACGGTAAATAGACTCCATCGACAACGACATGATGGAAGTCGGTGTTGGGATAGAGGACGCCGAGGACCGTAGAAAATGGAGAAGAAAGTGCCATCAAGCGGACCCCGCACCGGGAAATCGTTAGGAAAGAAGAATAATGGCGTAAAACGATCGTCGACACTGAAATAGTGAAATAGACCAGGAAAAATATGTACATTTTTTAACTCGCGTTATTGTTTGCATCTTACTGAACTCTCGTATCATTCCATTTTGATCATAACGGAATTCTGTAAAATGTGGAAATTGATCTCACTATTTTAGTTAATAGTAATTTTACGAAATTGTCCGATGTCGGAAGTGTTGTTTTACGAAAAATTTCAGAATCGGTCCGTAAATTGTTTCTCGTTTTTTTTTTTCTTTTTTTTTTGTAAATTCGTGACTAATAAAACGATATTTTTTAAGTTTGTCTTTTTATTCACGATTGAACACTATCATTGTTTCAGTAAAAGGGAAGCTTTTTTCAGTCTGGTAAAATCGGAATCATACCAGTGGCACCGTGAAGATCACCGAGAACTTTTACGCGGAATGACGATGACTATTTGTGATTTAGCGGCCATAACCAAACCGTGGCATGTCGAAAAAAGGGTGAGTGAAGAAATTATTCATCGTTCTCGATTTCGTGTGAATCGTATTTTTGTTAGAAATAGACACATATAGGCGAACGCGTACACAAATACGTTCGACTTTTAGGATTCGACACGAGTGACAATTTACAAATATACGAAAACACGCGCCTATACACGCCGGTAAAAGAGCGAAAAATAGTTTTCTGTAACTTCGATGCTATTACGTAAACATTTATTTAAGTGTACAATATTTCGATGTAAAAATTTTGAGCGAAACGAAAACATCATCGCAAGATCTTAAAGTTCAAATAAAGACGAAATCTGTTCGAAGGTGGACAAACGGATTACCGAAATATCTGCAGTATATTATTTTAAATAGTTACCGGAAATCTGTATCGAGATTAGATTCGAATAAAAATTACATCTGTTTAAATTATGAACATATTAATTGCGTAGGTGGCGGAATTGGTAACGAGCGAGTTTTTTGAGCAAGGAGATATTGAAAGAAATAAATTCCACATAACTCCTATCGTAAGTTAATTATAACAGTTTGTTTATTAATGGCTTTTTTCTTTCTTTTTTTCTGTTTTTTTCTTTTTTTTTTTTCTTTGATAACTGCTTTTCTTTTCAACTTATTTTCCTTCTAACCGGTTTATTATATTTCCTTTTATTATTTACGCAGGATATAATGAATCGAGAAAAAGAAAACGAATTACCGAATATGCAAGTTGGGTTTATCGATTCAATTTGCCTTCCGATATACAAAGTAATTTTTTCGCTTTTTTTTTTTCCATTGTAAACAATTTCATTTGCTAATATTCATTTTTAATTTAGTGTACGTGACTAGTTGGGCTTGAAACTTTCAAGTTCTGCAAATGGATAAGAAAGATCTTCATTACGTTCACATACAAATATGTACTTACAATAATTTAATGGAAATAATTTATTTATTTTTTGAATATTGTAAAAGGAACAACTGAACTTTAATAAATAAAAATTGTCGTAACCGACTTAGCAGTCCCTCTTGCAGTAGCCATTAACACTGTGATCCCGAAATATTAAATTAATATGTTATCTTTTTGATTAATTACGGGAAAAAAAAACGAAAGAAAGAAAAAAAAAAAAGCAATGATGAAATATTAAAAGTCTACCCAGAGGCCTCGCATATATGTAATAAACTCTTAACATTCACGAAGGACGCGTTCTAAATTTTCTTCGAGAATGTTTAGTTTTTTTATAAATCATATAGGAATATGGGGATCGTAACAGTGAAAAAAAATTATTGGAAAAAAAACTTTAAATTGCACCGAGTTTTTGTATAATAAGAATGGCAAGTTAATTAAAAATGTGCATAAAAATAAATTAAGTCTTATTCATCATATTGAAATATTTTTACTTAAGGTTTTCGATTAAATATTTTATTATCGCATTAATAAAACGTAAATTGAGAATTTTAATAATTACCTGTTTAGTGTAATTTTTTTTTCAGTCTAAAAATTTCAACACAAATTTTAACTAGGCAAGTACATATATTTAAAATTTTACACTAGAACAAGTTCAAACCGGTGGACAATATTTTTCCGTTCGTGAATTTTAAAGGTCTGTTGTTATGTATTTATGTATACATAACTCTTAGACCCCACCAAAGGGAAATACACTAGGCCGTAAGATGCTAGTTCTTCTATAATACAGAAGAGCCGCTTTCAATTGACTGCATCATTCTTGACAAGAAATAAATAAATGTAATTCCAAAACCTAACAGACTTTTTTATTACCTACAGCACAAGAATAACCTAGTTATTTATATTATATATATATATATATATATATAACGAAATCGATAACAAAAAAAAAAAAACATGCGTAATTTAAAAAAACACAATGTGTTTATTATGTACATTTCATTTTTTTTACTAAACACAATTTTAAATCAATGTTAATTGTACGACAAAAATAATATAAATATAAATGAAAACTAAAGACAGTCCTTTACATCTTCTATTAATCCACCTATTAAAATACTAGGAACGCAGAAGAAATGCTCTTCCTGCGACACGACAATTGATGTTAGTATTAAAAAGTAATTATAAACTATTGATAAATACTTATCGTATTTACCGGAATTTTTATGTGCAGATATTTTTTTAATTCTCTCAAAAAAAAAAAAAAAACTTGCTGAATAGCTTATACGTGTCTCCACTGCGAATTACTTCAATAGACATTAAATTGTTTATTCTAAAATACAGATTTTTATAAAGACATTCTGCAAATTTTTCAAGACCTCATGCGAACCTGCAGTTAAACATGCAGGTTCCTAGAGACAAATGCAGATTCTGCAATGCGACCACCAGTTTTACATTCGATTGTAATTTTTAAATTATTACTGTTCGCTAAGTATTATTTTCTTCTTTTTTAACGTGATTCTTTTCGGATTCCTGTAAAACCACCCGGATTCCCATTTAACGTTATTTAGTTATTTTTTACTGTCAAATATGAGAGAGCACTTCCGAATAAAAATTACTATTTCTTACAAGTTGAAATTTAGGTATGCGTGTGACCGTATATACAAATACATATGTATGCATATATATATATATATATTTTAAAAAACGCGGTTAAAGTAAATTTTAAAAAATAAAAAAACATACTTAACTTACTTTGTAAATGACTGTGTGATCATGAACAATATAGTTTGAAACTAATCACTGTTCTATATTTTTTATATTTGTTTTTTAATCATAATATATTGTATGTTTTATATCTATATTATTAAATGAGAAAGTTACAAAAGGAAAAACCATCAAATCAGTTGTAAAAATTCAATTTTTAGGCATTTGCGGAATTATCCGATAAACTGGAGCCTTTAGTTGAAGGCGTTCGGAAAAACCGCGAACAATGGCTAAAAATTGCTGCTGAAGCATCTGGTACTCGTCAACGGTGATTTTTAAGTTGTAAGTATATAAAGCTGCGAAATATTTTTAGTAGTTTTTACATAATTTTTAAATAATCATTTTTATCAACTAAACATAAAGTCGAACGAAAATGTTTAACATCTAACCCAATTGCATTAATAACTAATACGGATACCCTTGATTTAATTGCGTCGTTGTATATCTGTATTTATTATTTTTATCGTCGTATCATTTATTAATTCTTTTTTCTAATTTTTTGATGATTTTTCACCACATATTTTGTATAGTTCTAAAAACGAATCTTCCGGTAATTCTAGTCAAGCGGCGAAGTATCAAAGAAAATTGAAAAAGAAAAGGAAATTCGCCAGTACTTCTCTAACAGCAGAGATTTACTTGGCTGAAAGAGGACGGCAATTTTTAGTTTGTCAGCAGAGAAATTTCAGAATGCATAGAAAAATAATGTGTAAAACGCTACTTAGTCTATCGGTAAGCTGAATTCCGATTTGATGATCTGCTCGAATTCGAGCTGTATTCGCTAACGGCTATGAGAACTACTTCCTCCGACATTAGTCACTATGGGTACACACATTTAACAGTGAAGGCACATCAAATCAAGCATTTAAGTACTTCTCTATTTCAACAGAGCGACCAGTATCAGCGCGTTGTATACATTTTTCGCTGAAAAACTGTGGCTATGGTACCGCTGTTTTATTATAGCGAAATGACATCCACACACCTAATTTAAAAATATGCCCGACGAAATACATCGCTAGCGAAAATTCGTCCACTGTGACAATCGAGATAAACGGTAGTACAGCAGACCGGCGATTATTATTAGATCGGCAATTCGGGAAAGTGAGCGATCGTATTCATTTTTAAATAGATTTCTTAATGCGGTTGTAACTTTCTTTTAAATAATTTCAATTTTTTTTTTTTTATTATGAGACGAAGGCACTTGATTTTAAAGTTATATAACAATCATTTTTGTTTATTTATTTTTTGAAATTATTTTGCATATTCATCTTTGTTCAGAAAAATTTTTGACGAAATTTAAATATCAGTTTTCTTTTGGATAAATTAAATTTTTTATTTTTTAAAATTAAAGAAAAAAAAAAAAAGAAGAAAGAACAAAAGTTTTTTTGTGCAGTAGTGCATGCAAGTGTATATCGAGTTAATTCCATTTCAGCATTTTCCTGTTGTAGAAAAGTACTGAGGAAAAAATCAGAATTTGCCACTATCCTAAACCATATTTTCATTTAAAAGTCCATTACTAGTATTTTTCGATGTGTAGAGCATTTTTACAGTATAGCGTCAAGCAAGATGATAGAAAGAGGGGATATGAGTTATAGGAAAAATAAAATGTATAATTTGTGAAGGCTTAATTAATTTTATTAGACAAGAATGAAATCTTAATTAAAACTTAATTGTCGTGGGTTTCTGGCAAATTATTGTACTACTTTATTATGAAAGTCTTCCAAATTATTCATGATTACGCGCCTATGAATACTGAAGTTTTTAGGCTCCATTGGAGGGGGCAACAGCCCTCCTCTGCTCCCCCTTGTCGACGCCCATGTATAGCGTTGCTCAGTAAATTTACTTCTCGTTTTCTAATCTGCTCATCGGTATGTAATGCGATTGGCAACCGTTCGTTATCAATAGGTTAAAAAAAAAAAAAAATGAAAAAAAGGCAATTTAAAACACGTTGTTTGTTCGACCAAAAATTTCGATTATCAAAAATAATCGCGCCAGAACTGTAAGGTGTTTCTTTTGTTTCTACATCGGCGCATGCGTTACGTATTTCATTAAATATTTTTAAAGGTTTTCATTATATTATTACCCATCTGTAGAGCCTTTTTTTACTCGTATTTTAATTTTTAATACATCGGCGCATTCAGTTGCTTTTTTCGGTGCGTTTTATAAAATAAACTTTTTACGAGTAATCTCATTGCAAATATAAAACGCCGTATTCTAAAAAATCGTTTAATCAAAAGTTAATAACCAGAAATGTAATAATGTCTAATAATTGAGCAGCGTATTTCGTATAATAGTCTTTTAATTAGCATTTTAATAACGGGGCAAGCATGGAATTCGGGAACGCGCATATTATGCACTCTTAAAGTTTGTGCTGCCAATTGGTGGTGACATTGCGAATTAAACGGCCGACTAATTAAACAGATCAAAAAAAAGTTTTCAATTTAACATTTTGACCGATGCGCAAAGTATCTAAGACATCATCTCGCTATCTAATATTATAGGTGAAAGAAGTACAACTGAGTATGTCTTGCCTTTTAGAACGTCCAGGTATGGAAAATAATACACTGCTGTTTTTTAGTCTATCAGCGTAACGAAAGTAACGCCATTTTATTGTTTTATTTGTTACAGAAGTTATCCGAATTGTGTATCAGTATTCCAGTTAATAAGTTTTTCTCGAATTCCTTCGAACGTACTAAGTGGATTTTTCAATACACGCAGTATTGTTTCATCTGGCCGAAAAGTGTAATTTGAGCCGACAAGAGACCATGTGTAAATGATACTCTCGTAGAAGAAGTACCGTGTCCAGAAAACTATTATTTATTGAAGTCGCATTTAGTGAGATCGCGCTAATTTTATTGTTATAAATAATTTTAAAATTATGTGTGTATGCGTGCGTGCTTGACGCGAATTCTGTAAATTAAAATGTTCCTTATTTCTTCATTTTTAACGCATGTATAAGTTTACTTCATGTTTAATTTTTATGTTTTCTATCGTCATTCTTTAAAGTATTTTATTTAACTTATATTTTCCTCACACTTTACTAGTGGTAATTTTAACGAAATGTATCGATCGGCATAAAAATTATGTTTATATCGGACTTGTAATATAATACAAATGTACAGTAAAAACGATAAACGTATGTACATCGTCGTTTTTAAGAGTATTATATTATTACGTAGTAATTAGATACTTTTAAGAAATAGTAAAATTACATATCCTAAAGTGTAAAATTGTATTATCCTATACACCTCGCTCTTTTAATATTTCCTATTCTACCGCTGCGTTAACTACACTTTTACCCTCCGCCCAATGTTTTCCCTTCTCATCTTTCTCACAGCTGAAAAAGAATTCTATTTAAATAAAATCTGTCTAACGAATATGTCATGTGTGTGTGTGTGTCCATACACGTGTAAGTATACAAATAATAAAAATATATTAATCGTAGTATTTGATTAAATACATATGGTTTGTACCGTAGATAAGATTTATACAATTAATTCATTTTATATAACAGAAGTTTATTTTTAATACTGCTTTTCTTTTCCTCTTTCAAAAAAAAATAAATATATACATATATTGATATATATGTATATATATATTTATATAATTTTTTAAATTTATTTTCTGTTTGATTAAAACAGAATCGTGTAGTGTAAAAAGTTTTCTGCAGTATCATGTAACGACCATTTTAACAGTAATAAACTACCACCTGGTTCCGCTTTTAATTACTTTATATCCAGATATTGCTTTTTTTCTACTTTTACTATCATTTAAATTATTGTAAAAATCAATGTTTTTTTTTTTTTTTTAAATTATTTCCTGTCATTTTACTTATTTAATGTACGAGATAATAAAATAAGTTTAATAAAAGTAATGACGCGAGAACAGTATTTTAATGTATCCTGCATTCAATATTGTAAATATATAAATGAACGCCTACAATCGTTTGTTTAACCCACTTCATTTGAATGTAATAT
This sequence comes from Icerya purchasi, assembly GCA_039619475.1. NCBI lineage: Eukaryota > Metazoa > Arthropoda > Insecta > Hemiptera > Monophlebidae > Icerya > Icerya purchasi. The sequence continues at coordinate 141,265,877 of CM077116.1, forward strand.
ACATTTATTCTATGTAAAAAGTAATTCTTGTTTTTACGTTCTTTCAAAAATAAACCGGTTACCATCTCGACTAGTTCACCTTTTTATTGCAACCATTTCACGTCATCGGAGATTCTGCTTAATTCTCCCGTATTAAGAATACATTAAAATCCAAAAACTTCATTTACAAATAATTCGTGATATTTAATTTATCAAAAACTAATGTAGATGACTAGACAAAATTACTAGCTTTTTTTTTTGGCTCGGCAACAAAAACCATTTGGTCACTATTAAAAAGTACTAGCGTATTATTCAACACAACATCGAAAATTAAAACCATTAGCTGCGCACGGAGAAAAAGGAACCAGTTTTTATTTCAATATTTTTTAAGAAACGTTGTTTTTTTTAATCTGGCTTTCAACATTTGACCAGTTTACAAAATGCATATTCAATGACTTTATAACGGTTCCATCCTTCAGAATGATATTCTTTCCGATAATTTAATTCTTCTTAATGATCACTCCCCAACCTATTTCAGGAATCCATCTATTTCTACTTCTCTTGATCTAACCTTTGCTTCTTCCACTATTGGTCTTAATTATAACTGGAGAACTCTTACGGGTTCTTACGATAGTGATCATGTTCCTATCCTAATAACTCCTGTTAACTTTTCTTCTCCGACTTGCTTCAGGCCTCTACATTCTCCTTGGTGGAACTTCTCCAAAGCAAATTGGACTATGTTTCGTTCATGTGTCAATTCATCACTCCCTAGTACTCAACGCAATTCAGATCCCTTAATTCTCTATACCATAGTCGTGCCATCTTTAGAACTTTTCGTTTAGATCCTACAACTGAAAACTTTCTTTCTCATAAGCGAGTGAACGCAAGAGCTAGGTGTATATACTTAAAGTCCCAAAAAGGTCCTCCTGGAAGAATTTCTGTTTTTCATTCTCCTCTTTCTCATATCTGAAACATGGCTAGAGCTTTCAAATCCCCATCCTCTGAACGTCCCTCCAATATCAACCTTTCTAAAGATAGCCTAGAATCCTTTATCGATTCCGTTGCTCCTGCTTATGTTCCTAACGTCGCCGAACTGTATCTAACTCCACCTCCGCATAATTCCCCGACACATTTCCTAACTTCTGCTTTCAATATTTATGAGTTAAAATCTGTTCTTTCCGAATCTTCTAGCCCCACTCCAGGTCTTGAAGGTATATACCTTTTCTGGTCCTCAAAAACCTGTCTGAGCAGTCCCTTACCTTTCGCCTTCATCTTTTTAACTGTTTCCTCTTCAGAGGTATAACTCCCCCCTCTTGGAAATCTTTTATCATCATTCCTATTTCTAAAAAAAGTTCTTCCTTACTTCCCATTTCCTTGGCATCCTGTATCAGAAAACTGTTTGAAGGTATGTTAAACAAGCGCCTTGTTTGATGTCTAGAACATAATAATGTATATTTCCTAGAAATATGTTTGGCTTTCGGCCTGGTATTGGTCCTTCCGACTGCATTAGCCTTTTTATCTCCCATATTTACCAATCCTTTATCCAAAAAAATGATACTTTGGCTTCTTCCATCGATATATCATGTACGTTTGATAATGTCCATTTACCCACTCTAAAAGATGAGATGATAGCAATTAACGTTCCAATGCACTTTACTTCCCTTATTATCAATCTCATGCAGAATCGTTCTATCTACCTCTCTGCTCCATCTTTAGAAACTTCAAGAATGGTTTTTCGAGGTCTTCCCCGAGGTTCTTCCCTCAGTCCTACTCTATTTAACATATACACTATCAGTGTGGCTTCTCTTCGTCTTTATTATTTGCTGATGACATCCTAATTTATATCTCATCTCATGATATTATATTTATTTATTCGTATGTCTACGGGTATCAAAAATGGGTTAAAATCAGCGAAAAAATTACTATTACTAAACGCTTTAACCAATAATTAAACAGATCAGTATCGCATATGAAATTTTCGCGTTTACATCGTCACCAACAATATATTCTTATACGTGTTATACTGTAAAGATTTTGTAGCCACTCTGTCGCTAGGCCCATCAATTTGATAATCTCTTCCCAGCCACCCACCAAAGCTCGCTTCCGACATTCCTTCTGGATATGATACATTGTCTGTTCCATCTCGCCACAGTCACATGTCGCTTCATTTTCAAATCCGCATCTCTTCATCATTTTCCCGCATCTTCCATGTTCCGTTCAGAAGCGGTTCAACAAAGCCTAGTGGCTTGTCATCTGGATTGGGAACGATCCCTCTTCTGTCTGGATTGTTCTAACTCCATTTCTTTCTCCACTCCTGAATCCCATTAAAATTCTCGGCGATTAGTTTTGCTGTAGTTTTATGCACAGGCTTTCTGGATTTTAAGCGCTCCGTTGCGTCCGTGTCCTGATGTATTGGCAGGTTTATATTTTCCTTATATTTAATCCATTCTGTAACCGCAGCTTCTTTTCGCCGTAATTCTGAAGGCATGATGTTGCTCAGTACTGGTAACCATGCTACTGGAGTGGATCTCAAGGTGCCTGTTATTATTCTCATGACTGAGTTTAGTTCAACGTTGATTTTGTTGACGTGAGCACTATTCAACATACTGGGGCTGCGTATTCGGCAGCTGAGAAAACCAAAGCCAGAGCGGAAGTTCGTAATGTTGTTGTAGGTGCACCCCAAGTTGTTCCTGCTATTTTATGAATTATGTTTACTCTTGTGCGTACTTTGGCAGCTGTATTTTCGATATGTTTTCGATACGTTAACTGCCGATCCAAAATGATTCCCGAGTATTTCGGGGTGTCCTCATGCTTTAATTTATGTTCATCGACTGTTATGTTAATTTTGCTTTTCGCCATTCGGTTGTTTAAGTGAAAGCATGATACCACAGTTTTCTCTTTATTTAGTTGCAATCACCATTGTTTAAAGTACTCAGATAATATATGTAGGTCTTCCGTAAGTATAGCTTCTGTGATATTCATTTTATTGTTCTGTCTGGCTAATGCTAAATCGTTTGCATATATGAATTTCCGAGATGCATTTGTTGGTAAATCTGATATATATAAATTAAATATCAGTCAGTGAGACACTTAATTCGTCTCTTTCTTTGTCGGATCATTCCCTTTCTTCAATTAACCTTTCTATTTCTCCTACTAAATCTTGTTATGCCATATTTACTCTGCGGCCTTATAATCCTGCTTCCGTCTATCTATCCCTTGCAAATACACCCCTTTCTCGTGTTAATTGCTTTTATTATCTTAGTATCTTCCTTGACAGTCGGTTATCCTTCTCCGAACACATCAAATATCTTTCCTCTTCAGCAACCAAAAGGCTAAACCTGCTGAAGGCCTTATCTCCAACCAAACAGGGTGGTGATCATTTCCAAGGGACGGAGAAAATTATTAAAATTATATTAATTAATTTAAAATGTTGTCATTTATATATTTATTTTTATTTATAAAAATAGAAAAGAAAAAATGAAAACAAAGCAAACTATTAGTCGAGACTGCAACTTAATATCTACCGTGTGTGTTGTATCGTTTTTTTGACCATATGCGACCTCTCGCATTTAATTTAAATGCAACCTCTCTCATGGTTTTAACATTGCTAAATCGGTAGAAGCACAGTGCTTCATCTTCATTAAAAAGCCTTGAAGATATAGTTTTAAATCTAGAGATTCACTTTTCAATAATATTCACATTGGCACTAACCGTTGTTTTATTTCTGTTTATATGACACAGTTAATTTTATCGAAGCTCTCTAACTGACGGCTACAATTTTATTGGTAAATTTCTACATTACGTTCATCAGTTCATTCTGCTCCTTTTCCATTCATATATTGATTTGTACGTTGTCACTGATTTATAAATCGCCTCTAGTAGTTTAGTCATTTAATGAATAAATTTATTTTAGATCTTAATGAAAATGAAATAAAAATTAAAAATTTATATGTTCTGTATTTTAAAAGATTCCAAGTATAATCTAAATAATTTAGCAAGCAAAATAATGTACAATTTGAAAAAATTTCACGACTATACTGTAATATATGTTTTTTAAAGGTAATTATAAAAATTTCAATTTCACTTTAAAATAAATTTATGGTTACATTGAGTGAAAAAATGAGTTGACTGTTTCAATCTTCTACCATGGAACCGGTAGGGATTCGTTGATCTTCAGCAGGTCTTCCTTCATTCCTGATATTGTGGTTGAGGCTTCCTGGAATCTATAGAATCCTACGGGGGTGCTTAAATAGTTATAGTATTCATCTTTGACAAGGTTTGGTGGTGCCTCGCCTTGTATGGTAAAGGGTGTTATGCTAAGTGTTGAAGTTTTGGTAATAAGTAGGATGGCACATTTTTTTGAGTTGGTTGAAAGCCCGGCTCAGTTGAGAAGGTCTATAGCCCTATCCAGCATTACTCGTAATTAAGTGGGAGAGCCTCGTGCTATAAGTAGGTCATCTGCATATGCCAGGATGTCTAATATTATAGCCTTCGAGATTGTAGCCTATTTGTAAGTTTTTGACTACTTGTATGTGTAGAACAGATTCCATCGCCAGGTTGAAGATAATCGAGCTTATGGGGCAGTCCTGCTTGACTCCTGATCTGATTTTGATGGCCTTTGTCTCCCCTTGACCTATTCTTATTTGGGTAGTATTCTCCTGATAGGGATTCTGAATGGTATTGATAGATTCTTGGCCCATTCCGGCCTATTGTAGGGCTTTGAAGATGGTTGCATGACTTATTGACCCGAAAGCATTATCCATCCAGGTAAGACAGTGATTACACTTGTGTTATCTAGCGTGCATTATCGCTGACTGTAGGATGAAATTGTGTTCGGCACGACCATCCATTGTCAGGAATCCTTTTTGGCTGGCGCTAATATGTGAATTATTTGCGGCCCATTTGGCGATCCACAGGACTCTGGGGTATATTTTGAAAACAGTGTTGCTGATTGTGATGGGACGTCAGTTGGTGACTTCTTCCTGGTCCCCCCTTTTTATGAATAAGTATATGGTGTACGACTTCTTCCAATCCGTAGGTGTGTGGCCATTTTCTTTGATGTAGTTGAGGAGGACGCTGAAGATGTGGCCGCCCTCATCAAATTTCTTCCATTGATTGTAACGAACTCCATTTGGCCTAGGGACTGTGTTATGGCACCGGGCTAGGCGCCTCCATATCTCATTTGGTGTAAATGAGTGACTTAGCCGGTTGTTTTCCTGTAAGGGCGGTCTGCTTGGTACAGGGATTTCTTCCACCGGTGTTATGTCACTGTTAAATGTTGAACTAAAGTGTTTATGCAGCCGTTGGAATGAGATCTGGCAGCTGGTGATTTGGCTTTGGGCTATTTGCTGGAAAGCTTTGGCTTTCTCGTGTTGATAAACCTTTTGGATATCCTGTAGGCTTCATTGGGGTTGTAGGGGTTAGTGTTTCTCCTGGTAATTCTTGTGGGTGGGTACTTGGGTCGAGGGTATTGAGGGCCATTGTGTGTAGTGGAGCTCGGTGTTGATCAGTTACTACACTCTTGATTGCCGTTCTCATTTCCGTCATCAAGGATTCCAACTCGTTGGGGTTGTTTTGCAATCTGAAGCTTGTTGATGCATGATGTTTGTTTTCTTGAAGGTGGCTTAGGGTTTCTTGAATTTGGATCTTGTAATGATGGATTGCACTTCTGGAGAAGGGCAGGTGGTGATTTTCCAATGTTATTTTTCAATGTGTAAAAAAAAGGAATTGCTCTTGAAGGAGAAAGTAATTTTAAAATTCTATTCCAGAATACTGTTACCAAAACCGTTTCACAAATATTTCGATGTTTAATGTTTTCAATATGGGTCACTGCGAACGGCTCGCCCTTTTTAAAATAACTTTCTGTGTGCTTTGAACATGTGCTCTTAATCCCATTAGGGCAGTAAAGGTTTAAGACAAAAAACTAAATCGAAATTAGTGTCAACTTTAGTTTAGTGTTCATGGTACACGACTTTTCGGTCGAAACTGAAATGAACTGAAAATACTTCTTGTAGCAAATTTAACATTTTCTTCCCTAGAGTATTGGTGCTCATACTAACTTTAGTTTTTCCGAATAAATTTCTGTCTTCATTATATTTGAGTTAAAATACTCCATCAAATATACCATTATCATTGCATATTCCATTGAAATCACTAATTAGTAAATAACCATTCTCAAGAATGGACTTTAAGAATGCACAAACTGTCTCGTATAATTTATCGCCTTCAATAATTTTTAAATTCAATGTAGAAGAGTAAAAGAAGAGAATTTCTAATTAAAATATTTCTGCATTATTTTAATGTTATAGAATTAGAAATAAATCACTTTGATTCAGAAGAATTTGTGATAATTTTAAGATTGTGTAGAAGTATGTAGTTAAAAGTAACTAAAATTTTGAATATGCGCTTTATTTTAAAAATTTTATAAACTCGCAATTTCTTTAAAATCGTATAATTTTGTTAGACGGGATAAATAAAAACAAAATATAATATACACTGATTTTAATCTTTACGGTCATAGTGTTCCCTATTTAATAATAAAATAATTTTTTTTTTTATATTTTTAAAAAGCAGGTACAAATATTTAAAATTTTATATTTTGTGGATGATAAAACTGGTCATCATTTGAACGTTCGTTAATGTTAACACAAATATAAAAATCGGAAATTTTAAAGGTCTACTGTACCTGAATTAGTAAATTAGGTCCGTATTTATTAAAAATTTCTTTAATTTGTTAAACTGTTTTCTTTTTTTCTTTAAATAGTTGGTTCATAATTGATAATTACATCAAGACATAGAGTACTGTCTGAGATTGTTTCACTTCAGTAACTAAGAAAACAGCAAAATGTAATTTATGTTCTTGTATATTATATCTTGTAAAAAGTCTTCGAAATCTGCACTTACAAGATATTTAACAACTAAACAGCCCACAGTTGACAGAATAGAGTCGTCAGGCAACTATACATTTTAAAGAAAGCAAAAATGAAGATGCAGCTTTGTCTACTCATCAGTCTAACGTTACTGTGGCAGAATCATGTAATACCCTTCCAATCACTACTGAAACAATTCAAGAAAAAATTACTGGTTATTTTGTAAGCTTATTTCAGATGAAACAAAGGAAGCAATCGATAAGCAATGACTTAAAATGAATAAAAAGGACTACTTATTTTTTTCAGTGCAGCACAGAAGGCGAATATTTCAAAGAATATAGTAGTATGTTGAGTCTAAATTATAAATTGCCTAGTAGAAAAACCACTTCAAACAGCATTTTGTATTTTCATCTAAAAAAACATTAAGAAAAGTCACACAAGAAATGATTAAAGCTAATTACATTGCTAAAAATTACTATGCAATTACAGCGCTTTTTATTAATGACCATTATACTCTGCAAACATAGTTAATCGGTTGTTAGCATTTTCCTGGAACTCGTTCAAACAGCTGCAGGAAAATTATAAAAAATTACTGCACAATGGAAAATATCAAATAAAATTTAAATTTCGAATTTAAATTGTATAATATATAAGTAAGTGACCCACAAAGGTGTAATCTTACGTGAACTGTGAATAAGTGGAACAGAATGTAATACATGTATTACAATAAAGTATATGCATACAATACAAATTAAAATTCAGCTTCTATACTATAACATACGACATAAATATATAGATAAGACAACACGTTCAGAGCAGAAAAATAAAACGAATTATTTATTCTGAAAAATTACAATTAAACTAAATCAATAAATACAAAATATAAAACAATAAAATCTGTACATGTGAACCCATTTACCTTTATACTACCCACACACACACTCACCAACACACAAGCAGAGCCGAATCTAAGGGGTGGGAGGTAGAGGAGGCTACAGTTCCAAGCCCCAGCCTCTGAATGGCCCCGTACTCTCGAACAGAAAAAATTTAATTTTCCACATGCAAAATTTAAGTTTCTTTTCCCAAAATGCGAAATTACAAATTTGCGTTTTTTATCTTAAAAAGCATTCAGTTATTTTTTGGTACATAAAAAAAGAATATCTGAGTTCATTAATAAAATTATACACTTTTTCTCTATAAAACTTTCTCTTTTTTCCCCAATAAACTAAATGCTACATAAAATGAATATTTATAGAAATTTTCTATGATAGATCTAATTTATTATGTTAAAAAAATGAATGAGTCCTTCAACAGATGTATTAATAAATAAACATTCGATAAATCCATTAATAACAATTCTCTATTCAAATATTGATACCCATGCAATCGTTATGTAAATTTTCTATGTAAAAACGTTTTACGGTCTGAAATATTCTTAATTTTAACAATATTTTATTTTTTATTTTTATTGAAGGTAAATACGTTTTATTTTGAGCTATATAAAAATTATTTAAAATAAAAGCAAGTTTTAATCGATTGCTGATTTTATAAATATATTTGTACTTTGAAAAATTTAATAAATCACACTACATTTCATTCGTTTTTTTCTGATCACATAAACAATTATGGGGATTTTAAACATGCATGTTTAGTTTACATAAAGAAAAAAACTTGATCAAAAACATCGCATGTATCAAAATTAGCTTGAAAATTGCTGCAGCAACAGCGGTGCAGCGGTGCAGCGCCGCTGCAGATAATGGATTACAAATAAAGTTTTTATTTTTATTAAAAAAACAATTATTTTTTTGCTACCCGCAATATTTAAGTTTTAGATATATTTTTTTTAGAAAAAAAAAAAAACATGTTATTAATAAAAAATTACAAATATTAACATAAAAGTATATGTATTTTAAAAAATCTGTATTTGACGTTTAATTTATGTAGTATTCAGTTTGTTAGGGTAAGAAAGTTGGTTTTTTTAAAAAAAACTAAATTTTAATTTTATTAGTCATTCGGTTATACACAGTAAGCTTTTTTTTTTTTTTTGCTTATTTGTTTGTACTAAGGCCGTGTCCACGGGGGGGGGGTTAAACCCCCCCCATGAGAACTGAAATAGTTATTATAAATACAAAAAAATCTGAAAAAAATCACAAATTAAAAATAAATATTGATGATTTTTTAGCGTGTTTTTACCTACTTTTAAAAGAAAAAAGAAAAAATATACTCCATGTTTTTAGGTACTTCATTAATATTATATGTAAAAAAATTTTTATTACGAGTATAATTAATAACATATGTAATTTTTATTAATGTTCATGTACGGGGTAATTAATTAATGTAAATTATTAATATATAAATCAAAGTGATGGAAATTATTAATAGCACGAATATTAGTGCAAAATGTATTATAAAATAAATATGCAAAGAAAATTTTCAGCCCCCCGCCCCTCCCCTTTCCAAAATTCTGGGCACGGGCCTGGTTTGTACACATATAATACTGAAATTTTTCATTATTGTTTCTTTGAATCTTTGAAGGGGGCCCCTTATTCAAGATTAATCTTAGGCCCCGTAAGGCCCGTTGCCCATAGCAGCGAGGAATGTGAAATGTGAAATGTGTAATGTGTTTTCTGAAAATCGATTACTGTACATTTAAATGTAACACTGCCCAATGCGGCGAGAAATGTCGAAATAGTCGAAAGAGGCGAGCGAAGGGCCGCCTATAATTACTGCATTCCTTTACGATTTTATGATTTATCAGGTCATGAATTTCTTTGAACTGATCTTTAGACAGCCGAAAATATTTTGCGAATGCTTCCTCCGATAATTCTGGAATTAACCTATGAAATTCTCCATAATCATTTCTAGCGTGTAAATATTTTTGCATCCAAATTTTCTTCTTCTGTTCACTTTTTTTATTATTAATAAATTTTCAACTTCCTCTTTGGACTCTGCAGAAAAGTATAAATCTAATAATTGTTTTCTTCTTGTAAACGTTGCCATTGAGTAAAATTACATAAATTAATTATACAAAATAGCATATATAATTTTATACTTTAAAACACAATTATTACATACAAAATAAAAGCAAATCATATACACTTGATTAACCTAGAAACTTATGTTAAAATGAAAACAAACAATTGAAGAAAATAGTAAACAAATATCGAATAAAAATTCGATAACTTCAAAGAAAACCATTATTTCCTCGCTCAGCGAACTCGCTGCAATGAGCAGTCGAAAAAAACACATTTTACATTCCTCGCTGCAATGGACAACGGGCCTAAATCCTTAATCCGTTCTTACACACAAGCACACGCATGTATATTCAAACATGCATATCTTGTGCATATACCTAAATATATGTTAATAAAACATTACATAAACTTACAACTCAGACACGCAAATATGACCATGTATTTTTAATTTATTTAAATTTGTTTACACAGTTACAGACAGTACACTAAACATGATTAAAAGTATAAAATTATGTAATTGGTGGCATCTTCCTTGCTTTACTCATTGGTTGATTACTGTTATTCAACATTTATTATTATTAATTGAACAAGAATGAAAAATAAAACTACTGTTGAATATTTTCATTGGAGCACAACTGCATCAGATAAGTTAAAACACGCAAACACAATTACAGTTAACTACTCGAAAATTAAAACAAGAGCGCATTCAACTAGGTAATGTATGTTAAAAATAAAGGATACAATTTAAAGTACCCTGGCCATGCTAAATCCAAAAATCGAGTTACTTAATGAGTCAGATTAAAAAATGAGGGAGAATTGCACAAATCTTTTAATGAGGAAACTTGTGAAATGAGTAGTGAAAAAAGTGTCCCTGTATTAAAATTGACTATGTCAGGCCAGCACTGCCAATTCGAAGGAAATTAACATTTGAAAGTGCATAACAAAGAACACACGATGTAAAAGCGACAATTAAAAATAAAATGCTAAATATTACTGAAAAAATAATATTTGAAATAAATACAGGTTTAAAAATTAAATATTATAAATTAGTGGTGTTCATGAAGCAACGTTGTTTTTGGGCCCAAGATTTAACGAATATGGTTTTAATTCTTCTGTAAATGATTATTACCACCGAAAAAAAAAAAAAAAAAAAAAGTAAATTGTCAAAAAATGCGCTGACATTAAAAAGAAAAACAAACCTACTGTACAAATTTCAAAATCAGCAGAACTAAACCATGAATTCGTCTATTTGGCAACAATTGGATAAACTAGTAGAAAGTGTACTACATACAAATTATTCAACTTCTAGTGCTATTGGGCAAGTGGATAAATATTTGAGTAGCCCACTGCTAGGAAATTAATTTTATATACTTATCAAACAATAGTTAAATTGAAATAAAACAAAAATTAAAAATATATACATGCGAATAGGAATTTTATGGAAAAATATTGTAACCGACTCATGAAAAATTTTAATTTTGTGCTTTAACAAACGTTTTTTTTTTTTTTTTTTCTTATGAAAAATCACTTTTCCCAATTTGTTGTGGAACAGATTATATAAGATTAAGTATTTACTTTTGAAAAAGTGTATATTTTAAATTATAAATTTTTTCATTATAAATGACACAGCTACACTTAGGAGTAAAACGAAGAAAACCAAAATTATTTTATATCGATGTTAATGTAATTTAACTATGGCTGATTTAGAAGAATTGTTCTTTTTTGTTTTGCATAAAACGTTCTTTTTTCTTTTGTCGTTTTTTTAGAAAGAATATATGGTACGTTTTAAAATAAAATGGCGCTAGTCACGCAAATGATTAAGTATTTTTTGCGAACTGTTCATCGGTTAAGCGTCATTACGTTTGTTTCTATTTTTTTTCACTTCCATTGTGCATACTGTAGTAATATCGCTTACCTGAATTGTTTGCCATACAGGAACCAACTTTTATTTCAATATTTTTAAGAAACGAAAGGCGCGTTTGTTGTCTTTTTTTTAATCCAGTCTTCATCCTTTGACTAGTTTACAAAATGCATATTCACTGACTTTCTTTATTTTTTTTAAAACGTTTCCGATATTAATAGTTATGAAATTTTAAATAATATAATTAAACTGAACAGTAGAAGACAACTTTAAAAATAGTTATCGTGAAATCCTTGTAACGAATAGTTGAGTTCACAGATTTCAGTTCATGATAGTGTTCGTCAAATAAATTTAAAATTACAGAACTTCTGAAAATTAATTAAGCTGAACACTTCATAATATTTCCGATCATTCCGGTAGGCATTGTTATTATGAGCGCATAGAAAAAAAAAAAAAAAAAAGAATAGACAGCAAAAAGCCATTTGTAAAGTGAAAAATTCATTTTCCACATGTCCTGTTGTGGTGAAATATTTTCAAGGGACGGAGAAAATTATTAAAATTCTATTAATTAATTTAAAATGTTATGGCATTTATGTAGTTATTTTTATTTATAAAAATATAAAAGAAAAAATGAAAACAAGGTAATGAAGGAAATCGAACTGTTAGGCGATACTGCAACTTAATACCTACCGTGTGTGTTGTATCGTTTTTTTTTTTGACCATATGCGACCTCTCGTATTCGATTTAAACGCAACCTTTCTCATGGGTTTAACATTGCTAAATCGGTAGAAGCACAGTGCTTCATCTTCATTAAAAAACCTTGAAGATATATAGTTTAAAATCTAGAGATTCACTTTTCAATAATATTCACATTGGCACTAACCGTTGTTTTATCTCTGTTTATACGACACAATTAATTTTATCGAAGCTCCAGTTGACGGCTACGATTTTATTCTTACTACAAAGCATTAATGAACGTTTTACTTTTGCAATTACAGACAATTAAAATTTTTACATTACGCCCACCAGTTCATTCTGTTGTTTTTTTTTCGTTCATATATTGGATATGTACATCATCACTACTTTATATATCGCCTCTAGTTTAGTCATTTAACGAATAAATTTATTTTAGATCAAATAAAAATACAAATTTATATGTTGTATATTTTAAAATATTTCAAACATATTCTAAATAATTTAGCAAGCAAAATAATAATGTACAATTTGAAAAAAATTCACGACTATACTGTAATATTTTTTTTTTTTTAAAGGTAATTATAAAAATTTAAATTTCAAAATGTAAGGTACAATTTCAAAATAATTAGTGTGAAAAAGTTATTATAAATTTGCAATTACCTTACATTGAGTAGAAAAATTATTTTTTCAACAGCAAAAATAAACGAACTAAAGTTACAACCAAAAATGAACTGGTGAGAATACAGTAACAGTGACTTGTATAAACAGGAAAAACACTTTTAAAATCGCATGCCATCAGCCTGTAAAAATACTGAAAATGTATTCGTACTTGAAAAAGTAATAATTCGAAATATTTGAATTCAATAGTATTTCTAATTACGAATTTTTACGACGCCGATGAAAAATACTAAGCATTATTTTTCGTACCATTCAGAGGCATTTTTAAAATTAACACTTTCCACGTAAAATAGTTATCGTTTTATATGTACATACAGTATTTTATAAACAATCGGGCACTATAAAAACATCATAAATCTAAACTACTTTAATATTAAACTTACTTATAAAGTAACATATTGAGAATAAAACGCGATATTATAATACTTTTTTACTATACTATGTTGTTATATTAATGAAACAATTGGAAACATACATACATATATGTATACACTAATCATAGTGAACTTTAATTAAATTTTGTTTTATACCATTTTTAAAGTTTCCGCTGATTAACGTATTATTTTCATTAACGTAAAACAACTTATTTCACTAAAAATAATGTAACGTTTATTCGCTTTTTTAACCTCGCTATTCCTGAAACATTAAAAAACAAATACAATTACGACCTAGATTTTTCGGAAAAAAACATGTTTCAATGCGGCCGTAACAAAAACTTTTTAAACATCTCTAATAAACAAAACGAATTCAAAAGCAATTCTTTTTAACACATCCATTCTTTATGAATGTAGCGGATCAATATCAATTGAAAGGAAATGTTCCTTCTTTAAACAATCATAGTGCGTTAATCAATTTTTTTCTTTTTTTGCAAACTGCTGTATTTCGGTTTTGAAAACGTGTTACGTATGTAGTTTCTTGCGAGAAAAATGAGTTATTTCATCGGGTTACAAGAAAGCATTAAAGAGATAGTTTAGATTTATGTTATACACGACTTAAAAATCGAAATACAAAAAGTAATAATTACCCAGTTTAAAAATCAGGCACAAGCAATGAACAATAATACTTACACTAACCCCATACACACTTACTCAAATATCTTTTAAATCGCATCACATCATTTACGCCACGACTCTGCTTCGAAATATACTACCCATAAAGCCGACAATGAACGTTATGTGGGAGCAATGTTGAATCCTTATACAACGCAAGGTTTACGTATTGTACTTACGAAAAAACATCGATACTTTTGTATTACACGTTAAGCAATGATTCATAAAAATGACCGAAGTACTTAAAAGAGTTGCTTTTCTGTTAATTGAACCGTGAATTCCTTAATTGTTATTGATCGATAATTTAAAATTGCAATAGGAGCAATATTGTGTGGGCCGTTCCTGGAAGTACTGCAATACCAGGTCGACCCGTGACGAGGGTGGAGCAAGCTCCTAACACCTCATCAATTTCCAAAAATTAGTTTAATATACTGACCCTGCTATGCAAGGTGTATCAGATATTAAGCTGATAAGAACAGATACTACACTTTGATCTTAGCCAATAGGCCGAGAAGCGATAACGTTTGTGGATTTGGGTGATGAATTTGTATCACATAGTATACAATCATCGTAGCGCGCAGTAAATTTTTTTACGGAAACTAATATTTAAAATATGCAATTAATATAGCTTTCGTATAGTACAATACGTCGAGAAGAGTTCTAAAACTTATACACGCAGAATTTTTCCTTTAAGTATTATTTCCTAAAATTAATTAATTAAAAAAATATATATTAATTTAATTATAATAAAATAATTTTTCTATTTAAATTAAGAGTTAAATTAAGTGCTAATGAATATTTTACTAAATTTACAAATTCTATAAAGAAATGTTATAATTTACGAAAATGCACATTAAATCGTGATTAATTCTATTAGGATCCATTTCCTATCGATGATCAAATCAAGAGAAGTCGAAATAATTATTTTTCACGGAGTCGATTAATTGGATTTATGCGGTTACTGGGTTTTCTACATTTTTTTACACATAATTATAACCGATGTACTAAAATTAATGTAATTTAACAATTATAATTAGAGAAAATATATTTACATTTGGAAGGAAAAAAAGTAGATTCGTAAGAGCGATCATCATTAATAATATCTACATATATCACTTTAACTTGTAACAAAAAATAAAAAATGTAAGAAATATCAGGTATCAACAAAATAACATAAAGCTCAAAACAAAACTGTTCTTAAATAGCAAAGGCAGCTCCCTGCAATCCATGTAATTTCATTTAAATACCGATATCTATTTTTGTTAAATAATAATATTTTCCATAATAAATTTAATTTGAGCGTGATAATTTTGAATCTGAAATTAACTAATTATTTTATGAAGTCCAAACTGGTCCGCTTTAAAATTCAGTGCAGATTAACAATCCTGTTTGAACCTATATACATATGTATGTATGTATGCAGATACTATTTTATCAATGTACCTTATCTAAAATAAAACATAAAATGTAAAAATTAAAAATTGAAGTAAATCTATTTACGCACTAAATAACTAAAAGTAAATAAAATATATTTAAATACAAAAAAAAACATATTATTAAGTGGGATGCTTTTGAATATCTAATATCTAAAGTCTAGATCATAGGCTCTTATCAAGTTCAAATATTTATTTTTTATAATTGGAATAATTTGGAAACATTAAGGTATGCTAAATTTCAAGATATCAGAGATATACATATATCATACGGAAGAAAACAGTTTAGTGAAGCAAGCCTTTAAACTCACCTATAAGTCTCTTTATCCATTTATATTTGAAAAACAAAGACATTTTGGAAGATAATGTGTTTCATTCTTCTACGAGAGCAACTTTAATTAATAAATCAATAGTTGATACTGCTGGATTCATTGAAATAATAAGAAAATGGTGTGATATAGTTGATAACAGATGTCTTATTAAGGGAAAAGTTAAAAGAAATGAAGATTCTACACCATTTAATAGGGAAAATTTTAATGTAACTGTAGCTGAAAAATTTTAAATTTTAAATAAATTTATATTATGGCTTGATAAATGGTATACACTACAGAATTATAATGGCAAGTTATCTAATGAAACATATCAAGCATTACGTCAGTCTACTGTCGTTTTAATTTCTTTAATTAAGTACTGTTTTGGAACCTATTCTGATATAAAATATATTCTGGCTAAAAAATTTAATACAGATGATTTAGAGAAACGTTTTGGGCTCTACAGATCTTTGAGCGGATGTAATTATAATATTTCATACAATGATATAATAGGAAGTGAAAAAAGAATCCGATTAAAAAGAATTTTTAAAGAAGCTGACGGTAATTTTTCATTTGCCGGGATAAAAGAAAGTTTCAATTTTGATAAAAATATAATTATTTTGAATGTAATATATCTGATATAAAAGACTTCCTTTTCATTTTGGAAACGGACTACTTACGGTGTTATGAAATAGATAATTCTGCGAAGATACACATTTCAGGATATCCATCATATTCCCTCCAAAAAATTGAAATATTCACAATGTGTCGCTATTATTAGACAGAATAAAGAAACGTTCATTTACAACCAATATTATGATATTTTGTAAAAGGACGGGTTATCAATTGCAACTGATTTAGTAATGTCTATTTTAGTCCATATATGTTCACTTTTAGAATTTATTTTAAACGATGATACATGTTTAGATAAATTTTTACACAGTAAGCAATAGCACTTCTTTGTTCATTATTAAAAATGAAGACATTTATTCCGAATTTTTAAAAAATTGTACTAATTGTGAAACTCTCTATTCATCAAAAAAAACCAACATGACTCGGAAATAAGCATCTATTGGTGATGATGCTGCATTGAAAAATTCAAAAATACGTAAATTGAGTACGTTTAAATAATGAAGTATTATCCGCTCGAACTGATCAATTCAATAACAGGTATATTTAATATTTCTTAATTTTTAAGCATATACATGTGTATATCATGACTATTCTCAGTTCAATTTAACTTTTTACGTATAAATAAATAAACATATATTATGTATACGAATACTTGCAACTTTATCTGAGAAAGACCTATTGGTTTCAACTGAGGGCGGTATAATTACTAACGCTAGACTTCATTCGCAATGCTAAAATTGATACTTTGCAACGCTTCACGATCGCACTGTTTTTATATATAATACTATATTACAATATTTTAGACCTAATTATTTAAGTGAAATGGTGGTCTAGTGGTAATGTGTACGGGTCTGATGCTTAAGCGTGTACTAGAGGTCAAAACCAACAGTTAAGTTATCCTTTTATTTTAAAATATTTAAACAAATGTTATGTATTTTATATTAGAAAAATTTTCTTAACGTTATAATAAATTATGTAGAGAGTATTAATAATTGTTTTATTTTTAGACGATGTGAAATATTTTTTATACACTTACTACTAACTTTAACTCAAAATTATTTAAAATAAATACGTGCAAAATAAAAATTGTAAAAATAAAACTAGTTTATTATCAGTGGCGTAGCGTCGATGGAAGCAATGGAAGCGCCGCTTCCCTTAACAAATTAGTCCGAAATTGTTTTTTAGTATTTGCGAAAAGAATACTAGCCTCAGAAAGAAAATGAAGTCACTTGTTGAATTTAAGCGCCAAAATTTAAAATTACTAGAAAAAAATAGCGCCAAATGAAAGAGCTTCCGTAAGCGCGAGTGATAAAAATAGCTACACTTACTGTCACGTACTATTTCACGTTACTACTGCCTAGAGTTGTCTCTGAACGACGATCTGCTGCGTACCGATGATAGAAAAAGGTTGCGCACGCATATTAAATTTGGAAGCACCAGGCTGTGTCGCTTCAAGATCATGTAACTTGCGTAAATTTTGATCCATGCGATTCCAGAGTGGAGTGAAGAAAAAAAGCGCGCGCATCTTCAGTCTGGAAGCGCTGAGTCAAATTGCTTCACGATACGTACACCGATCAACAGCGCGATTTTTATGCATATCAGTGTATAGTGTACGAGCATAGGATAGTAGTGCGGTATTTGCAGTACACATTTTCCTCTTTGGATCGTTTTTTACATGCTGTCGTTTACTAACAGCGAAACTGGATGCGATGGTCGGTCGCGCTTTTCAGTCTGCAGTGGAAGCTGCACTGGCTCGTTTATCTTATTCCCGCCACAAATACCAATGTTTCAGTCTGTTAAAATGCAAACACTTTCGAAATTGGGGCTACACGCAAATGTATTATTGAAAAACTTCCACTGATTAGATTTAATTCATGAAGTTTTCAAGAAAAAATTGATATTACTCAAAATAATAAACCAACACTAGTTTAGAAAATTCGAATACAAAATCAAAAAGCATCTAAAATATTCTCTTCCATAATTTATCAAATTTCTCTATGTATGTAAAGTATTTAACCGCCATTTTCGAACTTCATGCGCAACAGTGCCCCGTGGTTATACAGTTGTGAGAAGATAAAAAATTATTCTGTTTGGCTTTCCTTTTATTTAAGTAAGAAAAAAAATGTTTGAAATGCAAATGGCTTTGATGTAATTTAGTTGTTGAGGAAGACAGAAAGCTATGATGGAAAAGGATATTTTTAAAAATTATCGATGTTATGCAAACAAATATGTCTAATAATAGGTTTAATGATGTAACAAAATTAAAATTTTTAGATCTCTTAAATACAAAAAAAAAATTTAAATTCTCGGTAAAATTTTCTGGAAAATTTAAAACAAAATTACGGAAATTTTTTCGATCTTGAAAGTTTAAAAAGTGTACTTTAAAGATTCTAACATATATAAAGACATTGCGATGCATCTGCTTTTATACTTGGCTGCTTCAGATCTAACAGATGTTTTTCCAGAAGTGTATACAAGCTTTCTCATTTAATAACCACAATTCTAGCAATCACTTCGTCTGCAGAAAGATCGTTCTCAGCATTGAAACGAATAAAACGTATTTAATAAATACACAGGATCGGGAGTGACTATCTTCATTAGCTTTTTTTAGTATTGAAAAAAAATTATTATCAAACATTAGGAAACGACCATATTTTCGTGATGATGTAATAGACAACCGGAAAATCAAATTAATTTACAAAAAATGAGACATTTTGTTCCTCTTAATTAATTTTCATTTCTGTTCTGATTTAACTGAATTTTACACTTGTTTATTTTCATGTAAAAAAAATATTTGATTGTGGCGCTTCCTCACTTCTGAAATTCACGCTACGCCACTGTTTATTATAATTATGTGAAAAAAAGCGAAGGTTTAAAAAAAGATGTGAATTGGAGGGAAAAGCAAAACTATAATTTCAACCGAAGTAAACATAAATTTAATAATTATTTTCGGGAGAAAATGATTTAAAAAAAATTATTTATGTGAACAATTTCCACAGAGATTAGCCGTCGGAACTCACATAACATTTTATTAAAATCGTCAATGCTTTGCGAGTTTTTATTTACTTATTTATAAAAAGACGCGTCTTCCTTATCATAATTGTACATTTAATTAAAATTTGCATAATTATGTTCTTACATATTTGCATATCTGAATATGTATTTAATGATAATGTTTAAATAGACACAACTTTTAACTGAATGTAATTGTAAACATTATGTAAAGATCGTTTACCATTAAATTTTTTTAAAGCACGTCTTAATTACTTCCGAAATCCTGTGTCTTAGTTTGTATTACATTTTTCGATGTACTACACAAAATAAGTTCATAAATAATAGACAACATTTTTTCTACGTTCGAGAGTATACATAATTATGGTTTCTGAGATTGTTGTTAGTTGAATAATTTGTTGTATTGCCGTAAGATTTTTTCTGAACTTTATTTCCCTCTAATTCTTTATTTCATTTATTACCATTATTTCTGCTTATCATTATTATTACAAAATGCTTCTTAAAAAAATTCCTAACCATATTACGGGTATATTTAAATAATAACTGTAATGTTTTAACTATGCATTTATAAATCGACAACTTTTTTTTTAATATTCAGACCCCTATGATGTTGGAACCATGATTTGAAAACCATTACATACTGCATATAGAAGAAGATAATTTCTCAAATGTTCATTGTTAGTCGCTTTTATAACTCTATTTTGTAAATAGAATCTTTCGCTCGATGGATTAATATCGTGTAATATCCGAACTTTTTCAAATTAAAGTTGAACTATAAAACTTTATTTTTATATCGATTACAATAGAAAGGGAGTAATGTAGTAGAATATATCATACAGTATTGATAGTTGTGCTTTCGGATGCAATTAATATAACTATGTAATACAAATATGGGCTACATCATACACTTTATAATATATTAGAACACTGAAATTCAAACTCCTATAGTTACAGCAAAACCGGCTAAATGTTAATTGTTAACAGTTTTAGGACATCAAGCGTACAGCTAACATCTGCTAGCGCAATCTACTGGCGTAGATATGGATAGAAGCAAAAAAATTGGTACGATCGTGTCGCGTTGCAAAGTATCAATTTTAGCATTGCGAATGGACAATAGTCTAAAACATCTCGCAGGAAGATAAGAAGCAACTAAAATATACCATTCAGGGGGGATGTGCGTTAAAACTAGGAAGATTCCTCCAGTAGAAATATCGACTTTACTACCTTTTGCGGGTCTACCTAAATATAATTTTGTCTATGGATTTCGATACATAACTCATAGATCTATAAAACTAAAAATATTTTTTATTAATAATACAAATAATTTTTCATTTATGATTTTACAATTAATATAATAGACCTTAATATAAAGAAAAAATATTTATAATAGGTTTATTATTTTTTGTAATATACATTGTATACTATGAATAATTTTTTTTTTTTTTAGTTATGTTAACAAAATTTAAAGTAAGATTATCATAGAAAATAAAACATGAAATACTTTATAGTGTAACAGTATAGTTTAAAATATTTTTAATGTAATGAATATACGTTTTACTTCTAGATAATAGCGATAAGTGATCTAGTTATTCATTGTATAAGAGTTTTTTTGATTTTTTTCAGTAAAAATATTAATTAGGATTTCTTACATGGAATCTAAATCTGTAATTTCAAACATTTCCTTGATATTGTAGACAGGAATGAATACCAAATTTATATATTTGTTTTTTAAATGGTTATTTATAAGCTTTCAAATAAACTTGATTAGGGCTTAAGTGTAACTAACCTATTGCAATATATTATCAATAAGAAATCAATTAAAGTATAATTAAAAGTAGCAGAAAATTAAATTTTTTTATTACACTAAATTATTTTATTTTCCCTTATGTTATAAAACATATTTAGTCCATGGGCTATTATGAACATTATAATTAAATTTTTATAATATTCTTGTTAAAAATTAAGTTATTTTTATACAAAAAACTAAACTATATCTTCATTATTTACAAATCAATTATATGACCATCAAAACAATATTAGTGTCTTGTTTTGTATATTAAATAGGAACATTTATACCATATATAAATAATTTTTACATAAGTAATATAACTTATTAATAACAAAACAGAATGAAGGGGAGTAAATTATTATATTAAATATATTTCCATAATTCAGTTTGCTATTTATTGATGTATATAGTGAAAATTTTTTTTAGTAACATATCAATTATAAAAATCATTAATTTTGGAATTAATAGAATTAGATAAAACTATTATTTAGTTTTTGTTACTCATAACAACATCAGCTAAAGCAAAAAATTAATTTATCACAACTAAAATTTTTATATACAGATAAGAAATTATGTTTATAACAAAGTGTGAAAAATGTAGCTTCTAAAGGATCTATAAATTAATTATTTTGTAATCTTCTGTTATGGAAAAATGTAAAACTATTCTTTGTTCTGCTTATGTTGTTAACATAACATACTAAACATTTATTATTAATCTAATTAAACTTATGAAAATCTTTGGTATATATCATTACAAAAAATAATAGAGTAAGACTACTAGTTGTTTCATTATAAAAAGTATCAAAAACAACGAATTTATTGAAAAGTGAAAAAAAATAAATTACTTGTCTGATAATTTTTCCTTTTTTATTTTTATATTAATTTAAGTTCTTTAATGATTATAGAAACATGTATGAAAAAAAAACAGTGTTTTTGATTCTGAATTTATTATAAAAAATTGATAAAGTTATGGTTACAAATAAGCAATATATCTAATTAATGAAAAGTTATTCCACAAAATATATTTCATAATATATTTGTGTAATTCACTTTGGACTTGAATCTAAATTCAAATCTACAATTACCAAAAAGATTGAGTCATTATTTGAATCATGCCATCATCATCAGTAAAATTATTTATTTATTGTTAACCAGAAAATAATTTGTTGATTAAACAATTTTTTAGTACATATTTTATTGTCTTTTAATCAGCTATTAAGCTGTGCACCTCATTATACAAAAAAATAAACAAAGGAAGTAAAGATTGAAAAGCTTTAAATAAGTTTGAGTCAGTTATTTTGTGATTCAAATGATCAGTTCACAAAAATAATTCATTTACCTGTTGCTATTTCTTTAAGTTTTATAACAAAGTGACTGTTGTGTAACAATAAATGTTAAACATTAAAAAATTATAATGCTTTTGTTTGATGTTGGCTTTAATAATGAATCACAGAATTACCACCGTGTATATATATATATATTGTATAATCAGGAATGAATCCAGTGAAGGTTTTTGGGTGGCAGCCCCCCCCCAAAAAACGTCCTCCCAGAACTTAATATGAGCTATTTAAGAATGTTATAATTTAATAGGAAATAAAATTCTTTGTATTCGCTTTGTTTACAATTGTCGAACATTTTGAAATAGTTCAATTAGTTGTATATTTTTAAATTTCAAAATTGTGAGATTTATTTTTGATGAAAAAATGAAACTTCATAAAATAACAATAAAAACAAGTTCAGTCAAGCATAAGGTTTCATGTGCTAAGAATTCTGTGTGTTAAGTTAAAGATAACCATAATTTTCATTTACATAATACTAAATTCAAAACAACAATAATTTCAAAACAGATATTTTTAGTCCAGTTCTTTTTCACACATTATGCAGTGTCATCATATTGTACTGCATTCTAATAAATAAACGCTATTTAGTCATAGATTTTTGGAAGGATTAATTATCAATAAATATTTAAAAATTTGTAATTATACTTGTTTGTTTTCCAAACTTTTATATAGTTATATTTGAATACTATTACTTAAACCACCTTCCTCATTGGTCACTATTTATTAAAATACTATACTGAGAAGTTAATTTCTCAACTGTTCATCAAATAAAATCAATAATTTTCTTGACGTAGTTTCACTTCAGTTACGATTTTTAAATAAAATTTATTTAGATATATACACAAAATTTTAAATAAACTACAGCAAACATGCCAGAATGAGCATATTTTCAACCCCATTCGAAATTTATAGCTATAATATTTGCGATGTAAACAAGGGGCTACATATTAGTTTTCGCGCTTTTTGAACTTTACAGCAACTTTGAAAGTATCGTTAAGGAAATAAAATACGGTTTCTTTCCCGACAAATAGCGGTCTTTCCAACAATATATCACATGCTCGGGAAAAAAAATATTTTTTTCCAAAATTTCGAGCTTTTGGCGCCCCGAAGGTCCAGTTTTAAAGTTAGAAGGCCGGATGTTCCAAACTAGAGAAATATACTGGGATGCGCGTATTTTAAACCGCGTTTAAAATTTTCAGCTGTAATACTTGTGGCGCTAAGGGGGCATGCCATTTTTTGCACTTTTTTGAACTTTTTGGCAATTTTACATAACTTTTGTAGCATAAGTTTTTGATTTTATGAAAGGACTCCTGCATTTTAGTTTATATTTTGAATTTCAGCTTTATAGGTTTATCGGGTGATGAGTTATGATTTTTTAAGTGATTTTTGAGGTCGTTTTATGTACCATATTATATATTCTTGACGGCTTTTGGGGTTTTTTGCCGCCCAGGGTAATCGGTAATCTTTAAGTTATAGATCGTTTTAAAGAGAATTTTAATTGTGATTTATGTTCCAAATTTGAAGTTTATAAGTCAAGCTGTTCGTGAGTTATTGATTTTTATTTAATATTTTTGTCACTTGTGTACCATCTTATTAGGACTCCATAAGTTATTATGGAATCCTAAAAATTGATCTTTTAAAATTTAACTTTGATGTTTGCTTGTATTTTATGAAAGCTGATATGTTTTTATTACAAATGTGCAGAAGATATAAAATAATCCCTAGCTGAAAAAAATATTAATTGCAGTTAGTATTTTTTGTCAGCATAAATGGGAATTATTACGTTTTACATGATCCATTTATCATTAATAACAATTAATTGTTTTTAAAGGTTTCTCTTTTCGGTTTTCATTTATTCTTTTTTTTTTTTTTTGGAACAACATGATCTGTGGCCAACTTCATTGCCGTCTGTTTTTTTCTTTTTTTTTCATTTCCAAAAAAAGGTGCATTTGAAATAGCTGAAACCACGTTTATTCATTTATTATAAAAAGATAATGAACTCACTTTAGAATGTGTTTACAATATGTTCTTTAATGCTACAATTAGAATTAATAATTGTAAAACCAATTGAGAAAACATTGTTATTTATAATCGATTATTTCACTTGAAATTTATTGTTCACACTTGGTCTTTTATTATTTTAAATTACATAATAAATTACTTTTATATATTTGGTTTTATTCAGAAATATTCCAAAAAAATTTTCTCAGTAAAAATATAAAAAAAAATGTGATCCCCAAGAACATAAATTGCCCCCCTTGGAAACAGATTCCTGAATTTTTCCCTGATATTATTTCATTTGAGACAATGGATAGAAAAAAAGAAATACATTTTTTGTTTATATGTTTTTAGCAGTTTGTAAAAATCACAAATCTACCTAATCTGTAGATGTTTCATATAAATAAGACTGCTATGTAAAAAATAAATAAAATAAAATTTTCAAGCATATATATATATACAATGCCTTTTGACAGGTCTAGGATAAAATGTTTCATCAGAAAAACTAGAAGAAAGAAAACAACCAAAACTTGAATTTATGATCACTGAAGGAGATATTTGCATAAATACATTTTACTTGTATATAATTTAACTTTTATATTCTGAATGAGGGCATAGTTTATGCCTAATTTTTGAAAAATGTTCAATCGAAAAAAAATTAATTACAATGGCAAAATTTACAAAAACAAACAAATGAATAGTGGTAGTTATAAATTAAAATAGGGAAAATATATGTCGCTCAAACTAAAATGTATAGAATTCTAGTGCTTGAAACTAGAGAAATAACTGTAAATGCACATATTTATAATCTAGTTCAAAATTTTTAATTGCAATACTCATGCTGTACAGTTGCATTGTTTTCCAATTTTTTGAACTTTTCAAATATATCAGAAGTTTTATTAAGGAAATGAAATATAGTTCTGTTCCATTCTTAAGGTAAAATCTTTTGAACCTTTTATCATATATTCAAAAAAAATATTTTTTTTTTTCAAAATTTGGGGCTTCGTGCATCCCAAAAATTCAAATAATCAGTTGTAATATTAGTCATATATTTTTTCTGAAGTACTCTTTTATGAACATGTTTGAGATATGTTTTGGTTTTTTCAAATTCTTTACTCAACTATTACTTACATGTTACTGTCTTTTTTTCCTCGAAGAGGGGTTTTGAATAATTTTAGACACCAGCTTTTTTATTTTGAATTTCTGATTTTTGCTTTACATTTGCAATTTCCCTTTTAAAGATTTATCTTGTCATGAATTATGAATTTTTTAAAGCTGATTTAAGCTCTACATCATGCATTCCTAATGATTTTTCATGCTCAGGATAATCGGTGTTCTTTAAGTTATACATTGCTTAAAAAAAAATTTACTTATGATTTATGTTCCAAACATGAAGTTCATAAGTTTTCTAAATCATTTTATTAGGATTCCATGCATTGCATGTGCACAGAATCTTAAAAGTTACAAAACTAATCTTCATATATTCAAATTTATTTTATATTAATATTTTTTATAATTAAAATAAAAGAATATTTGTTGGGAATAGTGATTAGAAAAACTGTTTACCACTTTGTTTAAAATCTGGTATTTTTTGACACAAAAAAAGCAATTCTAAAGACATATTTTTACTTTTTTCTAAAAATTCAAAGATATCCCTTTATATATATATTAAACTTATATCAAACTAGTTAATGTAGCAACATTTTTGTCTTCTAAAAGGTTAAAGTTAAACTTCTTCTTTAAAGTTTTCAGCCTGAAGTCAGCAACACCAAGAATTAGATCAGTTTATTGAATGCTGACATTAATGTTGCTTAAATAAAAGATGATTTGGGGTTGATATTATATTATTTCAGTAGTTGGATTGAAGTTGGTTTTAACATTTTAATATATCATTAAAAACTAGATATACACACATAAATATATTTTAGTCATATGTGAAATGTAATGTTAAAACGAATTTAAAAAAAAGTATTACTTCTTATTATAGGCAGTAAAACTTCTGAAATAATTATTTCCTTAGAGTAATTTCTCATTAAATATTATAAAAAAAAGCACAGTGTGTTTTCATAATACCGTCTCTCTATATTGTTTTACTCATATCTTTAATCTAAATTTAAAATCAATATTTCTATTATTTTCATGTAATATTCTGTTATTAATGTGTAAACTTTTTATAAGCATAAGTAATACATGACAAGGGAGCACACTGCTTTCTTATTTTTTTTTTTAAACTTCTCACAAACTTAAAATACAAAAAAAAGTAACTACTCACAAGAAGTTATAAATAAACAAGTATAACTTAAATAATATTGAATGCAGTTACATTTAAATAATTATACACTGGCTTAATATTATCATGTCTTTTCTACTTTTGAAATATATTTCATGCTACTAATTATGCAATAAATTTTCAGATAATAATTCAATGTACAATATTTCTTATAATAAATACTGCTGTAACACATTCTTAATACTTGTTAGTTTTCACAAAGAAAATTTTGTAAATGCTTATTATTTTGGCAGATTTCTGTATGACTTTAGAGGTAATGGTACCATGCATGCTTTTTATTACATAGTGGTACTGCTAGGAGACCTAATCTACTAATATCTATATTGTATGAAATAAGCTGCAATAGCGGAGTTCAATAATCATTCCAGTATGTATTTTACTGAACAGGGTGATTATAGTTAAAGTTGAAGTTTCAAAATGCTATAAAAAAGAACCAGTGATCAGAATGACGTCAAATTTGAAGGAATATTATTGACAAATGGGGAAAGTGGATGGCATAAGAAAAAGTTTTTTTTTGTTTTTTTTTGAGCTTGTCAACCAGGGATTTTACCCAGAAATGGCTGTGCAGTGTTATGTTCCCCAAAGACAGGCAACTAACATCGACTAGATTAACAACTAAAATAAAACTGCTTCTTCACTCGAATAAATTTTATTCCAATTATTAATTTAAACAAAATCCACGATATTTCAGATTCTCTACAATAGAGAATTTCGCACTCGAAATAAAAAAAAAAGGTTACTCAATGTATATTGAGACGGATCGAAATATAATAATTATTTCTACCAGAGTTCAGCGATTTATCATCTTTTATTGACAGCTTCGAGAAAACTGGAAGAAGACTAACTGAAGATTGAATTTTTGGAAAAAGGACGAGTCCGGCTGTAGGATGAATTTCACTGTTATCACAACGGAATGAACAAAGTTCAGCTGAGATAAAGGAAACATTAAATATAGTACAGGCGAAAGGATAAGAGAGTAGAATCATTAAAATATAATGACAATAATAGTAATAACAAATAATGATAACATAATATTAACAATAAAATATAGCTAAGAATACAATAATAGGTGTGATACTGTTAGTTATGTAAGCCCATCCACCACGGCAAGGTCATATCACATCGGATGGGAAAAATTGGTTTTTAATTGTCCTGGGGCCAAAAACCACATAAAATGCATCAATCAAATCAGTTTTTAATTGTCCTGATGCCAAAAACTGCATAAAAAGCATCAACCAAATTGGTTTTTAATTGTCCTGATGCCAAAAACTGCATAAAAAGCATCAACCAAATTGGTTTTTAATTGTCCTGATGCCGAAAACTGCATAAAAAGCATCAACCAAATTGGTTTTTAATTGTCCTGATGCCAAAAACCGCATAAAAATCATCAATCAAATCAGTTTTTAATTGTCCTGATGCCAAAAACTGCATAAAAAGCATCAACCAAATTGGTTTTAAATTGTCCTGATGCCAAAAACTGCATAAAAAGCATCAACCAAATTGGTTTTTAATTGTCCTGATGCCGAAAACTGCATAAAAAGCATCAACCAAATTGGTTTTTAATTGTCCTGATGCCAAAAACTGCATAAAAAGCATCAACCAAATTGGTTTTTAATTGTCCTAATGCCAAAAACCGCATAAAAATCATCAATCAAATCAGTTTTTAATTGTCTTGATGCCAAAAACCGCATAAAAATCATCAATCAAATCAGTTTTTAATTGTCCTGATGCCAAAAACTGCATAAAAAGCATCAACCAAATTGGTTTTTAATTGTCCTGATGCCAAAAACTGCATAAAAAGCATCAATCAAATCAGTTTTTAATTGTCCTGATGCCAAAAACTGCATAAAAAGCATCAACCAAATTGGTTTTAAATTGTCCCAGGGCTAAAAACGCATAAAAAGCATCAATCAAATTGGATTTTAAATTTGGTGAGACTAGCGCAAAACATGTGCTGCTAAAGTCAGTTTGGCATTCCTGCTGTATTCAATTAAAACCTAAACAATTAATCATAACCAAATTAAAAATTACACATTCCTATCACTTTGATTATTAAATGATGTAAGAACAGAATATATATACCGCCTATACAAATTAACATCTGAAGTTTTTGTTGTAGGTTGTTTATTCACAATGCAATCAGCATAAAAGCAAATGAATACACCGCAGCTCATGAAATCTTGCTGTAAAATACGATGTGGTGACAAAATATTCCAATTTTCAACATTATCGCCTATTGCATTTAGCCACATTTGTGCAAATGTTTTATATTTGTCAACATCAAAGTATAGGGGATCATATATCTCCATGACCTTACTTTGAAATTTTATAACTAATAAAATCCAATGGTTCCCATTTGGATTACAAGGTATTAGAGTTATATCGGAATTCTGTATTTTCTGAGGTAACCCTTGGACCTTAAAATACTTTTGATGATTTCCAGCACACAATATAGTTGTAGCAATAGATTGTATTACACATATTGAAGGCAACTGATTACATAAAATATATAAAAAAGAATCTATAATAATATCATATAACCACCCACAAGTAAATTCACCTTTTGTTACAGTAAGTAAAATTTCTAGATCTTTATCATTTATAAATGGATCTAAGGATTTTAAATGGATCATTTTAATATTTTCATTATTGACTGTCACTACTGTATTTAATACTGATTCTATATTGTTCATTGCATTTGTAAAACTTAAATTGGAACATTTTTTTAATGATTCCATTTTTTGGTCAATTTCATTTTTTTTTTTACTAACTTTAGAGGGATAGCGGTACTGCAATTTCGGTTTCACATTAGGAAACTGATGCTGAGTAGGAGGAAATCCAAACGATTTTTTAGGATCAATGGAAAGAACTCCTTTACATGTACTGATTAAATCATCAAGGCCTCTTTTCAAATGTGGTAGCAATATATTTTGTACAGAATCATTTTCATTAATTAATGAAGATAGTGTCTCTAGCTGGGTGTTTAAGTTATTCAAATTTTTATGTTCAAAAGTAACTAAATCATTTTGAGTTTTACACTGTTCTATTCTTGGAGCACTATTTGAAATATTTTTATTTTTATTTGTAAATGAATGGACCTTATGAATATGTTTGCATATAGAATTTCCACCATCAGGGCAGTTGCAACGATACAAATGAGCACAAAGGTTCCAGCAAAGAGGCTCTCCACACTGCAAATAACAATGATCAGGGTAATTGCACTGACTTAATACTTGTTCAATGAAATAATATGAATCCAAACTTTGCGATTTTACTCTCCATTGGTCTTTAGCTACTTGAAAAACATTGTTGTCATTGATGGACATTCCTCGAAGATGTCTGTTGTCAGTACTAGATTTCCCATATACTGTAAATTTTCCTAATTTTAAATTTTGTGTTTTTCTTAAAAATAATTGATTTTCTAATTTCAAAAGAGATATTATTAAATCGTCAACTCGTCTATTTAATTTCCTCTGAAACATTATTGTTTTTAACTGGTTATGAAATGATTCCACAAACATATTTGTATCTGTGTTTGCATGTGGAAAGTTCCTATAACACATTGCCCATTCTTCCACCCGTTTACTATAATAAGTCATATAATAATCAAGAAAATCTGGAGCTTGATCTTTGTAATTTTTAATTATTTCTGTTTCAAATAAAATAAATTCTCTAATATTTTTGAAGTTCATTAACTTCATCATATCTTTCTCTAACCTTTCTCGGATCTCATTTGATCTTACTTTTAGCCGCAAATTGTTCTTCCATGCTCGTACAATATGCCACTTACATAACAAATGTTTTGTACTTTTAGATGGAAAAGCATTCATAACTGACTTATATAATGCTGGATCGTCATCAGTCATGAATGCATTAATTTGGATATTTTCACATTTGCTAGATAAGTTTTTAAACAATGAGGTTAATGTATCCTCCTTCAAATTATTAGTTAAAAAATGTGCTACAGGGTACCCATGGCCATACTTGTCAGGAACAACAAAATTTATGAGGTATAACTTCCTATTAGCAACAATGTTGAATGTAGAGTCAACACACAAAATATGTGTGGATCCATTTACCATTTCCTTTAACTGTCTTTTTCTTTGCACACCCAAAGCAAATAGTTCATTATGGTTCTTGACTCCATCCACATTGCCAATAATAGGATCAGCCTTCCATGGTTTATATACTAATATACAATTGTATTTCTGATGATATTTCTCAACTAAAATTCTAGTAGACATAGCATCATCCTTATGAAACCTGCCATTCATTCTGATATTTCTTTTTAATTGATTAATTTGTCTTAAGGAAATAAAATGAGCTTGTTTTGGGTTTCCAGTATATTCATCACTATCCATTCCCTTTCCTTCTTGCAGTTTCTCTTGTATTACTGCTGGTGATATACCTAATTTTAACCCATATAGAATATAATTCCTCACCAACATAGGCAGCTGTTGCCATTGTGTATTCTTAAATGATAGTTTATGTGAATGTTTTATAATTTTTTTAACTTCAACTAGTCCTTTTTTCGCACAAACTAACATCCTACCTGGACATAACACATATGGGATCCTACCATATTTTCGTCTTCGGTTTGTGTTTTTTAAAATATTTTTTTTATATCTGTTATATGAAGCATCAAATTGGCATGAAAAATATTTGTACCTATGTTCTCCAATTTGTTTTGCACCTATTTTCACCATGTAGTTATAATCATGTACATGCTGAGTATCTTTCCATTGCAAAAATTCAGAATAAGATTGAAATTTTTTCATTATTTTTAGAGCAGTTAATGAATGAAATTGTTCCATATGTGTTACCATAGAACAGAATCTATTAAATTTCATTGTACAGCCTGGTTGTAAACACAAAATTCTATATACTACTTTTTTTAATTTTTGGCATCTGCAATTGTGAATAACCAATGTTTTCCTACAAGAAAACGATAAACAACAATACTTACAATTAATTTTGCACTTTACAATTCTATTACTGACTTCATTCTTACAGTAACTATGATCTATTAAATGCCTGTTACACAAAATTCTGTATCTACAGTAGTTATGATCTATTAAAAAACTATTATTTACATCATTATTATTACTATTCTCAATAGTAAAGTTATTCTCATTACAATTATTATAAATGTTACTACTATTATTACCAACACCAACATTACCATTACAACTTTTACCACAATTACTGCTAGTACCATTATTATTACTAATATTATCTGTAGAATTACTGTAAGCATGGTTATTAGTATTATTAACATTATTATTTATGTTACTATTATTATTACCAATACCAACATTACCACTACCATTTCTACTATAATTACTACTAATACCATTATCATTATTAATGTTACTTGCATAATTACTATGAGCATTGTTATTAGTATTATTAACATTATTATTTATGTTACTCTTATTAACATGATTATTATTATTATTTTTATTATTACTAGTTGCAAATGATTTCATAGTAACACTTTTGTTATAACTATTATTGCAATTTTTTTTATGTTTAATAAATTTTGTTTTAGTTTTAAAATTATTATTGCAATTAGGACACATAATTGTGAATTTATGAACTTTATCATTCTTTTCGCAATGTTGTTTATGGTAATTAAAATTATATTTATTTGTACATATCTTTTCACAAAAGTTGCACTTCCTAGGATATATAGAAAATTTAGAATTATTACTACAATTTTTTTTATGTTCAAAAAATGTTATTTTATTGGGAAAATTACTATTACAAACATTACATTTTTCCAGACATAATGTTAAATCATTCTTATCATCACATAAACGTTTATGTTTATAATATGTAAACTTATTTTTATAAACATTATTGCAAATATTACACTTCCTAGGGTACATAGATTTACTTTTATTTTTATCACTACTGTAGTCAGCATTACTAGTACTATTACCATTATTCATACTACTACTTGCATTTATACTGACATTAGAATTAATATTATTCATATTATTACTACAAGTGATATTGATAACACTTTTACTACCATCAGTTTTGACATCATTGGTACAATTGCTATTATTATTATTAGCACCTTTAATACAACTACTATTTTTATTATTATTGTTACTATTAATATAATTACTGCTAGCAACTTTACTACCTTCACCAATATTACCATTGTTGTTATCCATACTACTGCTACTAGTACTAGAAAATTCACCACCACCAATGTTATTAATATTACTATAGATGTTTTTAGATTTTCTGAAACATAGAGATGGATTAATATTATTACAATAGATGTATGTTTATTAAATACAGGATGCGGCAGCATAACTTCCTTTTTTAAAATGTGCCACTTTTTTTCTAATAAATTTAAAAAATAATAATAACAGAAAATCGAAATAACATACTCTAGATCCCATTGACAATATGTATGCTTCTTCCCTTACAGTTTTATTTCAATTTTCTATTATTATTTCTTTAAAAAATTTAGTAGAAAAAAAGTAGGGCATTTTAAAAAAGAAAATTATCCTACTGCACCCTGTATAAACCTTCATAATTGCAATAACATTTTTTTAGATACACTGAATTAATATAATTATTCATAATATTACAATTGTGTTTTATTATACAGTGTAATAAAATACCTGAAATGTGTTGCTTCTATGCGATTTACCATATTTATTATACTACTAAATAATTTGTTAATTCCAGATGGAGAAAGATGCAAACCATCTCTTGACAACAAATTTCAGTGTAAATGTTTTCCAATAAAAAATGTGCTCCAATTATCAATAAAAAAAGTATTATCATCTTCCAAAGTTGATAGAAGCATGTTGGTTACTTGGGCTTTTTTATTAATAATTTCTGTTCCAGATTCATTTTTAAATGAATTGAAAAAGTTTTCACCCCGTGGTAAAATTCCTAAAATAAAATATATATTGTAATTTTAAACAATAAATTATCTTTTAAGTAACTATTACACTATAATTTTTGTAAACTTCTACAAAATAGATTAAAAAATAAAATAATCAAGGCTATCAGAAAAAATTCATAATGTACATTTTTGTGAAGATATTAGCTAATATGTTAAAAATATAACATTTTATTTAGCTATTTTTAATTTGAAAAAATTAATTTGCCATTGTGTGTTACACATGTAGAAAACTACTTAGAAAAATAAATAATATCAACAGACATGATTTTAATAGAACAAGTAATTAAACATGTATGTACCTGATATAAATATCTGACTTTTTTTATTATTCTGTCGAATATGATATAAAAGTGCCTGGTATTCTTTAAAAATCATATACTGAGTTTGCTGCCTTGAGCAATTATTTGTTCCAACATGTAATATTATAATATCCCAACATGGAGATATGTCTATGAAAATAGCTGTTTCTGCAACTTTCATCCCTGATTTAGAAATAACCTAAAATAATTCCAAAATTATATGAATACATAAAATTACTTGACACACAAATGTACAAATTATAATTTATCACATTTTAAGTATCAATTAAACTTTATATTTTTATACTTCAAGAATCTTCTGGAGGATAATGATTTTCTATGAATGTAGTCATAAACATCTTTTACAAATATTTTAATGATTAATTACTTACAATGTAATATTAATTTGAAAACAGCTGCAACACTTTTACATCTGCATATAACTAAATGCAATCAAAACATTATTAAAAATACTGGATCAACACAAATTTCCACACACAGCCATATTTTTCATAGTTCAATATAGCGTTTAGACAATTATTTTATGTTAAAAAAAAACATACCTTTATATTACTTATTTCTTTATCAAGATATTTCGTCTGACTATCTCCAATAATACAAATCTGTAATTGTTTTAAATAAAAAATACAATAATTCAACTGGTCATTTACTTTAAACAAAATCATTCTGATTATTATATAATTATTAAATATTAAGAACATTTTAAAACTAATTAAGTATAGAAATAATTACTTCTAAATTAAAAATCTATATTACCTGAACGCTATTTTCCATATTTATAATTTTCTTTTCAGAAAAAAATTTGTTCAAACGTGTAAAATTCATGTAACAATACACAATAAAATGCAAACTTCATGTAACAATGCACAATAAAATGCAAACAAATGGCGGAAATTAAAAATTACAAGTTATCCATTTCTTACGATTTTATTAATCTATGGTTCTATAACTATAGACCAAATTACTTGGACATATTTTGAGGTAGACCTGCAGAGGTAGTAAAGTCGATAGTTCTACATGGAGGAATACAATAGTCTAAAACATCTCGCAGTGAAAGCCCTTTTGGCGCAACTTTGTTGGATTGCAAGAGATACAAAATGACCGAATTTATTCTGTTTTTTTATATTATATTAATAAAATAAGGAAAATAAATCAAAATGTTAAAGGAATTATTAAATAAAATTATTTAATATTTATAATGACATAAATAATGCAATTTAAACATAACACCTAATTTTACAACAAAAATTAAAAAATTAAAAATGTAAATTATAAAATAAAAAAATATAAATATTTTCAACATATTGAAACAAGCAAATTGAATTAAAATATTTAAAAGTTATATAGTTAATTTTAGAAAATTATGTTCTTATTATTTTCAAAAGTTCCAATTAACGTTAGTCTTTAAAAAATATGTTTTAAAAATTATGCTTAAGATAGTAATAGATAAACATAAATTAAAAAGCTAGTTAGAAATGTACTAAATTATTTAGGTCAAATATATTTTAAATAATTATCTATTTAAGCACTATTTTAAAAAGTTAAACATAAATTAAAAAGTTAGATAGAAATATATTCAATTATTTAGATTGGGTATATATTAAAAGTAACTATTTATTTGAGTGCTATTTTAAAAAGTTATATAATAATAATATTAATACTAAATGAAAAAATTTATATCATAGAAAATAAATAAAATGGAGTAATTTAGAAAATAATTTGTTTAATTTTTTTATTTTACAATACTAAAGAAATATTTGATTTCATCTTCAATTTTGCTTCCTAATTTTTCTGAAAGCAATTGAAAAAAGCTTGTAATTATAGATAAATATAAAAGTTTAATTTTTGTATACCATATATTATTATATTATTTGCATAATAATATCCTCAGGTCAATCATATACAATATAAAATATTTTATAATTGATCCATAAAATATAATTTAAAAAAAAATTGATTGAAACACATAATCCATTTAAAATGTATTGGTCTTACATGCTTTTATTAATGAATACAACCTAAAGAATGAAAAATATAATAGGTTCTTAATCATTTATGTTGACTCTGGATATTATAATATAAAATTAATAATAACGTAACATGTTTTAATACACTGCAACTTCAATGCTTAAGAATTGTGATCTTTAAAATACAACAATTTTTAATCATGCTTTCAGAGAATAAAAATTTAAAAATTAATTAAATTATGAATTGTAATTATAAAAACATATTTTTTTTGGTAATAAATGATTATACAAAATAGTCCAACTATAATATATAAATGATCTGCAAGACTTACAAACATCTAGGCTCTTGTTTATTAATCTTGATCTTTTTAAATAATAATATATAACCTGACGATTATATTACAGGTTTTAATAAATTAACTTTTAGACCATGGAAAAATGTTGAAAAATTCAACAAACTGAAAAATATTATTTAATTACTATGTCTGGATTGATTCACAATTCATTTTTTGCTTAATATTATTTAGAAATATTACTGGTAGTTCAATTTAGTAGTTTATAATGCAAACTAATAGTAATATAAATTATAAAAATAGTATTTCTCTTGTTCTGTTAGTTTCTTCAACAGTAATTCTGAAATATTGATTCGAGCACCACCTACAATTTATATAAAATGTACTGTCTTTACTTTATAATCTTTATATAATTTTATTTTACAAGTTATTATTTATGTAAGAAATCAGACCCCTTTTTTTACTTTTAAATTCTGTGCAGTGCAGTTGTATTTGTTCACTACCAACTTTTTTAGGAAGACTTTAAATTTACATTATATGTTAATAAAGAAATTTTCCAGATTATTCTTCATGCCATAATTTTTTTCATTGGGGTCTTTCGTATCTGTAACATCAGTACAGTACTCATTCTTTTCAGAATTTCTGCATTTGTATTATGTTTTAATAAATAAATTGTAAAGTTATATAATTTACTTTTAATATGAAAGCTTATTAGGAATAATGTCTGACCGAAACAAAATTTTCAGCCAAAACCGAAACTTTTTTATACTTGTTTTACCTACTGCAGTTTAAACTTTGAGGTTTTTAAAAATAAAATAAAAATTTACCCAATTAATAATTATAATTAAACAATCTAATATTATAATTCAGGAACAACAGTCATTTCCATTTATTGACTGTTATTATTATAAAAGCAGGTCAGTTTTTATAAAATAACATAAACATTAAAAAGCAAATATTCTAAGAAGGTTATAATCCTTTTTTTTCACTACTTTACCAGAAACGTGTTTCATTTTTCTGTTAAAAGGAATTTTTGAAATTGAAACAAATCTTAAAGTATAAAAGATAAGCTAAATCTAGTGGGTTACATCATTTGTCTATATCCCTGAGACATTGTTTTGTTAAAATGTAACTGTCTTAATTAAGATGGTCGTTGTTTAATGAATTCAAATATGAAACGATGTTTCATCTTTAAAAGCACACAATAGAGTAAAATAAAGCATTACGGTCGAAGTTTTGGTTAAAGCCGAAGATTCGGGTAATATTTAGCCGAAATCAAAACTTGAACTGAAACCGAAATTTCGGCCGGACAAGTTTAATAGTGTAATATATTATTACAAAATATTTTTTCCAATATGCATTATTTGAATGCTATTGAAAAACAGCAATATTCAAAAAATCATACATATTTTAAATAAGAAGGTACAGGATTGTAATTGCTATGTTCTTTTTATAAACCATTTAAATATTTTATTCAAAATAGAAATGATTTAGATCGGAATACTTGTTTGGTAATGATTAATCAAATGGTTTGGTAACATAAAAAAATAACGCAGTCACTTCTGTACTTGATTCAATTTTTATATCATCATAAAAGTACTGTAATGTATTAACTGTTCCAGTAAAAGATATAATGTAAGTAAGACGGCATAGATTAGACTACAAAGGAATTTGTTAATTTCATTGAAATGATTGGAAAAAACGAGTACTAAAAAATAATCTAACGAAATGAAGCAAGAAATTTTAATTACATCTTATATTCCATTTATAGTTAGTTACTAGGGGAATGATCTCATTGCTCGTTTCATATTCTGCTCCTTCGGACTTTAAATTGTTTTACTTTGAAAATCTTCGAATTTTTTATTTAGAAATTCCATCAAACTAGCCATGTCCATTTAATTTTTAAGTATTTAGGGTCCCATATTTTTCCTATATTCTAGCGATTCTATTATTTAAAAAAGAGAATAATCCTCCAACTGCCATGTGTGTATTTTCTCAAATTTTGGTCTCTGAATATCAAAATTTTTCCAATTTTATATTTTTCCTGTATTCTGGAAACCTTAGTATGCAGGTTAAAAAGAAAATAAATATTGTAACTCATATAGAATTTTTTAAAAACTTATTTGATTTTCATTTTTTAAAATTTGGGCCCTTTAATTTTAAGTTAGAGGATTTTATAACTTTCTTATGATTTCATGAAGAAGATACGTCTGATTGAAAAAAAATTAACTCCCTAGATACTATGTAGTACAATTTTTTTCTTGCAGCTTTATAAGATAGATGAATAATAAATATTGAATGTAACACATAGTGGCTTTTTTTACACTTCTATAGATTTTTATTTTCATGTAAAAAGTGATTTTCATTGAAAATGCAATACAAAGAAAAAATAAACATTATAAATTACTTATTCTTCTATTATTAAATACTTTTCAATGACAATGTTTTTTCCTAGCTGATTTGTATCCTGATATGTTCATGAATGATTAAAACTTTTTATAGTAGGAATAGGAATCTTACAATTCTTACCTGTAAATTACAAACCACACTTAATGATTTCTTTATTTTCAACCTTTTAATTGAAATCGTGATATTAATGATCTGAATTTTGTAATAGGTGAAATACATTAGTAAAGCCTTGGCAAAGTAAGTAAATTCAAAGTAACTACAGTTGATTATAAAAAATCAATATTTATAAACAGAATGCTTTTATAACTGCTAGGTTTGTTAATTATTTATTTTTTAAATTGTAATCAATATTTAGTTACATATTAATGCTGTAAGTGGAAACACTATTAAATTTAAATGGCATAAAAACAAATTCTTTAAAGTGTGAAAACTACAATTATTTTTAATGTGCCAGGATTTGTATAAATCACAGAACACGTTTCTTAAAATATTTCAAGATTAAAATGGTCGCTTTCTGTAAAATGAACACTGCAAATGTTTGTTGATGGGTTGAATTTTCGACACCAAAAAAAAAAAAAAAAAGTTTTAGCAGACATACTTAATAGAGCTATATAATATCAAGACTTTAATTGTAAATTACAGCATTGATTTAATGTGTACAATTAAATCAATTTATAGAAAACACAATTAAAAAAAAAATGTAATTTTAACTTCATTAATAGCTTTATATAAAATTGATTGATTATTTCAAGTTTTTATCAAGTATAAATAATTTCAATAAATGATAAATTTAATAAATTTGTCCCACATTTCATTGTTTATTACAATTTAGTACATCATTTATTGAAATTATTCATACTTAATGAAATAATCAATTTTATATAAAGCTACATTAAACAATAATTGCTAACAAGCATATTAACTGGCTTGTACAAGTTTAGAAAGTTGATCAATTCATCAGCACAAATATAATAACACAATGCAAAGTACTGTTGCAAAGAGGTAAGTAGTTCAATAGAAAAGTAGAAAACTGAGTGTCTATTATTGTTGCTCTCAAAGAAACACCCATAATTCTTATATTTGTCATGATGTACCTGCAATGTTCATTTTAAATTTAAGCATACTGTTCTTCACAATTAAACTTTATATTACATAGAAAAATTTATTATTAAAAATTATTGTTCCATTTCCCCGTTTTGCATAAAATCTAATTTTGTTTTATTAACTACTCTGACAAAACTATTCTGAAGCAAAGTAAAGATGTTAAACATCTCTATAACTAGTACTAGTTGACTGAGCATTTTAATTACTATTACATTATAAATAGTATACACATTAATATTAATGGTTATTAATTTTATTTATGCTCAGTTTGATGCCCAATCATTTTACTACCTTAGGTAAATGTGATGTACAACCAATTTGTTTACAAATTATAAATTTAGTATATAACTGTTTATAATAGTTTGAAATAAATAAAACCACAACATTCATGGCAATAATATTGTTTTCATTGTCCATAAATTTGTAGCTGAATAAAACATAGTAAATTATAAACATTAAGAAAAGTAGAAACAATCATTAATAAACCATCAATTTTGAGCTCTAAATAACTTTTTAACTGACAGAAATAAATAAAACCACAATATTCATGGAAACAATGTAGCCTTCATTGTCCATGAATTCACAGTCAATTTACATACAAGAAATAATAAAAGAAAAAGCAACAAATTATTAATAAATTATCATTATTTTACATATATCTGGTAGGCAAGAATGTTTATAGTTCAAAAAATAAATAATAAAAATACAAAAATGATAACTATTGTATGAAAAATTATCAAAAAAATAAATTGTTTACAGTAGTACTAAGTACTTTTGTAATACTTCCATCTTAACTAAAATATATATCTAATTGTTCACAACTTCTGTACAAGTAAACTCAAATGGAAAGTAATTAGTAATCAATAAATAATAATATAAATTTTGTAAGAGAATATAGAATTTTTTTTTGTAAAAAAAAAAAAAGAAAGAAAAATTATATTAAAATGTTTCAGAATAATGAACTTCATATTTGTGGTACAAAAGTCTGTTACTTTGGAATATTTTAGTATAACATAATTTATATAAATATATACATATTTTTTTTATGCTATGAATATGAAGCTTATTACTATGAAACACAACAGTCTGATGATTTTTTTCCTTCATATATATAGCATATTCATAGATACTGCATTTGGGATTATAATGACATGGTAACCCTCAAAGGGCTGCTCTAAAAGCATTAAAATTACAATAAATAAAATTGATGGATATGACTAGTTACAAAATAAATAAATAAAATAAAAATAACAATAAAAGCAATAATATTAATAACTAAAAATAAATAGTACAATGAAAATATGAACAATAGAAGGTAGGAACTCAGTTTATCTGTCAACTGTGT
Organism: Icerya purchasi; assembly: GCA_039619475.1. NCBI lineage: Eukaryota > Metazoa > Arthropoda > Insecta > Hemiptera > Monophlebidae > Icerya > Icerya purchasi. Next base: position 141,307,162 of record CM077116.1, read on the forward strand.
CAGGGCACCACTGTGAAAACTGCTAAACATTGCACATCCTAGAAAAAAAAAAAAATATAATCACAGTTAGCCTTTATTTAACCTATAAAGGCTCAATTATTTATATATAAAGCATTTATTATTGAATATTTAAAAATGTGTATATATATTTCTTAAAAATTTGAAATGAGGTATAAACTTTAAAGTTGTAAACATTAATAAAAACGTTATAGCATAATATTTTATCAAGTATACACACACAAAACAATAAAAAAAGGAATGCCACTTTGTTATTTCTACCTGTAATGTTATAAATAACAACCAAATTAAGATTTAATTCATGAGCATCTCAATCTTGGACCTCACATTTATTTACATTCTCTTTTACCCACAAAGCAACACTTGTATAGTTATCATTATGTAACCCATAACCATTCATTAACTTTGGCCACTGTACTACTTTACACCCATCTTGTCTATCAGTCAGGTTTATTCTTTTCAACTATTTTGCATATAATTTTCACATATTGTCTACTATTTTTTGTACAGTACTCCCATTTACAATTGATCTATAACCATCTATATATATATATATATATTTAATTTGAATGCATATCAACTATTATACTATCATTATTAAATAAAAATTTTAAAATATTTTCTATAATTTTTTTTTTTTACTATTTTTGGAAAGATTTACTTACAAAATAAAAATTTACTACATATTTTTTTCTTATCTTCTTGTCCTATTGACATATGATTCCACTCCTCTCCATGTACTAGTGCATTGATACATCTTCTACAGTAACTCTAGTATCTGAAATTGTAGTCAGTAAATTGCCTGGACACTGTGCACCTATTTAAAATAATTTTCATTATTAAAAATCTACCTTGTATTTATTTATTGCAAAAAAGAGAAACAAATTACAAAACAATATAAAAATGTTCAAACCAATTAAAACTTTTAAACTACTCACCAATTCTGCATGCGCCTTTCCTGAGTGATGTTCAATGTTATTGTATCTTTCTTTGCAACTAACCAGTATTATATATGCATAATTTTTTGGTATTCATTTCAAATAGTATTTTTCTATCTGGTGTGTTACTTCTTCAATCTTCCATTTTACAAATTCTGAAATATTGATGAAACATTTACTATCAGCTAGAGTTATTCTTTCTTTTATTTACTTAATATTGAGAATAGAAGTTAAAACATTTAATGAGACTATTAAAATTTAAACATTCATTTCTTTTTATTTAAATTAATTTTAAAATTAAATGAGAATTTTATATTTTTACTTAGATTTGAAATTTTACATTTAACAACACAATCCTGTTTGATTATCACTTGCACCAATTTATTTGAAAACAGCTATATTCATACATTTTGTTTTCCTTCATTATATCTCATGTATCTATAATAATTCATTTCATTTAATTTTAAGTACATAAATAATAAAATCATGCTTTCTAAATGATGTTGGTAATTTCTTATTTTTTTATTACTAATCATTTTAAAAACTTATAACATACAACTTCAGAACTGATTCACTTGTAAAATTAAACATTTGAATATGTACATTATATTCTTTTAACATATGTGATGTATATATGTACTATGTATTACAAATGATGTTACAGCTGCCCAGGTCATCCAAAGTTATTTTTAAGAAACAGCATTTATAAGTTTTGATGCATTTTTATTGAAATAACAACAATATTTTTAGTACCTTTAAGGTTACTATTAAATATAATAATTAAAATATGTGAAAATAATTTCAAAACAATTTTTTTTATATCTGTAATAACTATAATGACGAACTGATTTTTGAAAACATATTTCTTAAAATCTCTATCTCTCATAAATACATCTAAGTAATTGCAATAATAAAAGAATAATTGTTATTCATTCGCAATAACCAATTTCAATCAATATTACACACATATTTTTCTTAAATGTAGCAATTTCATTATATAAAATATAATTTTCAAACGTTTAGAATGTATATTTCCAACCTGTTTGATATTTAAAATGGTGCACTTGCATTTTCATGTCATGCTTCTTGAGCTAAATAAGCATATCTCTTATTAAATTTTAATCTGCATTTCCCAGATACCATATATCCTACTTCCAGTTTATTCTGTTGTTAGTTTTTCTGTTTTCTAAAACTAAAGATGCAGAAGTTTATTTTTAAATGTGAAATAAAAAATCATCTTTTAATAAGTTTAATTAAATACGTTAAATATTTCACTACAATGAATGTATTTAAAATTGCAATCATTTGGGCATACAGTTAAACAATTTTCAAAAAAAGCTTAAATTTTTATAAATCAATAAAAATATTTTTTTCAGTTTCAGTACTTATTTTTGTACAACCTATGTTAAGGATTTACTACATATTTTTACAACAATTTAGAAAACACTGGAAAACATAATCATAAAAAGAAAGTTAATAAATTATAATTCCTTGTAAATATCTGTTCCCTTTTGAAGTTTAAAAATGTTTCCCAATACACAACTTCCACCAGAATTTTGTCCGCAAAAATAACATTAGATCAAAACCCTGAATTAATAATTATAATAATTTCCTTATTAATTAAAAAAAGACATAGTTTTTAAAATTACGATATAAAACATTTGATAAATATGTGAACAAATCGTATTATTGCGTTGTATTATTACAGGTTTTTAACCAAAAACAATTAGTAAATATAAAAATATTAAGTTAAACACATTTTATGCCATAATGAAGTAAATTCTAAGTGATTAGCAGCTTCTAAAATTATTATTTAAAACAAATGCAAACGTGTACTAACTTTTTTGAATCTGCAGGGTGAACTAATATCACATGCTCTTTCAAACTCCGTTTGTAACAAAACGATTTCTGATGACACATTACAAACATATTTAACTACACAGACCAAAAATGCTAATTTAAAAATAAATTGAAGACAAAAATTTGGTAAAAAACAAAGAAACACACTAGCTAAATTTGACGAAAACACAAAGAACAAAGAACGCATACCACCGCCAAAATCACAATGATTGTATCCTGCAGAAACGAAAAAAAAAATCTAAAATCCAAAATCCAACTCATAGAAAATGCACAAGAAATGTATTACTGATTATATTGGTCTTCAACAAATACAATAAAAAATCTAACGTATAGAAATGTAATACTGGCTGAATTGGTCTTTTACAGATACAACAAAGTTGCGCCAAAAGGGCTTTCACTGCGAGATGTTTTAGATGTTTCTTGGAGGAATCTTCCTAGTTTTAAACAACACTGATTTTGCTCCCGAATTTTATGGTATTTCTAGATAGAGCAGTAAACCAGTGTTCTTCGAAGATGATTGAATCGATTGCCGTCTTTTCGACGGAATCATAAATCAATTCTTCGATTAATGAAAATTACTTTCGCAGAATTTCCAGAAATTTACATCTACGCGCCAATTTGAATTTTCCATTTTGATATTTTAGCGTTTGTTGTTTCGCCATTTTGATCTTTTATCGTGTTACATCATTTTCTGTTTTTGTCACAGCGTTCGGGAATAATGTTTTATTAAATTCATGTTTTTATTGTTTTAATTTATTCCATTGTTAATTTTATTTATTTTTTCTTCTGCACGCTCGTCAATTCCTTTGACCGTTTTCGTTTCTTTTATTATATTACGACTTTTAATGGGTTGATATTTTTGTAGTTTCAATTTCTTATTCTGTACATTTTTTTATCAAGTTTTTTAGTGTTGATTGTTTATTAAACGGAGCGCCCTGAATGCGGCGTAAAGTACTTAAAGAGCAACTTGAAGCGACACAAACGAAAACATCATGGTAATATCAAAATTTTATGTTATAAATTTGTTGTAATTAGTTTCATTTTCAATTTGTTCATTTAAAGTTAAATTTAAGCAAATAAAAATAATCATATGTGAACTTATTTCTGTCGTTCCAAATATGTGTACTTCACATAATAATGTAATTTTAAAAATTTCTGATGCACCGGTCAGTTTACTTTTTCTTTTAAATTGAATACTGATACTGCACTTTAATGGTGCATTTTTACGAACTTATCCGGAAAAGTTTGAAAGTGCACTTTTACAGAAGAAGCTGTCAGTAATATATTTTGTTTCTGTCATTTAAACGTAAATGATAATTATTATCTTACCTATAAATAATGATATCTAGTTTAAAACTGTCTGGTCTCTTATTCTTTACTATTCTTTTTTGCGTTTTAATGCAACTACATTTTTGTTTTGCTGAAAAAAAATTAAACAGTAGAAAGCCGCATTATTTAGAAATGTTTTTTCCGAATTGAAAACTTGTTTTTTTTGTTATCTTTAAAAAATGACAGTTCTCTAACTATCCATAATTAAACAGCAATAGGAAATTATCAGAGGTATCTGTAAACTATTTTAATTAGCAATATAATAAATCCTTCAATGAATTTGTTTTATGTTTACATTTGAGTAGTTGTATAATAAATTTTTTATATACTTCTTAATCTATTAATTAAAAATACTTTATAATATGAAACTAGAAAACCTTGTTTACAAATATGTGCCCGTGAAACAAGCTTTATAATAAATTACTTACGAATTACAAAAATGAAATCGTCGTTTAATCATATATTTTAATTTGTTTATGTTGCTATTAGTAGCAGTATTTATGAGATTCTTTAAATATACAGTTCTTTGAAAAATACATTAAGTGTTATGTTAGGTAATATATTTATATTAAGTATACCTTTTTTTTTGAAAAATATTTAACTTTATGCCTAAATGATGACAATTTTAAATACGTTTATTGCAGCGAATTGTTTAATAGATAATTTAATTTGACATGATACTAAAAGATGATTTTTTTATTTCATGTTTACAGATAAACTTTTGCGTTTTTGGTAAATAAACAATAGAATTAAACCAAAAAGGGGCGTATGCAAGAAATACAGCTTAAAGTTTAATAAAAGATGTGCTTATTTAACCCATGTGAGGAAGAAACATGACGTAAATGCAAGTGCATTATTTTAATTATGAAACAGGTTGGAAATATATATTCTAAGCGTTTAAAAATTATATATTATGTGTTGCAATGATTGCAGTTTAAGAAAAATGTATATGTATGTTTATTAATGAAATTGACTATTAAAAAATGAATAAATGAATATTAAAATGTAATTCGAATAATCTAGAAAGTCGAAATGTATACAGTTTTATTTTTATGGGGATAAAAAGTTATGAGAAAAATTAACGTTGCATTTAGAATATCAATATAAAAGTTTCAATTAATAATAAAATACTTTTAAGTCCAATAATGAAATTTAGCTAATAGAAAGTTGAATGAGCAGTTTTAAGAATAATATTGAAGTAAAAATTACCGGTTGTTTTTTAATTGTGACAAATGTGTTCATTTCTACTGCAGGAAAAATAAATTCGGAGTTTAATTTTTTTCTTTAATGTTTATTTGTTAAATATTACAGTACTGCACTTTTTGCATAATACCGTAATAAGATAATGTTTTCGTATTAATTTAAAAAGTACATACTAAAAAAGAAGCAAATATATAAATAAATGCTCTATTAATTGTTTAGAATTCTTAAAGTGGAAAACCAAAATGGAATCAAAACACAGTTAAATATCATCTTCCGCAATTTATGGCAGAAGGAATGAAATCAAGAAATTATATATTTGTAACCACATATATCATCTGCAAATGAAAATACGAAAATATCGTGTAGCAAATAGAAAAGGTTCTGGTAGAGTTGGTAAGTGGTATTTATGCATTTATATATTTATACAGTAAAATGTTATGAACATACTAAAAACTTTTTAAAGTAGTACTTCAAAGGTAAATAGAAGCATGAAATTTAAAAATAATCATAAAGTGTGTAGAAATGAAGTAAAGTTTCTGTGTAATAAACAATATGTTAAAACTCTTTCCTTACTGGTATTGAAATAAAATAAAAAATTTGAATATTTAACATTATTAAAAGACGAAAAGGTATTGCATGTTTATTGTAATAGAAATTGTAAGATAGTATCAGTTATTGAGGGTTAGTGGAGAAGTAAATGTCAATTGAAGACACATAAAAACATTGACTGAATGATTGTATAGTGTAGTATGTAGTAAATGTAATTTTTATATCATTTTTTCAAAATAATTTTTTACGCAATAATTGTTTTTGAAATTTTGAATTTTGTTTGTTTAATTTTGTTTTTATTAGTTTTATTTTCTTTAATAAAAAATCCCGTTCTAAATATATTTATAGATGATATACATTGTTAAAAGTCAATAACTTTTTTAAAATTGGATGTTGAACCTATATAGGTTAAATAATGTTTGGCCAGAAACTACAACTATATTTTTTTTTTTTTTTTCAGGTCTTATGGAGCTCATCAGTGTCCCGATACTGCAAACTAAGTTGCTTTATGTTAACATCACGGATCGTATTTTTATTATTTCTTTTTATTATTGTCTTTAATTATTAATAATTTTTGAATTAAGTTTATTTTGAAACTGCCCTCTTCAGGGCTAATTGCAATAGCACTAAGACTTTTTCTAGCCAAAGGATTTTCATTAGGTTACAATTACTCTATAGAGCATAAATAGTGAATTTTTAAATTTATGACGCAGTATTTAAAATATGTGTGATCTGCCCTATAAAATCGGTCTTATTATGTTGAACATAGTGAGATATATCTCTCCATAATTTCATCAGTTATTCTTATTCTTTGTATTTTAGCCGTCTTGCTGAAATTTTCATGTTTTGTTTTAATTTATTATTACTTCCATTATTTTTTAGGATTCCGTACATAATATGGAATCCTAATAAAATGGTTCAGAAAAGACAAAAATATATAAAAATCAATAACTCACGAACGGTTTTCAAAATTGGATCATAAAATTCTCGAATTGGATCAAATTATAAAAATTACAATGCTTGTTAATATAAATGATCATTATTTATTTTTTATAAATTCCACAATAAATTTTATCCCTTGCATTCTACATTATTTATCACAAATACAATCATATTACTATTTTTTGTTTGTTGTACTTTGCTTATATTACTATTCTGCTATAAAAAAGTAGAACATACAAATATGATTAATATTAAATTCTTTAAATGGGTACCTCAAGAGTAAATTTGTGGTTCGTCCAATTTATAATTACAAGTATTCTGAATATGTTGAATAGATTTTATAAATTTAATACTATACTTAAATTGTTATGTATGGAAATTATTTCAAATGCTTCCTATGTAATTAACATTTACGCCTGATGTATACAATGTGTGCTTTAAGAAGTGTTATGAAGATATATTTTCAAAAAAAAAAAAAAAAAATATAATAGTATACTGAGAAGTAATTCAATTCTGCTAAAAAAATGTATTAGTTTTTGACTAGTTTCTCAAATAGATTAACTCTTCCATCAATATAGATACGCCTTTTATTGAAGTTAACTGTAAACTGCAATACAAATTTCTCAAAAAATTAGTAAATAATATTGCAGCATTCAGGCAGCATATTTTCTTTGGAAATTGCAAAAAGGGATTAAACTATTGATACGAAGAGATATCTTATGGTAATTACAATTTCTATAAAATTTTAAACCAATTAATAGTAAACAAGATTCCCTATTAAATTTCATTCTTCCTGTTATATTTTTATTTTGAGGGGGAAAAATTTCAATCGCGTCGTACATCAAAAATATAGCTGATATTATTTTAAAATTTAAACGTGTTTTGAATTTAATGTAATGCAAATGTAATTTATTGTAATTCTTGAACATAAAATTCGATACATTTTATTTAACTGACATTTCTTTCAAAAATTGGTTCTTTTGTTTGATACTTGATTATTTGCTTCCATTATACAATACCTTCCCAAACTTAAATGCAGAAAATAAATTGAAGTATACAAAATAATTTCAAATTTTAAAATTCAGGAACAGATGCAGTTACTAAAATTTATATTTTATTACTGGTTTTCTGCGTCAATATTTTCAGTTGTTTAGGTGAAAATGAATCAATCTGATATAATTACAGTTAAAACACTTTGCAGGAATAATAGTATATTCATTATTTTAAAATAATTTATTCATATTTTTATCAAAAACGTGACGGCGATTCCTTAAAAAGTTTTTTAGAGCAATTATTTCTTATTTACAGGAAGAAACAATTTCTATTTATTCCGCAATCAGTGGAGAACTGATCGTTCTTAGTAACTACCAAATAATTCATGGAACATAAAAAGCGAAATTCTACACATTTTCAACAATGTAAAAATAAAGAAAAGTTTATTTTAGTATTGAAAAGTAATTAACATTAATTATGATTCTAATGAAGGGAGCCGTAATCCAGGTAGTGTATATTTGTAACCATAAGTAAGAAGAAAATACTCGTGAGCAAAATTAAATCATTTTTCTAATATGTTATGCAGTAAAAGCAGAAAATATAAAAAGTATTAAATGTTCGTTAAATGAATTTATAATGTGAAATATTTTTTCATATAAATGACTGAAAGCAATATTTAATATAAAGTCAGAAAGATTGCTAACATTCAGAGATGGTGGAATTGGTACGTCTTTATATATACTAACAAAATCCATTATCAAAAAACTTAAACTGTCTAAAGCCCAAGAGTATGACGGAATAAGGATAAGAAATACAATCATGCACTTAAAAATGTTAATTCCACTATAAACAAAAATGATTATTTACTTTTGGAAAAAAGAAATATTTCTGCCAAAAAGCTAGAAATTGATATAGTAAAGCCAATTTTCCGAAGTGAAAATCGAAAATAGTGTGAGAATTACAGACTAATTACATTAATCAGTTACAGCAAAAGTAATTAAGCGATACATAAATAAATATTTGAAAAATTATTTAGAGGGAAATTAATTAGTATATAATGATCAAGTTTTAGAAAGAGAATCAATGATAATACTATTAAGAACAATTATGTGGTATATTAATATAGGACTAGAAGTGGGTAATCAGTTTTTGTTAGTTTTTTTAGATCTTACCAAGAGTTTTGACTTAATTGATCAAGAAATATTAATTCAGGATATGAGAAAAATGAGTGTAAATTGGAAGTCTTAAAATAGTTCAGTAGTTATGTAAGGGAAAGAAAATTTTTAATAAAGCGAAAACGAATATAGTAAGGAATCAATGAATTATGAAATAGGGCAAGGGGTGATATTGGCATCGGTACTAGTTTTAATATATATTAATTCATTACATAAATATGTAAGGAACTATAAATCTGAAGTTTATACAGATGATATTATATTGGTTGTTAAGCATTCTAGCAAAGAAAATGCGGAAAATTTGCTACAAGAAGACCTAAATAATGTGTGTAAATGGTCACATGACAAAAAATTACTAATTAATATCAAAACAAAAGAAGTACTATGCATAAAAACATTAAGCAGATTTAGGACATTTATTCCTAAAATATTACTATGTAATACAAGGTATCTATATAGTAAAAAAACATACAGTTGTAAAAATTTTTAAAATGTTAGTAATTTAAAATATCTCCTATTAATATTAAATAAAGCTCAACATGAACAGACCAAACTGAACTATTCCAACAGTATGCGTATTAAAATAATGCATCATATACAAAAACATAAAATTATATTTTAAAACACTAATAATGTCTAAAATTAAAAATAACATTAAAATTTGGAAAGTGGTAAAAATAACAAAAACTAACAACTTGCAAAAGAAATGTTTAAAAGTAGTGTTATCACCCAATATTAATTTGCAGAACAAGAATAATAACTTCAAAAATTTTATTATGATAAATTACTGACAGCTGAAAGTGAAGATTGAAAATTACGAACTATAAAAAAACGTACAGAATACTTGATATACATACATGATCTAGAGTGATTATAAATGAAATAGACAATACAGTAGAAGAAATATTAATAAAATTAATTAGAAATATACCAAAGGAAATTCAAGATGGAAAAAACCTGAACATACAGAAAAATAATAAAAATTTAGTTGATATCGTAGAGCAAATATTAACAGAATTAACGACAAAAAGAGTTATAATAAAAAATCTCTTGCATTTTTTGTTTTGTTTTATTCTTTACTTATTTATTTTTCATACTTTCTTTAATTTGTTTTTGTTTATAATACTACATAGGTCGTTATAAAACGTTATATTAAGCTCAGATTTAGGTTCCCAGTGGCAAAATGGTTGAATTAGTAGCTAAAACAAAATGTTATATACTGTGGTTGTAATTTATAACAACTTAAGATTATTGTAATCAGGACCGGATTATAGCCAAATACCGCTGTGGGTTCAGTAATTTCTACCGCCCTTGGAATAATTTATAAATTAACTAATAAAAATGATAATCGAGTAACTGAAGTAAGAAAGGACATAGAAGTTAAAAATTAATTTTCAATTAAAAGTTAAAAAGGGTTTCAATTAAAAAATTTCACACATTTTTAAAACATACTTAAATTTTATTATAATTCTATATGTACATTATTCTTTCATGTGTCAATTAAAGTTTACATTTTTTACAATGCAATTTTAAAGATGCAAATTCATTTATTATATCATCAAAGTTTAAATTCTTTACCAACTGTTCTTCAATAAATAAAACAGATAGATCATTAACTCTTTTGGTGAGACATTGTTGATCTGAAAAAATTTTTAATTCTTTTCATTTCAGGAAAGGAGCGTTCTGCTGAGCAAATTGTATTTAGCGTTAATCTTTCTTTGTGCTTTTTCCCATCATATTATCACGTTATTGTAATTGTGTTTTTTGTACTGTTGTTAGAGTTGGTTTTTCCAGTTACATTGAGTTTTTACTTTTGTTTGTTAAACGATCACAAAAATTAAATAAAGTGTACATTTATTCTTAATGTATTATTTTCGCCGTTAGCGTGTTTATTCATCAGATTCTGTATTCAGAATAATTTCAAAAGGTTATGGGCCCAACACGCTTCCCGCAGTGCCCCAGTGCCACACTACTTTGAGTACCTTTCATCGTTTGGTACGACAAGAAATAATATAAATAATTCTTCGAAAAATCTTTTAACTTTTGTCGTATCAATGAGATACCGCTACTATATTTGTGAATTTTCAGTTTTTCTTCCAGTCTTGTTTGACCTCTTATCATTCCGACCAGCCATTGTGCACACTTCAAGAATTTCGTTTAACTGCTAATATTATAAGCGTTTTGCCTAATAATAATGCACGTTCCGATTTACACTTCGTTAATTTTAAATTCATTTCTCGATTCCCCTGCTTACATGTCATTTGTCTCTATAATCATTTGGAAATTTTACCTAAATCAATATATTCCTATTTTAACTTTTCTGTACATTAATGCAAGTTAAAAAATGATTTTATCACATTCCTCTCCTACCCTGCTATGACCAAAAACGCCATAATATGTAACAATATTTTGGAAATTTTACGTATTTTTCAAAAGAAAAAACATTTTAATCTCATGCAAATTTGCCGCTGTGGGCTGTAGCCCATTTAAGTCCGTGGTGTAAATCCATGACTGATCGTTATAGTAGTCTTTATTTAAGATGTAATGTTAACAAACCACAAACGAGCTTATGTAGAATGGAACTTGTATTATTTTTTTAAAGAAAAGGTATTTTATGCAGTATTGGAAAATAACTCACTAACCCTTAATTGTTTAAGATTAATACCTACAGTAATAAATACACTATGACAGTAGAAATTTAGAAAATTGTTTAGTTAATTCATGGATAGTAATGATTAAATAAAAATTTTAACTTTAATTGCTTGAGTCCATTTTTGATATCAACTTGTATAAAATATTTTTAATTTAACTAATGTGTTAATGCAATTAGAATAAATTCAGAAAAACTTTTTCTGTCATAATATTCACTTCATTACGAATAAATTAAATATTTAAATATTGGTCTTCCGTTATGCATAAATGGAAAATAAGAAATATTCCATATTTACATAATAATATACAATTATATCAGTGTTTTGTTTTTCCATTTTGAATAGTGTAAAACCGAATGAAATTATTCTAAGCAGATGTTCGTTCTAAAATTAAACTATATTTTATTATTGGTTTATTGTAAATGTAACTATGTTTATTATAAACAATTAATATACCGATATATAACTGACAGCGATATAAGTATTGTGAAGCATGTGAAAGCAAAATAATTCTAAAATTTGTAATTTTACTTAAATCGTTTTATAAAAATTTTGAGACAAAACATTATAAACCATTTTAAATATTACAGTATATAAAATATATTAAACGTTTCGGAATTTTGTACTATAATTTTAAAAATATGTAATAAAAATAAATATTTAAAAACAAAAAAAAATAAAATAAAAAGAGGTACTTAGATATAACACCTAGATAATATTATTATTACCTATAAATAAAAAAAAAATGTTTATATTACTTAAAATGTGATTTACAAAAATTATTAATTTATTTGAATTTAACATTTGATTCTAAATCTCATTGTAGATCGCGATTAGACGCTTTCTAAAATAGTCATACAAAAATAAAAAAATATTAAAAGTAATAATCAAATTTTGGTATTTATTATATTATAGAGAATAAAAAATATTTTTTACAACATTTCAAATGATATTTAGAAGTATTTTAAATTTATTTATGGTTTTTCTTTAATGTAATGCTGGCTCAATTTTGCTACTACAAATACCATAAAATTCGGGAGCAAAATTCCAGAGCACTTGCGATATATTTTAAGTTATTGTGTACAAAATCTTAGCCAGTTTAGTTAAATGATTTAGACGAGTGTGTATGCGAACCGGTAATTAGGAATAGTATTTTTCATCTTCGCCTCATAACTTATTAACCACAATTTATTTTATTGGTAGAATGAATGAAATTTATTAGTTTTTATCTTGCGAAATGTACCTCGTTATAATTGGTGTTTGAGACATAATTTATTATTTCATTTTTTCGGGGTTAATGCTGTTGTTAGTCAGAAGTTAAGTTCACGATTGGATGATTACTATTTCGGATTTTTTAAAATCGACGATTAATTTTCATATAGACTATCGCCAAGAGCTTTTGATTTATGTGAGTACTGATCATCTTATTATTTTATTCGTGAAGAACTAGTATTTGAATTTTATACGTCTATTTTAGGGTACTGATTCATAGTTCTTTTTCTTAACGATACATTAAATTTATAGTTTAAATCTAAATAATAAAAATGATTACGAATGTTTCATTATCGTTAATCAAAACTTCAATCATATTTGTCAATGTGACATATCTTAAATGAACCGTTTGCAAAACTCATTTCTAAAGTTAATTAGGAAGCCATTTTAAATATTACAAATTCAGATGATAAAATTTCAACAGTTATTTCTAAATCGGAACACCAAACTTATGCGAATTATTAAACCTGGTTCTGGTAAATTTTTACATTTAAGGCTTGCTGTTTAAGGAATGTTAAATATAGTTTTTGTATTGAGAAAATTTATTATAATACACTTGGATACAGCGTTTTTCGTTTGAGTTGGGCGTAATCATAATATTCGAAAAAAGTGGTCGATGAAAAATATTTTTCGTTAACTGAGAAAGTTTTTTAAAATATCTTTTATTCGCTGCAATGTTTTTTTCTCTATTAGGAGTTGTTAATGTCTGAATATTTCGTCGCGTTTTATGTTATTAAATTTCTTTATTTACTTAATGTACGTTATTAGTTGTTCTTTGATTGGTTTAATTTACATTATTATTAGTTATTTGTTTCAGTTAACGTATTATTAGTTAAAAGTGAGGTTACGTGACATGCAACACAGTGGTTAAAATGTCATCTAAATCAGTAGACCACTTACAGTGACAGATTTTTTTTACAGTTTCGTGTTTTATTAGATCGTACATTTAGCTGAATTGATATTTAGTGAGTTAGAGGTATTTTTTGAAAAATTCCTGTTAATTTTGGATTAACTTATGAAATTCATTACAGTCATTCTTTGAATATAAATACTTTCATAAATTCTTTCCCTTTTTTGTTAATTTTTGAAATTAACTAATTTTCCATTTTTTTGTGCAATTCTAATAAACGTCTTTTTGTAGATATTTTTATAAAAAAATCTTGCTTGATAATTTAGCTGTATAAAATAAACTAAAATGTTTACAATACCGAAGATCTTAATTGAATATTGAATAAAGTAAAACCACAAAAATTTTATTATTTCATATACATATATTTTATTAATTAAAGGTTGAATAGCAATAAACCATCATTTTCTTTGATAACGAATTCGTTATAGTGGACAGTGAAAAAAAACAAATTAACATTTATTGCTTCAGTTATATTGGGAAATAAAAAGCCGTCAGATTTTTTAACATTCAGTTATTTAAGACATTAGTTTATGAATCCTGTGTTGAACTACTTATTGGGTCAATTACTACTACACTCTTTACAATAGAAAAATTACAGGGAAGGTAGACTATATGTATATAAAAAAATGTTTATCTAAATGTACCATGAATATAAATATAGTAGATAAGGTGGATAGAAGTTTTAATAGGCCATCATGACACACGTTTTCGTATAATCTTCAAGAAACCCAAACAGAAAACTTAATGGAATAACGAATAAAAATTTGAGTGATGTTGATTTAACTTATTTTTCTTCCAATGCTGATGCCGTTGTTGCTGCTGCACTTCAATCGATATTGCTACTTTCTCAAAAAGAAGTTCAAATCGTTCAAGTTCAATCCGCTACTGCTTTACATACAATCTGAACAAATATTTTCCTAACTTAATAAAGCCTTAATGGCGCACGTAATACCAGTTTCAATTATTTCAATCACAGAGTGGAGTATACACTTCGTGAAGATGGTATTTACTGTCTAAATTTAATACTACCAATTCTTTACTAGTGTAGCTGTAACTTTCCTTTGTAAAACATTGTGTATCTTAGAGCAGCTTTCTTTTTCTCTCGTTCCATTTTTTCAATATTAACTATTACACTGTTTGTTTTTAACAACAACAACAACCAATTTCACTTACAGCGTGAGTGAAAATTATTGAAAAATTTTTTGTAAGAAAATTTATATACTTTTTTTACATTTGGAGAATATCGTAGCTGGTGCTCTTATCGTGTATAATTAGCACATACATAGTTGTATTAGAAGGTATGTTTTTAGACATTCTAAAGTCTATATGAATCTGAAGCGGACTATTATTGAATAATATCTCATTTTGGAATACACACAGTATTACAAAAAGTGTTTAACGAGATCAAAAGTCGTCTGCACCTGTGAGTACAAGACTAGGTCGTAGATATGAAACCACCGAAACTCTTGCAAACATCAAAACTGCAATAATGTAAGGGCGTGCCATCTGTTATCAGTAAAAATAACACACATGTTCCTTCCTTATCGACAGCGCGGTCAGCTGATGCTTCTTCATCGGAATCGTCTTTTATGCCGAATAACTCTAATAACAGCGATTTGGGTAATAATGTCCAATTACTTACTACCAACATTAACAACAAAAATTCTCCGCAAACTAATTGCTCGCCTGCTAAGATCGGAAATAAAGATAAAACGTCCTCCATCGGAACGCATGAACACGGTAATACAATAAATGACGTAAATGTTTCTTCATCTCCATCTCCGTTACAAATATCTCTGTCAAGGAATGATAGCCAATGGAAAATAGTGTCAA
This sequence comes from Icerya purchasi, assembly GCA_039619475.1. NCBI lineage: Eukaryota > Metazoa > Arthropoda > Insecta > Hemiptera > Monophlebidae > Icerya > Icerya purchasi. The sequence continues at coordinate 141,322,835 of CM077116.1, forward strand.
ACAAAAGAAGGCCGCATTATTCACCTACCACCTCATCAGATGATGCACCGCTTAGCGAAGACGTAATATTTACTAATTTTCAAGTATCGAAAATACCGAAGAATAGTAAACTGAAGAATTAATGCAATTGGATAATAACCATACTCATACTAAAGACAATGATAAGTCCTCTGTAAATATCAATAAAAATACTCGTAAACTTAATCGTGATTTTTTAAAAATCAGAAACTCTAAACTTCCACCAATAATGGTTAAAAACATTTTAAACTTCAATACTTTCAGAATTTTCTTCTAAGTATTCCAAATTTTCCTTGAAATCTACGTTGACAGGAATCACTATTAACTCAGAAAATCCAACTAGTTATAGAAATATCACAAAAGCACTTTTTTAAGCTCTCTGCCTCTGGTCGTGTTTAATCTGGATCTCCAGTAAGTGTTTTTGGCGTTGTAATCTCTACCAATTATATACATATATGTATTACCTAGAGTGCTTAGGAAACTTAAATTGTTCTGCGATATTTTATATTTAGGTGGGCAATACACTGCAGACATAACTGTGTTTCTATTTGCACATTGTACTTTTATTCTGTTGCCTGTAGATAGTTTTTTTGGAATTCATTAATTTCAAAGTTCTTAATGTTATTTTTAATTGATATCGCCGCTCCTCCGTGGGCCCTACCATCGGGATGTGGAGTACATTGTAGCCTTTGATATGAAAATAGTTTGCATTTGTAAGATGGTTCTACGACGCTAGTAGTATATCAATTTTTTCCCGGTTTAAATATAATTCAATTTCATATTTATGTTGCATTACACCATTGGCGTTCCAAGTCACTATTTTTAACGAGGTCATTTTTTATTTATTAGAGCAGTCTTAACGGTTTGTATCAGTCCATTTATCGTATTATTTTGTTGATTTAACATGTGGATAAACAAGTCTTTAATTTCTTTTACAAATTTGCTCATAACCATCTTAATATTAGTTATATTATTAACTTGATAATTATGATTGAGATTATCATTTGCTGTATTTCCGCGTACTACTGCGCGTAACTAGCTGTTGGAATATTTGATTTTAAGTTTATTAGTTGTTTATTAGTTTGCATATTTTCTCTTGCATTAATTACAATCTCTTTGTTTGTTTGTTTTTGTGCTAGTATATTAATTTGTTTTGTATTTTATGCATTAAATGCTTTGTTTCTCCTATTTAGGATTTCTTGATGAACAGTGCATCCTTTATAGTTTGCGGTATGGTTTCCTTTGCAGAGAGCACACGACGTTTCTGTCTTTTCATCCTTGTCACATTTAGACATTTTATGTATCTCTTCACATTTGACGCATTTAGCTTTTCGTGTGACGATATAACTGGCATCTCATACACTGAACAATTGTGTTCTTTTTCCTCGGTTGTTCAATTTGAACTTTTGCATTTAATAAATATTCAAATCTGAGGAATTAGCTATAAGAGAATTATTAGAGGTAATAGAAATATCTATGTAGTCGGGCTTATTAATATTCTCTACTAAAACATTATTGTCTTTCGAAGTAGATAAATAAGACGAGGGGAGAGGAGATAATTTTTGAACAGTTTTATTTGTTTCATTAGCGGTTTTAACAGGTTGATGAATTAGGGAGAGGGGTTACCTCCACCATTGGACGAATTCGGCATTAATTTAAACGAGTGATAAATTTAGAAATTAGATAACGACGAATCGAGGGATGAAACTGATAAGAACGAAACGAACGAAATAAAATAAAATAATAGAAACAAAAATAAAAGAAGATAATAGAGATACATAATAGGCAGCACTATAGCCCAGTGGCTAAGGTACTTGGCTACCAAATCAGAGGTCACGAGTTCGAAACTTGTCTCGTTCCGGATCCATGTCCCAGGTTTACTTAACCCGAAATAATTGGGTACCAGAGAAATCAGGGAAAGTAAAGGCGGCCAATATAAAGGAACTGCCCCCCCCCCCCCCGACTCTCATTAGTGCAGTTTGGCTTGGTACATTGTGAACCTTAACTTCATAATCCTCGACGTCCTGTCAAAGGTATGAGACTTACTTTACTTTCTTTTTTTTTTTTACTTTTAGAGATACATAAACTAAACCGATCTATTCCACGGACATTTGAACGTAAGGTGAGCAAACATAACAGTTAACCGGATCAAACCCTTTGTAACTTCCACATAGCTTCCATTGCATATTTGTTTTTATAAGTTTTCTTTGTTTTATAATAGTACGTACAGTATATTAGCAGTGCGTGAGTATCTGTTTGGATTTCTTGGCTTCAGTGTATTTTACAATCATTATTTTTTAATACTATCTTGGTTAACATGAATAGTGTAGGGACCATTTATTTACCAAGTCTGTTTTCAATGTTATCTTTTAATGAACTATTTGTGCAACACTGTTATGGTACAGTTTGAACTTAGCTAATGTTGTTCAGCCGTTAATTATGTGTTCAATAGTGTCGGTTTTGGTATGACATTTCCTACATTTGTCATCCAGTGCTTTCTTTGGTATATATCTGCTGTAGTTTTTTTTATTATTATTATTATTTCGTCATGAATAGCTATCGTAAATCCTGTTGTTTCGCCAATACTCTATATTTCAGTTAAATGCTTGAAGATACTTTATCAATATCTTCTTTGCCTAGAGCCCTAGGTGACATCTATGTAACCTTTTGCTTTTATCGAGTTATATTTTTTTTTTATCACATATTTCATCCGAGTTGATATTAACATTAAAGTTTAATGGTGTAATGAATTGTCAGCTTGATTTTTGCAGCATATTTGTTTTCTAATTTATCTTTTTTGTATAAGTAATTCCTTAATTTATGTATTTGAGAATGGTATGTATAGCTTATATTTTTATGCCGATCCCATTTATTTTGTGTGTATAATTCTTCTCACAGCTGCGTTTGGATGTCATATTATATGTCTGACCATTGATATTCTTACTTTTGACATTATTTCTTGTAAGCCAGTATTTTAGACCACTTGATTAATCCAAATGAATATGGGGTGTATATGTTAATTGCTGTCACTTTATTTTTAATATTTAAGTATGTACTTTTTTTTTTTTTTAAATTTATAAAAGTGTACTTATGCATATATAATTTACTTTCCACATAATAAAAAAGAAAAAAACGACTTTGAATGAATGTGGTGGGCACTTAGCTATTAACACCAATAAAATTATAAGTATTGAGACTAAAAATTATAAAGTTTGCAATGGTGATTTTTGTACTTTCTTTCTTTTTTATTTTATTCATATAAGAATACAGAAAATATGATAATTTATATTAAATTCACCCAATTTATTTCTAAAGTTAACATCGGCGTAATTATTTTTACTTAATATTTGATTTATTGCGAGCCTTAAGTGTACAAATATTGAGTAAGTGATTGAACAATCTTTGAAATTCATTTTTAGTAAGAAGTATGAGATTTTTATTTATTTTATTACTAATTTTACGTTTCTAAGCAACTGGTAAACAAATGGTCTTGGATTCATTGAATTTTAAACGAAACGATTCAACCTCCTTTTTCAAAGCTTCTATTTATTTATTCGTGAGTTCAAGATCATCCGTTGTATTTAATCCTATAGCTAGATCAACATCATCAGCATAACTAATAGCTTGAATATGTGGATAGGATTTTGTTTTATGTATTTTGGAGAAAGAAATATTGAATAGAAAAGGTCTAATGCAACTCCCCTGTTCCAATCATTAATTTATATTGAAGGAAACTATTTTTTTCCGTAATATAATTTATATTTCTTTTTTTTTAAATAGGCAGAAATCAGCTACATTAGAGAATCATCGTTTTCCCAGACCATTTTATCACGTCAAAAGCGCCAGAAATATCAAAACGGAGTAATAGTACAAAATTATAATTTGTTTTAAACTCTTTTAAGATGTTACAGATTTTTACAATTGCTTCTTCCGTGGAGTGTCCCTTCCTGTAGGAAAATTGATTTTAATGATATATTTTGTGGATTTCAATTTCTTGGTTTAGATAGTGAATTATTATTTTTTAAAAACTTCTCCCATAATGGGCCGAAGAGTTATTGGTCTGTAGAACTTAGGATCCTTTTGGTATTTTTATAGTTTGTTAAATAGCACCAGGTTACCGTTTTTCCAGGCTTCAGGAAATATTAAATTATCAATGCAAGTCTGATATATTTTTAACAGTAATTTCGGATTTGTTTCGTTAATTAATTTTATCAATCTATTGGGTATTTTGTTGTAACACATTAGCTTTTTTATTTTTAAGTTTATTGATTATTTTTCCGAGATTCATGAGTTATGGTCAACTTTAATTTATGTTTATCAGTATTATCATCAGCATCAGGAAAGAGTGTTCTCATAATTAAATTTATTTTGTCATTAAAATCACATATTTCGACGTTATCCATGTCCTTTAGTGAGGGGATATAAATTTTCTTATACTTATCCATAGCAGTTTTACAAGGTTTACTCCAGACGCTTGTTTTCGCTAACAATTTTTTCCATGCTTTTGATTTTTCATGTAAAATTTTCGTTTTGTATTCTTTTTTATGAGTTTTTAATATAGCCTTGATTGCACAATTTCCTTTTTTGTATAAGTCATGAAATTTCCTTTTCATATTTTTTAATTAATTGCTTATAGATTTCTAATTCCGAAGTCCACCGCTTATTCTGGTTTATCATTTCAGTTTCTTCGGAATCAGTGACGAATCTAGTTAAGTTTATATAGAATTTTTAAATATTCGTTTGAATTGATTCATTATTTTTACAACTGTTATATTTTCTATACCATGATGTTTTTAAAATTAATTAAAATATTCTTCTAGTAGCTTTAATGTTTTTTTATGTTTGAGAATTCCTTTGATCTCAATAATACTTTTTTGATGTGAAACATCTATTGGCGCGAACTGATTCGTATGCCTTGACGCTTTCATGCCGTCATATTCGCTTGTGTGTGCGTGCGCGTATACTATATACTTCGTTGCTTTTCTTCTCCGCCGCCACTCTCTTTTACATGCACATTTACATAAGCAACCCTCATGCGCGATCTCTTTCTTATCTTTCTCATTGTACTTTCTTTTAATTTAATTTGGCTTCTATTTTTATAAAAATTTTAAATTAATAAATTTCTATTTTATTTTCGCATACATAAAAAACGCAAGAGATAGGTGATATTATAATTGAAACTAACAATGACCAAAATATAATTTGAGACACATCATGCATTATATTTTATTAACGAACTCGTCTGTTTTTATTTATTCTACTTCATATTTATTTATTAGTTTTTTTAAATTATAGATTCTTTGATTAATCATCTATTATGATGTTTCACATCTGCCGGGCGTCCCGTGACGGCCTTCTTTTTTTTTTTAAATTTTATTCAGAGGAAAAGAACAGTTAAATATATTTTTGGATTAAGGAAATCAGATTATGTCGATTGCATTACACTATTCGATTTCCGGTTTTAGTAAATATTTTATATTTAAATAATTGATTATTGATATTCGTCAGTGTTTTTCCATTTTATAAAAAGCGAAGTATTAGCGCATGTGCGAAGCGGTAATTTTGGAAATGGTACTTTCGCCTTTATATCATTTAAATAAATAAATTTTGTTTTATTCTTAAACTATATAAAGTTTATTAATGTTCCTGTAATGGGAAGTATTTCACTGCAGGTTGTTGTGTCTCATTCTATCCAAAAAACCCGTCTTCTATAAGACACAGAAAGTATCATGAAAGTGAAAAATATTAATGTTTATTTTTCTGATATGTAAGTCATTCTATCAGTGTTCAATACTTTCTATTTATGACTGATCGATTAATTAAGTAAATTTTAAACTATCAGTTTGTTGTGTTTCGCAAGTATTATTTATTTTTGAATTATTATTTTTTCAGTTTTCTCATAAAGAGAATGTAGGTATAATCAATGATGGAGTCGATTTATAAAACTACTAGTGAAGCAACAAATGTAATCTGTTTTAAGCAGCTGATGTATTACGTTCAGGATGATTCTATAGAGATGAATAAATTAACGAATGAAATTAGACATTTGATTTGGTTTGTTGAATTTAATTTAATTTAATTTTTAAAACTTTTTCAATAGTTTATATAAATCTGTCCTTTGAAAACTTGTTTCTGCATTCTAATGTATTTTATGTCTTTTATAGTGAATGTTTAGCTGATTACGGTGAAAAAATTTCATGCGAAAATAATTCGGAAAATAATGAATGTTTCGAAGAAATAGTTAAGCGGTCAACTAATAAGACGAACGAAAAAATCCAGTCAATGGAAAATGCAATTATCAAAGAGATGGCCGCTTTTATAAAAGTTATGTACAGTTATAAGCCTATTTCTTCATATAATCCTAAGGATAATACGGTTTGTAATTATTTAAAAATTTCTATGCTGTTTATATTCTGAATTTAAAATTTTAAATATGTATATATCAAAAATTAGCAAATAAAATTAATTTTAATATAATGTTGTTAATAAAATTTCAAACAGTACATCATTTTTTCGTTATTATCAGTCTATGTTTTTGAAGTTAGTAATTATATTTCCTTAATGTCATTTCAATCAGATTAGCTAGTCCTATTTTATGTGAAATTTGGTTTCCTAAATATTAAATTTGCTTTTTAAATCTTAATTTAGATTTTTGTGAGCTTAGATTATTGCTTTTTGGATGTCAGCTGTTGGATAAAGGGACTGTAGATATCAGCACGTAAATTAGTTTTTTTTTACATTTAGGATTTGTGTATATTTCGTTAACAAAAACCCTTATAGCGCTCAGTTGTAGTTTTTAGCATATACTTCTGTTTATAAAATTCCTTCATTTATACGATTATCGAATTGTAATTTAAATGTTAAGGCATTCTTTATTCAATATTATACTAATTTAATGCACTAATGAAGTGTTCATAATTAATCTACATTTAGTTTCAACGACGAGCCCTTACTTTTTCGTAATAGTGTGCTACCTTCTGACTTCTTCATTTTTGGAAACTTACATTTTTAGAGTCATACTCTATTTCAATATTAATTTTGTAATGTAACGTCTATGTTCCAGCGTAAGAACTTTATGCATTGAATTCAAATAAAATAATTAATTTGAGGTAGATCAATGGTCACATGGTGCAATATATTCAAAGAATGAAAATGTAGAATAGAAATAAATGGAATAGCGAAAAAACAGCAGCATGAAAAAGTAGCAATCTGTTCTTTTCAAACAATGAATGCGATTATTTTAACTTTATTTTAATGCATATTTTTAGTTCCCTTCATATTCTAAGAAAACTCAGTATAACTTATTATTCTTTTCCTTTTTTAAAAATTAATTTTGCTTTCTTAAAGAAACAAATTATTTTTCACGCTGTACTGGTTCTTAGCCCTGTATAAGCTACAAAAAATTGGACCTAATATTTGTAAAATAATTTTGAAACACATACCTCATTGTAATCTTCTCTGATTGCTGTAATGTGTCCGTTACGAGAAAAATAGTACAAATAATATAAAATAAAATTTTTGGAAACGTGGTGAGAGAGAATGTGTGTGTGTGTGAAATCCTGTGGTCGGATGGGGCTGAATAGTTCAGCAATGACCATTTAATAAAACAAATATTAAAAACAATTAACGCCGTTTCACTGTGATGATTAATCTATACATGTAAATAATATACGTGTGACCTACCTGTTATTTTTGTGGTTAAAAATTTTGTTTTTGTAAAGATTGTTTTAGGATTCGGGCGTGTGATTGATTAATTAAAAAATGTTTAAACATCCATCTCGAAGTTTCTATAAGTATCTGTTTAATTGATTTTCATATAAAAATTGTTGAGCAGATTTCAGATACGTTTGCTATATAAAATTCTAAATAAGGAAAAAAAATCTAACATATTTTTCATATCAATATTTAAACATTTGTAGAAACATTTTTAATCTCGTTTATCTAGTATTTACTACCTATAAATTATATTTAAATATAGTTCAATTATAATTTCGTTTTACTTATTTACTGCATATCCGCATTTTAAAGTCGTTTATTCAAAATAGAAGAATAAAATTATTTTAAAAACAAGTTGAAACTTCATTTTAAAAAAATATCTAGAAGACGTAATCTATAATCTGTAATTTAGCGCAACATAATTCATTTATTTTCATAAATTTTCCAAATAAAAATTAGAAAGAATATATCCTATGTTGATGACAATAAAATTAGTAAGTAAATTAAAAATCAGGGTTCTCTTCACATCGTAGATATTTAATAAATATAAATTTCACTCGACCATAATGTTAATTGTTTATTATATAGAAAATTAACTTTATATCTAAGCCTATATATTAATATTGGAAAAATAAAGTTTGTTAATTGATCAGGAGAAGATGGGGCTTAAAGCAATGCATTCAGCGTGATTTTCCGTTTCATAAATTCTTTATTTTGGGTTTTCTTCATTAAATCACGCTGTATATTAAAATTACTTTTTATTCCTATCATTATTACATCTTTAGTTTTCAGAAATACCGTCTATTTGGATCGTTTAGATCGAGTTTATTTATAAACTTTGCATATTTTTTTGTTCGTGTTATAGTTTTTTTAAATGTTCCAAATTGATAAATGAATAAACAGCCTAGCGTCCGTGTTTCTGGTATTTGCTTCATAATGTTTTATTGAAAATTATCCGGAGTTTATTGTTATCTTTGATATTAACATAATAAAATTCGGAAACGAAATGTTTGGTCTTAATAGCTAAATATATATTTTAAACTGTTCGGTATAATAATTTTTTTATATGTTGTGTATTGTGCACCATGTGTGTATATTTGTGTCTAAATGAATGTTTTTTTTTTTTCACCACTCCGGTCCTAGAACCACAATTGGCGCTGCTGTTTGGTTAACTAAATCTTGATTTTTTCTATGTTAAGTAAATACTTCCTCATGTCTCTTCTCATTAGAAAAAGACATGATTTTTAACTAATATACTAATAACTTACTATTATTTTACGTTACACACAATAAACAATATTAATCACAGTAAAAAAAAAAATAACTTTTACAAATTAAGTCCGTTTCATGGCATTGTTCAACACAAATTAGGTTTGAGAGAGTGAAATGAATTCCGTGGATGCTGTTGTAATTTTCTCGGGGTTATCCGGGTAATGCGTCTCTACACCAGTATCTCTTGAGTCTTTTCCGTGGATTCCCAGGGAGAGATGAAGAGAACATGCTGGACGCTTCTATGTTTTCACTGAGTTCAAGTTTACTAAAGAACGTACCATATCGAAGTTTTTAATAGTCTTGCACGAATGGGATCTTCAAATCGTGATGGAGTGTTCTATTGGACACAAAATAAGGAGCGTTGGCAACTTGTCTGAGTATTTTAGACTGAAGCTGTTGAATCCTGTTGATATTGCTCTTGGACGTTGCGCCATATACTTCGATGCCATACCGCCATACTGGCTCCAATATGGATAGATAGATTAGTCTTTTGCAAGACATGCTCATGGCAGACTTCCTTCCCATAAGGCTATTTAAGATTTGAAGTATTGAGCGAATTTTTTACCTTGTGTACGCGACGTGGGTCCTCCATGTTAGACGTCGGACCATTGTTAATCCTAAGTATTTAGCGCTGTTGCTTTGCGGAAGAACATTTTTATTTATTTCTTCCTGGGGACAGGACTGTTGGTTTAATGTAAAAGTCACCTGTAAACTTTTGGAATGGTTTATTTTAATCTTCCATTTCTCTGCCCATGCTTCAATCTTGTTCAAGTGCTCCTGCAACAGTAGTGAAGCACGCGAAGGATCACTATTTGCCGCTAAGATGCAGGTGTCATCAGCGAAAGACGCTGTTACCGTGGTTTTTAGTACTGGAAAATCCGCCGAGTACAAAGAATATAACAATGGCGCAAATATACTTCCCTGTGGGACGGATGCATTTATCCCGTATTTTCCGGACATTGATGAATTTATCTTCACTACAAAACTCCTTCTTGACAAGAAGGATTGTATTGCCGCATAAATATCATTCGGCAGAATGTTCTTCAGTTTGTACAGGAGGCCTTGGTGCTACACCCGATCGAATGCCTGCTCGACATCAAGAAAGACCGCGCTACAATATTGTCCCCTTTCCAGTGTCGAAGCTATTTTATCGGTAATCCGATGAATTTGTTATACGGCCGAATGTTTTGCACGAAATCCAAACTGATGATTGGGCAAGATCACTTTTATAATTTGATCCTGTATTAACATCTCAAATATCTTTGACAATACATTAAGCAAACTAATTGGCCTATATGATGAAGGAGCTGATAAATCCTTATGAGGTTTTGGTATAATTTGGATAATGGATTCTTTCCAGGTTTGGGGGAAATATCCTGTTCTTAGATAGCGTTATAAATATATGTCAATAATATTAGGCTTTTATTCGGTAGATTTTTAGCTATTTTAGCGGTTATAAGATCTTTGCCTGGAGCTTTTTTGTTTTTTAAGCGTTTAATTTTATTTTGTACCTCCTTCAGCGATATGTATTTAGTTGGCCATGTTAATTGCAAAGGTGCCGAAAGATATTCTTTAACTGATATTTCGTGTTGCAGCTGACCCTTTATTTCAAACGGTTTAAATGTATTGAACAGGTGCTTCCCAAACGTCTCAGCTTTATCCTCATCGGTTTTGGCTCAATCCCCATTAGGTTTCCTAATGGATTGAGGTTTGGGAAGTTTATTGATAAAGGACTTTGTAGATTTCTTTTTTTTTTTTTTTCCTACCCTGGGCGCGCCAGCGGCCTTGACCCAACAACATGAAAAATTAAGAGTTATAACTAAATAGCCAAGCGGTCAGAAATGGAAAAGACAAAGGACAGCAGCAATGGAATAACTGAAGGCAATGGGAAGGAAAGAATATAGGTAGAGATTTCCATATTGATCCGTCTTCCGGATTTAGTTGTGCCAAAAACTGTGAGTATCTGAAATTTTTATATCGAATTATTTTATTCCATAACTGTTTTTGTAGCCTGTTATAGAATCTTTTAAGTGATGGGAGTCTGTTTTGCTGCCATTGAACTCTTGCGTTTCTTGTTAATTGAATTAGTTCCCTTATTTCAAACGGAGTATAAAATAAATGAGTTTCCGACAATCTATCCTCTTTGGGATATGAAGTATTTGTTTTACACGCCTCATGGATACTGCTTACCAAGTTGATCACTGCATTTTCTATTTCACTTGAAGCTTTTAGAGGAATATTTAAATTGGTATTATGTTCAACTTGTTTAGCGAATCCACTCCAGTTTGTGCTATTATTTGTTAAATAACTTCGCCTTGGTTTGGGTATCGTTTGGATGGTGATGCATGCTAGGACTGGTGAGTGGTCTGAACTGAGCAGAGGCAGGGATTTGCAGCTCAAATAAACCTGATGTAAATTTTTTGTTATAAAGAAGTCAAGTATGTTCGGAATGTGGTTTTGGTACTTAGGCCAATAGGTCGGCTCATCTGGTCCTACTACCTGCAAGTTGTGCTGTCGAATTAAATTAACCAGCATTCTATCTCTGGAATTGTCCTTTCGACATTTCCATAAAGTGCTGGTGGCATTAAAATCTCCTCCTAATATTACTCTGGTTCCTAGGTTTTGGAAAATTGCTCTTATTCTCTCCTTGGGTAGCATTATGTTCGGATGACAATATATTGCTGCAATAGTAAATTCTGATAATGTTACAACAGCAAATTTAAATTCTTAAAAATTATATAAACTTGCAAACTAAGGAAAATAAAACGATTAAAAACCAAATTATACTTAAAATTAAAAAATTTACTGTTTATTTAATGAATTTTAACATTTTTAAATTTAAATTCTTCATGAAACGATGTTACATTTTTTTAGACGTATTCCGTTGATATAAAAAATGATTTGAATCCAGGAGAAGAATTAGTTTTTGAATTCACCATGTACAGTCATTTTAATTCACGTAACATTACTAAAAATGATCATAATGTTATTATGTTGGGAAGTAATACATTAAATACACTATGTGGTATGATTGTTTGCGATGAACCATTTCAAGAAATAATAAATGAAGTTGTTGATCCTAACAAAGAAGTTGGAAATAGAATTAAGGTAAACAAAGCCTATTATAAATTACGTCGGTGGTATATTATTTTTTTCGATTATGATAACTTTATTTAAACTTGCTTACTAATTTTACTCTATTTTATGCATCAGGCATTCAGTAAACATTTTATAGAATAGCTAAAATGTTGTGAAAGTATTTCGTTTTTTTTTTGTTTTTTGTTTAAATTAACTGTAGTTGAGAAAAGCAACTGATTGAAAAACTCGAATATTACTGAAACTATTATTGAGTTGTAAAAATAGTCGAGTATAAATTTCCCAACTCAATAACGTGCATTTGGCGTATATTAAAATTTGTCTGAAAATGAGGAAATATAAGAGCAGAATAAAACTGCGTTTTCATTTGGTAATTAGTTTGCTGCTAATTTGGTTTTAAGATAAGAAATTAACAAATTTAAATATTATGAATTTCTTTTCTTTCTACATTAAACGGAAGATTTTCTTCTATTTCACGTAGTACTCTATGAAACTGTTTAAATGGCATCATTATTTACCTTATTTTATAAGGTAACAGAACAATTTTATTACTGCAAAAAGTTGAAACTATTGCTAATCAGGACTAAAATAAATGAGAAAGATAAGTACACCTGTATGTTCCTTTCCGGTATATAATATGTGAATTTTAAAATTTAAAAATAATAAACACCAAAGTCTGTAAAACAAATCCAGTTGTCTGAATTAAACAGTGCGCTTCGTTCAATTATCTCATTAATTTTTAAATCGCCAGAAATATCTTCTACATTTGTATTACTTCAGCTATAGTTTCACTTGGCCGATTGCATCAGGTAGATTACTATTTAGATTATTTTAGCTCTGATTACACTGGTCTGCAAAAAAAAAAAAATGTTCTCTCCTTCTGATTTTTATGCATAATTATCACAAATTTGATATTTCTGAATAGAAATATAGTATAAAAAATTACAGATCACGTATACATTTTTTTTAATGTAATTTTTCAATAAAATTCTTCTTTTTGCTTCAAATTTAAATTTTATATTTTATAACTGATACAATATTAGATAAAATTTGTTACAAAACATCAAAAACCATTAGATAATCTAATTATACTTGCTGTTAATAGTATTTCACTTTGTAGTTTTCTTCCTTTTCATATTTTCTATTGGAGTTTCGCGACGAATCGACCAACAAAAATGGGCAAACATTGTTTCGAACCATTTCCCGTTTTAGCGTCTCCCTATGTGCACTATGTCTTGATGAAACCCTTCTCCATGTTCATCTGATATTGTTCCAAGATTTGCGGGAAAGAAATCTAAGTGAGAGTCTAAAAAATTAATTTGTAAGAACCATGTTGCATTTCAGAGCTTTATATGCAGAAAGAAGTTCTTGGATGATTTCCTGGTAGTTTTCATTTTTTTTTGTTTCCAAGAAAATTATGACACACTTCTACGAAAGCAGTTCATGTTTTTTTTTTTAGCTTTATTCAACGTAATTATAAAATTTGAGTCCTTCATAAGTTCTCGTATTTGGTGACCTACTGTCAAGGGTATGGAACTCACTTTACTTTTTACTTTAAAGATTCCTTCTTTCAATTTCGCGTTGCTGATTCGAGGGAATTTGATTTTGAGATATTGAAAGCCTTCACCACCTCTGTTCATGGCTTTTACAAAATTTTTCATAAGACTCGGCTTTATATGGAGTGGTGGTAAAGAAATTTTTTCACTTTGAACTAAAGGTTCTTCTTTTACATGCTTGACTGCAGGCATCAGACTCGCTCTTTTTGGCCAATTTTTCACTACGTAGTGCTTATCTCTTGCTCGACTGTCCCACTCGCATAAAAAACAAAAGAATTCTGTGTATCCTCCTTGCAATCCAGTTAACATTGCTACAACTGTTAGATCAGCACGGATGTTCCACGTATATTGTAAATATTGAATTTCTTCCAATAACAACTTCATATTTCCATAATTTTCTTTCATGTTTGTTGCATGTGCTAGGAGAATTGAATATTTATTGCCATTGCGAAGTAATACAGCTTTTAAACTGATTTTGGACGAATCAATAAAAAGTCGCCATTCCTCCGATCCTTCGAGAAAACCCATTTCTTGTAGATTTTGTTGTTACTCTATTATTCTTGTTTACTATCTGCTTGTCTAAAAAATTTCCTTCTACATAAATTACATCGAAGTCACTTTTATTCATAATTGCTATCCAGATAATCCGCATTCGATAAAAATTTTCTAGCCGTTTTAAAGTCGTCCTAACGGGGCGCATTTGAAAATGTAATTGTACCATTTTATAGAAAATAATATTATTTACATAAAAATGTCAAAAAACGTCTTGAACAAACAATAATCGTACGGTAAGAAAACGGGAAAACTAAAGACAGACGTAAAGTAACTAGCATCGACGATCAAAATACCGAGTAAAACGATTAGTTTTAAAAATAATGTAGAATATGAACGAGAAAAAAATAGTATATTCCGTGTTGCTGTATGTACAGTATATACATCAACGCTCAAATATCTCGACTTCCGGTGGACAAAACTCGCTAGATTTTAACTACTAAATAATGAAATAAAATTAGAAAGATACCCGAAAAATTACAAAAATATTACGAAATTTAAGAAAAGGTAACGCGATCTATACCATGATGCTCTTCTAGTATTAGCGCAATTTTTTCACAGTTCATGTATTTTTTGATGACGTCGTATTATTTTCTCATAGGATGTATTCAAGTCTAGTATGTTTTACATCGGCAATACATTTTACATTGATTTGTCCGGTTCGTCAAATGTCGATTACAGTGCAGTAGTGAAAAAATGGGGTAAAAAACGTAAAATTAACTTTGGTGACACCTTTTCAATGAACGACAAAACATGTTTAGACTTAACGGCTCGCATGGGATATCCGTACGTATTTTTGCATTGCGGAAACTGCGAACATATAATAGAAATCGATAATGTAAGGTATGTATCGATAATTCTGTGAACGGTTTTTGCTCATATCGGTGAAGGTAATTTTATCACTATGAAATCAAAACTTGAAGAAATGTTTCTGCATTGTACTCGATGTCAGAAATAAAATAAAAAGTTAAAAGAAATTGCCCAGTATTATATCCAATCAGAGCGTTTTTTTTATTATGCGTTAGCGAAGCGTATAGATGCGAACTACTTAGATCTTTCGGTACAGTAAGAGATAGGGTTTTTAACAGGAATTTTTTCACTGTACAGTTCGTCAAAATGTTCCTATTTGTAAGATTAATTTGAGTTGTGTATTCGTTACCTTTTAAAAGTTAAAATGTTTAAAAAATTATGCAAAGCCTGTTTTGCAATTTTTAAATAGTACGTAAAATAACTAGGAAAATGTTTGTTGTCGAAAAAAGAATACAGCATAAAAGAAGTATTATAACTTAAACACTATATTTATTAAAATAAATTATTTCCTAAACTAAATGTACAAATAATACTTTATAATCATTAACTCGCAATCTGTTTGGTGAAGTCGTGTGTTCTCGCATTTATTTAACTGCTTATTTTGTGCGTGTGTTAGTTTTTATTTTTTATCTTTCTTGGGAGGTTCGTCAACCAGGGATAATTAGAAAGGAAATGAGTCAATTATATTTTGATGCGGTCAGATATTGTTAGTAGGAAGGAACAGACAGTAGGATCGATGTATGGAGAAGGAAAAGACAGGATATAGGAGGCGCAATATGGAATACGAATGTCAAGTCGCAGCAAATTGAAATAGAAAGCGAATGAACACTCGGATCTTTCATTTCTTTATCTTTTAATTCTTAAAAACTACCTGCCATCAAATTCGGTTATTTGCTCATCTATTAAATCATTCTTTTTTTTCTTCCCAAATTCGTACCAATATTCAACAGGGAAAAAGAGAAAAATCAATTCAGATCCACCATTTAATCGGGTCGGTACCCGCAATAGATTTTCTTCCGCTACAAGCAGAAATAGAAAAAGAAAAGGGCAATAAAGTCATTGCAGTTAAGGAGCCGAAACTTCATATATTCCCAATTACCATTCTCAAGCTGAATATAGCGACTTTATACAAGCTGTGCTCTGACAACAAATTTAAGGACTACCGCCCTATTAGAAGGATATCAGTTGCATTAAAATTGTACTGCAAGACCACCGAAGATTTCGAGAAGACAAAACGCCTTCTCTCGAATTATGAATTTTTCATTCATGGAATTAAAGGCGACAAGCCTTACAAGACATTGTTGTTCAGGCTCTAAAATATCGAGCCTGCGATTCTACTAACACAATTAACCAGCATGGGACTCAAATGCTTAATTGTGAAGCGTATCATAAAGAAAAATAAGTACTACAAAGATGTGACCATTTATGTCGTTTTCTTTGAGAAAAAGACTACCGCGGTCAAAGAGTTCAGCATGCATTACTCTGTGATATCACACATTGTTGTAAAATGGGACTGTCAAAGAAATGGTTCGAATAAAGACATCTGATGTTATAATTGTCAGATGTTTGGACACGACTCCCTGCATTGTAAGATCAAAACTTTTTGTGCTAAATGCGCAGGACCCCACAAAACATTCAATTGCAATTCGGATTTAATAAAATGTGCTGGATGTAATGAAGAACACAAAGCTATGGGTAAAAATTGCTCCTGATAAGTTAAAATATGAGAACCTTAGAGATCACGCAACCAGTAAAGCCAGTGCAGTACTCGCTAGAAGACAACTAGCCATAACTATGAGTACAGTTATAAAACCAATTTTCAAAACTCATTGAGGCAAAAAATTCGACCAAATCCATTGCCTCGGTGCCTATAAAAAATACGCCCATGAGCGCTCCCACAGCCAGTTTTTCCAGTATAGTAAAATCTACAGATGAGAAGATCCCTATAAATTCGAGTGAAGAATTATTCTCATTCGAAGAATTAAAAGCATTAACCCTCAAATTGTTTTCTGGTTACGTGATTGCGAAACCGAAAGAGAGCAATTTGACATTATTACAAACGGAGCTTTTAAATTCCTGTCGTAATGGATGGCATGATAAAATAGCTACTTGGAATGCAAGAAGCATACCTGGCTACCTGTTAATTGTTCTATAAAAAATCGTAACTTCTTCATCTACCAAAATGATCGACCGAATTCACGAAGCAGAGGAATAGCAGTTGTAGTCAAATGAAATCTTAAACTGCTAGCTATACTAAACCTTAACCTTATTGAAAATGTTGGAATAAATATTGATACTCCTTTGGGTGATAAAATAGACATACGTTCCTGCTACTTCCCCAGAGGTATTGCTCAATGCAATCAAAATTAAAAGAACCTATTCTCAGATAACATAAAGGAGTTAAATTCCATTAATAGTTAGATGATATTTGGCGAGGATTTTAACTGCAGCACATTTATCATACATTTTCGAGGAGTACAATTAAATTCCCAACACACATTAGTAGGTAAATCAAGATCCGAAACAGGCACAGACAACACTGGATTCGTTATCAAAACCCAACAGACTACGAGCAATTACGATCTTTAATGGGTCTATTTCACCAGACCCCCCCCCCCCCAGGAAAAATTTATGATAATACGTGGTATCAAATAACTGTATAATTTGTGTAAATTGTGTATCAACGTCCTCGGTTTTGCGTGCACTCCCCTTCGCCGCTATCCCAGGAAAAATTTATGATAATACGTGGTATCAAATAACTGTGTATAATTTGTGTAAATTGTGTATCAACGTCCTCGGTTTTGCGTGCACTCCCCTTCGCCGCTATAATAAAAACAAATGGGGGAAGAAATGGTAGCCCCCCAATGTAAAATTACAAAAAAATATAATCTCATATATGTGTGTACAATTTGTGTAAATTGTGTATCAATATTCAAAAATGTGTGTATACTCCCTCCTTTGTCACTATAATAAAAACAAATTTATAGGCTAACCCTCCCAAAGTGAAATTAATGAAAAAATTCAATACTATATAATTGTGTACAATTTGTGTAAATTGTGTATCAGTATACCCGAAATTTTGTACGCTCCTTTCCGCTGCTACAATAAAAACAAATTTGGTAGCCCTTTCTCCCTTTCAAGATGAAATTTACGAAAAATGTGCTGCCATATAATTGTATAAAAAATGTGTACATTGTGTACTACTATTTGTGTATATACTTTCCTTTATGTTATAATAAAAACAAATTTGGAAAAAAATGATATAAGGGCTTCATAATTTATGCTTACATACATCTAGTGTAACTGTAAGGCTCATCTGTCAAAACTGAAGAAAAGCTATATTTACACCTTTTATCACTATAACAAAATAAGTTTTGTATCGTATTCATCCATGAAATTACAAATTTGAATTTTGTAGCGAACATACAAACTGTGTAATATGCGAATGAAAAGGCTTACAATGCTTGCTGCACGTTGTATGTTTACTGTTTCAATAATTAGTTTTGTTATTTAATTCTTTATTCCCATACTTGATTACTTACATCTTTTCTATTACTGTTTTTCTACTTCTTTATAAATAATTAGTGTAAATATTATTATAAAACAAGTTTTCTAATCGTTAGTGATGTTTTTAATTTCATAGTGAATTATAATTCTAAACATCATCAGTATTCTTTAATTTATACCACTAGTGTTTGCCAATTAGCAAATAAAGAATTATTTTGAATATAAATTTATTATTAATGCAGTATAAACAGATATTTACAGAAATATATATTACGAAAAAATATTGCTGTACTTAAAATTCATGTTGCAAAAAAGAAATTAATCTGCAAAATAATACCAATTATCTGAACTAATAATTATAACGGCGTATGGTACAATTGTATATATAGTTTGTCATTGTAAACATTTCTTATCAAAAAAACTAATGCAAAAATATTTAGAGATAGATTTTTAAAATGTATTACTCATCTTGACGTATTAAATTTTTTTTTTATTTTTCGCTGTTTTGGTTTTACAGTACAAAATGCAACCGATATGATTAAATTTCTTAATTATTATTGTTTAAATAAGATGTATATTTTGTTAACGTATTTGCTAATACATAGATTTATACAGTATAAATCAAAAACTGAACTTTAATTCTAGATATATGACGTACAACTTTTGAACATGTTTGCAAATCATTATATTTTTCCCACTTCTATGTATGTGAACGCTAACAGTAAGCTGTACAGTGACCTAATGCAGTATTTTCTTTATTTTTTGGAGTTTGAAATGACACAGTTCCTCTTAAGAAAAGTGATTCACCGAGAACATTCAACATTTGTGGAATATCTTTCTAAATCTTCTGTCTGAATATTTCTATCGCTGAGTAGTACAATTGCTATAAATAGATGATTTTGTATTGTTATATTACGTTTAATGTTTTTAGTTCCACAATGCTAGCAAACCACAGAACTAGTAAATACTGCTTTAATCACATCTCGAAAAAATATTAAACCTTCAGTTGGTAAGTTAGCAGTAATTATTTTACTTTCATGTAATCCATTCCTTTGACAAATATTGCATGTTCCAATCTGTTTAAAACATGAATACTGCGGAAATAATGTTGTAGGTCGTACAAGCAGCGTTAACAATGGTACACTCAGTACTTTTCGTTCAAAATGATTAATATTGACCAGAACCTGAGCGCTCTTTTCTTGTATGTTTCTGCTGTAATTCCGTCTCTTGGTGAATTTCTAATCATTTCAAAGTATAAAGCAGCACTATTAGAAATAGTTGAAAAATTATTATAATAATTCCATGTACCTT
Source organism: Icerya purchasi (assembly GCA_039619475.1). Lineage (NCBI taxonomy): Eukaryota > Metazoa > Arthropoda > Insecta > Hemiptera > Monophlebidae > Icerya > Icerya purchasi. The sequence goes on from CM077116.1 coordinate 141,342,673, forward strand.
CGGTGACTGGATCCTTTAGGACTTTATGTTGGGCTGAAAACTTTGGAAATATATTCTTCGGATACTAAATGAATTTTTAAAGTAACAAAAAAAAAAAAAAATCAAAAAAATGAATATCCGGAGGAAGTTCTCCTTTTAAGGTTTATAATGCATTACAGCCAACGACAATAATAAAATGGAAGGAAGCGGTTTATTAGTTTCAATCGATTTTATGTTACCAGATTCTTCGGTATTTAATTTTTATTTCGCCCTGAATAGATTTGGTTTAACGAACTTGAATTTATATACTTCCAGTTCGGTAGTTAGATATTCTCGTGCCCTAAAGTGGACTAAACTTTTGAAAAGAAAAACGGAAGGGTATTTTAAAGTGCTAAAGAGGGATACTTATAATTCTACTTGCAAAATAAAAAAAATCAAGTTGTGAGTAGAAAAAATTTCTAGGAAAAGAGGTGCTAAAGAGAAAGAAATGCTAGAAAAAAGTTTTAAAAAAAATGGAAAAAAGATAAGACACGAGAAAAAATATAACCAGTAAAAAGAGAAATAAAATACGAACTGAAACAGAACAAAATGCAAGAGACTGGATTACCAGGCGAAAATCAATGAACAACAATAGTATGTGTGCATGCCTATAATTTTTTTGTTAAACTGTACACAATTATCAGAATTATTCATAAGCGAGACACTCTAGAGTAACCTTTAAGAATTATTTGTGATATCGAAAATTTTTTGTCCGTACTTTTTCTTCCTTCTTATAATTTTGTTAATTTATAGCGATATATAAATATATATGATTCAGTTCCTCGGCTCTGATCAAAAACCAGACCTCCATAATAGTTTATCTATAATATTTATAGATGAGTTTTTATATGTGTATACACACACATATATATATATATATATATATGTGTATGTGTGTGCACGTTTTTGTTTAATCGTCAACTATTTTTTGTTATTTATTCAGTTTCTTTTATTATATATTTTAAGTTTATACATTGCATTATCGTTTTAGGTTGATAACGGAATATGATTGTTTGAAAAGAAGTTGTTATCCGTTTTACACGAAAATATTCCGGAGTGCTGCACGAAATTGCTTAATTTGTAAATCGGATGTATCCACGTAAGTTTATCTAGCTCTTTCATTAATTTACTTTTTAATGTTGCCGAGCTGACAAGTAATTTCGACTCCGCATTTTTAATCGATTACTTCTACGAATAGAGGTTCGCTTTGAAAAGCTTACTGCGAAAAGCTCATGCGTGGACAAGGTAATTAGGTTTAAACGCGTTTAATGCAGCGTAAAATATTTCAGTTACATTTTTTGCGGGCGAAGAGTGTGTTTTCGACAAAAGAGATAAATTAATAGAACCAACATGACAGTTTTATTTTGGGTTTCATTAGTTTATTTAAGATTATATTTTAATCCCGGCATATTGTGCTTGTAATAGCGTCAGTAGTGATTTTATATTTTTTGACATCTGGAGAAAAACTTTTTGTTAAATTTTTCAATTAATTTTTTTTGCGCGACTCCTTAATTAATAAGATTATAGGTTTTCATTGTTTTCTTACTCGCATGTTCTTTTTTCTTAGTGCATAATCATTTTTTCAGTCACATCACTTTTTCTGTGTGATACTGTAAAATAAATCCCGTTCATATTTTAATGAAATATTAAATGTTCTTTCACTAAAGTTCATTACATTGTACGTTTTATTTCTGAAATCCTTCCTGTCTGAGTAGTAATTTGGGGACAGTGCGTTTATCCTAAATCCGTAAAGAAACAGAGGAAGAACTAGTACAACGGCTTTCAATTTAGGCGTAATGATTTTTATGTAATATTTTTAAATAGAAGCACTCGAGAGCTATTTTATGTTTGTCGCCATATCCGGGTACATTTAAAAATTCTTACTCACTCCTTTTTTCTATTTCTGAGTCGCTAATATTTTTTACAAAGTTATACTATCGTAACCCCCCGCATAAACTCAAATCATTCACTTGCTGAAAATTAATTACGCACATGTTGAATGGAACGTCTAAATACCAAAACATTACGAGCCAAAAAATTAAAAGTATATTGAGAATATTTTTTAACCCCGGGGAAAAAAAAAATACCGAAATAAAAACGTACAAACATTTTAATGTGATAATTGAAGTTTCCTCGCTGTATCAGCCAAAACCGAAATGTTTACAAGAAGTTCCGCTGCGACTGTTCTGAGCGGATAAAGAAACGATGTATTAAAACGTCGATTCCAGTATTTACTTTTGATATAGTTTCAATTCATCATAGAGTCGTATCGTTCGATTTCGAGCATCGTGACTAATTGTTTAATGTTCCATCATTTATTTGATCTAGATATTGTGCAATATACAAACATCTTTCGACTAAATTTAGCAAAGATTGGTGCACCTATTCTCTCATTGCAGCAATTCTCCTTTGTAACGTCTAGTGGAAAACTATTTCCACAATTTTAATGTCTTCAACTGATTTTGCCATTTCAGTAGCATACTTTCTTTTTATTGCTTTGTCGCCGGTTAAAGGTTTATTTGCTTCCTCGAGCTCAAAAGAAATAATGTTTACGAGGCATATAAAGCACACGAGTGTATTTTTAATGCATTAGCGAACATACCTTTTTGCTGCTTCAGTTTCTTCTTCAGATCTGCTATAATTTTGATGATGTATTTTCACGTTATATTTTTTACAAACTGATATGTAATTTGTGAAAAAATTAAGCACTGCAACTTTATTGGCCTTCGTTATTGAATTATAATTTTTTCGGCGGCAAGCTCTTGATACATTCTATTTTCGTTGCCGATTTTACGTTCCGCTAAACGAATAATTTTGAAAAGAAGATGCGAACAAGACAAAGTATAGTATGTAAAAATATGGCACGAAACTGATTAATGTTCGATGAAATCAAAATCAAAGAAACGAGTGAATGTATAAGATGACTGATGTGATAAATGGATAAATGGAATTGTAATTGATTGAAAGAAATATAATTAAATATCCTTACACTATGTTAAATATCTTTCTGTTAATGAAAAAAATTTAGTCAACTGATGTTTTCATTTTTTCCTTTCCTACGTTTTATTTAAAAATTTGAAAATTATTTCAATATTAATCAGGTAGCTAGAAATAACCGAAAATTGAGAGCTCTACCCGAATAGTATTTGAAAATTCCTGTTCACTTTTTTCGCTTCGCGCCTTAGCAACATCAATTGACAATTAAACATCGGAAAAAGTTTGTTTGATAGAGAAATAATTGTATACGATTACCTGCATATTTTTGTCGTAAATTACAATTTACAGGAATACTCATTGACATTGTGTAAAATAGTATAAATATATATTTAATGTTTTGATAGTTCAGCAATTAACAATACCACATGGTTTAATAGAAGTGAGCAAGAAGGAACCTCCTTTGGGGTAGGCAAGCGAAGTGAGTAAACGAAAAGCCCTCTAGTTTTAACTGAAAAATTGGAAGCCATGAACGATAACATAAACATACTCATAGCCTACCAGTGAATGATGACAATAAGTAGATATTAAATATTCGTTACATACTTGAGTAGTGAAAATATACGGGGACTGGAACATTTCGGGGGCATCTGATGTTACTCCAACTCTAGCTCTAGACCCAAAGGCCACCCTCCATCCTCCAAGGCTACCCCCAGCCCCAAGCTCTTGCTCAAATCCTGGAACGATAGACTCCAGCAATCAACTAAGTATAATTTCTGAAGATTACCGCTTTCTTTACTGCAATAATCTGTTTTTCATTTTTTCCTTAGGTTTACATTTTCTTTATAACATTCGGTTATTTTACAAACTGTTCTTCTATTCACCAGTCTGCTTCCTCTGGCTTTAAAATAAATAATTTTTATTTATTTTTTTAAACTAATAAAAAAGTTAAATATTTAAATATTTACTTACAGCCGTTTGGAATATTTTAAATGAAATAGTTGGAAAATTATTTTTTTTTACTTTTCTTATGTGGTTAGTAATTTAATTAAACATTAGTTAATAATTAAATTACCGATTGCTATGCATATCACAAAATAAGAACTTTTACATCACGAAAACCAATACTATTTACCTCCTTTTATCATAACGTGATTAAAATTTTTATTTATTCGTACGTCTACGGGTATCAAAAAAAGGAGGAGGGGTTGAAATAGCGAACAAATTACTATTACTAGACGCTTTAACCAATAGTTAACAAAAAGATCAGTATCACATATGAATTTTCGTGTTTACATCGTCACAAACTATTTATATATTCTTATACGTATTATACTGTAACGTCAACGTGATTAAAACATTCTGCGGCAATCACTCTAATGAAGAACTATAAAAACTGCATTAAAATCTGTCTAGTAGTTTTTAAGATTAGCGTGAACAAAAAAATGGGCAGATTGACACATTTTTTAACTTTTTTCGCTCGCATATTAATACCATTTAAATCTTTACTTTTTTTTCTTTTTACATTGTTGTACTTTATTTTTCCACTAAATTTAATTTTTCTGTGTGTAGTTTTTCTTTCTTTTGAACATGTTACTAATGTAATAATTGAAACAAACTCAGGTACAGCCCATGACAGCAATGAGGATTTAAGATTTGAATGTAATATTTCTGATATTAATTACTGAAATTCCTGTTACAGGGTTCTTTTATAATTTTTCTGTGCGTGGGTGGGTGGTGTGTTTACTGCTCCATCACTTCGGCATTCTGAGTCCTTCTGGTTCCTTCCTTCTGCTCCATCTTTTCTGCCAGGTCGATCGCCATTCTTCAGGCTACCTATTTTATCTCCTCTTCAAGCAGGCTTTCCCAATTCCTCATCATTTCGGACTCTAAAGGCGTCCTTCAAGCCATATTCTCTCCTCTTCCCCATTCCTCTGGTGGTACTATTCTTTCAATTCGTTCTCTTACCTCCACTTTGCAGTCATATCGCTCTGTTCTTATTGATTTTTTATGGATCCCCAGTTATTCAGGAATAGACGGCAATGACGCAGTTGACTCTTTAGCTCACTCTGCTGCCCGAATTAATTCATTCCTCAACTATTTCCCTTCTTTAGACATCCTTTTCTTATCCACCTCCAATCACGCCAGACTTTGGCGGGACATTTATTCCTCCCTATCTTCTAATCGTCCTTCGCATTACCGCTTTACTCTACCGATTCGTCGTTCCTTGACTGAATTCTATTCTATTCCTTTCGGTCGTCGCTTCTCTATTGCCTCCCTAATTCGTCTCCGGATCAATCATTCTCTACTCCCCTCCTCTCGCTTTCGATTTGCTCTGTCACTTTATCCTTATTGTTCTCTTCATGGTTGTGATCCTCGTCGTATATGTGATGCTAATCACATTTTCTTCGAGTGTCCTGCTCTTCTTAATGAACGCTCCCTTTCACACGGCCAGCTCTTGACATTAGGTCTCCCTACTCGCTATAACGCTTCCTTTATCCTCTCCTTTGCTTCATCTTCTGTGGTGCCTGTACTGCTGTCCTTTGTTGCGTCCATTTCGGACCGCCTAGCTTTTCATGTTGTTGAGTTAAAAAAAAAATAACTTTTTGAAACATGTTACATTTAAAACAGAACAGAACAGAACGTATATTTGGTTAAGTACATTAATACAGTATTTATAAACAAAATGCGTACCAGCTCGAAAGAGACTTAACCGCATTACATTAGAGTGATAAAATAGAATATTTACGTATTGTTAACAAAAATATAAACACTATACAAAAAAAATACAAAGGGCAAAAAAAAAGAGTATAACAAAAAACCCAAAATAATCAAAAATTACAACCAATTGTTACCATTGCAAACATTACTTAACAGCCTAGAGATATCACTAACTAACTAAATTGTGTTTAATCCGACGATGCTTATATTTAACGTACATCCGGGTTAGTTGCTCGGAATTATAATCGCCTATATTCCTGATAAGCATATTGCTATGGTAGGAACAGCCATGAAAGATTTTTTTTGCTGTATTAATTATAAAATCTTTTACAAAAGGCAATTGTAACCAGTCATGCATATTATCTATTTTAGTCCAGCGGGGAACGTTTAAAATACACCGACAACATCTATTCTGCAGCAACTGAAGTTGATTAAAATCGGAGTTTGAAATCGAGCACCAAACTGGAGCTTTTAAAAGACCTTTACTATAGAGTGTAAGAAAATAAGTTGTTCTTCGGGTAATTCTTTATGGCTAACACCCTAGTGGTTTTTTTTCCGGTGCTGCAATTTATGTTTTCTCTCTTCCTTTCATTTATCAAACATCACTTTATGAGGCGGTACAACCAAGACTATTAGCTCTCTGCTAGCAGCGCATCTAGTAGCTATTATAAGAACTGAATTTTATTTACTTCTTATGCAAGTTTAGCCCTTTTTACGATAATTATCAAAAATCTTCAACATGTGTTAGTAATGTTTATTTTTATTCAAAATAAACATATTATTGCAAGTTTTAAGTATATTTGTTTCAATTAAATTTACCCTGCCTGATTTTGGCGGGATTTTTACAAATCTTCGCTCAGCTCGCGTTGCCGTCTGAAACGACCGATGCTCACAGGTTGTGTCGCGAAGAATTTGTTGTTGCGTTATATATTCACTTCATTACGAAAATTGGTGAATGCCGGGAAAAAAGGAATATACCTTTTTATACAGTATTTTTTTCTCATTATTTTGCAAATAATGTGATCCAAGATTTCACCCGTATTTTTTTATTGTTGCTCCGCGGCGGATAACAAAATATCTTGTCTGTACGGTACTCTCCTGAGAGGAGTCCTCTGAGGTGCGAAAAAATTTGATCGCCTATATTTATTATTTTTTTCTCATCCGGGTAGATTTCATTAAATAAGAAAGCCTCTGAAAGAAAAGAAAATTTTATTGCTTGGTCATCCCGAAAATCCGGGATTCCAGGTGTTTTCCTTGCTTCGTCTAATTTTTATTTTCAATCATGAGTTCCAGATGAAATGAGGCGACGTGCTGTATTTCTGATATATTTTTAAAAAAGACGAAAAGTATTTTTAAGTTCATCTCGTCAGATGGGGATGTAGCGACTTTTTTCCCGTAGTAGCTATAATTTATTATTTAGCATGTGGTCGTTACCGGTCCAAAATTGCGAGACCGGCTGAAATTCTTAACCTGCTATTCAACACCGATGAGGCTGAGTTGGTAATCGAAGAAGACAGCGACGAGGAGTGATTTTATTTTTATTGAGTATTGAAATGAAAAAATTCGTTTCCATATATTAGATTTGTTGCATGCTTACTTGAGAGTCTGCTTAAGTTTAGTGTACATTTGTATTACTTCGTTTCAACTCAATTTTAGGGGGTTCGGGTGCTACAAGGGGTCCATAAGAAGGCTCAGGGGAGTCGGTGCTTCTTGTTCATGGTCTTGTATTGAAATAAGCAGCATATAGGTAGAATATAAATATTGTATCATGAATAGTTTTCTTTTCAATAAAACTTTCACTTACCTTGCGTTTTTGCCAATTTTAACCATGACCCAGCTGAATTTTTTTTCCACCAAGATATATGTTATTTAGGGATATAAAATACATCTAAAAATGCCAGTTTCATTTTTGTGCTCATGTATTTTCATTGATAAAAAATATGAACAATGTTAAAAAGTGTCATTTGTGGGGAGAAATACGATGACATGAGGAAGGGCGTTGTTAATTTTTTCTAAGATGCCCCTCTTATGTGTCTACGGCATATTGAAAAACTAAAAAAATCGGTTATCTTGCGCTTGAGAAAATCCTTGATGATGCCTACTTATCACTCAAATATCAACTCGATAACTCTCCAGAGAAAATATACTATTTCTATCCATCTATGGTCCTTGTTAGTAAAGTAACGAAATTAGATTTGTTGATTATTCGTTATTTTTTGGTAACTTTTCGTTGTATAATTATCTTTTTCTAGTATAGGGTTATAGCAGGCATGTTGTTAAAGCAATATCTGTCAAATTCGTTATAAACTGTTCAGTAGTGTATGATAAATCACCATGAAAGGTTATAGCTTTGTATTTTTAAAATCAGTGCTTCGTTCGAAAAACATTTCGCACGTGACGTGATTTTTATCTTCACCACAACTGTCCTGCCTAGTCGACTACTCGATGTTTGATGGCCAAATTGGAGTTAACTGGTTCCATAAATAATCAGTCAACGCCCGTGCGTCACCGAAAGCAAGGTCTGCTGAAAACATTGCCGTTGTACGAGAGATTGTATGGAAAAATCCGGGGCAGTCAATTTCTTGTCATTTACAAAAACTTGTCCTTCCTGCGAATTCAACTTGGCGAATTTTGCGTCGAGACTTGGGTCTACACCCGTATAGAATTCAACTGACCCAGAAGTTTAAGGTAAACGAGCATAGACAACGAAGTGTATTCGCTGATTCGACTCTGAAGCAGTTGAAAGTTTACTCAAATTTCGGTAAAAAAAATTATTTTTAGCGACGAGTCCGGAACTGATAGTAATTGTTTGCTTTATCGATACACAAGTGCAGTCCCGTGTGTATCTGCTGTGTACTGACCTAGCGCGCATATCATGTTGTACGTAGTGGTTTGCCATTGCCTTCCACTTGATTATTAACGAATATTTAATTTAATTCTTTGTAAATGTCATAAAATATTCTTTCAAATGAAAAAAATATGAGTGGATATCTCATATACAACTTGTTTTATTTACATTTAAAAATCGAGCGTCCTTATTGAAAGACTATATTAAAATATTTATAAAAGAAAAATAATAAAAATTAACTATATAAAATTGTTATTATGATTAACAGATAGAAGGAGATGGATACATTAGTTAATTTTTGGAATATAACCATGTTTGAAATTGTTCCTATATTGTTTAAAAAATAAAAATAAAAGTTGAATCGTGAAAATTATTTGCAAACGGACTAAACTATAAAGAACGATTAAGGAAACTGGGCATTATAGGTTCTGCCATTACTAGTCAGAACTGTTTATGAAATCAGTAATTTCAGCAATTCGATGCGATATAGTTCAATTTCACATAAAACTGAATAAATATAATTACCGCTATAGACGTTAGATGTGCTGCTGCGAATAAATAAATTCGGATAAATTGGGGGATTACATTCATGGCTTATATGCTACAGTCATGTCTTAATATTTGTAAAAAAATTAAATTTTTGAAAAATACCAATTTCTAAATACATTTATTATGTTTCCAATATATACATTATATATATATATATGTATATATCATACAGTTCTTTCCTATTACATGATATTCCAGTTAATTGATGATTGTTTTTTAAATTGGTTTTAATTTTTGTCTCTCCTTTTATCAAAGTCTTTTACTGCCTTTTGTTGTGATTTTTAACGAAAGGAAGAGGGATGTACTTTCATATAATACTTAAAATGTAGACGAGAAAACTACGAATGCTTTACTCTACTATTTAACTGGGAGAATTATTTGGTGACAGACATTGCTCTACTGATGACGATTATAATTGGTAACACGTTGGCAGTAAACTTTGTATCTCTAAATTTTTTTACTTATTTATATAAATTTTCTCATTTATTTGTAGAATAGCTATAAATTTTGTTCGAGAATTTTGTTCCATCTACAACAATCTTTGTTAAACGGTAAAAGTCCTGAGTAGTTTTTTTAAGAAAATTTTAGCAAAAGTGATTAATGTTTCTAATACGCTCGGATAAATTTTGTCAACTTATTTTATTTATAGGTGGATAGTTCTGGACAATGAAAAGTTGCCGACAGATTGCTGTCATTTGTGCGATGACTGTTTTCAGTCGTTCCACTACGTTAATGGAGAGAAGGTTGGAAATTTTAGAGCTGTAAGAACTATACCGGTTCCGCTTCCATTCAGTACCGAAGGGATTGATTATGACAGCGGCGACAATGATTAGTGAATATTCACGCAAATAAATGGTTCGGAATTCCGGTTTCTCGGTTGTTTTTTTTTTTTTTCGACATTATAGTTGAAACTAATGTAAATTTACATGCGATTTAAACGAGTTTAGAGTTAGAGGACATGTTTACATCTCGCTCTAAGAGAACCGCGTAAAAACGTAAGGAACTAGCCCTTACGCCAGGGTATAAATAGCACAGAGACCTGCTACTAGTGCTAACCGACTGATCCGATGCTATTTGCTCCTGTGTGATTGTTGAATAACTGATGATTGTTTTGTCCATTTATCGAATGTACAATTTTTACATACTTACGTTGAAAATAGTTAAATTGAAGTGTGCCGACAAATAACACGGTTCTGTATTGCTTTCATTAAACACGTTGCAAAGCGAACGTTTTGTCGGGTAAGTAAATGAAAATGCAGGCGACAGTTCCTCTTTAGTGCACGGAATTACTTTGCGAGATGCGTGTTTCATTTACTAAACATCTGCTTTGTATTTATGGATATTTTTCAAACGATTTAAATTTTAAAATCTTTTTAATGAGCATTTACATTTTTATTTTCATTAATACGAATTCGCTTATTTTTGTTCGACAATAATAAATTTAAATTTTACGTTTTTACTTAAAAACGTATGTTATTCTCTAATCGTTTTCTCCGTTTTTTTTTGTTGTTTTTTTTGTTGTTTTTTTTTGTTTCAATTACAATTTTTTCGATTATTCGATGTCATCGTGTTTTTACATGTTTCATACTTTATAGCAATAAATTTTTTCTAATTTTGTTAAAAATTATTTATTTTATATATTCGATTATTCTGTTTTCAGTTAAAAATACGTTTCATTATTTTAATTCTTACACTGACATTTGGGTCCATTACAAACGATATAATATCACGTGTTCATACCAGCTGGTGTGCTAAGACCATTCTTGACTTTCGAGGTAATTTTCTGCATCATCAATTACTTTCTTATTAGTTTCATCAATAAAATCCATATCATTAACTGAAAGCCATTTATACTGTGAGTGCTCTGAAGATAACTTAATGTTAAGATTGGCATCGTGCATGTATCCGATCCAGTATGTGAGTTCTTTCCGATTTTTCTTGAAAAACTGTAAATTAAATTTATGAAAAATTTTCTGCAACAAAGATTGTTTCTTTTCTAACTGAAAATAAAATCAAAATAAAACCTTTTTGTGACATTTTTTAAATAATAAGTTTTTTCCTTATTTTTATTTACAAATTAGATGAACCACCTTTCTCTAGATCGTTTTTTGGTGCAATGCAAATTTTGTCATTCAGAAACGAAAAAAAAAAAAAAAAAAAAAGTTTTATTATAATGAAAATATTTTTGACACCCATTTTTAACTATTTAAACTAGTCGATCGAGTATAAAATTAAGTTGAAAATCATAATTCAATAAAATCAATTTTGTACCTCATAAATTCTTTTGGAGTTAATTATTACATTTACATCCTTTTCTTCTAGTCCGGTTTCCTCTCGTAATTCTCTCATTGCTGCTTCTATTTCAGTTTCATCTTTGTCAAGGCGACCTAAAATTAATGTGTTGTTTATAATGAAAAAATTAAAAGTAATATAATAAAAGAATTTTCGTGTATAAATAAATAATGAAGCAGGCCTTCTATAGATATATGAGTGATTAAATTTATTTTCTTTAATGATCAAGGAGAAATTTTAAAAGGAAGAAATCAAAAACAATGATGAGCGCAAAAATTACGTTACCCGGCACGCGTCTATACGCTGCTACGATATAATGCTGTTGTTTAGGTTGAATTGTACTATATATTCCGTACTGTTTGACTAATACTTCTTACCTTTCGGTGGACTCCATGAATTCGGATCCTTTCTCTTTTGCAGGAATAAATATTCTCTACCATTTTGTGTCTTTCTGAATAATATAATGCCAGCCACCTTTCGTTCTTTTTTCTCCGCAATCGTTAACTATTGTATTGAAAATAAGAAGAAAAAAATCATTATGCGTTACTGTTCGTTAGTAAAGATAAAATAATTCAGTGCCGAAAGAAAGAATACACAATTAATACAAATGCATGAAACATGTTCACAATCAAAAATATTATTTGAAATTTTTTTTTCTATTTATTTTTTTCCATACGTGCTTATAGCATCATAGGCTAGCAGCACGACGTTGAGGTTAAATTTGATTGTACAGGTTGGTATCTTGGAGAAACTTGAAGAGGACGGAAAAAGAGTTGTCTGAGTCTTCTAGGAGTGATGTAGTGGAGAAGGTTTTCTATGCTTTTTGACGCCATGAAAGTGTGCCTGAGCAGTCAAGTAGAATGTGACGAATAGAAATCGGAGCGGCTGAGCAGTTGATGAAATGTATGTTGTCTGGTTGTGTCCCAACCACCCCCTAGAACCCTGAAGCATCCCTAGCCAGCCTAACCACAGCATTCAAGGTCCAAAATCCAGGAAAAACCCAATCATTAGCCAGGCACACTTGTTTATCACACAATTGAGCATGCTATTCACGTTACCACTACATGGCAAAGCTTTTGGACTCTCATATTATTGCCCCATGCCCAATTAACCGATCAGAACATGGGAAATATTTGTTAAATCACGCAGGTAGCCCCCTCATCAAGTATAAAAGACCAAGACTCTACTGGATAGACAACGTTTGCAGTTGTAATAAAGTTTCAAAAAGTTGTCAGTGTTAATCGTTAGTGGTGATTAGTAAAAATGACTAGCTCATTTCCAAAATATGTAACCAAGTAAACAACAAGTACCAAGGAATTTATTCGCAAATTTGTTAAACATGTGTGGGGATAGGGTAATACGGAACATTCCAGAACCGCCAACCACAAGCCGAATTTTTTGTGCAAAAAATATTTATGTTTGCAGAAGACAGTTAAAATACCACATCAGATATACAATGTGCACAGCTGTGACCACAGTCACCAACGCCTGATAAAAGCCTGACGGGTGTAGAAATACTGGAAGAAATACTTAGGCAACGTTAACTATGTCAAAGACCCATCCGATACAGAAAATAAAAACAGCTTTCTGTTTATAGTACTGACAAAATTCACACAAGAAATCCATTGAGCGTGTTTCAATACAACATTTTAAGAAATATTTACGATTTCAAGCATAATATTCGCACAATCAAAGACATCAACACATTTGAGAGGACCATGACCATTAATCTCTATAAGCTAATGATAAACGACGAAACTACCCCTGAAACACCCCAATACAAAATAAATATGATATCTGCATTTTGAAAGAAATTTCAAGTACATAATACTCACAGTCATACTAATATATTGCGCTGAGGGGATAATGACAAATTTCAATTTGCCTACATCCGGAACTTCAGCAAACCATTTAGAATGCAGAACCCCAAAGCCAGATATTCATACTGGCTGTGTGGAGAGGGAATGATGGTCGAATCCAGCCATGACAATGGTCTCCACTATGAAATGGCAAATTTTAAGAATATATACAGCTTCTAAGATTGTAAATATTTTCAAAATTTTATCATTTAATTTTTTCGTAACGCTCACCCATTAATATTTTGTACTTTTTTCGTGAAATCTATTTGTTCAAATTGTTTTAACTTTTTTCCATAATTAATTTAAGCCGCTATCGACCACATAATTAGTATAAAAAATTGTAAAGCACGATTTAGCATCATAATAATCGAAATTCGTTTTCTAGATATATCTATATTGTAGTGTATATTATTCTCATGAAATAATGTAGAAAAGTTATTGAAATTAGTCTTATTCTTTTCACCCTATGTGTATGTAATATTAGAGCTGTTTCTATTCAATTATTCATTATCAGTCGATTGTGCTTACGTTCGTGATTATTTAGCGATAGCGGTAATTTGTCTGTCGCGGTAAATATTGTAGTTAATTGTTATTAGCGGCATTATACAGATAAAAAAGACAATTAAGTGAGATCTTTCCGTTACACTTATTTATTTCTATTACTTGTTTTTGCGGTTTTATGTTTCCTCTATGCTAATTCAAACATTAGCGAGCAGTTTTATTTCTATTCTACTAATTTCGTCTTTAGTTTACTTTACGTTATTTTATTCTATTTTTATTTATTTTCTTTTTTATAGAAATATATATATATATAATCCCCCCCCCCTTTTTTTTTCATTTATTTCGATTCTACATTAAATATTTAAAGCTTTCACAGTGATTACTCATAATAAATAATTTTCGGAAACAACTGTGTTTTGAAAGATATTTATTCGCTTAACGTTTCGACCAGCTTAAGCAAAATGAAGAACGGAGTGAAAATTGCGATCGACAATAACAATAAAATAAGAATCGAAAATCATGAAAAACCCAACGCAAAACAGAAAACCTACTGCTAAGTGTTCCTTTTATTTTTTCATTTACCTTTTTTCTCATATGTTTTTATATTATTTTATTTTTATCTATCTGTTGTTGTGCGTTTTGTCGGTTTTTCCCGTTTAGAGGTAGGTTTTCTGTTTTGAGTTGGGTTTTTCATGATTTTCGATTCTTATTTTAATGTTATTGTCGATCGCAATTTTCGCTCCGTTCTTCAGTTTGCTTCTGATGATGGCCAGTGTAAGCTGGTCGAAACGTTAAGCGAATAAATATCTTTTAAAAAACACAGTTGTTTCCGAAAATTATTTATTATCGATTCTACATTTTTATTTTCATCCACTTTTTCCTTCGTTAGATGAGCGCATCAAAAGGGGTCCGTTCTGTGGCCTCTCTCCAAGTTCCGCTAAACCCCTTAAATCATCGTCCAACTTATTTCTTAAGTATGGACGTGGATAGCGTTTCGAAGCGAAAATCGGCGGACCCCCTTTCGCCCATTTCTTCTATTCAGCCGAAAGAAATTACACTCTCCCAGGCTGATCTTATGGAATCTCCTGCTTCCTCAAGCACTGACCATCATAGTTACGACACTAATAATGCTGAGAATAACAATAAGAATTATACTAATGATAATACTAGTAACAACAATAATAATAATGATATTAACAATTCTAATAATAATAATTGCAACAACAGTACTGCCAATAACAATAACTATAATAATAATAAAGAGAATTTAATATTTTCTCCTGATTATCCGGGGCCTTTCAGCGTCTACATTGAAAGTTGTTCTATGGAAAGAAATCTAGGTAATTTACATCCCTTGGCCCTTGCCAAGCTAATCAGCTCCGTTTCCTCGTCACATTTATGCATAGTCCCTCAAGGCAAGGGTCGTGTCGCAATAAAATTTCCATCCGTTGATTCCGCTAACGCCTTTCTTGCACATCCTAGTTTTTTCGCGCAACATTAAATCAGAGCGTATATCCCCAATAGTGTATTATTCAGAATGGGCGTTATCTCCGACGTGCATCCGTCCTTTCGCGAATATGAAATATGGAAAGAATCGAATCGCTAATCCTCATCGCTTCTGTCCGCCGTATATGCCGTTCTTCAGATGGCGTTAAAATCTCTATTCGTTCAGTCGAACTCAGATTTTATAGTACTACTCTTCTGGAATTCGTTTCGATTTTTAAGATGCGATTTCCTGTTTCTCCTAGTATCCGATCGCCTACGCAATGTTCCAAATGTTTTCTTTTTAGACATATCGCAAAACACTGTCGTTGTTCTTCTAACATCTGTTCGCACTGTTCTTCTAAGCACTCAGTCTCTGAATGCAGTAACCTACAGGAACTGCCCATTTGTCGCAATTGCAAAAGCACCCACTCTGCCATTGACCGAGCCTGTCCTGAATGGATCAGGCAGAAGGATATAAAATGTATTATGGCCTTTAAGAATATTTCATTCCAGGAGGCCTTTCATTTTAAGAACAACAATTTAACTTCTCGTGCTTTTTCATATGCCGACTGAGCCTCAATGTCCAGTTCTTCTCTTAATAATTCTAAGTCTCCTTCATTACCTCCCTCCCTCCTCTCTGATTCTTTCCCACGTCCTAAATCTCCTACCTTCCATAAAATCCGTAACTCCAAAGCGCCTTATAAACCCTCTCCACAGTTTCCTCTTCTTCCATCTAGCCGTATCCCATCTCCCTCTAATGGATGGGCTTTCAACAAATCTATTCCTACTCCGTCTAATATTCTCTCAAATCCTGCTAAGGACAATCCTGCCTGGTTGGTCACTCCTAACTCCTCTCATCCAATTTCTTCTCCTTTAATTGAAAATATTTCTTCAGCCATCTTGGAAATACTCTCTTCTAATAACATTGCTTCTTCTTCTTCCTTTGACGGCTCTTTATCTCGTTTCCTTAACAGTAACGTTCAGATAAATTAATTCCTCTTGCTATGATTAAGAAAATAGGAAGGAAACTAAGAAAATTCGAGGCTGAATTTTCTTCTTTTTGTTCTGTTCTGTTTCTTTTCTTACACCCTAAATTCTCTTTACTTCTTTCTTGTCTAATCTTTCTGCTAACGCACAAAATAAGACATTTAAACTAGTTGTATAACTGTTTAATTGCATTATTCAATATCTCCTCTTCCTTATTTGTAAATCGTGCAATTGCTGAAGTGTTCAAAAGCACTGTCGGGCTTCAGTACATTTATTACATTTTTTTCTTTTTCGAATGCGCTGACGTAAAGATAACTTGCTCAATACTTGAACTCGGTTGCATTCGAATTATTTTTATTTTCTCTCACATTTGCTGTTCCACTGGTTCAACGGTGAGATTGACTTGCGCACATAGCAAAAGCTATGTAACAAATAGCTTTGTGCAGAAAAATTTAACCGTAACAGGTACTATTTCATCTATGCAAAGGTTTCAAAACCTATTTACTCTTAGCAGAAATTTTTTGTTTGCCTCCTACGTTTTCCTACACGAATGTACTATTTTTTCCTTCTTTTCATTACTTTTAGAATTCCCTTCTAATCTATTAGCCCCGATTTACTTCCTTCAGATTTCTAATCGTTACAATTTACTTTCCTCCGTTTCTCTTCCAAACTATTTCAGTCCCATTAATATGAATGTCTTTACTTTTCTTTTTACCTTATACTAACTACTGTGCCTTCTTTTTGTTTTTGTCTTCCCTTTTTTCAATCCTTATGCTTCTAATACGTTCCCTGTTTCACCATGATGGCTGCGTCCAATATACTTCAGTGGAATTTCCGTAGCATCAGAGCCAATAAAAATTCATTAAAGAGTCTATTGGATATTCATAAGGTTAGTGTTGCTTTCGTACCTAGGAAAACTCCTATTCTATCTCTCATTTCTCTTCGGCTCAGTTCGTTTTGTCCTTACATAACGTCCTTTGTTAATCTCCCTTATTTTGCTTTTAATTTCGCCGATCTCTGTCATCCTCCAAATATGTTTACTGTTCCTACGCTTTCCAAGTTTCTTCCGCAGCACCTAATCAGACAGGAATTCCACAGTTTTATCAATTCTGAATTTCCTTCGCATGCAACCGTGTTTACACGTGGTGTCGGTTCCTCTTTTACCCTCCCAGATTTTGGCTTTTCAGAATCTTTTTGCTTGCCTCCTTTCTGTTCCATATTCACAGCCGAATTGGTGGCTATCCTATATTCCATTATTTTCATTTCCTCCGATCACATCTCCTCTAAACTCTTTATTATATCAGACTCCATGACCGCCCTTCAGGCCATTTGTTTTCCCCTTCCTGATCATTCCTGTGATTTTATCATACTCCGCATACGCTCACTTATCCACGTTCTTTCTTCCCTTCATTCCATTCAAATTGATTTTCTGTGGGTTCCTAGCCATTCGGGCATCTGCGGCAATGAATCGGTGGACTCCTTGGTTCGGGTTGCTGCCCCTTCTCACTTCTTCTTTTAAAAAGTCCCATCGTCCAATCTCCTTCTGCTGTGTAAAAATTTTCATCTTAGGTTTTGGTCGGATATGTACGTTTCCTTTTTCTCTAACAATTGTTCTTTCTATCTGTCTATCCAACCAAGTCTTCCTGCCAATCTGTGGTTCTCTTTGTTTCCTTCACTTGGTCGTTCTGTTGTTGTCTCCGTTATTTGTCTACGCTCTTAAGCCATACTTTATTATCTTTCTCCCGTTTTCGTTTTTCATTGGTTGCCTCTCCGTATTGTCCTCTCCACTCGAACGAAGAGCATGTTTGCAATGCGGACCATGTATTTTTTGAGTGTTCATCTCTTTCTGCTGAGTGCTCTGCTTTCTACTTCAGTTTGCTGAGACTTGGTCTTCCTACTCCATATTGCTCCTCTTATGTCCTATCTTTCCCCTCTCCACAGATTGTTCCTATTATTTGTTCCTTTCCCCTTAAAAATATCTGACCGTATTAAGATATAATTGATTCCTCCCTATTCTAATTATTTTTGGGTAAAGGTCCCCGGTTGACAGGCCCCAAAAGAAAGAAAATAATAATAATAATATTAGAGCTATTAGGCATCTATTGTAGGCAGTAAAAAATAAATAAAAAAAAAAAAAAAAAAAAAAAAAAAAAATTGATATACTCAAAAAGATGTAAAAATTTAATCCTCCTGGTGTATAGATAAAAAATTAGTGATCTTTTAAAGAAGAAATCAAAAATAATTTTTATTTGTAATTTAAACATGATAAAAAGTAAAAATTGATAGGTACCACCTACTGGTCTGGTGGTGAATGGGCGGACATTTGGATCTACAGGAAATTGTATGAGGTTAAAAACATATCAGACCTAACTAGGTGGTTGATAATAATTTTACTATATTCGTTATATAAATTTTTCTTATTATTAGATACTTAGAAAAAATAATATAATTTTAAGAAGACATAAAAAAGAATGTACCTAATTAGAAAAAAAGTACTCCTAATTGATGAGAAATACCAGTAAAAAATTTGTGAAAAAAAATCGAAAGTCAGTATAAAAATACATAAAAAATACATGTAAAAGAAGAATATGTTAAAGCGGTTAAAAAATAGCAATAACTTACTCTGTTAAGAAGGCCAATCAACAGTCCTTCTCCAGATCAGCCAGAGAGATTTCTATTACTCTGTAAGAATAATAATAACAATGTAAGAAGAGAAGGTATATAGACCATAGACCTTGAGAGCTCTGTAGGCATATCAAAAAGTAAGTACTTACTCAACCTCCTCTGCTGGCTAAGGAGGGACCAACTCCTTCAGATGAAAGTGAGTGTAATAGATACATAGAATCTTTAAATGTTGTGAGAATAGTCCCAGATGGGCACAAAACGTTACCTCGGTAACCCTACCAGAAATTTCCACAACACTGTGTAGGGCCCCAATGGGTGACAATATGATCCTGTGAATAGCGCAGGAATCGTGTGCTAGAAAGAAAAAAGAATCAAAATTAATATATCAGCGAGGAAATATAATGTAGAGCATAACTAAGATAAAGAAAGGAAATGGTAAGCATACCAGTATTAATTCTTTAATGGTCACATTAGTGATAGCTACAATAAAAAAGGAGCATTGAATATACTCAAATGGCATACGTCTGTCAACATACATTAATAAGTAAGATGAGAGAGAAAAAATAACATATAACTCCTTCCAAAAAAAAATCAAAAAGGAAATAAAGAGGAAAAAGGAAAATAGAATAGTGAGTTATATATCTGGAATAGGTAAGAAATGTTTAAAAAAATAAATAACTCGAATAGTTAATAAAAAAATATTTTTCGAAATTAAGTATGGATCATAGCCAACAAATATCTGGAAATAGAAAATATAAATAATTTTCAAAATATGTGTATCGGAGAATAGGTAAAAATATAAAGTTAAAAAACTTACAAGTTTT
Organism: Icerya purchasi; assembly: GCA_039619475.1. Lineage (NCBI taxonomy): Eukaryota > Metazoa > Arthropoda > Insecta > Hemiptera > Monophlebidae > Icerya > Icerya purchasi. Next base: position 141,362,316 of record CM077116.1, read on the forward strand.
GCTAGAAAAAAACATCTCTGTGCTGCATGATGGAACTATTTTTGAACCACATTAGCATATCACAGTTATCAGATATCCAAAAGTCCATCTTTTTAAAATTAATTAGCGACATCTGGCCAAACGGCTTGATAGGTATCTGAAGCCGGGCCATAAAAAAATAATAAAAAAGAAATGACCAACATACACTACATACATTATAAGTGTATGTAAAGGAAAATGCAGACATAGCGTTTTTCATCAATTACTCTGTTTGATCAGGAAAATAGTTTGAATTGAAGAGTGTGAAACTTTCTGTTTATACAGTTCAATATGTTATACACATGCACAAAAATGTAAATAGCTAGCAATATTAGTAATTGAGACTACTGAAAAAACCGAGCTATTAAGCAATTTCTAGAACTGCATATAGCCAATAAAAAAGGAAAATAAAAGAAGCGACAATAATTAATGGCATAGAAGTTCAGCAAGAATCACACAGCAGCCATAGGAAAATATGAAAAATTCGCAGTTCTGTTGACCTAATTAGCAAGAAAAGAGCATAATCAATGAGAGGACAAAGGTCCCCAATTAGAGGATTAGAAAATAAACGACTACAGCGATAATTTTCCTAGCAAAAAATGTGATAATTGACAAAATTAAGAGACAAAGTGAAAAAATAACGACAAGAAACAAAGTAACCGAGTACAAAGGTCGAAGCAGGAATCCCCCAGAAATGTTCAACTATCACAAACCGAGATCCATATAAATACACCAGCCGATAGGGTTGATAAATCAGTATATTCACTACGATTTATAATAATAGTATATATAGTGTTTGTCTATTACCATTATACATCAGCATGAACATCCTTGGTATTAGCAAAATGACAATATATGATTTTCATTATAACATAATGCTCCCTATCTAGAATGTAAATACTTTACAATTGCTATATATGAACACCAATAGCTTTATTTATAATATTATTATGGATGATGTCTACGATGATATGCAAGGGAACGCTCAGTATTTTGACACCTCCGACTGCCTTCAAGCACATCCCTCTCATAGCGATAAAAATAAAAAAGTTTTAGACAAATTCAAGAAAGAATTAAATGGAATACTGATCGAGGCCTTTGCAGCTCTCCATTCCAAGGTGTATAGCATCAAAGTGAGTAATAGTAACATAATTATCAAATGCAAAGGTGTCCCCTATTCCATCACCAAAAATAAAATAAAATTTAAACACTATAAGGATTGCATTTTCGGTGATGGCACTATAACGTGCTAATTATAGGAGTCGGTTTTATATTCGTAGTCTTAAGCACAACCTGTTTACAGTATTAAGTAATAAATTGGCAATATCCAGTCTGGAGGATAAGTGTGTAATTTTAGATGACAATATTCAACATTAGCTTTAGGTCATAAGAGTCTAGAAGAAGATGATGGGGAACCTGCAACAGAGCATCTTAGAGTAAGTTAGATTAGCTGTTTGTATATATTTTTGTATAATGTAATCATATGTGTATATGTGTATTTGTATATATTTTTTATTATTTATATTATTTTCATACAAGTTCTTTTCTTTCCTCATTATCCCTTCGTTCTATTGTATATGTTTACTTCACTTTTTAATCTTTCCTTCATTTTCTTTCTATTCAGTTCTAGTTATTTATCTACTTTTCTCCAGCCTCTCTTATGTTAAATACTAATAATGACGAAATGGCTAAAAATCTGAACCAGTTGTACAAAAATATTATATAATTATAATTTACTTTTCGTGTGTATTATCAGTCATCCACCCCTCATTATTTCGTTCACTATTGTTTAATTTTGTCATTTACGAAATGGTTGTATTTTATTTTCAAAAAATATATGCTCCTTTACTCATACACAGTATTGTTTATTTCCGTCTTTCTCATACTTTTATTAGTAATAATAAATAAAGAAAGAAAAAAATAGATGCCAAATGGTTAAAATAAAGTCTTTATTGCTAAATAAATGCTAAAACTACTATTACAATTGCTAAATTACATTCTATAAACATTCTGAAAATAATTGAAAAACTTTTCACATTAAAAATTTAAAAAAATAAAACCTTAAAATATAATGTTTTAATGCTCATGGCTGCCACGCCTACTTGTAGGCCTCAACTTTCTGAAACCATTCAAAGGCATCCCTGGCGCTCGAGGTTCTGTCAGAATCATTAGTGTCATCAGAAATATCCTTCTCAGTGTTGGTGTCACCAGTTTTGTTATCGCTATCTAGTAGAGTTACTAGGAAATATGGATCTTTTGCAGGCTCATGAAACTGACAGCAATCCTTTTGGAGGACAGGCCGCACCCAGGGAAGTCCTAAACTATCGGGATAGGAGTAAGTATGATGTTTGAGACACAACTTATGATCCTATATTTCTTTTGATGTTTACATGTCAGCAATTAAATAAAATATATTGTATGCATGTCTTCCAAATTCCATAGCTATCGTCTGAGCGGTTACATGGCTCATTACATCTTTATTCAGGCAGGAAAGGGTGTACAACGTCGATAGGATGTTACTCTCCAACCATTTGCTTAGTAGGATAATGTTCTGGAGTGCAGATGCACCTCTATTCTTGAACATGACAGTGTGAACCAAGCAATGAATTTCTCATGTTAGGCCTTTGTATATATTATCATTTAATCTGTATAGGTTTGGGCATTTGTAACTAATATCCAAATCATATAATGCACTTCCTGTCAGTAACATCAGTTGCAAAATCTCTTTTAGCGTCACCAGTTTTTCTGTTCCTATTATATTCGTTTAGGTTGTAATCGTTTAATGGCTCCGGCTATATTGGTATATAGGAGGCTATGAGCTCTATGTACATAGTTCCACAGAATATGATGGTGGTTTTCTCAAGTCCAGGTATTAACACTTCAAATTTTATCCAATAACATGTCTCATGGGTAGGGTGGGGAATAGACAGTGCGAACCATAAAATCACTGTTTAGGTTTATAATAGTCAGCTCCTTAATGATGAACTTGTTGGCATTATTGTAAAAACATTGAATGTCTATGATTGCTCGACTATTTGATTTGTTTGTGGTACTCAGCGTGGACATTATAGTTGAGAATGTGAGTGATGGACGACAGTAACTTGAACGTGTACATCCTACACGTCTCAAGTACACTCCCCAACTGGTGCGAGGGGTGGAAGCACTGTACTATTTATATGTATAACACATCATAGCTTGCACTCTTATCGTGTATGATGAGGGTGTACACCAATGTATTGGTGGGAATGTTCTTGGCTGCCTTGAAGTCTACTCTTATCTGAATAGGACTATTGTTCGCCAGTAGCTTGTTCTGATAGATGCATGGGATCACGAAGAGTGGATAATTGGTGGGCCACTCAATTGCGCTAATGGCCAGATGGGCAATTTCCTGCCTGTAGTATTTGGCTTTAAATTGTATATAGGCTAGATACAGATGAGTAATCCTCTTCTTCGCAAAGTCTGTTATATACTGATCTTATAGGTACCTTGTCCAGTTGATGTAGATGCACAATTCCATAATATTCAGGTGGTCGAATGTGGTGGCATTCTTCTTAATACTATTATGTTTCTCCATCTGAAATATGATTATTATATACCTTGGTTATTCCACTACGAATGTTGTTTTAATGGTCCAACTGTGATCGGTAGTGGTGGGGAGACTCGGCTGCATGTAGAGACCCCACATTCTAAATTGTAGCGGTGTGAGTGTCCTTCTCTTTGATCGATTTAACAGAGCGGGACTTTAGCTTTGCCACTTGGTTTAAGGAACGGCATATACCAGTTGATGCTATTAACTGTCACTACTGCCTTCTGCTCGGCATCAGTTGTGCTCTGTTTATATAATGCCGTCTTATCTGTATTAGTGTGTACTAGAACCAGTTCATGCGTGGCTTGGACTATAGTTTTTCCATAATCCTCAAAGAATCCAAAGATGAAGCGAAGGGGATAGTGACGAAAAAGTCTGTCCCCTGCTCTGCCGCTTACATAAATACTTTAGCATCATCGGTGTTTAAGGTGCTACTGCTGTAGTTATAATTCGAACGCTGGCTTTCCAACAACAGCAACATATTTATCACTGAGGTCATTCCCGCTCATGTCCATGACGTTTCCATCGATTTCAAGCGTAGCTCTGAGATTAGGAATAGTGGTCCTCCTAGGCAAAAATTCAGCTCCGGCATAACACGCCCCTCGATGGATAGGTAACTCTCCAATGGAAGGGTTATTACATCTTTCTGCTATATAGCAATCCATAATTCGTCGTTGGGTCCAAATTTGGATCTGAAATATGGCTTGTGGCAGTGATATTTGTACACAGTGATCGAGTCGTCGCTACAGGATGATCCTGTTTCAATATCTAATGTCTGCTCCATTTCACTTTGTAACCAGGGGAATGTAGTATACATTTACTTTCTTCAGTCAACTTTTGTTTTTTAAATGAGCCTTTTCCTACAGTCACCCCTCTATATACACTATTTCCAGTGGATGCTTTACATCTATTTTATATGATCGGCATTTGACTGATATACACTGAGTAATTCTGTCACATTTAGGTTTACTACAGTTTCCTCATTTTCAAAGTCGATCAGATTTTCATTCTGATCAGTTATATACAAGTATATACTCAAGTCTGCTATATACTTTTGAGAACTAGTAAATATATTATACTTTTAGAGTATTCCACAATCTTATACCCCTGCCGGACGTTGAGGGGAAAGGAGTAGATCATATGTGTATAATTTCCATTTATACAGCCTCTGGACACTATATTACACTCCACATTGATTACATTGCTGACGCAAATTTGTATAGTATACATACTGATATGCTGCGTGTTTGTTTCCAGTGTGTAAGCCTTGCTGTTCCTATAGCCTAAGAGACTACCCATATTGCTTGCTAGATCTGGTGAGAAGACTATGGCATATTTACTCTTTATTGTGCTTTCTAACGTTCGATCGTCCACTGTTGAGCTCTCCGCAATCGTATTATATGCCTGATAGACTTTCTATTATATTGGATGCACACTCCTTGCTGGTAGCATTAAAAGTAGTCAATTAGTTTGCATAGGGATGGAATATTGCCACAACTGTTGAAATACTTAACCAGGTCTCTCCGTTTGGTGTATGCCGTTCAGTGCATTCCCCATCTGTGTATAGAGTCTAGATTAATAACAGCGGGTTCATTACATCTCGGCTTGTTTGGCGGACTGTCTGTGTCAAAGACTGCTCGAAAATAGGGCACTCGCAAACGTTGGGCGTACCTTTCAATGTCCACATTACTTAGCGGTTGATTCTTAGTAACCCGGCTAATGATGAAAAAACTTTTCCCCCTGCAACTGTGGTGTTACATGTAGTCCTAGCCCGCTTCTATATAGACATAGGTAAGTTCCTACACCAATCCATTTATCTATCGTAGCACTGCTGCCTCATTGAAAACTTCGTCTAGCATTGTTCATGTTCTCGATGGCTTTAGATACGAGTACAGTAGAAATTTTAACTGATATGCCTGCTAGAGTGGCTAGTATCCCCATCTTATTAATAAGTATTACTCAGGGAGCAATTATTTCCGCTATTGTATTACCCCGACTACAATGTAATTTCTTCACCACTTCTATGGCTCTCGCAGTTCTGCCGCGGAGGGTTTTCTCTTTGTGTGCAGTTTTTTGGACTGTGGCTAACACGTTGCGAAATGGTAGCTTTTTATTTCCCACGGTCTTCTTCCTCTGCCCAGTATGGCTCTTGTAGCTTCTTTTCACTCCCACACCTTTACTTCTGAAGCATCCATTGCCAAGTTTCCTCTTTAACTTCATCATATTTGTGACAGCCCAACTTCCGATTTTTTCACCAAGACTGCTATTATCAACTGTAGCATGTTGCCACACTTTATCTTCTAATACTTCATCAGCTTCTGAGTGCTTACTATAAGCAATGCTATGTTCCTGATAGGCTTCATTTAGCGGGTTTACTCCTTATTGTCCTCTAGTTGATCGTTCTGTTAACCGAGTGCCGGGGCCGCAATATTGGTAGCCGCCGGGTATGTGTAGTTCGAACAGTCGGTTATCGATAGTGTGATTAATAAGCATGCCTATAACACCACTGTACGTCTTTTTATTTTGGCCTAGCTCATCAGTGTTAATGTTCGACGATATGACTCTAGACGGTAATCAGGCAATAATTAAGCATTACTTTCTATCTGCACTAGACATATGTGAAAATTCCAAAGCACTTAATCAGGGATAACGCTAACATTATTCTATTGTTTGCTCAAGATGACCTTAATACGCAACACATTTATCAAAAGAATGTGAACGGTGTGTGTTTGCCCAAAACTTGTCGAGATATGTGCTGCCTATGTTGGAAAGATCGGTATGGGTTCTTAGTGCTGGATGAGGAAAAACATATAAATAGCGGACGTTTCCAGTGTGGGTTCGACATATTTCTAGTTCCGGACTAAGTCATGATGGATCACATTAACCAAGAAATATGTCTCAAGACTGAACTGGATAGATTGCGATTGGATATTTCGAATATCAACAATTGAAGAATGAGCGTGAGGCTCTTAGTCAGACTTCTAGTTTAGTGCTAGAACCCACAGCAGAGGACACCTCAGACACTGAGTATAAAGATAGAATCTGCGAGCTCCCCTGAGTAGACACCCTCTACCTTGAAGTTGAAGATTGAGCCCGCTGTCAAGCGGGAGCATTTATATTTTCGCTTCTCTTCTGACTCCGTATACAGAGTACGGGTTGATACGTCTAGCGGCACAGTCACACTCAGCGATGCGCCTCTGTTTGTAGACGATAAGACAGTATATGCCGAAATCGGCGGTGTTATGAAAGAAGTTCCACTCGCCGACGGTCTTCACTAATTACTGACTGATAGGGGCATTGATAGGAAGAAGTTCACCCAGGACGATTTACATTTATATAAAGAACTGTTGGAGTTTACTCACATGCACCAACGATCTGATAATAGAATAAAAGGAAATCAGAACCTAAAGTACTACAAAATAGTAAAACCACTATTTGGCAGCGGTATACGACTCAAAAGTGCCGCGATAGGTAGCTGAACCAAAAGCGCTATGCTAGGTAGCCAATTCAAACGTACCCATAGGAAGCCGAACCAGAAGTACCTCGATAGGGCGCGGTATTAATCAAATTACATTAACAGTGCTACGAATAGAGTACTAGGATGACGCTAATGAGCTAGTACAGTGATCACAATTGTTACACGCCAGCAGGAATAGCGGAAACACTGGCGTCGATAACGAAATTTCATTCGTTGAGGAAGAATTGACAGAGGGCGGCTACATCTATCCTCCTTATTAGGATGCCTTCTTCCGCCGGTAACTTCCAGCGTGATATGGTCAACAAACTACATAGATCAGCGAGAAAAGGTAATTGGCCTGAATGACCTCTGGTAGTCACAAGTTTATTCTGGTTGTGATAAACGCCTTCAGCAAATATGTGCGGATAGTGCCGTTGAAAACTAAAAGTAGTAGTAATCTTGTGGCATCGGCTCTGTGACAGATATTATCCGAGCCAAAAGTAACTGCTCTGCGACACTTACAGACTGATCGAGGTATAGAATTCTATAATCATTGGGTACCAGGGGGTGTTAAGTCCGTTTAATATTAATTTGAACAACACGCACTCACCGCTTAAGGTGTTCATTGTGGAGCGATTTAATAGAACGTTAAGGGGCTGAATTTACTGCTAACCGAAACAAATGATAGCGGTTGATTTTGCTGGAGCGTTTGCAACGATATAGTGCTAGAGTGCACCGAACGATAGGATTCACGCCCGCAGATGTTACATCTGGTGTGGAGAAGGAAGTTGCACGGAATTTGTCCAAAGCGTCCACTACGGCTACCCTACACTAAAGGACCAAAGTTTAAGATCGGTGATGTCGTTCGCATCAGTAAAATTAAAACTCTCCTAGAAAAGGGCTATACCACCGACTGATGTGGTGAACTATTTACTATAAATAGCATGTGTACCACTCATTCGACAACGTATATGTTAAAAAATTATAGTGGAAAACCCATTCTAGACACCTTTTACGAAGAAGGACTGCAAAAAACCGTATATCTGGACATCTACCTGGTAGAACGTGTTATTCAATGTAAAGGACCCAAGGCCCTTGTCAAGTGGCCCAAATTTTCCGCTTCCTAGAATTCTTGGGTAGACAATTATAACATTGTGAATATTTAGGATATGTGCACGTGTGTGTATGATGCCCTTACATAAGAGTGGAAAGTATTTGGCCAATGGTGAGGTTCGCTCCGGCCTAGTAAGAGCGTCTGGCCCCACGACACTCTGCTTAGATTCTGATGGTAATTATAATTTGCGAGGAAAACGATTACTGCATGTTGATGCTGCAGCGATAGAAGCTGAAATTATGAATGACGAAGTGGTGATTAGCAAACGGTTATGAGAGTCGTTCACTTTGGGCAAGTTAAAGATGTCTTTTACATGCGGAGCAACTACATAAGCAAGCTGGGCAAACGTGTGTAAGCATTGCAGACACAATCGATCCAAAGGATGCTCTTACCAAACGTCAGCATAATAGCCACGTTAATAATGTCAAACGGGACCTCCAGAAACGGGCTGTGGAAGATAAAGTCCGGATCAATACAGTGGACCAAGCACTCCAAGAACTCACCAGCATCTTGCGCACTATGCAGCAGGCGGCTCCGGAGTTGGGCAGTTAGAAAAAGAATGTAAATGATACGCTTAAGTCTCTGAACGAGGTGGATATGCCGTTGGTATCTACCCCCTTCACCTTGGCAGCGTCTGCTCCATTTGTAGTGAAGGATAGCACAGCTCCCGTTCTTAGTTCGCTTCCTATTCCACCACTCTCACCTCACATTCCCCTGTAGCATTTTAATGGTGAAATGGTGTATGTGATTGATTGTATGATAGCGTCATTCAGCATCTTTGCTGTAGTATCGTCCGCAAATCGCAGGTTATTAATTGGTTTTCCTACAATTTATACACCATCTTCCCATTCTTCTAGAGTTCTTCGCAATTTTTCATATTTAGGAAGATTTTACTTGCCTATCTTACATTTACACTGTTTATATAATTAAAATATATACCAAAGAATGGAGTGTTAGTTATCTGATGAAATCTAGACTGGAGGATTAGATCGGATAATGTGAATGATGAGATGTTAAAAAACGCTTTATAAAAACGATTAAATTTTACTTGCGAGTTACAATGAAAATACTAAATTACGAGCAGCATGAAAGTTCACGAGACAAATAATAATTGAAGCCAAAAGTAATTTAAATATGGATTTTGTAAATCGTAGAGTATGATCTGTTCTATTACTAAACCAATAAATAATATTTCTATATTTTTCTTTTCGACGCATGAAATTTCGAAATCAATAAGATCAAACTTAGTGGCTAAACAAATTATGTCTGATTATTAACAATAAAAAAAAATAGTTATGTAAAATAAAGACTATTCCGGTTGTGTTTGATTTGCTTTTTTTTTCTATTTAGACTGATTTTTTTTTTTTTTTTTTTTTTTGTGAAAGCAACATCCTGTACCGTGTTTAACTGCTGTGGCTATTACAGTACGAAGATGCGCAGTTTGTTTTTATAGATATCTGATTATTCCGCTAGTTCTGATAAATTGTGTTGTGGATAAAATTGCATCGGGGAATTCTCAAGAATGTTGGTGACTGTTTTGTTATTAATTGAAGGGGGCCGGTGAGGTGATAATGCTGGACAGTCGCATAGTATATGAGGAGTTGAGGGAGCAACATCTTGGCCACAGAAAGGACAATTCATAGGAGAGGGGGTTCTTTGCAAAATAAAATTATGCGACATAGCCGTATGGCCTGTGCGCAAGCGGCTAAGTGCACAGAAATCTCTGCGGGAAATGCTTTTTTCCGGCCACCATGGTTCGGTTGAGGGTTTAATTAACCTCGAGAAAGTCTAACACGAGGACCAATGGGTTTTCCATAAGGACGTGAGATTATTAAAGATTATGTTCGAGAGATAAGGTGGAGGTGGGCTGTTACTAGGCGAGGGGCAATATATTTCTGCTCGGGCGGATGTATCGACGCGTTCATTTCCAGGAATCCCTGCATGGCTGGGCGCCCACAGAAAGGATACGGAGCACTGTCTCTAAATAAGTTCGTATAATACCTGCTGGGTTCGAATTGCTACAGGATGTTTGGTGAGGGGATTAGAAATTGTCAATAAAGCTGCTGATGAATCAGATACCAGCAGGGCTTTCTGTGATGTAGGCTCTGTAGAAAGAAAATATTCCAAACAGAAAAATACTGCGTATATTTCAGCATCCAGTACCGAGCAATTGTCATTCAGTCGAATGCTTCGAATCACGTCGCAGACTTCAAAGGAACAGGTGGTTGGGGATGAAGTAGCCTCTGGGGTAGCCTTGGCAGCATCCGTGTAGAAAAAGAGGTGGTCGGGGTATTTTTGCATTGTTGCTGTTGTCAACTGAACGATATTCGGATGCAGGGGTTTATTATACTTCGTCAGGGAAAAGTTAACATCAATGTTTAAAGGGGCCCACGGCGGAATCATGATGTTAGGAGCTAGGTTAGGGAAAGGGATTACGCTCACGTTGTGTTGCGATAGGAGAGCCCGGATTTCTGTGAGAGGGTCATTAGGGAACTCTGGTGTGTTGGGGAGGTCATTTGTGTCGATAGGACAGGCACGTTTACTAGAGAAAAGAGCGAGGGTCTCACGGTGGTAATAATAGGTTCGGAAATACTTTAGTGGGGGAGTGCCTAACAAGGCACACAAACTTACAGACGGTGAAGTTCTATGTGCGCCAAGTATCGTGCGGAGCGCCGTGTGGTGTATTGAATCAAGGGATTTAAGTAAAGAGAGACTGGCTGACGCATACGCCTGGGACCCGTAGTTTATTCTGGAAATGACTAAGGATTTGTATATGGAGAGGAGAGTTTTCGGAGGTACATTATACTTTGTGTTTGATACATATTTAAGAATAGATAGGAATTTATGACATTTAACTTTAAGATTGGATATGTGGGATCGCCAAGTTAGCTTTTGATCGAACAGTAGTCCAAGGAAAGTAGCAGTAGGGTGGAAATGAAGTGAGGAATTTTCTAGATTGAGGCGGATGCTGGAAGAGTTTTGACGTCCCCTATAGAAATCAACACAGATAGACTTAGATGGAGAAAACACAAGACCATTATTGTTACACCAGGATTGTAGTTTTGAAATAGTTTTTTGTAGGATTTTTTGAGCATTTGCTGGAAAACTGGAAGACAGTGAAATGTTTAAGTCGTCAAAGTAGAGCCGGGCGTTTACAGGCGGAGCAATACAATCATTTATATCATTGATATAAAAATTTGTTTTTTGTTTAACGTTTTCCAGTATATAGTCTGTCGAATATGTGGTAGCGATGTAATTTTTTTGCAAAAGAGATACCAATCGACTCAATTTTAAATTATAAAAATATAAAGCATGTTCTTATCTACTGATAAAATAAGCATAGGAGATTATCAACATTTTATATTTGCAAAGCGCGTTTTAAAGAGAGGATTGAAATTAGCTCGAATGAATTCGAAACTTTTTGTTAAAGTGTTATTTTACAGGATCTATATTTACAAAAAAATCAAAACACGATCCATTACTTACCAATGAACAGTTGAATAGTATTATGAGAACCAGGCAACAGTGTGTTTGAAGTGGAAATCTCATGTCTGTTAATGTTTTCCTAAATGTATAACAAAAATTAATAATACAAATTACATTGAATTAAAAACTTAAGCTATTAAATCTGGACATATGGTACCCTCAAAATTAGATTTTCATCTTATACAAAGTATTATTTTGAAATGATATTGATACGGATTCGGTATTTACGGCGCTATCTAGTGATGATGTCGAGTTAGAAATTATTCTCCGATTAAAATCATTAATTTTCGAATTCTCAGCATCATCGTATTGTTCGTTGTCGGCGGAGAATACGGCCAAATATGTAATTACCGATTCTCGTCGAATTTCTCGGCACATGTAATGTTAAGGGGTTGTGTAAGTGTCCTGGTGTGTGCGGTCTGCGACAAAATGATAGCGTTTGTCGGCCGCGTGAGCTGTGAGAGAAGATCAGCGCTGTAGTGGCTATGTGTGTAATTTTATTTTTTTTTAAATTCTCCTCCTCACCTTTTTTATATGCGCCGTTTGTGACTACTAAGGTCATTACAGCACATATACAGAGGTAACTTATATGTGTTCGGTTAAACCACTCGTTCTAACGAAGGCTATAACCCTTGTGACGTTAGTTTTAGTATTTGCCAGACAATCCTGTATGTTATTGGGTAGGTCGGTATACTAGCCCGGCCGCAGAAGAAGCACATAGTTGGAGACGAAGATTTGTTAATTATATGACCGTGCGACATAGTGACGGGGCCGATTCGCAGTCGGCTAAGACTTTTAAAATCATGCCGGGATATTCCCTCCGGTGGCCACCATGGTTCGACTGTGGGCTTAATGTTTTCTAAGAACGTTGTCGTAGCTGCCCATTCTGTTTTCCATTGGTTCTCGCACTTCTTTAGAAAAATATGCATCATCGAGGATGGTAGGTCCGCGTCCTCTGGCATTATGTGTAATTGATAAGGATTTCGGGTAATGTACCGTTAGTTTAATGTCGAGCTGATTTAACTAGATAAAGTGGCCAGTAGTTACCGTTTAATTATCGTAGCCGATAATCGCGGACAGTGGTTTATCGTCGTTGACTGATTGTTTTTATACTAGTCAACGCCACGCCGTGTGTTGCGAGTTTCGAAGCTTTCTAGTCCGCATCGCCATATCGTCGTGCATAACGCGATTTCGGGGTGAAGCCGTTTGGCTAGTCGTGTTCTTTTATTTTGATTTGGTGAATAAAAATAATCAAATAATCTAGTCGGGATCAGTGTTTAGTTGTTATTTTTCGTGCAATTATATATCTTCTTATATATAAAAATGAGTTGCCTTATGTGGGTCTCGCTTCTCCTCCAAAACGGCTTAACCGATTTGAATAATTTTTTTTTTGCTGTATTCGTAGTTCTTAGAAGAAGGTTTGCAAAAATTTTTTTTTTAAAAAAATTGCACCGAAATTGCACAGTTCGCAAAAAGTGTAACTCAAGAACGGCTCGACCGATTTTGCTGATTTTTTTTTCTAAAATATTGGCTAAGATTTAAATTAGGTTCCTACAAAAAAAAATTTGAAAAAGTTGCACGGAAATTACAAAATTCGCCTAGAATATGCTAAGCAATAAAACATGCGGTAGGCCAAACAGGCGAGCGGGTAATTTCAGATACCTGGAAACGGCGAGGAACGAATAGGCAAAAAAGGTCTTGACTCTCAGCCGATCAGCGGGCGGTCGCTTAATGACGGTACGGAAATCATGCGCTACGCATGCAGTAAAAAAAAAACATAAACGAATCGAAAATATCGTAACAAATAGTTCTTTTTTTATTTTTTTTGGTATAAATTTTATATTAAAATAAGAAAAAAAACTGCTTTTTAATAGCTACCAAACAAAAAATGAAAAAGAAAATCGGTTAATAAACGAAAAAAGACTTTGCCTATTTATATGCAGATATTAAATGTTTTGCGAATTTATATATTTGTTTGTGAAAGTGAATTATTGAGAATATGTTGTGCACATTTTAAAACTCCCCTTATGTGCAGTATATTCTTATTCCATTTTGCAGTGATTTAGTCGGAAATTTTTTCAAATTGGTTGGATCACAGACGTGCTTACGTCTAACATTTGTGAGTTGTAGCGAACTAAATTTTCCGTCATTAAATGGTCGCAACGATAAACTAAAAATATAATTAAAATATGTAGCAGAACAATGTAGGCGAATGGTCGTTTAGCGAGTACAGTGCAAACCGGTCTGCATTTTTCTTAAACATGGTACACCCTAAATCGGGAAAAAGAAAAGAAAATAATAAACGACCCGATTTCACAAGTACCGCGAGAACTACAAAAAAAATGAAACACATGTCCGGCAATCAGGTAACGAAAGAAATTTGAGAAGCACAAAGAGATTTTCCCAATAATGAAACATTTATACAACTGAAAGGTCTTTGATCCGAAAATTTAATTACCGACGAGAAATCGAAAGATTGACCGGAAACATTACAATAAGTGCATCAACCATTTTTTGCATGTATTTCGTGTTCCGAGTTATTCAGACCTATTCGTGTTTTCGTTTCGGTAAATGTGCTTCATCTGCCCGTCCGTTACTCGCATATTATCCATGTGTATTCGTTTTTAAAATGTGTTGGGTGTTTTCGCAACTTACAGTAATATTGTATGAATATATTCACATTTGTGCGGTGAGTGCCAATTTTATATTTCAGTCGTATAAATATTGTGATTTATTATTTATCTTAGCAAGAAAAAAAATTTTAAGATGTTGTAAAAGGCTATATATAAAAAGACGTCTATCACTTTGACTGCTAAATGCCCGTAAAAAACATATAGAAATATTTTTATAAAAATCAACATGTGCAGTCATTGAAAACATTTTCCAACCATCCGGAAAGTGAATTCGAAGGCTCAATCCTGTGTGTTTTTAGATTGGCTAAATCGTTTTTATTTTTATCAGTAAGCATTAGTTTTATAATATTAATTCAACGTATTACAACTGAGCCATAGCAACGCGTGGCCGGGTCTACTAAGTAGGCAACCACTCACAGCGCGTTTAAAGCCCATTTAATTAGCTATCGAATGCAACAAACCGGAAGTTCATACCTCACCCCTACACCCACAGCATCGATTTGAAAAAAAAGTGTTTTGTCAACCCCTACAATTTTTTTCAAGCGGAGCGGATCGTAACTGGTCTCGCAATCAGATAATCCTAAAGGTCATTCCATCAGCTGTCAAATGCAACAAACCAGATGTTTCTACGAGCATTATTACGTGTTTTATAGTCGAAAGAGTAAGACGCAAATTGTGAAAACCACGTGCAGTTTTGTGTTGTCAACATGGATAAGAAAGGTATCGAACAAGAACAGCGGTATGTGATTCGTTATTATTGTTGGTTGCAAAAAACGGCTAATTCAACAATATTTCGATAGCATAGCACGATTTCGAAAAATATTCGACACCGATCAAGAAGTCGTGTATGCGGTACAGACCATTTTAAACAGAATACCTGTCGGCGAGTTTAAAGGGACCTTTACAAGCCAGAGATGCCTATTTCGAGAAGATTAATATGAATGATGAAGATGGGTAATAATTTATGTAAAAATTTTGAAATACAGTTTCTTTCAAAATGTTGTAATTTTTTTGTCTAAAAAAACGGTAGCGGTCGACGAAACACTTTTTGTCAAATCGATGCTGCAGGGCGAACCCCCGGGAGGTAGAAACTCCCGGTTTGTTGCATTCCATAGATAATTAAATGGGCTTTAAGATGTACCCGGAGCGAACGCGCTGTGAGTAGGTGCCTACTCACACCAAAGTTACTCTCACTTCCTGTGGGACAGACATTGTATATAAAACAAAGTCGGGTTAGTTAAATCAATGGCTAGACCGATTTTTATGATCTTTGATTTGTTGGATTTGTGTACGTCCCGAATAGTAGAATACAAAATTTAAAAAAAAAATTATGAAGAAAATTCTTTTTTTTTGCTATTTTTGGCCCAAAAGGGGAGTTCGAATAATTTTTTCACCGTAATTTTTAAACTTTATGAAAGGACTATTGTGTTTTGTTTTATATTTTGAATTTCGATTTTAAACGGTTATCTGATGATGAGTTATGAATTTTTTAAGGACGATTTTTGAGGTCGTTCTAAATTCTATATTATATATTCTAGACGGTTTCTTGCCGACCAGGGTAATCGGTCAGCTTAAAGTTGTAAATTGTCATAAATAGAGAAGTTTAATTGTAATTTATGATCCGATTCCGATAAGTCAAACCGTTTCCGAGCTATTATATAATTGAATATTTTTTTCGTTTCTGAACCATCTTATACATTATATGTGTACGAAATCCTAAAAAAGGGTATAAATTTACTTTAAGAAATTAAATTACTTTAGAAACACGTTTTTTTCGTGTATAGCTCATCATCAGCTAACTGCACAGAGTACACACTTTATTAAAAAGTATATAAATTGAGTGTGTACTATGTGTTGTTAGCTGATGATATAGCCCGAAAAAGCATGTTTCCAAAAAGTAGTTTACTTTAATTTTTCAAAGTAAATTTATACTGATTTTTGTTATTAAGGGGGATAATGTCTTGCTACCACGTGAATTACAATTATTTCAATGTAATTAATATACTTTTCATTTTGATTTTTGTACATTTATTGAACTTAATTTTGCTGATAAGTTAACACAATATTTATTGGTTCTGGGGTGGTACGAAGTTCGCCGGGTCGGCTAGTATATATATATATATATATATATACGTTTGTGTATTTTTGTCGTATTTTCCTTATATGAACACCTGGTGACCCACCGAGAGATCTTCTTTGAGGAGAGGTGCTGCGGCACAAGTGAATATTTATCTTTTTTTATTTTCTGTGTTGAAATAACTGTGATTCGTCAACTGATATACCGATAAAGAACAATAAATAGTAGGTGGATTCAGAAAAGCCTAAACTCGACCGAGAGCTGGTCAGTTCGTGACACGTTGTGTCACTGGTGCCTGCCGGTTATCGTCTTTTTCCCGAATGGGGAAAAAGTCCAGTCGTCTACGCGAAGGTTTCTTTTATTATGATAAATTTCGAAGCAGGGACCAGAAAGATTTCAAATCGTAACTTTGGTTCCCGTAACAGGCACCTGGTAAAAGAGTTAATCGTAACTTTGGCGGCCCGAAAAGTGGGACCCAAAAAAAAATAACCAATTCGCAACAATTTTTAATCGTTTGATGTACAGTAAGAAATTTGGTATAATATTTTCATACTTGCTTTTATTGTTTACACTCGTACAGGATCTAAATTAAAAGTACAATCAAATACCTTTCAAAAAAACTGGGCTAGCCAGCTGGCCCCACCCATACACATTTTTAATATAAAAATTACTTATTCACAATGCACCCAAAATGTACCATTATATACCAAATAAAAATATTTCATCCCAAATAGAAGGTCCATTCTTTACGGGGGTGGGTAGTTTGATCACCGCCTCGCAGAGTTGATCAGTTACAGTCTGAATGACTTGAATTATTTCTTAAAATTTGCATAATTTTACACACACTAGTTTTATTACCTGAAGTCTTGAAAAACCTCATGGAGCTAATATGCTACATCTCTTCATTATGGCAAAATGTAAATTTTATTCTTTATGTCAATAACCTTTGTTAGTATTTTGCTTTTAATTCCCTCCTTTTAATTACGTGCCATCTTTATTTCAGCTGCCATGAAGGATATAGTTTTAGCCTTCATGCTATGAAACAGTTCGTTTATTTTATGAAGAAAGAACTACCAAGCATCTAGATCTGAAACGTCACCTATTAGTTAATGTCTATTTATTCTTAATAACGTTTTATTGAGAGTGCAACAAGTGAAAAGAAAATTTAATATTTTTTACATATGAAAATTTGTATTCGCAGCTCTGTGATATTTTTGAAATTTTTGCATTATTCATTTATAAGTATTCCGCTGTTGTAACACAAAAACTAAACTCAAAAATACCAGATGCAAAAATTAAAACAAAAAATCTGTTTATTAACATTAACAAACAATTACATTATGCACCAGTGGAACTGCTGTGGAAGCCTCTACAAGAATATAATGTTCACTTGTTCGTCGCTTTCAACTGAACAAGCTTATTTTTATTCCTTCCTCTTACAAACCAGTATTCCCGCTCCATACTATGCTTCATTCATTCTCTCCCTTCCTTCTCCTTCAGTTATGCTATCTCATGATTCCTTTCTGTCAGCTATCTCTTATCGTGTAAGGATCTGAGTCTCTCTTTCCCCTCTGTTCCACTGTTCTTGGGCCAATGTCTATGTTGACGAACCCATTAAAAAAAAAAAAGAATAAATCGGAAATTGAACTGCTTATCTCTATCCACAATTTAGCTATCATCTGTTTGTAGAAAATTCATCTCTTATCTCCCCTCGATTTTATCTTCCGAAACTACGTCATCTTTCAGAATGATTTCAGTTTAGGTAACCGAGCTATTATGGGAAACGTTTCAATTCCAGATTAGATGCTAACGATATATACCTTTTTTCCAAACGTTAGCGATATCTGTCCATATACTAGAACTGTCCAATAATGCAATATCCATATACAACTATTACGGTGAGAAGCAATGCCATCTTCCCACTACTAAGCTTCCTCCTTATGCAACTTAAATCCTCCTAAATACTCTCACGAGACTTTAATGCCCATTCTAAAATTTGGAGATCAACATCAACAAATCACCATACCTCGGCATTAACAGTCATTCTCGTCAGTAACGATTTGGCTTTTCGTCCAACAACCTTTCCCATCACTTCGACCCTGCGTCAAATACTTTCTCAATAATTGAACTAACTCTCAATACCACCTCACTTTACCTAATAATTTCTTCTGATATGTTGGATGACCCCTATTCTAGTGGCCATTTTCCCATCATTATTTCAGGCGCTCGAAAGGCCCTTTACTGAGTCACCGAAAGGAGTGTCATCTACTACCTGCGCCTTCAAGAAGAATGCGGAATAACTAAAATTCAGCTGAGCGATTACTGCTAAATTCTGGATGCAAAATTTTACATAATGCGCTCCAGTCTGAAAATGATCCTGTCTTTGACGGAGCCAATCCATCACTACTATTGATAGCAGACTCGCTAGTAGCAGGATCCGGAAGCAAAATTGCAGCAGTCGAACCTGTTCAGAATGAGAATCGGACATACTTCGGTGTCACACGATTACATCTTTAAACGGGTGGCGACTCTTGTAGCTTGCCCCTTTTGTTTACAATCTATTCTACCAGATTTTTTTTTTTTTTTTTTTTTACTAGAAATAAGTTATGAGTCTCACAGGACAAATATACCCGTTGTGTGAATGCCCAACACTCTGATCAGCGTTTATTAAAAAAGATACAAAGTACAAAAATTTCAACTACCTTAACTTATTCCCTAAATTACAATATATATATAAACCTAACATTATATTTAAGTAAGCATATGATTCTGTTTGTGGCCTTTTCCTTATTTCACAAAAGTAAAACTTACAAATTATTCGATTTAGTTTTTTACCCATATTTATTATTTGTCCTTATTCTCTTGCTTTTAGAAAATCTATTAACTACTGATATACTTTGAATATATTTTTCACATTTTATTAATTAATGATAAAACTTATAATTTTATTGCGACGAATACGCTTTTCTTCATAAATAAGTAATCAACTAAAGTATTGAGAGTTATTAGATATGTTAATCTTACACTTCTTTTAAAATTTTTGATACATATATAGGGATATAAATTTTCTGGCAATACTCGTGTAATTTGAAATTTAAAACACGGAATCACTTTAAAATCAGAAATTATATGATTTTTTAATTTTTATTTTAAATACTACTAAAGGCTGTAAAATTATAAAAATAAAAAAATTACTATCTCTAAAGCTGGTGTTCGAGGAAAACTGAAGCAAAAATTTAAAGCACTGGTGGAGTGCCCTAAATTGTATAATGAAGTTAATATTTAGTGAAAGATATTTCTATGAATTAAGGTTTTAAATAAATATTAAAATTTAAAAAAACTAATACATAATATTTAACGCATGTTTTTTTGTTTTTTTTTTTTTTTTTTGGCGGGGGATACCTAAAATTTATTGTTTAACTATAATTAAATATTTCATAAAAAATATTGTAATCTATTTAATAATTAAGCTAAATTTTAATGTCATTATTTTTCTTTCTTTTTCTATATAATTAGTGAAATTTTTTAAAAGTGCTACAAAAGTCTATTTTTACGTTATTGTTTTTTGTGAAGTAGTACTCACAACTGTAAAACAAAGTAATCTCCGATTTATATAAAATAAGTTATAATATTAAAAATAAATAGTACGAATTAATAATATAAAGAAAATTCTGTCCGTAATATTTAAAAATGGATATGTAATAATCAAATACATGTAATTACGGTTTACGAAACAATTTAGAAACTTTAATTTTTCATTTTAAAATAATGTGCTAAATATTCGCACAGATTAATAAATTACTAAATTTTTTGTCAAACAATGACTGGATCATTTTTATCGAAATCGCCGATTCTATTTCCGGTGCTATAGTTTACGTTGTATGAGACAGACGACACATTCAGTTACTGACAGACAACTGTTCGAGGATCAAAACTGATAGCTACATAATATGTAGTTCCTTACATATTAACTCAGAAATTCATCTTCTCAGTAGACAGATATCCCGTACCCGGACAAAATACAAAAACATGAAAGGTCATCGTATTTTCTGCGTAAGAAATAGCATCTATTTTAGATTAAATAATTAGCCGTTTTATATCAATTTTTCTAAAATTAATATGTAGTAAATACAAAGTTACGATAACCCCGGAGATTAAATATATTAGTCAAATAACGTTATCATATTTGAATTTTGTAAATACACCTATTTTCTTTTACTTTGCTGTGCACGATATTTTGTATTAAATTTAAAAAAATTGTAACTTGCTTTTTCTAAATTATTATCAGGTTATCAACGTGATATCGAAAACTACGTTAATTATTTTAAGTTGTTACGTAAACGATTGTTTTGTTAAATGAAGTTCGTTCACAGAATTATAATTTCAACGAAAAAAAAAGTAATGAAGTTAAATTGCGCTAAATCAAAATATTTTTTTTATCATGCAACAACATTTCTTCTTTTAATTTCTTGGTAGCTCAAATTTTTGACACAGCAGCATAACGGAAACTAACTGAAAGTCCTATACAACAGTTCCAGCTTAACGTACTTCGCATAATATGTGAATTATTTTATACTCTCAAATTGAAATTTCAAAAAATACGCTTGCGTCAGGGACGTAGCTACCGCCGTATCAGCCGTATCAATGATACGGGGCCCCGAACGTGTGTGAGCAAAAATTCGTAAAAATGTAGTATGACATTTAGACTTGTCTTTATTTGGACTCCATAGAGGCAAGAAATCTAGAAAAGCTGAAATCGTCTTCATCTATGGATGATTTAATAAATAAGTTTGCCGAAAAAAAGACAAAGAGTATATATTTGATTAAAGTGGAATTGTTTGGATTGAATTGTAATAACTTATAATCAATAAATAATTATTTTAATTTAATGCGAGCGTTTTTGTTTCTTTTGTAAAAAATCTTTATACTTTATTAGGGCTTCCCAACAAATTTTGATAGAGGGACCCTCTAAGGCAAGCTAAGCCACTGGCTTGCATGCATTTCAAACATGTATAAAATGTACTTTGCTTACATCTAAACTATTTTATCTAATTTTTAAATAGGTTTTTCTTTGTTAGTTTTTCGTTCTTTACTGCATTATGCGTACTTTGTTTCTGGACACGATGCTTTGCCTGCCTTTTTCGTCAAAAGACTAGGTTTAAAAATGTTTCGGGTACCCATCGTGATCATAAAAGATTTCATTTGGTTTATTTTACATCTCATATTAAAGTGATATCCCCAGAACTAGCCTGACCAAAGGATTGATCCGTTATTGATACAAACGATGGTTACTCTTATCCGAAATAACTTTTACTTCCTTATCAGACGTGTTCGTATAGTGATCTCCTAAGACATGGTACTGAAAATTAAAGTCACCAGACATATTTATATATATATATATATATTAATTACAACGTAATTCTTAGGTCGGACCCCATTCGATTTTGTAACGAAAAAATGTTCTAATTTTAAGTACAAAAATTAAATGTTTTATTAATTTGCTAGAAGTGATTTAAGTTAATATGATTTATATCCTTTTATAGTATGTTAAGTTGTTTCGGTAATTTAATAAAATTTATGGTATAAATTATTGTTCGTATTTTTTTTAAATTATATAAAATTAATTTGAAAATATTTTAATTTAAAGGAAATAAGGATAGGATTTTTGTGATTATGTTATTTTTTTTTTGTATCGATGCCAGTAAGAATGACCTTGTAAATTTTTATCATTTTATACAAAGTATAGAAAAAAAATAGATAGAAATGTAAACAAGAGGGGTCAAGGGGAACGCCCCTTGACCTCTCTTGCTTACATTTCTATCTCTTCCTCTTTTATACTTTGTATAAAATGATCAAAATTTACAGCGTAATTCTAAATCAGTCCATATGAATATAATAACATAATCACAGTAATCCTATAAAATATAACAAACGTTACATAAAATTGGGACATTTTTTCTAATGGGGGGTAACCTAAGAATTACGTTGTAATTAATGTATATATATATATATATATATATATATATATGCATGTAATCTTTTCTAATATATTGCTTTACTTTTTTTTTTTTATTTATTTTATAGACTCCGGGCCGTGTATAATATCTAGACTATTACGGTTCAAGAGTCTCCAGTTCTAGCTTAATCCATTGTCCCTGACAAATTGAAAAACTGCGTTCTGGTTTACTCCTGAATTCGAGAGGACATGGCTGAGATGATCAAATCTGTATCCCGTTCTGGAGGGTTGGAATGTAGGGAAATTTCTGAGAATATGATCAACCGCTGGTGGCTCTTGGGCGCAGCGGAAGGAACAAGTGGGTGGATGGTGACCGCTCTCCATCAAATAGTCGTGGCATAGTCGCGTAAGGCCGACTCGTAAGGTCTCCGGGGGAGGGGACACCATGGCTCTACGGTATTCTCGATACTCTGCAGGTGGGACGGGGTGGAGATGTGTTCTTGGTTCCACTGTTAAATTATTTGACTTTGTATTGCATCTGATATTTGAGGGGGCCCAAGGATGTTTTGTGGACTGGGGGCTGTAATGATTGAATGAGCTGTTGTGCCCGTCCTTTCATTCTCTGGAATTCCAGCATGACTTGGGACCGACAACACGATTAAATTATAACCCTTTGACTGCAGCTGCATGATGAGTGTCAGGACTTGGTTTGTTCCCCCCCCCTCGAGGGGGGGTCCACCTTCTATCATCTCAGCTGCCACTAATGAGTCTGTTATCAATAGTATGTGACAGATTGGCTCTGTGGACGCCAGGATCATTTCCAGACAAAAGCGTATTACATATAATTCGGCATCTAGAATTTTAGCAGTAATCGCTCAGACGGATGGTTGTCATTGCTCCCTTCACTTCGAAGGCGCAAGCGGTTGGTGACATCCCTTTGTGCTGCCTTTGCTCCGTTTGTATAACATTGTATGCTTTAAAATGTTAAAGTTTCATACTGACGTTAATGATGAAACAAAAAACAATTATTTAAATTGATGAAATAAGAAATAATAAAAGGTGCAATAAATTATGATGCAAAATAACTTGTAGAAAGTTATAAACAAGAACTGATTTAACGGTGTTTTGAGCAGTACTATTTCATGCGCTGGCAGAAAATAACATTATACATTTATAATTTTGAGAATTCAACAAGATTTTTTTTCTCTTAATTTGCTAATTTTGGCTTTTAGATCCTAATGGTCGTAATAAAATAGTTAAAAATGAAAATATATTTTTAATTAGTCGTTAAAAAAAAACAAAAAAAAAACGAAAAAACAATATAATAATTTTATACGGTCAAATTTAAAATTTGAAGGCATTTTTTTTTTTTTCGAACGCGCCAACTATGGTCACTTATTCGGCACAAGTGACATTTTCATAAGTTACAATGTGCAGCAGCTGGACTCGAACGCGGTCTATCCAAACAAAACGCTGTACTGCCTAACCAATTAGATCCCGGTAACTGACTAGCAGTTCTTTTTTATTCTTATAAAAAAATCGATTTTGATTGACTGTCTCGTTTGGATTTTTTTTCCCACGATGATCAGGAAAATATTCGGAAGAAATAAAAGTACGAAGGGAAAATTTCAAATCTTATAAATTTAACGCAAAATCGTACCAGTTAAACACAAAATGAAAATGTAACAAATTTTGCGAAAGAATTTTAAAATAAAACGCAAAATAGCGTAGCGTTAATATGTATTAATTATTAAAATAAATGTAATTGCAAATATAGCAAACAACTAGAAATTATAAACAATAATATATTTATCTGTAGTAACATTTTTGAGTTGAGCCTATCATTAGCTAAAAATAAAAACTACTGAAGGAACAAATTGATTATATAGTCTAGGGGCAAATTTGAAAGCTCGCAAATTCTTAACGTCTATTAATGAGCGTAATTTATCGTTAAAAACTATTAATTTTAAAAGAAACAATGTTAAAAGTGCGAGAAATTCCTAATAGGTTTTCGAAGTGAGAAATTTATCTGCGTTAGCCTCGTTTTTAATTTTTATTGATTCGTATTTTTTTCCTTCTCCCTCTTGCATTATTTTAATTTTACCTGTTAGGAAGATTATTTTTTATATTTTTATTCGCTGCTTGAACAGTGCGCCACTCCTTAACCGTGTTTTATTAATAGTTTTATGTAGTTTATATTAAAAAAAATTGTTATATTTCATTTTCTTTTATATTGTTTTGTAAATGAAATAGTTCAAAGAGTTATTCTTTTTAAACAGTTTTTAAATAAAAATAATGCAAGTCCACTCTTAAATTTCTCGAATTCCAATAACACTATTAATTTTTACATTGCGGCTGGAAAAGGTATGAGACAAAAAAAATAAACGTGTCATTATTTTACGCAGTAAATTATCTCTTATAAAATGCCACATTCTGTAAATGCTGTCCGTACAGTTGTAGAATAATATACGCTGGTAAGAAGCGGAAAAATTTACGAAGCATGCAATAAAATTTTTATTACTTACGTTTTCTTCCGAAAGTAAAAGTTACGGCGTTATTAATAACCACTGTTAATTGTATAAGGAATTAAAAAACGAGTTTAATTTGCTCGGTAAAATCAATGATAAAACGTATGCGATGTTGAATGACCGAATGTTTTATCGTTGTTCCGAGTCCACCTATATATGTATTTCTTCTGTGTCTATAGCATGATCATGTTTATTTTTCGCTTATCTATCATATTTTTCATTCATCTCTGACATACATGAACTTTTGCATTCAACCGTTGTTGAGCTCTTTATTAAGTTTAAGATCTTTTGCTCTTTCCGATTAATTCAGATAGCCTTCTGATAATGCCGGCTTAGTAATTAAAGCCGATATTTTTACGCATTCAAAATTGTACATTTTCAAATCTCGCAAAAATTACAATTAAATCAATTTATTAAATGCATCGCTTACTCTAATGCTTACATTTTAATTAATTATTATACCGTCATTTCTCCACCATGTGCAGGAAAAATAATTTATTTTTACTTAAGTATCAATAAAATCTCGTCGTATACGACGCGCAGCCTAGAGGTATCCTAGACTCAGGCCTGGATTTAGGGGAGGGTCAAGGGGGAGCTGCAGCCTCGGGCTCCGCCTTATAAAGGGGCCCCCAAGAGGCACCCACTTCCGACATGTAATAAAAAACATTAATCCATTATTTGTCATATACATGAACTTTTTTTTAAAATAAATAAAATTAACTTTACAGGAGCAAGTGCATTTTTTAATACATTTATTTGTTAATCATTTTGTATCCGTGTTTATTTCCTCCTAGAGGAGGAAACTTCGTAATAGTAAAATTTCGAGTTTCGTAAAAACGTACCAGAAATTCGTTTTAAGATATAACGAGTCGAAATCTACGTTTTTAGGAAATGTCTGTATGAATGTGTGTGCGTGTGCACACGCGCAACACACGCAATCCTTTTATTCAAATCTTTAGTTAAAATTTGCTGAAAAATTCATTGTTAAAATTATATATGTAAGTATATATTTTTTTTTTCGCATCAAAAATTCTATCCATTGTCTATATGATATTTAGTTTTGTTTACATTAATAATTATATGTTAATTCGTGAATGAAAAATAATATAATTAAATTAAATTAAAGAAAATTTAGTTATTCTATAAAATTGATAATTTTGTCACTTCCGAAAAAGGCCCCTAATATTTTCGTAGCCTCGGACCTATCGTAGACTTAATCCCGGCATGCCTGGACTTCGAATCCCGATGTTCGAAAATTTATTTGAATTACTGAATTAATGTTTAATAATTTTATAATTTTTAATTAAAGAAATAAAATTTTCGGGGCGTAAAAATAAAAGTTTTTAACGAAATTTAAACTTCGCTATTTATTAATTTATTTCTGCCTTAGAATGAAGAAATATGTGTGCCCGGAAACAGTTCTTCAATGTGCAAATTTGTAGCTATGCCACTGAAAATAGGAAAATTGTTCTCCGGAAAAAATTTCTAGCTGTGCCATTTTCCGTCCGCAGAATTTCGGTTGAACGGTTTGTTATATTCCATAGAACAGTGTTCTTAATTTATGTCGTGTTGAAATGTTCAATAATTATTAAATAATGATTGCCACGATAGTATTTCTATCTATTATATAATGTGACTGACATAGGTCAACAATAAAAGAATGAAATCGACGATATCGAACGTGTTTCTTCTATTTTAATTGTGTGTCACCTGAAATATGCTTAATCTATGCCTCAATTCATGACAGGTTTAAAAATAAATCGCACAGGCCATATAATAAATTTTTTATAAATTGCGTAAGAGAAGCTAATCTTTTTCTTTCCTTAATTTATCTCCCATTTTAGATATTTAGTCAATTTAAACAAAGCTAATTATTTAAATTAACGTGTATTTAACAAAAATTACTTTTTGAACCATCTAAGACAATATTTTTTTTATCGGACTTAACTGATTTTTCCGTTAAAAGTAAAATTTTCGGGAGAAATATCATGGTTATTGTTGAAAATGTTATTGGAAGTTTCTAACGCGTCATCACTATAAAATAAATAAAAATCAACTATTGTTTCAGTCCCCTTCATAAATTATAATAATATTTCTTTCCTTTTGCGTAACAAATGGGTCATTAATATTTATAAAATAGATAAACTCTCGTGCGGTTTATAACAAATTTTTATTTTATGTAATGTTTTTTTTTTGTCTTTATTATCTATTAGGCTTATTTTTAATAGACCGACAATAAGTTCCCAAGACGAACTCAACTGCAAACTCTCCTTTCTATTAAAATTAATAGCTGGGTCGGCCGCCTTCTCCTAGTTACTTCCCTGCTTCCGGTTTAGTCCTCCTTTCTTCAGTCAATTAGGTTCAATAGATACCCCGCCTTATTCTCTAATCTTGCTTCGCACTATCTTTCACACACATTCAGTCCTCTTAGCCTTAGTTTTTTTTTCTATTCTGTTCTGCCGTCGTTCTACTATTGTCTCCGTAATCAGATTAAGAATTAATCATTCCTTTCTCCCTACTTCTCGTTTTCGATTCGTTCTATCTCCTTCTCCTTACTGTCCTCTCCACAACACTGATTCTCCTTCTGAATGTGAGTTTCGAATGCTCGGCTTTTGTTAGCGAACGTTTCCTTTTGTATTCGAAAATTTTGACTCTTGGTCTTCCGGCTCCTTACAGTGCTTCCTTTATCCTTTCCTTCCCATTTGCACCAATAATTCCCTTACTTTAATCTCTTGTTCTTTACATCTCCTATCGCTTCGAAATCTAATTTTCTAGCATAATACATTCAAATGGTTGGGTCAAATCTAAGAGCGAGCCCAAAAAAAAAAAAAAAAAATATGAATCATAATTTCAATCGCTTCTCTAACTTGATTATTTTTAAACCTAGCAATTTTAACTAAACTTCTGTTTTGTCAAATTTTAATTCGAGACCAGGAATTATTCCGTGTTTTGCTAGCATAACTTTTCTATACATCTATGTGCCCAATTTGCTGCATGCACTAATTTGTCCAATATAAGAGTTACCACATGCGCAAACAATTTTATAAACATCGACCGCATGATATGGGGACAAATCATTCTTGATACGAATCAACAAATTTTGAATTTTTACACACGTTTTGAACACCAGTTGATTACCATTTTTCTTGTGATTCCATTTCCCTTTCATACGTTCCTAAATTTTAAAATGTTTACACTTCTCCATGTTTCATTGACTCTTTTTTCCTACCCCTTTTGACATTAATAAGTTTTACTCTTCTTTACTCAACTCTAATTTGAAATTCTACTTTTAACCTTAATTTAAATGAAGCGTAGAGTTGTCTAAATTGTAATAAACGAAGAAAGGTAATCGCAAAAGGGAACACATTAATTTTACAATTTAAAAAAAAGACTTTCATTCAGAGGTCATTTAGCGGCCCCCAATTTAGTAACTGTTAATAATTTCGCTATTTGTAGGAATCATTTATGTTTGAATCGGTCGTTCATTTCTATTCAGTGCTAGATAAGCCTAAATTAAAAACAGAGTTAAAAATCATTTATTCCAGCGGGGGCGGATCCTGAGAGATATTTTGAGGAGCTAAATTATATAATTACACAATATCTCACACAGTAGGCAGTAGATTTGAGAAATAACCCTTGTTTCATAAAGAAAATCAAATAGTGACCTCTTTAGAAGTTTAAAAATGTTTTAAAAATATATAATGATTACAATTTTTAATTTAACTTTTGTTTTATTTCTAAGTGAAAAATAAAAAAATTATAAAATTATAGCTAAAATGGTAGTTCAGAATATGAATAGTGAATTACGAGGAAGAATAGAACGATAGTATTTTTATTAGATCATACTTCTTTTTTATTTCAGTTAGTAATCCGATCCAAATTCTTTGTCCGTGCGTAAGTAAAAAAAGGTATATTTATTTCTCATTGAACTATTTTTAATTAAAATTGCAAAATAAAAATAAAAAATAAATAAAAAAGACAAAAGAGCGACGACAGTTGTGTTTAAAATAAAATAAAAACGTAACATTAATAGTTTTACTAGAACATAATATTAAATATTAGTTGTGATTAAATCTATAGGTGGTAACATTTATACAAAACTTTTATAGTATAAATAAAGTTTCTCTGTTGTAACATTTTTTTTCATCGAGATTTTAATTCTTCAAGAGGGAAATGTACCTTATCGCCTCCCAACAAGCCACCGTGGATCCGTCATGGATTTCAGAGATTTTCAAAACGTTATTGGTTGTTTGAATATGCTTTCTTAGATGTCAGAAAAGAAAGAAAGAAAGAATTATTTGCATAAACAATAACATTGCACTCATGATATAGTTATTAATATGTGTACCGACACGAGTTTTACCATATAACGAAATTAATGAATATACATATAAATATGACATGATATTCGACGTTTAAGTTAGTAGGAAAAGAACCAAAAACCTTAGATGTCAGAAAATAAATTAAATGATACTTTTGGTGAAACGATTAAATTCAAATTATTGTAACTATTCCCATGTCAACCGCTGATTCTAAACGATGTTTCTCAATTCTTAAAAGGATAAAAACATTTTTAAGGAATACAATGATTGAAGAAAGGCTTATTGCTTCAGCAATGATTTCAGTGAATAATAATTTAATTCATAATGAAATTGATGATATTGATGAAAAGATTATTGAACATTATATTTCGGTGAAAGAACGGGAAATGGAATTCGAATACAAAAAATAGTATATTTTTTTTTTCTCTTTTTCATTATTTTAAATTAATTTAAACATTAAACATATATATATTTTTCCTATCGTTATTTTTTAATTAACTGTTAAATTTACCTTAAAATATTCTCCCATGTGGATTCATCAGTAAAAAAGCAAAAGTTTTTGGTAAGATATATATTTTACGAAAAGTTTGATATTACTAGTTTATTTAATTACTAATTTTTATTTCGTAATATCTGAAAAATATTTCTTCTATTTATTATTATTGTAGGATTGATAAAACAATAAACTAAAATCATATGAAACAATGTAAACAGTTACTGGACTGTATTATAAAGTTGCTTTCATTACTGCTGTATTATTTAACGTTTTGAATAATTGGGGTTGGTGTTTGTTTTTAAAATTTGCCGCTTCAGATCTATTAATTATGCAACGCCACTGTGCCAATTGAACAAATATGCACTTTTCACAATTTTACCAATTTTTTTCTGATTTATTATCGCAGCACAATAAAATTTTTCGTAAACTTTACTTTTAAGTATTTCATCCTGCTTGTTAAATATTTTAAGAGCCATGAACTATATACATGATTCAAATGAATAAGAACATAAAAACAATTTTTTAAATTATATTTTTACGATTTTTTTGGCTTATAAAAAATATTAATAAAACGATTATCTATTTTGTTATAGATTTTTTTGTTTTTTTATAAATTAGTAATATACATTATAAAAATATACATATTTTTAAAATTTTGCGATATTATCACATCACTGCCGTTAACATAAGATTATCTATTGACTAAAAATTTTTTGTATTAAATGTAAAATTTTGAGCGTCGCGAAGTGATTGATATGTTTTGCTATGATTTTTATTGATTTTTATGGGAAAGTGCCGTTTAAAGTAATATTATTGTGCTGGTCATGTACCCAGCATATAAATTTTTTCTAAAAATTTTGAAATAATTAGATGAAGTATGGCATCATCTCAGGATGCGTGGTATCTGTCTTTACTAGGTTTAGCAGAAAGTTTTAGAACTTCGAATCCTCGAGATATAAAATTATGCATACAGTGTTTACAAGCTGTTTTTAATTTTAAACCACCTCCTAGAGTTGAAGCTAGAACTCATTTACAATTAGGAAATATACTTTTAACGTATACGAAAAATATCGATTTAGCAAGAACCCATTTAGAGCAAGCGGTTAGTGTATATCTAATTTCTTGTAATAATAGATTGTTCATGATATGCTTAATGTACTTACATAATTTATATAGTTCGGAAACGACGTTGTGACAATTTTCTGCCAATTTAAGATGTTTCAATTAGGTTATTTAATTTAGTCACCTGGTGGAAAAGGATTTTTATTGTTTTTTTTTACTGTAAACTTATGTTGCAAGCCAGTTATGAAAATTTCTAGTAATTGTTTATTGTTTATAATTGTAGTGGTGTCTGTCACAAACTATAAGTTCCTTCGACGATGTTAAATTTGAAGCTGCTAGTGTTTTAGCGGAACTTTATGAACAACAGGATCAGTCAAGTTTATCTAAACCTATTTTAAGGAAAGCGATAGAATTATCACAACATAGTATATACTGGCATTGCCGTCTTATTTTTCAGCTTGCTGTAAGTGACATGTTTATTTGTATTATTTTTTCTTTATTTCATTATATCCACTACCCGATTATTAATTAAAATAAATTGATTTGAAAATAATTTAATCAGAACAGGCAGTGGCATAATTTAATAAACTAATACATGTAATTAGTAAATTTTGGTTAAGAAATCGTTCACTATTGAAAACATTAATAAATATAAATATTTAACTATTAGTAGTTGTTTTTTATTAGTCAATCTTTCGGTATTCGTATACTTTTTTGGTTGATTTATGTGAATTTATAGAATTTTTGCTACTAATTAATATGTTAATAATTCTTCGTTTTTAAAAATACAAATAATACTTGTGATAGCGGTGTTAATTCGGTTTCATGGCTTTCTTCCAGTTTTAATTTATTTGTACTAGTTTATAATTTATATTTCTCCCCAATTGCTATAAACAATGAAAACGATAAACATACTTTTTAAATTGCATTTTTAAGCGATTTTAAAATTTTTAAAATTTTATGTTTACTCCTGTTATGGTTATTGACACAAATTAAACGGATTTTTTATTGTTTTAAAGTGTTGACGGCACTTTGTAATATGAATAATGCGTTTAATCTAGAGCATTTTGGTATTACAAGTTTATTTATATTTTTTTTTTGTTCGTAAATTTTATTTGTAATGAAAATGGTATTATACGACACATTCTAAAAAAAATGTTTCTTGGAAATGTAATTCATTTACAAAAAAGTAAATCATAAATTTTTATATAGAACGGTGTTTTTCAGTATTACAGTTTTTATTTTCGTCTTATTTAACTATTTGTATTTATTTTTTATTTTCTGTTCATGAAACCGGTTTAGCCGATTATATTAATTTTAATTAATCTTCTACGCATTTTCTTACGAACTCGCCGTTAAAATGTGTTCATTAAATTGTTTTTACTATTATATTATTCATTATCTTTATTGAAATTATTACACAATTTATAATTTATTTGAACTAGTTTTGCCAGTATGCGATTTTATTGAAATTGAATATAAATTTTAATATAAAACCTGGATGTTAAATAAACCAGAAATTTCTAGTTATAAAAGCAACCGTAAAGTTTAATTGTTAGGGACAACTTTCTAACTGTTACTTTTAGTTTTAGCTGATATTTAAATTAGTTGAAATAAATCTGTGCATTAAATTTTCATTTTCTATTTTTATGAAAGTAATCAGCATACAAACTAATTATTGCGTTATACATTTTTTCAAAAAATATAAATTGAGTTATCCGTGCTACAGTGCCAAGAATGAATCTAATTCATTCGTAACTGCGCATTTTTAAATAAAATTACATTTTTTTTTGTGATTGCTTTAATTAGTTTCCATTTGGGGGGGGGGGGGTAATACAAATTTTTTTTACAATAATAATAATAATGATTAGAGGATTTGTAAGAGAAAGAATGCATATTTAATACACAATACTTAAATTTTCTTCTACTGTACAATAAATTCTTTTTCAATCAAAAGGGAATTAAAGTTTTGCGATTATATACATATAGTTTTCGTGAGAAGTGGCATTAAAGGTAACCCTAAAATATATGCGATATTTTTTAATTGTATTGTAGTTTTCAAATTTATATTTCATTCTTTTTATCTAATCTACAAAAAAAAAATCGACATTTTAAACGGCTGAGTTATTGATGTTTATAGTTTAAATTTCTGTGCTAAGAAAAATGAACATCTTTCAATGGCTAATTACTTTTTAGGGATGTACATAAACTTTTTTATGAAACAGTATTTTATGTTCGAAACGAATCTGTTTTTTAGAGAAGTTACTAGAATTTCTATTTTATACTGCTGTACGGGGAAAAGTGGTATCCGATTTTTTCATTATTTCTGTAGAATAATTAATTCGAATAACAATTATTTAGCGCGCAGGAGTTGAGTGCTAGACGATTATAACAGAGAGAAGTTAATGTACAGTCGATTTTTCTTTCGTATTTTTTAAGTAAAGTCCACTGTGAAATAAAAAAAAGAATCTTAAAAGGTGATAAAAATTTCTTTTATCGAGAACAAATTAGGAATTTTCTTTACTTTTATACAAAATCATCGATTTTTGCAAATTTTTAAATCGAGGATTATATCTTTATAAAATTGTACCGTATGTGTTTTGAACTACTTAGTGAAGTACTGTTTTTAAAAAACGTTGTAAAATAAGTTCTTTATGCATTAATAAATTGTAACTATTGATGCCATATAGAAATTACAGAAAGGGTGGTTAAAAATTTTTTAGTCAAAGTTATCAGTAAGTGACGATGAATGTTTGAGCAACCGGCGATGCATTTTGTTTCGAATAACATTTAAATTGTACGCATGGTTTCACAGTACCTTGCAACTTTGTCAGTGTTCTAGCCGGATGCCATTTTTAAAATTATTTTTGCAGAAGGTGAATATTTAAATCCCCCCCCCCACCCCCTAAAAGTGTTGCTGTTGCTTTTACTATTACTCCGACTTAACATTCATGTACGAAATCTATATTTTATTTTTAACGATAATAGTTAAAATCGCTTATCCTTGCGTATATCAGTTAATGTTTTTATTTGACGGGATTATATATCCCAGTGTCCGTTGTTAATTGCTCGCACATTACAGTAAATACATAATTATTTGCGATGAAGTAATCGCCAACTTTCTGTTCTGTCAAAAGTATTATATATGGGCTTTCTCACTTTCTGATAAGAGATTTCTATAATTTTAAAATAATACATTATGTTAAATTCATTAAAATAAAATATTTCTGTGTTATATGCATTCGCTAAAAAAAAATAATAAATTTAAAAAAGTACCCTAGTTTTAAGTTGTTTTTTTTTTTTTTGGTATGAAGTTTTTGTTTAATTTTTAATTTGGCGGAAATAAACATTTAAAAAAGCAAAGATATCGGTATATTTATGAAAATTATTGTATTTAAATTAATTTTTTAACGCTATATATTATGTTTTTAGCAAATACATACAATTGAAAAAGATTATGAATTGGCTACCAGTTTATTGGGAGTTGGTGTAGACTACGCTCATATATCCAACATTAATTACACTAAAGTTCTATTTTTATTAAGCAGATGTATGGTATGTATATAAAATTACTATTTGATGTTTTTGTTTTTCGTTCTTTTTTTTTAAAATATTTTACAGAATTAAAAATGAAAACAAAAAAATATATAATAAACGAAAATTTAAATTTAATTTTTTCTGAAATATACAGCTTACGGTCATTTTAATGTTTGCAGTTGTTGTTAATTGATAAAAAATTATCAGAAGTTACTTCTTTATTATCGCAAGCTGGTTTCCATGTTGATAATTGGCAAGGAAGTCAGTATCAGAAAGAATATTTGCGAGTTTTTTTCCTTGTGTTACAGGTATTGACACAATATTACGCATATACAGCATATGTAAACTAAAATTGCGTATATTTTTTGTTAAAAAAAATAAATTTTGAATAATTTAGTTTTAAAAGTTTATAGTGGTAAATTGTAAAAAGAAATACGCAACCTTTATGATTCTATAAACTTCACTACTAAATAGTTTTGTTAAAATATTGAATTTCATGTGAATTTGTGTGCCTAATTGGAATAAATGCAGCGGTGTGTCATACATCAGAGTCTGTTATGCTGTTTAAATTATAACATTTTGTCCGTTATCATTATTAAGAAATGTAAAATATTTGAAGATGCATAGTTCTTTGTTTTTTTTTTTATAAATTTGAATTAAAGAAAATTTTACATAAATTGGTTAAAGGCTGTTTGCTCAGACCACTCTTTAACACTACTTACGTATAAATCGATAAAATTAATTCAAGTATTATACATAATTTTTTTGTTTTACCGAAATGAAATACGCGGTAATCGCTTTTGTGTAAAAAAGTTTAATCATATAAATTTTAATTGTTTTTTTTTAATGAGTAATATTGCCTTAATTAATTTTTCTGTCTGAATGGAATATTCCCTGAATTCAGATAAAAAGAATAGTATATATAATTAATTGTAATTAATATAAGGTACACTTGTGATTTTAGTTTAGTTCCTACTTTGTTTTACTGATCATTAAAAATTTATAACTGTTTTTAAGGACTAATTTTTATCTGTCAGTGCAGCGATTATAATTGTGAGGATGTTAGTTCAAAAGTTGTGATATTTTTTGTTTCTGAGAATTGCGTATCACAGAAATAATCTAGAAAATTGTGGGTGGTCGAGAAAAAATAAGTAGTAGTACTCTTATTTTTAATTTTTTTTCGTTTTTGATATAATTAGGTTTAATCGTTTTAGGATCTTTGAGATTTTGTTAGGGATATGGGATTTATTTTACTTTAATTTTGGAGAATATTAGCAGAAGGAATTTATCCCAGCGAATGTTTACAGTATTCCACGATTATATAGAATGATGTAATATTTTAGTTGTAACTACCTAGTGTCGTTAATATTTATTAAGAACATTATTTGTACGGTTTGTTTAATTTACTTTTATTTCATAACAAAAATTGAAGAAAAAAAATATTTTGAACTTTTTAGGTTTGTCATTATTTGATGGGCGGCCAAGTAAAAAGTGTTAGACCATGTCTGAAGCAGTTACAACAAAGTATTTTAACCATTATGCAGCCAACTTGGCCTAGTGATGACGGTAAAAATTAAAATATTTATGATTTTATAATATTGTGTACTAAAAGTGAAAGTAGTCAATGTAGGTGCACGTAGAATGATAATCTGGTGCATAATTTATTAAAGAACACGTAAATTACGACCTCATATACACGAATAAATGTTCGTATTGAATTATAAGTAACCCAATAAAATACGTTAAAGAAAATTTTGATTGAAGTAGTTAAAATATGTTTCCATACATCACAAGCTGATATTACAAACAATCTTAATATAGGTGTTCTTGTATTATATTACAAATTTTTTCTCGCACCGTAATACATAAGTTGTCACAACAGCTGTATTTTCAGTCATCTGGTGCAGTTAAATTAATGTATCGTCAGATGGAAGTTGAAACATTACGTATTAGTGTAATATAATTTGTTCATTTACTTAATTTTTTGTCTAAAAATTCTTAAGCAGCTTATTTTTTTTTATTAATTGGTCATTCTGCGTATTAAATTAAATTCATTTTTCGTCTGCTATATATAGATTAAAGGGGTTAATTTTTTATTTTGTATCGAGAAATATATATTTGCTTGATGGAAAGGTTACACGTATATTAGTTCTTTGATAGTTTATAGCTCTGGTTAAACAGCTATAATGAAAATTCGATCGTATAAGGGCTGAAGTTATTTATTTAAACGAACAAATGAACTAAACACATTTTATTATTCATTAAAAATGCATTAAAATCATAAATAACGAAACAAAATCTCTTTTTTTTTGTTTTAGAAGGTAGCTTTCCCGCTTACGAAATAGTGAAAATATCATTTATGTTTATTTATTTATTTATTAATTTTTTTATATAAATATCAAAGTATCGTATTTGATTTTCTTATTTTCAGGACATTAATGGCCCAAATTCTTTAAAAAGTGCAAAAAATTCTTTACTCTTATTTACTACTAGTTAAAATATCCAAAGTAAATTTCAGAAATGTGCATTGTTGTTTTAGTGTCTTAATAGTAATCATAAAGAAATCATTTAATCTTCCAGTAAAAATGGAAGTAGGTGATAGTGTTCGATAATCCTCTTTGATTGTCCGTTTATTCAGAATTTAGTAGATAGTAATTGTATGTTATATTTTACATCCCGACGTTAAATGTAAATCTTGTAGATGTAATATCGACGAAACGGGTTTTGTTTTAAAAGTAGTTTGTATTAAGTTTTTTTATTTGTTTAAATGCATAACGTGGTAAACGTTATATGCCATTTATGAAGTTAATCATTTTGATAGGCTTTTCATGCATATTTGAAAAATTAAAATGTATTCTTCGCTTTTATGTTATTCTAACATTCCGTATGTAGTTGTAAGTGGCTCGAATCCAGGTGATATGTTCATATGGATGCCAAAAGAACACTTATACGTGGTCGTATACTTGGTTACCGTTATGCACAGTGTTCAAGCTGGTTACATGGATAAAGCGCAGAGATATACCGACAAAGCTTTAAGTCAAATTGAAAAACTGAAAAGTGAGTTTCGGTGTTGATTTAATAAATGTTTCGTTCCATGTATTTAATGTTCAAATAATTAAAAACCTGTTTTTTTTTTATTTATTTATTTATTTATTTATTTATTTTTTTGAGTAAAAAGCGTCTAAGCTCACCTATAAATATAATTATTACGAAATTTTAGGTTGCAATGATGTGTAGTAATTTATTATCCACCTAAAGTTTGCGTTACATCTACAAGGTCTGACATTTAAGTAATGAGACTGATTTTTCCCCCTGCTTGTGGTAACATTACAACCTTGAAATTTTCACACGGCAGCCTGACATTCCTCCCGTATCGATAGACACAGCCCTCGTGCGATCATTAGCTCTCTAGCTGTGCCATGTTTTATTCAAGTGTGTTAATGTTGCTTGTCACGAAAATGGAAAAGCGAAATTTCAAGCAACGCGTCACGATTAAATTTCGTGTTAAACGGGGTAATTCAGTGACCAAAACGTATGCTGAATTGCTAAAAGTGTATAGTAGTGACTCTATGAGTCGTGTGCAAGTGTTTCGTTGGCATAAAGAATTTAGAGGCAGCCATGGGAGCGTGGAAGACGAGGCGCGAAGCGGGAGGCCAGTGAAAGTGCAGACTGACGCGACTCCGCAGCGCGTGCGCATCTTAATCCACCAAGATCGTCATTTAACGGTTCGAATGTTAGGTGACGAACTAAATTTCAACCGCGGAATTGTTAGACAAATTTTAACCCGTGATTTTGCGGTGAAAAAGCTGTGCGCAAAGATAGTCTCGAAGAATTTTTCTGGGGAGCAAAAATACCATCGAATGTCAATCGCATAAGATTGTTTGGAACGATCCTACAGTTCTCGACTGCGTTATTACGGATGACGAAAGCTAGTTTTTTCAGTATAACCTCGAGACGAAGCGGCAAGGCCAACAGTATCCGGGCGCTCCGAGACTGATAAAAGCTTGCATGAACAGGTCAAAAGTGAAGACCATGCTCCTCTGCTTCTTTCGATAAGGAGTTCGTTCCAATTGAACAGACTCTTAATCAGGTCTACTCTCTTGATGTACTAGAAAGACTTTAAAAAAGGGTCAACAGAGTGCATTCAGACGTCGTGAGAACGTGGATTCTTCATCATAACAATGCGCCTTATCACAGCACATTCAGTGTTGCTACGTTTTTTACCTTTAAAGGGATTGCAGTGTTGCTGTAGCCTCCGTATTCGTCTGATCTGCCACCGTGTGACTTCTTTCTATTCTCCAAGATCAATCAAGTGATAAAAGGTACGAATTTTGAATCCGTTAACAACATCTTAGTGGCTGTGACAAGGGTACGATCGAAAATCCTACTTGAAAAGTCCCAAAACCGCTACATTGCATGGAAAAATCGACGGAATCGCTATGTTGGTGCCCAAGGGAACTACTTCAAAGGCGATTATGTTGCTGTTGAATAATTTTTAAATATATGGGTTTCATAGGCTCAGTCTCATTACTTGATTGTCAGACCTCGTATGTTGAATTAATACATTCTATTTTATAGTTGTCATAATTATTTAATTTTTGCAAGCAGTTTTTAATTTCGTTTTCCTTAATATTACAATTTTATAATCTTTTGATAAAAACAGTGTATATTTCATTTTATTATTTAATCTTTTAACCTTGTGTAGTTCCCCAGTTTCATTTATTACTTTAAAATATTTTATGAAAAGACATATTTTGAAGCTACGTGATAAATACGACTTGATCTATGTTGCTAAGTTTTGTAATTAGTTCTTAGATAAATAATGACTTCTAATTCTGCTTGTTAAAATTATTAGCATCATTGAAAAAGATATTTTATCTTTAAATTTTTTTTTGAAACAGCGGTTATTTAAATATTTAAATTTTGTTTTAAAAAAATGTTCAGTTATTTGACAAGAAATATATCGACGATTTTCAATACTTTATTTTTTTTTTAAACATATAATCTGATCTAAACACATTTTTCACTTATGCGAAATGCTATTTCTTGTCATCTTCTTTTTTCTCAGCTATTTATTGTTCACATCTGTAAAAGTTTTTATGATTTTTCTGTTTGTCTTAAACTTCTGTATTTCGTTCAATTTCTTTTCAATCTCTATCCGTTAATTCGACATCTGTATTCTTTGCTCTTGGTTGTTCCTTAAAATAAACTATCAGTAATTTTTCAACTATACATGAAATGTTTCAATGGAATGCACATAGCATTCTTTGCATTTTCTGTACGAAACTTTCGAAGTTGTCGAAAAGTTCAAAAAAGCGCGAAAAATAACGTGTAGCAGTCCCCCTTTGCCGCCCGAGGATTATGGTTAAAAATTTTGAACGAAATGTGAAGTACACGTATCTTCGTATATTCCTCTAGTTTGGAGTATCCGAGTTTTCAGCTTTAAAATTAGACCCTCGGGACGCCGAAAGCTCGAAATTTTTAAAAAACTATTTTTTTCCGGTCATGTGATATAACGATGAAAAAATTGCTATTTGTCGTTAACGAAACCATATTTTTTTTTTTTAACAAAACTTTTGAAGTTGACAAAAAGAATAATTACGGGCGAGGGGAATGGTACTCTCTGACTGTTTGGCGGTAGTAAAATGATTAACAGGTGTCTTGGCAGTTTTATGGGTATTTATATTGGCGTAAGTGTCCCCCACTTTCTTTTTGTTTTTAATTAGCGGTATTAGAATTAATTTATTTTTTTTGACACTACGTGATGGTTGAAAAAGAACTGGACTGAAAATATTTGTTTTTAGTTAATTATTGCGTAAATGTAAATTATAGTAGTTTCTTATTAAAACATACTTTATAGGAGAGTGAAAAATACACAGGATATTACAAATTTAAAATCAGATGTCTTTGTTTTGAATTTAGTATTATGTAAATGTAAATTATAGTTATCCTTAACTTAACATACGGAATTCTCAGCGCATGAAACATCATGCTTAACCGACCTTGTTCAATTGTATTACATTTCTCCTCTAACCATTTATCTTATTTTTTTTTTCTTGCATGGTATGTGTACATAGCTCCCGTTCTATCTTTAACGATTCTTCTCTTGTTATTTGCATCTATTATTTTGTTACTGAACCATGTGTTTTTATTTTTTTCATTTTATAAGACATCGAATGATTTGCTGCCCCAATGATACTTTCTTTTAAATTCTTCAAGTTATTTTCCACCGCTCATGTGTATTACTTAACATGTTCATTTATCTATGTTGTAATACGCTACTTTGGAATTTCTCCCCTATTTTCCTATTGTTTAATGTTTGTAAGTCTCAGGTGTATGTGTACTGTAGTATTTTAGTATTTTTTTCGGTTTTATTTTACATTTTGACATTAGTAAAGTATGGTCCGTATTGAAATCCGCTGCGGGGTAGGTGTATCACATTTTTTCGCTGTACTTTCATTAATTAAATTAAGACTATTTGGTTTTTACGTTTATCTCCTGGACTAGACTGCGCGTATACAGCCTTCTAATGTTTGTCTGCAAACTCCGGCATAAACTACCCTCCCTTTCATTGCTATCTCCTAGGCAGTATTCTCAAAGTTCAGGGCTACAGTTCTCTTGACTTTCGCGTAATAAAAATACCGTATCTCCTTGTTTTGTCGTTTTTAAAGCTTGGGTGATTTGCTCGTAAAATTTTTCCAGTTCTTTATTATTACTATCCGAGGTTGGTACATATACTTGAATTACTGTTAACGATTTCAGTTTTTTATTCAGTCTTATTACAATTACTCTATCAGATATTGGCAATGTGCCGTTAGTTGATTTCGCAAGATTTTTCCTTTTAATAGTGTGCCGATTCCACGTGCGTGTGTGTCTTCCCTGGAGTATATGAATTCATAGTTTTCATTTATATCAAGCTCCCACTCTCTAGACACCTCGTTTCTGCAATTCGTAAGATGTCTGTTTCTAGACGCTCGGCCTCCATAGGTATGTTTACTAATATTCCAGCTTGAAGAACTATCCCTACATTTCATTTTGCAACGTAAATGTTGTGTATCCGAATCTTCGCCCCATTCTGGTGATGCCGATTTTTGTGTGTTTTGGAACCAGTCATATATTTTTCACTGTAAGGCTGACCCTATTGCAGCAGTGATCGTCACTTAGGTCACATGACATGGTCGTACATTTCACACCGTCGTACCTGTTATATCCGATGCGCTAGTGGTCAACCAGAGCGTGCGACCAACTTAACCGCTTAGTATAATTGGTTCACGTTGGTGGTATCGCGTTGCCCTTAGATGTCGCAACGTGCGTGCCGGCTTCTATATTTTCCATTCCCGACATGCAGTTTTCAATCCATAGCTGTTCCAGTCAACGTGATTTCCACCTACAGTTGATACTGAAAAAGCTGCCTGTCCTCTTTTAGAATATACGCTTATTTAATAATCGCGCGACTCGTTATGTTACAATGATGTCCTTGGGTATACATATGGTTTTAGTATAGACAAATTTTATTATCCCTTGCTTCCGAACACCCTCTTTCATTGTTGATCTTTGTCCACGGCTGCTTATTGGTTATTTGTAGCTAACCTACGTATCTGAGAGCCATTCCATTATTTGCAAACCTGTAATCGCGCCTCGTTCCAATTAGAGTTCCAATCAGGAAGATACAAAAGTATTCCTCCAAGGGCGGGATTTGAATAAATAGCGGTACATATTTCTGTTTTATTTAATTCAATACGTATTAACGCTGGAAGGAGACCATTTGATTTTGAGTGAGCTTGGGTTTAAGGATTTATGCATAATTTTAAAAAATGTAAAGAAAAAAGTAATTCAATTATTTCGCAGAAACTAATCATAATATAAAATTAATATAATGTAAGTTGACCACGTCTTGCCGCAGAGTCATAAAAAAAGAAGCATTAGGTTTTTTTTTAAATAAAAAAAAAAGGTTTATAACACGTAGAATTTTGTGTCAAGTATCCATATAATTGGGAAGTTATTGGGTGTGATCTTTACCGGTTACAATACATTGTCAACCTGTGTCTGTTTACTCGTAATTTTGGTTTATAATAAAACGCACGTGTTTACGAGTTCTGTAATAATTTGGTGTTTGCTTGTAGTTTTAAATAAAAATTTTATAAATATAGTTTTTTTTTGTTTTTTTTTGTTTTTTTTAAAATAAGTTGTGGGTCCCGCGAGGCATACTGCCCCTGCGGGTGCCCAACACGCTTATCATCGTTTATTCAAGTTCTTTACTTATATTATTAATTTTCGTACTTATAAATAGCGGGAAAATATAAACTGAAAATAGAATAACAATAATAA
Source organism: Icerya purchasi (assembly GCA_039619475.1). Lineage (NCBI taxonomy): Eukaryota > Metazoa > Arthropoda > Insecta > Hemiptera > Monophlebidae > Icerya > Icerya purchasi. Next base: position 141,404,916 of record CM077116.1, read on the forward strand.
AACAAGACTAAAAAAGATAAAAACAAAGAAAAAACTACAAGATGTAAGTATTTGCGGGTTCTATGGCAATTTTAAATTCTTATGCTAATTTTTATTTCTTCAAAATTTGTTTTTACAATTTTTATTTTAATGTTAATTTAAATTAATACACGAAATATTCGCTTTCGGCACAATTGACTAGTTGTAATAAAAGTATAAGTTGCTTTTGTTTTAAAATATCTTATACAATAATAAAAATGTAAAATATGAGTATATATTCAAAGAATAAGTTACTAGTGATTGTCTAAGAAAATTAAACAGATATAATAAACCAATTTTTTCTTTAGTATAAAAATAAATGCTAAAATAACAAACTAATACGTAAGTAACAAAATTAATATAAGAATATCAAACTTGTTATCTTAGGAACGTTTTCGGGCATAACCCATCTTCAGCTAAAATATAATCGAACTAAATTAAAAACATAGTGTAACAGTGAACACAATTTAAAACTTCACTTTGAAGCTAAAATAAAATTAAATTAAAAATAAATTAAAATGAAAATAACATGAAACATAGCACACATGTGAATTGAACTACAGTCTAACACATATTGAAACTAAAAATTAAATCACAAGTTTAATAACGGTAATTAATGTGAAATAAAAACAAGAAATAAAATTGAAATAAAAAATTGAAATAAAAAATGAATGATAAACATATTTGGAGATTAGATAAGAAATAAATAATAGAACCTGTCTAAGAAGGGCTAGTTTAAAATTTTTTATTAAAGTATTATATTAAAGAGTGGGTTTTGATTGTGTGGAGTTTGGTCATTTAATATATTGTTTTTGTGTTTATTTATGTAATAGTTTTCAGCTATGTTCATTAGGTTTCCTTTATTGTATGTGGCTAATACTGTAACTGTTTTTTCTAGTGAATCAGGTGTATGTTTATTTTTTATTAAGTGTTCTGCATATGTGGATTTTTCTGTTTCGTTATTTGTAAATGATTTAATGTGTTCTAGGTATCTATATTTTATTTTCCTACCAGTTTGACCGATGTATACCTTTTCACAATTATTACAGTTTATTTTGTATATACCACTATTTTCAAATATATTATTATTTTCTTTATTCATAGTAATTATTTTGTTTTTTAGGGTATTGTTTGTTTTATAAGCTATTTGTAATCCTAGTTTTTTAAATATATTACTTAATTTGTATATATTTTTATTTATGAAAGTGAATGTTATAAATTTGTTTTTGTCTTTGTTAATATCGTTATTTTTTGGTTTATATTTTAATTTTAATTTTATTTTTTGTATTAATTTTTCTATTATGTGTTCAGTGTAACCATTATTTATTGCAATTGTTTTTAATATTTTTATTTCATTTTGTTTTTTGTTTTGATTCATGGGGGTGTTTAGTAATCTATTTATGGCGTGTATGAAGTATGCGTGTTTATGTTGATTTGGATGGTTTGATGTTTTGTTTATTATAGTGTCGGTTGTTGTTTGTTTTCTGTGTATATTGTATTGTAATTTATTAGTAGTTTTATTTATTATGATGTCTAAGAAGTTAATTTTATTGTTTATCTCTTTTTCCATAGTGTATTGTATGTTTTTATGTATTTTATTTAAATCATTTAAAATGTTATTTTCAGTGTTATTGTTGTTTTCATCAAAAATAACTTGTGTGCTATGTTTCATGTTATTTTCATTTTAATTTATTTTTAATTTAATTTTATTTTAGCTTCAAAGTGAAGTTTTAAATTGTGTTCACTGTTACACTATGTTTTTAATTTAGTTCGATTATATTTTAGCTGAAGATGGGTTATGCCCGAAAACGTTCCTAAGATAACAAGTTTGATATTCTTATATTAATTTTGTTACTTACGTATTAGTTTGTTATTTTAGCATTTATTTTTATACTATAGTTACTAACAAACAGGATGATAAAATATTCTTTAACAATTTTTTCTTTTTGTGATGATTCTATGTAGCAATAATTTTTCTGTTTATGACTCTATAGATACATATGGGTGATTTTAGTTTAAAATAATGTGCGGTCTGCTTACGCGATCATAGCAAATTTTTCAGTTGAAACTGCGTCGAACATTTAGATGTTTAACATTTTTTCCAAAATAGCTGTACATCCTATTATCAAAACTAAATTTTTTCGATGTTTTTTCAATTCTTTCAATGCTGATGACGTTTATAGATGTCATGTCACTGCTGTACATGACAGTTCTAAACGTCATCCACATGACCTTTTTATGCTGATCAATATGGCGAGTATTGAATGGAAACGTCTGCATTTAATCAAAGCACACTTGAATGTAACATTTAAAGTGTATAAAACAGAAATCATCACGCGTATTGAATAACGGCATAATATTTTAGGCATCATCAGCATTGAAAGAGTTAACCGAGGAACTTAATTTTAACATTAGTTACCGTAAAAGTTTTCTAATGAAACCCTCGGTTACTACAATGAATTAGATCTTAACTGAAACGTCAAAACTTCTTAGATAATGCTTATAATTTTCAGTGTAAACTATTGTGATTTTATGTTCGTTTTTTATTTTATTTTAAAATGTATCGATGTTATCTATGCATCTTTTAAATTGTGTATATTTTTTTTTTTTTTTTTTTTTTTTGATAGAAAACATATTGAACTTTGTAATGTCTGCAAATTATTTTTTTTTAATATTAACGGCAGTTATTAGTTGCTGAATCTCCCCACCGAATTTAAAAACTTTTCACTATTCGTATCTTAATTCTGTGCAAAAAATTTTCAGGTAGCAGTGGTTCTTTTTTACTATTACCAAATTTCTTTAAAAGCTTCTGTAATCCTAGTTGTTTTTTTGCTACCTTCAAGATTTTTAAAATTTTTCGTTTTGAATTTTCATTTGGCCTATTACTTTTGTTTCTTTTTCTTTAGACAATATAATAACGTTTATTACTAATATAATTGATCTTAATGCGACAGTGTAGATTTTAATTCTCATTTTAAATATTTTGCTACTATTCAGTGAAAAATTATGTTAATTCTTTTGTTCTACTAGAGTTCATTAATAGTTATATTTAATTGTTAATTGATTGTTTTAGTTGTGGATAATAAGCCGATATTATCGGTGTTTCAGTTAATGTTAATGGAATACGTTGTAATTTGTCGATTAATTATGGGAAATAAGCGACTGGCTTTACAAGAAATGTCGCAAGTATGTACTTTATGCAATCAGCATCCTAAATTATTAGAAAGCCATGGTCCGCAACTACATACATTAGTCGGCTTATACGCGATGAGTATGAATTGTATGGAAGCGGCTGAAAGTCAGTTCACTACTTCAATAAAGGTAATACTGTTGTTTTTATCTAATTTTCTGGACTGATTAAAAGCAACTGAAAAGTTTTGGATCTTGTTGCCTTTTGTTAATATATATATATTTTTTTTCCATTAGGATTTATAATAAGGGGTGAACAAATGACAAATAAACTTTATATTACACGCAAAAAGAATTTTCTACGAAACATAGATTTAGAAATATATTTGCTTGATATATATTTTTTATGGCATTGAATTTATTCCCCGTTTCGTTACTTCATTAAACATTTTATGTTTAATTCAAAAATATTTCTTTTAGAGCCTTTAAAATATGAAATAAAGTGAAAAATTTTAACCCTTTCGATTTTTTTCACATAAAATATTTGAACTTTCTGATTAAATAGCAATGTCTTCGGGATAATTATTTTATCTAACTACGGTAGTTGTGCTTAATTTTAAGACATTTATGATTTGTTTTTCATTTCTTGTGTCCATTGATCTTCCGTTTTAGAAATCGACAACTTCTTTGGAAATTGTATCGCATATTAATAGTATAAAAATAATTGTATATTGAAAATTGCATTCCTTTAACATTTGAAATAAAAAACAAAAACGAAGTTAAGGAAACTAAAATTTTATCTTTAATTAAGAAGTATTCATTTTTTAAAAATATATTATGAAATTTTCTTATGTCACTTGTCAGTAGTTATTGAATCTTAAACTAAGAAATCGATTAAAATTATCGAAGTTGTCTGTGTTGCGCTTTGTGAAGAAAATTATTGGATGCGTGCGTAGTTTATGATACATTTCAATGTTAAATTTTTCTTTTTTTTTTTTTATTACGTTATCTTTTTTTGAAGATTAATTATGCAAAATGTTATTACTTGCTTTTGTGGGCTTATTGGATTTAAAGGTCAATCTTTCTTGTGTTGTAATTTTGGTGGTACATTCTTCTTCGTCATACTCCGTCTCCGCTACAAAGGTTGGCGATCCACATGGCTATTGTAATTTTGGATACAACGGATCTAAACAGCTCGACTGATGATGCGTTGAACCAGCGGTGGAGGTCTTTTAGCCAAGAGTTTCGTCTACGTCCTATTGGACGTTTTCCAACGATTTTTCCTTGTAAAATTAAACTTAGAACCTCATACTTTGGCCCGCGTAGAATATGCCCGAGATATTTTAGCTTTCTTTCTTTAATTGTGTTAAGTTCTTCTGGTTCCTTTTTCAGTCTGCTGAGTACCTCTTTGTTTCTGATCTTCTCGGTCCAGGAGATTCGGAGAATGCGTCGGTACGTATACAGCTCAAAAGCCTGTATGTTTTTCTCCAGGGCAGCGTCCAGAGTCCAGTTCTCACAACCGTAATATAAAATCGAGAAACCGTAACATCGGAGTAGCCGGAGTCTAAGCTCGAGGTTAAGTACGTGTCTCGTGAATAAATTCTTCATTTTTATAAACGTTGACCTAGCCTGTTCAATTCTCGAACGAATCTCTCTTCTTACGGTACATGTGTCATCCAAGACAGTATCGAGATATTTTAATGAGTTGACTTGTTCTAACTCTATTCCGTTAATATTTATTCTGCACCTTATCTGTTTTTTGGCGAAGACCATGACTTTTGTTTTGGCGATGTTCACTGAGAGTGGTACATATTTATGTTAAACAACTGATCTCCCTAGCCTTGAATTCTAAAATCTGGCAAATTGTCGTACAAACAGCCTTTTGGCATTCGTTATTTTTTGTCTATAAATTTCAAAATAAAGTTTCCATTTTGATAAGTTCTCATTTTTTACATTAATAATTTGTTGACATGTACGCTTTTTTTTTTCCAGTAAAATGAAATTACTAACTATCTGTTTGGTTTATATCTTTATTTCTTATTAGCTATATGGTATCGTAAATCTTTATGTTTAATAAATAAAGTGTACTATTTTCATTGTTACATTTGATTTACATCTCTTAACAATACGTTCTAAATCTGTAGTATTAAATTTCAGATGTCACAGGAAACAGAATTGTGGACATTTACAAATTTAAATTTAGCTATAGTGTATATAAGAACAAAAAGGGATCAGGATTATAATACGTTGTTGGATAGAATCAATCCGGAATCGTTGAAGTCTCATTCGCACAGTTTAAAGGCAGCTGCTTATTATGTTCATGGACTTCAGTCATTTTTTCAGGCTAAATATAACGAAGCGAAGTAAGTTTTATTTTGAAATTTTAATTTGTATGACTGTGCTTGGAGTACTGAGAGTTGAAAAGAAATAGACTAAATTCGTAGGATTAAATTTAATAATTGTTTGTTGAAATATAAAATGAAAACTTTTCATATTTTTAGTTAATTATAATTTATTTATATTAAACAGAAATAACAGCTGAAAAACAGTGAGCATTAATCCCAAGTATTTTAGGGGAATGTCTTATGATTAAGGAGAAAAAGGTACTGAACTGTTTTGTCTTTGCCTATTTATATACAGATATTAAATGTTTTGCGTATTTATATATTTGTTTGTGAAAGTGAATTACTGAGAATATGTTGTGCACATTTTTAAAAATCCCTTATGTGCAGTATACCCTTATTACATTTTGCAATGATTTAGTTAGAAATTTTTTCCAATTGGTTGGAAAACAGCTGATCATAGGTAAAGTTACAAGACGTTTTTTCTACTGGTGACCGCCCATTGCCTGATACACTAGCGGCGTATCCCATGGGTACAGCATTCCTATGATTTCTTTGACGTGCCATCATTACGGAGAAGAATGTACAGTGGTGGTTTCCCGTTGCCTTCCACTGGATTTTCTGTCAGGGTTTACTCCCTTAGCCGAACGGACCCGGTTTTAAGGCACCGGATACTCGCCTACTCGCTCTATATTGATACATCAATCTGACTGGGGCACATCGTCACGAGCGAGTTGCTGATATTCTGCCAGTTGTGTACATAGAAAAACGCTTCACGGTATTTATTGGTAGGAACACCTTCGACAAGTGTACCTTCCTCCGTTTTCCTATTAGCAGTGTGTTGTGGGTTCTGATTTAGCTTTTCTAATCAGCGCTGAGCCCGCTAAATAGAAAATTCCCACCCTGCACGACGTGGACGTACAGAACCCACGCGATTGTTGTTTCGTTTCTCCGTCAGTGGGACTAGCACTATATGACAGTCGAGTGACTACTTACTAGAGAAGGTGGCTCTAGTTACAACAACCTGTGCCCCGCAGGGCATGAATTAGTTACACAAGTAAGATTATGCTATATGTAATAAATAACCTTTTAAAATATTATATCTTACCGCAATAGCCAGTGATTCATGCCGTGAATAGGTACACGTGAATAAATAATTATGAATTCAATGTTAAAACGTATTTATGTTTTATCGATTTTAAGAACCTTTGCGTATAGTGGCACAAGTTATAAGTAATATTCGAACATTTTTGAGGACCTCAATACTTAATTCAGTTAACAAAAATCTGTATAAAAGCAGTACCTCAGCGGTTCGTATAAGTAATACGACGTCAAACACATTCGAAACAAACAAAGGCTTTAGACAAAGCTGAGTCTTATCATCTCTGTTCCTCAATGTGTACTCTGAATTTATTATGAGAAACGTCTTCAATAATTGGAAGGGGGAAAATAGGGAGACGAAAAATAAGTAATTTACGCGATTCAGACAACATAATGATAATGAGATTAAGCGTGGAGCAAATTATGTTCCAATTACAACAAGAAAAGAAATATACGTGACCTGGCGCGACAAAAGGTACCACAAGTCGGATTTTATTTTCGGTTCTTTCACATTTTGAAAACTAGAGACCTTCCTGATCAAAATAAGACCAATCCGAATCCCCTATCTCTAAAATTCACGATTTTGTAGGCATTTGAATTTTCAGTAGTGAAAAATCAAATTTTGAGAAAATCGAGTTTAAAGAAAAAACAAAGAAAATTCACTACAATTATTTTTTTTTTTCTATCAATTTCCAAAAAAAGTTGAAAACCGTGATTGATACATTGTTTTCGATTCCCCTACCATTAAAATAAATTTATTAAAAGGTATTTTGAATCTTCGATGGTAATGAGTTTAAAGAAAAAACATAACTTTTAAAAAATGCTACTGAATAATTGCTTATATAAAAGTAAATTTTTTTCCAATCTATTATTTACATAATTCTTATAACATTTTCAAAATTAATGATTTCATGAAAGAATAAAGGATTAGAGAAACTGAAAGTTCGCCTTACCGAATCGAAATTCAAATTATCTTGTTCATTACTATCACTCGCAGTATCTGAATCTTCTGTTCCATAGGTTTCTTCTCCTCTTTCGAAGTATTCTTCTACCAGTTTTTGAATGCATTGTGCATCGCATTCATCGAAATATTCATGAAAACAGCATTATTATCACGAAATGTTGGGCACAGATAGAAATTAAGTGATGAGGCGCGCAGAAAAGACACCAGCGACTTGTGGTACCATTTTAAAATCCAAAATCGGCAACTTCAAATCCGTTTTTCTCCCACTTCCCGGTCGAAATACGCTTTGTGCGTTTGTCACCGTGTAGTCCACATGTTTAACCACCAGAATTCGTAAAAAAACGATTTTTGATATTTTTGACTTTCGTTCATGTTTTTCGCTCTAACTCGAAAATTTGTTTTCCGACTTGTGGTACCTTTTGTCGCGCTAGGTCACATATGGCCTAACTGTGAATAAAAACAAATTCAAAATAATGGTGATAGACCGTAAGACAAAAGGCAGAAAACAGCTGACTTCGAAATGGTGAATAGATATTTCTTGGCTCATTATTAACAAACAAAAGAGAACCAGATAAACAATACGACGTATAAACAGAGGAAAAAAATCTACCGCCAAATTAACAAAAATCTGGAAGGATAAAAATGTCACACAGAATATCAAGGTGAAATTATTAAAAACACTCATACTTCTAATTGTCACATACTCAGCGGAAGCACCTGAACAGTTAATGAAACTTACGATAAATAATTATTAGTTTTGAAATGTGGGCCTATTGATGAATCGTAGACAGAATACCAAATAATTATCTAAATTAGAAATCCACTGAATAGTTTCAATTCGTTTTCAAAAGCTACTACTTAGATTCTGTAGGCACAATCAAGATAATTCAGGGTAGAATAGAGGGTAAATGTTCGAGAGGAAAATGCTATAGTCTGTGGATTAATCAAATTAAATAAATCACGGGATTATATATGAAGCGGTGCAATTAAAATCAGGTCGAATGGAAAAAAGTTGCTCATATCTAATGCCACTAAATTTGCATAGGGTTTCGAGAAGTAGAAGAAGAAGGTTATGAGAAGCCCTTATATCCGTATAATTTATTTATTCCGTTTAAAGTGAATGACAAGAGTAAAACGTTTGTTGATGTCATAAGCGTGTCTATCAGTTAATGGACAGCTGTTAATTAAAGTTTCATCACAAGTTTTAGCGATATAATTACATGGAGTTTAAATCCAAGGCTTCGCTTACTTGTCTCGGAAATACACTACGGACACACTCTTGATATACTAAAATCTGAGGCAGCATTGTAGAAACAGGGATAAAATTTATAATTCGATGCTTAAACATAGCATCAGTTTCAGTATCAAAGTCCAATGTCGATGTTTTCATTTTTTTTTTTTTTCAAGCTTTGAGATATTCTCAGAATTACGAGTATCACCTTCGAAGCTGTGTCAATTAGATAGCTTTCTAATCGACATCTTACTTCGTCTTGTATGATCTGTAATTGTTTTGCTACCGTTTTTACCTTCGTGTTCCTTTTCACTCATTTTTTGTTACTTTGAAAGCAATAATCTGTAACGTAATGTAAATATAATAAAAATATGGAAGGACGATCACGGAATATGAATTGAACAATTATTTTTGCACTGTTGCATGAAACCAAAACTATAATAATATCGAAGTAAAGTAGCGGTTTGAAGTGATGGGAAACATTATGACATCACAGATGGTGTTATCAGACGAAAGATATAGATCAGCAAATTTTGCTCCCCACCGCTGCAGTGTATTAAAAATCTTTTGGCTAACTCATTTTTCTATTTTTGTAATTTTTGGGTAGCATTATGACAGAAATATTGATACAAAAGCTATAAGCGAATGAACTGAATGGCGCACGTTCAGAGGCGCTTCGGAAAATGAACTCTAAAATTTAAAAAAAAAATTTCTCGCATATAATTTTTTTTGATTATCATTCTGAGGATGCTTATATGTCATTGAAGTTAATTAAAAGAATGGCCAAGAATTTTTTGATAAAGTGATATAACCCCTAGTATGCAAGCAGTAAAAATTAATTGCGAATAAACAAAATAGGTAGAGAAATTAATTTTCATTTTTTTACCATTTAATTAATGTTACGAAATTTGTCGTTGAAGTTGCATTCTAGTTAATACAATTTAACATATTAGTGCCATTGCGAGTATTTCGTACATCATTTTAAAACAAAAATAAAATCATTAATATACAGATTTTAGAAATAGCTAGGTAAAGATTACTGTAAATTTAAAATGTTAGCCTGCTATTTTTATTTATTCTTATATAGACGGTAATTTACTTTAAATGAATGAAACATTTCGTAATATTATTTTTATGATATACAAAATTTTTAAATAAATAAAATTAACTTTTTTTGTTTTTTTTCGTTTTTGTTATCTGATACCGGTGGTTTTACACGTTTTTCGGTACTTTAATGGTATTATTAAAAATTTTATAAAATATAAACGTAATTTTTGTTGATTAGTTCGAATAAATAGACGTGTTCTGTTTCAATTTTAACATGTTTAACAAAAAATATATTGGAAAGTGCACGGTAGTTAGGCAAATGAGGTTATTTCATCCAGTTGAAGTTGAATTAAATAACTCTAGAATTACATGCTCATGATATTTTCCAGCAGATCGATACTGTACATGTAAAATTATAGCCGTCCTCTCCACTATAAAATATGAGTGAGTAATTTAGGGTATCGTAAGAATGACCATGTCTCGCTATTCCTTTGAAGACGATCAGAAGCACGGCTACGTTGTTCGTAGCTGTTATATTGAACCGACTAGATGAGCTGTAGTGCTTTTTATCAGCATTAATGACAAACTTAAAATTAATGCGCATACCAATAGACACTGATTCAGTATAGGTTTAAAACTGTTAACATAGGGATTAACGTTGTATTCTTTGTAATCGATAAATGATATCCAAATTTAAATTGAGAATGTCTTGTTCTCTAACGTTAGCTTGTTCAGTTCACCTATGAAGTATTTCGCATTATGAAAGTCATATTGATTGGATGGTTTGAATAAATATCGATACAGAAAAATTAGTTTTAGTATAAAAAAAGCATATTTCATTTAGTCTTACATCTGGGTATCAGTTATTATTTTGGTTAAAAACATATTTATTTATCTTCTTCTATTTCTAGTCTTATTTTTAACTGAATAGTAGGTGTATTATTTCTATCGATATTTGTACTTAACATGTGCGATTAGGCAGTGTGATGTAATGTGATAAAATTACATTTTTGGTGTCAGAATTTTCTTGGGTAAGTTTAGATGAAAAGCTTTACGACTTATAAGCTAATTATTCGCATTTGTTCGAGAGAGAATAAGATGATATAGCATTACAGGAACATTGCAACACAAAAACCAGAACATAGGAACTGTGGTGCTGACGTATATTCATGCTGTCTGTACAGTTTCAGTGGTGACGATACAAACTAGTGAATAGTTTACAAGAATTGTGCGCAGATAAGTTAGGTGTTGGCAGTGAGAGGTTAAGCGGAATTCCGATGTTCAAACGTAAGTTTTCTTCGCCCTTTTCTTGATTTATATGAAATTTACTTCGGGAGCTGGAAAAACTAGAATATTAGGAATTTTGTGGATAATACACAATAGATTAATCGTAATAATTTTTATTTATGTTATTTTAAAATCGTTGAATTACAGTTTTACTAACATCCTACCGGTTAATTTTTATGATCGTAGGAGATATTTAAGAGAAACACTTAAAATGGCTAACGCGGAAGACTTAAACCGATTAACATCGTGCGCTTTAGTGTTGCTCGGCCATATTTTTCTTTCATTAAAAAATAGTCGCGAAAGTATGAATATGGTAACTCCAGCAATGCAGTTAGCTAGTAAAATACCGGACGTTCATATACAATTATGGGCATCCGCTGTCCTTAAAGGTAATTTTAAACTAAATTATGTATGTTTGTACATTTTTTTATTCTTTTACCTTATTTGATTTAAAATGCATTAGCAAAATTTAATATAATGAAAAACTATGTAAAATTAAAGTTCAACTAAACATTTAGCTTGGCTAAAATATGGCTAAGGATTTAAACTGCTCAGAAAATCACGCGGAATAGAAAATTAATTAATTTTCCTTAACATTAAGTGTACGCGGTTTTTAACTATAATGTACACGAAGTCGAATAGACAGTTGGAATTACACAGATTTTCCATTTACACCTTTCTTTTTATAGGCTTTTATTTAACTCGCTTTGTCATTCTGTCTGTCTGGGGGGAATCTTGCGAAAGATTTTTCACCTATTTCCCGTTCAATTAAAAAACTGTCCTTTTTACAGAAATGCTTGTTATACGTGCAATACAATATTATGCAACATTTGGGTTTTTAGCTTTAAAATTAGACCCTCTGAGCGCCGAAAGCTCGAACTTTTGGAAAAAAATATTTTCTCTCTCGGGCATGTGATATATCAATAGAAAGATCGCTGTTTATTGGGAGCAAACTCGCATTTCATTTTCTTAACGAAACATTGGAAGTTTACTAAAAGTTTAAAAAAGCACAAAAAATAACGTGTAGCCCCCCCCCCACTCGTGGCTCAGCTTTACGCCTAAAAATTTTGATCAAGGTTAAAAAAATGCGCATCCTTGCGTATTTCTTTACTTTGGAACATTTGGGTTTCCAACTTTAAAATCGAACCTTTTGGGCGCCGGAAGCTCGAAAGTTTCAAAAAAATATATTTTTTTTTGGTCGTGTGATTGTACTAATGGAAAGATTGCGCTATTAGTGAAACATTGTGTTTCTTGTGCTGAGGATTATTCCGCATGTATTGTATGAAAAACAAGACAATATAATTGAGAGAATGCGATCCATTATTTAGTAATAATATGCAACACAAATTTCTGTAAAAGTCCTAAAATAAAGCAAAATAAAATACGATTCTAAATTTATTGTTTTTTATTGAAATACGTAGTAAAAAGTCTAGATTAAAAAATAAAATATTTTTTTTTTTACAAATAGGCTTTTATTTAATCACTAAAAAGTACAAAATAACTTTATTAGTGTGCGACTACCAGATACACATCTTAACATTAAAATTTGAAACTACAAAATATTCTGAAAAATAAAAGCGGGGGCCGCAGATTAATAATTAAATATTAATATTATAATACATACTGAGCCAAAACTATAATCACCATTATGTTGTTTCATTAATACCACACACCGAATATTTTTGTAACTACGGCCCTCACTTTTATTTTTCAGAATATTTTGTAGTTTCATATTTTAATGTTAAGATACGTATCTGGTAGTCGCATACTAATAAAGTTATTTTGTACTTTTTATTGTATTTTTTAGTGCACAAGTAAAAGCCGATTTTTAAATTTTTTTTTTATTTTCCATCAATTGTTAAAAATTATACAGTTTATTTTTTTAACCGTTAAACATAGCATTTATGTTTACATAATACGTTAATGCTAATTTAATTTCTTCATTTTTGTTATTCTGTTTAGAAGCCAGGTATTTGAGTGTGAACTCTAAAAGAATATAAATAATATTTAATATAAAAAATACAACTAAAAGCGAAGTCGAATTTTATATACAAATATTCAAATTACACAAGTCACTGCTAATATTATACACCTCCACCCCCCACATATATATATATATATATATCGTATTATTATAGATATTGCAGTTATAACTCTTGAATTAATTCGTTTTAACCTAAAATTTAATTAATGTAAGAAGCTTTAAAGAAATATATCACTGAACCAAAATGGACTGAAATATAACCGATTTAAAATTTACAATGAATTTTTCAGATTTGTATAAAATGTGTAACGATCCGACACGTGAAAAGGATGCGTGTCAGATGCATAGTAATTTTTCGCAAATGTTGTTAAAGGACCACGTCCAATCGTCCGAGATGGCTGAACATTCTCTGATAAATTGGATTGAAGGAAATTTCCCCACTTTATTATCCTCTACATCTTCTGATAAATCTCCTTTACTATGATATTAAGCCTTTTTTACATAGTAATATTTATTTGTTATTTTGAAAGTGACATTTCATTAATTGCGATTAGCGTTATTATTGTTAATTTTTGTAGTTATTATAAGTCAAGGTGATTCTCGTCATTTTTTATTTTTTTAAGGTCGAACTATTTATAAACAGGAGTGTATACTTTTTTTCTTTTTTAAATTTAAGTATATACGATCAGTATATTAAGTTACAATAATTATGTGTGATAATTGTAATAATTAAGATCATGTAACTGGCTGTTTTCTAGAGACAACTATTTTAAATAAATACTAACCAAATTTTTCCAAGTTCGGTGTTGTTTATCATAGTGCGGGTAAATTCGAAAGTGCGAAGCAAACTATAAACGATTTGTTCGAGTTAACATCGTTGATTAGTTTTAAAACTGAAGTCAGAACAAATTAAGGCACTTCAAAACTGACATGTAGATTTGTATTCATATTCCCCGGAAAAGATCATTATTTATATAGTTTTTTGACGCACAATTATTTTATTACGTAACTTTAGTTCCACAAATGTCGCTTAGGGGAACAAAGAATCTATTTGATATCATTTACAATACTGAATCATTACTTTTGTTTGATTTCTCTAGTTCTGTGTGTACGGAAAAACCTAGCATCATACTGTAATCCATAATAAAAATAATAATAATATAAAAAAGTTATTACAAAGAATTATATTGAACTAATTCGTGGTTATAAAACACACGTATCCGAGTTATGAAAAGTTTATGTCGTAAAAAGTATTATGAGCGGTAATGGCAAATTGTGTACAAAAATTCGAAAATCGGCATGGTACATTATTAAACTGAAATTTACCGCATTATATTTATCATAAATTAACATTAGTTATGAATATAACAGTTGATTGAATAACTGCTTACGATCATGATAAAGATAATTAAACTGATGGGAATCACCATTGTTAAAATATTTTTAAATTGGAAATGGCCGGTTGTGAATTGTTTAAATTATAAATTTACCAAAAGTCGATAAAACTAAATTCTATACTGTATTTAACATGTTTCATATATGATTATAGATATGTATTATTGTACATTTTTTTACATTTTTATAATTATTTTTTAATGATATTTAATATAATTTATAGTAGATGAATTAATTTTAGTGTACTCAGAGCGCAGAATTTTGTTTCATCGTAGAAACGTCGAAGTTTCGGTTGTAATGTTTTAATTAAAATAAAATTATAAGTTTATCGAATTAGGTGACACCGATCATGCACGGAGGTTTCTAGACATATATATGTATACACCAACTCATGTTTTTGGCGTAAGTATAAAAAGAGCTCGGTGGGATGGATATTGAAGCAAACAAATACGGTTCGACTTGAATGTTAATCACGGGGAAAATTGTTTTTTTTTTTTAAATTATGTTTCGTACTCGTCAACTATCGACATTAAGCTAGCGTCAGACGAATTTATTTATATTTTCACTGTGCAGCAGTGGAATCCGAATTAAGATTTATTTGAACGAAACACCACTCCCTCACCAACTACAATTTGGTCAAGACTCACTTTATAGAATTACTCTAATGATAATTCTTTCTAGATGTAGTACGGTTTCTAATTCAGAGTTTATCCTTTTCACATACTCTTCAATACTTTTCTTTTTATTTTTTTATATTCAAATGGTACTTCTGTAGTGATATTAAAAGTGTTTGTTAAATAATATGTTAATTGTTTGGTTTAAAAAAATATGCAACGCAAGTATTTGTAATACTTCACTTGGTAACTGATTGTTAACGCTTGTTATCTTGATGCAAATGGAACCTGGAGTGTGTCTGTGCCGACTTGGTGATTTATTCTTCTTCATTTGCCTTCTCCGTCTCGAACAGATTAAGTAGATCGGAGTGTGAATAGTTGAACTATTAAATTGACGGTGGAAATCCTTTGTTCATGAATCTGGAGGGCAACTTCTTAATGATCTATTTTTCCTCCTATGTTGAGGCGTTGTCTTCTCGTAATATGATCCAGGTACCGTAATTTCTTTGTTCTTTTTTTTTTTTTTTTTTTTAAATGTAATTCAATAACTCAGGGTGCTGTTTCACTCTTTCTAGGAGCGTTGCACTGTTGACTTTGAAGATCCACGGAATTTTCAGCCTACGTTTATAGAAATATATTTCAAAAGCTTTGATGCCTTTCTAGAGCAGCGTTTAGCGTTCGAATCTTTCAGTTGTATAATAAAACTAAAAGTACATAATATTTGAGCATCCTAATACGCAATCATAGGCTTAGTGCACTCTTGGTGAACGAATTTTTCATTTTTATGAACACTAATTTTGTCAGCTCTAAACGGGATTGTATTTTTCTCTTTAATATGCAACTGCTATCAAGTATTCTGTCTAGATATTTAATGGAGGAAATCTACTCTCGCTTGAGTTCCACTGTTATCGAATACTGTGTGGTATTTTGTAGTAGAACTCGTAACTTTTGTTTTGTCGCTCTTAGTAGTAAGTTCAAAAGGTTTGCTATGATCTACGAGTTTATCTATTATTTACAATTCCTTCTTATTGTCAATTATGAGTAGACGATTCATATCTTACATTGTTAATTCTGCCGCTATTGACTGTGATCTTTCCATCATTTTCCAGGAGAGCTTCTTTAAATATAGCGCTTAAAGCTGTTTTCTCCTTCTCTTTTCCACTTAGATGTTATAATTTAATTTGTTGTTTATTGTAGTTTTGTTGATTTGCATACGTTTGTTGCAAAAAACAGTATTTTTCTAAATTTAATATGTACGCCTTTTTTTATTTCGATTAAAAGTGAGACTTTTAGCGAAATTGTAAATGTTTAAGCTCAAGTAATGTTAGGATGGTACTTTTGATATTGAAATATTCGCATTTATCGCAATGATGTATTATAGTGATTTTGATTGTTTTTCAGAAGCTTATTTGAATGACGTTAAGAGGAAGTTTAAAAATTAAATGTGCAGAAACAAACTTATGCTAGTGGTGATATCAGACGCTATTATTATTTTAGTTTTGGCCTTACCTTAAAAACCACAAACTTAGCTTTCGGCGTTTTGAAGGAAATATCGTTATCACTATTATGTAACATATTCTTCTGTTTTATGTATGATTTTATTTTCTCAATTTAAAAAAAAAAAAAAAAGTGAGTAAATCTTTTGTGCCATATTATACGGGTTTTATTAATCTGTTATTTCTGTAGTCAGTAGCATTAGATGAAAGCAAATTATGTATATACTCTTTCTTCTTTTTTTCAATCACTTTATTATAACGGAAATAATTTTTATAAGTAGGAAATTAATTGGATAATTTTTTTATTGTATGAAGAAGTTTAATTTAAAATTCCTTATGCGAAGCATTTTAAGCAGATGCACCATTAAATTAGTGTCTTGAAAATCTGAATTTATTAATTTAATAAAAAGATAAAATTAAATGATAAATACTCGAACAATCAATGCTTACTGTATTTTTGAGTTTTTAATTTATTTTTGTTTTTTCTTCGTGGACCATTAAATTTTATTAATGTGTATTGTTGAAAAGTAAATGTGAATTTATGACTTATGTTTTAACATTCTCTGTATTATTTAAAACTTTTTGTAATAGGGAAACATATTAAGTGCTAAATTATTGTTATGTGTATTATAAATTTTTATTCAGATTTTTCAAGTTTTTTTTCTTGTTTTTCGCGTGGTTCAAAACTTATTTGGCAGTAATTTTCCTATTATAGAGTTCTCTGTTCCCGGTTTTACTAATAACCAGTATTTATTAGACAGGATCAATTTATATGCGAAATTTAACATCGTTGGTGTAGCACATACAGGATCCTCAGCGCATGATAACTTATGTTTGACTGATTTTTTATTTTTTAATTGTTGGACAATTTATAGTTAGTTAATTTTTATACTATTCATATATAATCAATCAATGTTATATTAATATGAATAACATGCAAGGGACCAATTTAATATATACTTTGTACTGTTTTATAACAGAAATTACTTTTGATTTATCATAAATTAATTTCATCGTATCTATTTCTTTAAATTTTAACGATAAAATGTAATTTTACCAAGCAACATAAAACAGTATATATATATATATATATAAAAAATGAAAAGTTAAATTCATAAAAAATAAACTTACTTAAAATGTGTTTATTTTATTTTAATGTGTATATGTATATATTCTTATTCGATATTCTCAGCTTCTAGTGTTGTAGCTGTATTATTCGTACATTCTTGTACAGATATAATTCTCGTCAATTCTATTGCAGTTCGAATGTATGCAAGATGATATACTTGAATCTGATTGTATTCGCTTGTTATCATGGTACAAATACTGTCCAAGTTGTATGTCTGTCCTGCGTGCTTATGATGATATATGTGGTACTTTTTGCCATTGCTTTTGCACGCGACTATTAGCATTTATTTACTTTTTTAATAATTTACATTTGTAACCACTAGTTTTCAAATTCATAAACCCGCCGTGGTAGTTTAATCGATTTAGCAATTCGGCCATCATGATGACATGTGTATTTATAATATCGTAGGTAATATCTTTATTTCTTTTTTTTTTCGAATTCCATTGCTGCCGTTCTAAAAATGAACAGAAAATTTTGAATATATGCATATATATTTTAAAACCCAACGCTATAGCGGCAAAAAATTCTAGGTGATTTTTTTTGAAAATACGTATATTTTACAACGGAAAAATTATCTTGTAGTGATAAGTTTTTGAAAAACAAAAATCAGCCATGAAGTAAAAGACCAATCAAATTGAAGGAATCACTACACGAGCATTTTATTTGATTTTAATAATTGCAGTGCATTATGGGGCTCTCTTTGTTTGAATGGTGGCTATACTGGATCAAGATGGTGTTTATCTTTCTGGACAGTATGAACTCTGTGCTATCTTTTAACGATCATGTTGATCCCCTCTGATTTAGAGTTCTTCTACTTATGTTTAATGTATTGTAAGCTTGCCGTATGAATGCTGGATAACCAATCATTTTGCCTTTTTGGACAGATACTGTAAGTCCTGCTTTGCAGTCGCAGCCATATTGTGGGGCTGCAAGCATATTGTCAGACGGGAACTTTTTTTTTTTATGCTTACTGCTCACAAATCGCAGTCATGAATGAATACTCATTTTCTTTTTATGCTGCCTACATTGCATACAGTTTTATATATGGATATAGTCTATTGTAAATAGGTAAAACGGTTAGCAAGACGAGAGCTTTTCCTTAGGACTTTTCTGCTATTTCTCTCTTACGTTTATTTCTCTTCGGACTGCTAGTTGTACAGGCTCTAATATCGACCTTTTTTGACTCTTTTCCTATTTTCCCTTAGTAGTTCTGGTCCTCCTTCTCTCCTGAATAACTCTCTTAGCGACCTACTTTTCCTTTCGATCTACGTTTTTCCTTTTTGATGAGTAATCGTCGCTGCTGACAAATCCTAACACAATAAAGGAAAAAAAATCCTTTCTTCATTCTATTACTTCTGTTCTTTCACTGTCCCCTCCTTCTCGCCACCGTTTACGCTTGAAGTGTATTGCGTTACTGCCCCATCTCTTCGGTGAGATGAACAGAATGTAACGCAGCAATTAACCAAAGTCGTGCAACCTTTAAACACTTTCGTTCAAATCCTACCACGCAGATTTCCTTGCTCACAAACGGACTAAATTAGAGCTAGGAACATATGCTCAAAGAAGATTTCTTAGAAAAACTTGTATTTATCCAAGATTACCCTTTTTGCTGCACATATTTTGAAAATAATTAAAGCTTTTAAATTGCCATCCTCTGAACGTCCTTCCAACCTCAGCATTCTCCTCGATGGTTTAGTATCTTTTGTTGAATCTACCGCTCTTGTTTACGTTTTAGTTTTGATAAACTGCTTATTTCCTGATATCTGCCTTTAACGTTAACGAAATGAAATCTGTTTTAAATTATTTTAGTAGATCTCAGTGGTACCCCTAACCATCTTCTTCTTCCTTTGCCTTATCAGCTTAAATGTTGGCGACTAATGTGTTTAGTAATTTCCTGTTACGATGTCCGTTAGTTTCCTTATATTATTGATGTCTATCCAGCTTTTTACGTTCTCTAGCCAAGACATTCTCGTTTTCGCTCCTCCTTTAGCTTTTCCTTGCAATATTAGTTACAGCAGTTCTAATATTGAGATTAGATTGTCGACGAGTTGATCAGTATAAAAAAACGGAAAAGGTAAATTTCAGCTAGGCTAAATACATTTAAATTATTAGTAACCACATGATAGAAGAAGATTGGGGAATAAACTATGAAAATGAAAGTTAAACCGACGGTATAAAATATCAGATACAAAAAAATATAGTTTACAAATCATTTGGATACAGTTAATTCGAGTCAGAATTGGATTTATATGAACTCCGGAAAAATTATGTCAGATATGCGAATATGGCGAAGTGAGAATTCTAGTGCAAACATTATTTTAGCAGCGGTCATATAGAATGTATTAAAAATATAATTGAAACATTACACACACTTCCAATTTTAATAATGAAGCTGGACTTTTTTAAAAATTTTATTACGACCAGTGAAATTGCAGAAAAGTAAATAAATAAAAAAAAAAAGAGAGAGAAAAAACTGGCCAATAAAGGTTGGCTATTGAAAAAAAAGATTTCAAAAAGTGATTTTATAGACCCGGTGTTCGTCCTTTAGACTTTCTGTGTGGCTTGCTTAGACCTAATTTCTCCTCTTAATATGTTTTATTACGATTTAGTCTTTATCGGCTTTAAATTTACTAGTGACATGGTTTGAAGGCATGAACTAACAGAGTGTACTACTTTACTTGTTATATTAATTACAACGTAATTCTTAGGCTACCCCCCATGTCTCAATTTTATGTAACGCTAAATGTCCCAATTTTATGTAACGTTTGTTATATTTTATAGGATTTTTGTTATTGTTATTTAAAAAATGTCACAATTTTATGTAACAAAATATATAATGAAAAATGTAATGAAACAATATCTTAATTTTATGTAATGAAAATTAAATGTTAGGATAGGATTTTTGTGATTATGTTTTGTTTTTCTTTTCGTGTTGATGCCAGTAAGAATTACATTGTAAATTTTGATCATTTTATACAAAGTATAGAAGAGAAAGAGACATACATAAAAGCAAGAGGGGTCAAGAGGCACAGCCCCTTGCGAGGCCAAAATGGCCGAGTTTATATATATATATATATATATATATATATGTGGCTTAGTACATTGTGAACATTAACTTCATAATCCCGACAGTCTATCACGGGTATAGGACTTATTTGACTTTTTATATATAAATGAATTGGCGACAAACTAATTTGAACACAGCTAGCGATAAATTTGTGAATAAAAATAACTCGTTCGAATAGAGCTCGACAATACAAAAAAAAGGAACCGGAAAATGCAGTGAATTAAAGCGTAAAGGTGTACATCGTTATTAACTGCAATAAAATTATTATTCAAATTAGTGAGATAATCGCACGAAGACAGTGCTTTTCGGTTGTTTTTGTTCAGCAGAAGTCGAAGAGAACCTTACAATGATGACTGTTAATTTTTATTTTATTCGTGTGGCGTCTATTTGTTAAACTGTTTCGCTTTTGCCATTTTCTTGAAACGGCCAAAATGAACGACTTGTAGATTAATTCAAACGTTTTCCAATGTGTCTTGTAGTTTTACATGGGCCGACTTTTGTTGTACCTATCGATTTGGGGCCTTCACTACCCAATCGTCTTTGATTTTATAATTTTCCATTTCTTCGTTGCTCAGTGTTTTCTGCTATTTGTAGTTTACGTACCGGGCACTCTTTATTGCCTTCCGCTATATTTTCCGATTGATTGTCCGCTATACTTTCATAACCGCCATTTAGTATGTGACATCATATCTGATTTGAATGTTCTTCTCTTTTACCTGGCGTTTATATTTTTACTCCGAACTCTTAAAATTAAGAATCCCTAATTGGGTATCAGAGAAATCTGGGAAAGTAAAGGCGGCCGAGAGAAAATAACTGGCCCTCCTAGTATTCTGATCAGATCCATTGAGTTTCGTACATTGTGAACCTTCACAATCCTCAACGCCCTGAACTTACTAACTACCCGGTACAGTGCTTCTTTCATACTTTCGCTGTCCTCGGTTCCTCTTGCTCTTGCTTCTCTTATTTCTTTCTCAAAGTTTTCGTATTTACTACGACCATTTCAACCACCGTACATTTACGAATAGCAATCAAGCTGAAAATGTACCACTGATTTACTAATCGTTTCTGGCGTTTTATTAAAAACGAATTTTTGCTGCCACAAAGTGAAATAGATTTTAAAAAAACACGAAAACTGTAAAATTTACACGTTTAAACGTTGGAAACAGTATTGTAATACTGTTCAAATGGTTGAAAGTGAATATCGTAAATGGAGCATTGAGCAATATCGACCTGAAGTTTTACCTTCATTAAATATGTGTAATATATGTTTGCTGAAAATTGGCATAGTCGTATTTATAAAAACACAATCAAATTTTTTTAATATTTCATATAAAATAGGGAGCATATAGAACGAGCGTTATCGATGTTTCCGAATTTATTTAAATTATTGAAAATGTTTTTCTTCCGGTAAGCTTTAAAATCTGTAAATTTTTCTTTTTGACCTCGCGGTTCTTAAAAGTGCACTAAAATATTCACAACTAAACAAAAATCTACAAATTTATCGATCCTTCATGCGTGTCCATAAGGTTGGTGATACGTAAATTTTGGCCACACCCTTCGCATCACGTGGAAACTAAATTGTTTTACATTAATTCTGAAAATTTCAGCTCGACAGCTCCAAATGGGGATACTCGCATAGCCCACTCGCACAAAGTCATATCGAATTTCGCTTTCGGGATTTCGTGTTAAAAAAAAAAAAATCGCAATTTTGTTACAAAATTTTAACATCCATTTCAATTGTTTACGTTTTCATCTTTCTTAAAATGCCGTGTCCGTTATGATTCATACATTTGTGTTGTTTTCTACCCATTTCACCTTAAAAGTTTCCTCAAACTCAGCCCAAGAAACGCGTTTAAAGATGTCTTACGTTACGTAAGGTCTGTTTGAGTATTGAAAAGAGCCAAATATCGCAATGTGTGACGTTAGGTCCGTGTACGGAGGGTGTGATGGGTGTGACCAAAATTTATGGACCAACCTATATAGAAGCTGGGAGAGTAAATGAAATAGAACTTGAATAAAAATTTAAAAACAACTTAGTGCTAGGAGTAGTAGTAGTGAGTTTTTTTTTTTTTTTTTCGTTCAATACTTGAGCAAACTTTTTATTAATATTTTTACGAACTGCGACTCGGTAATGATAAAATTTTCAACTACGATTTACTAATATGTTTTATTTTTATAAATAATATTACAATAAAATAAATATAATTTTTAAACAGTACTTTATCGTGTGTGCGTGTTGAATACACGGGATGAACGTGAATTACGCAGTACTGTATAAATGAGAATACAAAAACTCTAAAAACGAACATAAGTCACTACGGTATGTAATTTATATGTATAGTACAGTATAATTGAGCCGTACAGTAGTAATACTTATTAACACGCACTAGTCGATAATCGACAATGAAAAACTAAATGTTTCTAATCTCTATAGTTATCTGTATTATTATTAAATACATAACGTTAAATTAATCAAACTGCGAATGTAGTTATAAATAAAAATACCCCCCCGAAAGAAAAAAAAATAAGAAAGATGCATTTTTTTTTTTTTATCGAGTTCTTTTTGAGGTACGGTAAGAAAAAAAAAATTAAAATAACTCTTACAATTTTTTACTTTTTACTTTTTTTTACTATAAAATCGCTAGTTGAATTTTCGACATGAACTGTACGTTTATGTAATTTAACTGAAGGCAAAAGAAAGAAAGAAAAAGGAAAAAATCACTTCCGATAACTGCATATAATCCCTATAATGCATAAAATGGACACACTAATATGACTAGAGACGACTGTAAAATTGTTTTCTCGGGTGATGCAACATACATATATTTTGGTATGCTCTTTTCAAATAACAACATTTTTTCAAACTTATACAACTGATTTATATCTAAATATTTAAAAAAAAAAAAAAAAGATAGTTTTTTTAAAACATAATTATAAGTATAGATTTCCAAAAATGCTCGTGGAATTCGTAGTTTTATTTAGTTTTCATCGATAAAATTAGAACAATGGTTTTCGGTAATAATACAATGTGGTTAGAAAAATAGAAAAAAATCGATACTTTGCCAGCGCCATTATTAAACACCGCTGGTGGTATGCACTCAATTCCCCAGCGAGTAAACGCCGTTGGCTATGTTCTGAAATGCGATAGAGGTCGTTCATTATATTTAATATTTTTTTTTAAAAATTTAATAGAAATAGTAAGATTGAAATATATAGACGTGATGCAGTGTACGGTTGTAAAAAGCGGATAATTAATAAATCGTGTACTGCGAATAGTACTACTAAAAACCGATACAAACGACAATATTGTTTTTAAAAACCTAACCAATCATGGCGAAAGGAACAATTTTATTCTCAGGTTCTGCTGCTGCTGCTTGTGTTGGGTTTTTTCTGTTATTCATTCTGCAACGTGCGAACTATTACTAATCGGTCGGCAATAGGTCGCTGGCTTTGGTTTTTTTGCTTTTAACGCATTTCCCGCGATAGCATATTTCCGTTTCTAGCGAAATCTCGGTCGTTGTTGACGTACCGATAACTTTGGACGGTGTTACCGAAGTCTCGTCGACGTAAGTGGTTATCTTCATTTCGGAATTATTTTCAGCCAGCGTCGTCGGGTTGACGATGGTAACCTTTTCTTCGTCATATTCGTTCGGAGACTGATGCGGTATGAAGAAGCTGTCGGTTACCACTTCGATTTCGCTGTTATTTTCATCGCCGTTGTTACCGTTAACCACTGACGAGTTGTCTCGTTCGTTGTAGTTCACGAATAGTCCATTATCGCTGCTACCACTGTTATCGTTCGATGTACTGACGTTTTCGTCTGTTTGTTCTTTGCTGTTTGACAGTAAATCGGTTAGCATGTCGGTGAAGTCTCGATGAACTGGAACGAAGTCGTTTTCAAAGGTGGGTGCAATAGTTGTTTCGGTACTGGCCGATGACTTCAAATCGCCGTCTTCGACGTCGCTATTACTCCTCGTCTGATTCTCGATCGGCAACGAAGCTAGTCCTTTGTCGGAAACGGTGGTCGTTTTGAGGTCGACCGTTTTAATGGAGTTATCGGAAACGCTGGCTAAGTTTTGTGATTCTGCCGTTTCGAAAACGTCATGAGGACGTTTCACTCGTACTCTTCGTACCCAGGTTCCTCTTCTACGTGAAGGTACCACCTGCAAAGGAAAACGAAAAAATATTTATTCACTGTAAGATGCATTTCAAAAAAAAATTTTAAATAATAAAAACTGTTAAAAATTGAATTCAATTTCATGTACATTCTCGTGTCGACGAAATTGTGTACGATAGTAAAGTTTTAAATTATTGTGCATAAACCGACGGATTATATAAATATATTTTTCTACTGGTTGCGTGGTTTGGCGTGATTATTAAATAGGAGCAACATTTAAATAGCAGTGTCTGTTATATTCTTCAATTTTTATGTTATTTTATGTACCGGGGGGTACTTTGTACCTTCTGGAAGCCGGAGCTCTAACCGGAACGGGACGCGTCTACAGGTTACGGATTGTGGAATAACCTCTAGATATAGAGGCTAGCTGCGAATAAGCACAGAACGCTCAGCCGGACGAATAAGCAGTCGCGGACTAAAGAGCAGCTACTGGTGGAAAGTCTCATTCGCAGACGATTCCAGTAGTGACAGGATATATAGGGCTGGAGGGCGTGGAGAGGCTATAAAGCTGATGGTCTGCTAAAATTCCAAAAATGCCCATCGAAAGTCCTTTTCCTTGATTAGTCGAGGCCATCATAAGTCTCGTCCGCTATCTGCCTAATAGCAAAGGGTAGGATAGGCTCTCTAGCGCTGTAACGCAACTATCCTAGGAGAATGGATACTCCGAAACTAAACCACTCTTCCACAAGCGCCTTGAGCAACCGCGGGGGAGTTTCTTTTCCTTGTTCCTTTCCCTTTTTACGTTTCCTTATTCTTTTTCTTCGTCCAACTATGTTTACCCATCTTCTTTATGTTCCTTTTCTTTTAGATAAATTTAACCTATTCCTGTCTGCAGTTAACTGCACCAACTGCATCAGTCCAATCGTCCTGGTCTCATCCTTGCCATTGGGTTAACTGGTGTAGTTGGGTGGACGGCATGGTTGTTGCTTGCACACCAACTTCTGTGCTCCTATAATATGCGCAGCTATCGTCATTTCTCATTTCTCGCTTCTTCATTTCTTTCTTTCTCTAATCTTACCCTTTTCCCGTTTCTCCCAGTCTCCTCCACTTTCCGTTTTTCCAATTTCTCCATCTTCCCGTTTCTCCGATCTCTCCCTCTTCCTGTTTCTTTCTTTTATTATAAAGTCCTAATGCAGCTACGTATCCAGTTATAAAATAGGATTAATATCCCACATGCGATTCAGGCATCGTATTATCTGACGGAGAAGAAGTGATAAGAGCAATGACACTCATACTCGATAGTGAGTGAGTTAGAAGAAGAAAAAGATAATCCATAAAAACTTCGAAAAATCGTTAAATAAATTGTTTGAAAAGTCTGTTATAGTTTGTGTAGAAATTCTGGATGGTCAACCGAATGCTTCTAATACAATTTTTCAGATATTGTATAATATTGCCTTTCGATGTTAGACGTTTTGGAAACACGGAGGTTCGTAAAATTTAACGAAAGTTAGTCTATTCGAATATGCACTAGGCGCATTGAATTTGAATTTCGGCGGATATATGTTTTTATAATGAGTATGCAAGAACGTGTGGATAATATGGTAAAATTCTAAATGCTGACCTTGGTAATTAAAAACTAATAAGAACAATATTTTTTCCTGTTATAGTTTTTTCATATTTTTATTGGGCTCGTTATTTGCGATAATCTCTGCTTCGAAGCGGAAAAGATATTGGTAGTCGGTTAGATTTTAATTCGATCGGATACCGTATTAATATAGAACTAATAGTAGGAATAATGGAGAGAGGGAAAGAAAGAACATTATGAAGGGCATAATGGAAGTACGTTCAATACGAACCGAGAAGAACATTCCGAGAATACATAATACCATGATGAAGTCGTTGTATCATTTGGTTGGATGATAGCGAGCGGGAACATTACACAGGTAGGGAGACGATTACGAACGATAGAGACAATAAGCAGCGAAGATAGGAAATAAGTTAACTAAGAATTAAGGTGGAGCGCAGGAGCCTAGTTAAGGTGCTTGGTTACCAACGATTGAATGTGAATGAAGTTATCTGGGTGAAAGAAAAGGCAGCCGAGAGAAAGGAATTGGCCCAGAATATTCTCTTCAGATCCATATTTTGTAATCTACCAAACTAATCTCTAATGGATTACCACGCACGGTTCGTGCTTTAGTCTAACTTTGTTCAACATCTACATTATACCGATAGTGCTTCTTTGTCTCTAAATTCCTTTTCACTTTTTTTTGTTTGTCTTTTTGCCGACGACATTTCTATTTGTTTCATTTATCAAAAACTCTTAACTTCAGATCTCTTTAACAACATTAGAAATCACTTCATCCACTATCCATTTTTTAATCTCCCCTGCTAAATCTTTTACTATCGTTTTTACACTGTGCTCTTTTAATCCGTCTTTAATTAACCTTGTGCTAAATAATGGTCCAATCCTTCTTACTTACTTCTTTCGTCATTTGCGCGCCTTTCTGTATAGTTTTGACTTTCATTCCATAACCACATTAGCCATATCCGTATTTGTCATGATTCAAAAGACGCTCATAACCTCATTAATTCCTTTTCCCACATTAAGATCGTGCTCATATTTTATACATTTTTTCTCCGTTCTACTCTCGATTACTGTTGTTTTATTGATGGAAATTCTTCTAAATAACTCGATCGTGTCCAAAACACATGTCTCCGCCTCTGCTTTGGGGTCCGAAAATCTACCCCGATCCCTGCTCTACATGTGCCTCTCTTTTCTTTCGAAGATCTCTTGTCTGAGCTACTGTTTTCTTATTAAACGTCTCTATATCCTCGTCCACTCTTGTTTCTTTTTATTTTATAGGCGCTTTCATCGCCTATAAAACTTTAATATTTTATATCTGTTCGTCTCCTTCAGTTTTTTTCGTATACTATTCTAACGCGATAAGATACCTCTCCTTCATTTTTTTTTCTGTATCGCTTTATTTATTAATTGCTTTTTTACAATTATCCCACCGAAACTTACTCCTTAATTGTTGAATTCTTGAGTACCTTAAGCTCTATTTCCCTAAAACTGATGGCTCAAAGGGGTATTCTATTTAGTTTAAAGTTTTTATTTTCTCCTACAAATAATGGCTAAATCATTTAAACTTTCTTCTTTCTTCTCAGGTTTTTTGACGCTGCGTCCACTGCTATTTTAAGAGATATCTTTATGTCTTTCTCATCTCTCAGAATGCCATTATCATATTAGATTCCCAAAGTGTTTTTCAGGAACTCAGCTGCTCCTCTATCTCTATTGACTATGTAATTCTTCTTATATGTTCTTCATTTCATAATCTTTTCCTTCGTCACTATCTAAATTGATTTCTTACGGGGATATCTAGACTGTCAGGGATCGAAGAAAATGACTGCTGACTCTTTTAGCTCTTTCTTCCGGCAGATTTCTTAGCGTTTTTTGGTATCCCACAGCATCATATTTCTCTCTTTAGCTGCCCGTTGTAAATTATAATGGTGGATAACTATTGTTCCTCTTTATTTTCAAATTCTGACTCCATTTATTTAACCGAATCTTTCGTCTCATTCTTGATTTCTTAATTTTCTTTGCAGCGTTCACTTCTCTCTCTCTGAAATCTGTTGACCCCCCTCCCCTTTGTTTTTGCTGCTGATCGAATTTTTTTGAATGTTTCAACGTCGCTGCCGAAAATTACTCTTTCTACTCGTCATTTTTACTAATAAATCTCCCTGTCAAATAAGAATTTTTTTTTTTTTGATATGAATGAAAAAAAGCGAATTATCATTAACAACAAATATGAATTTAGCAAAGTGAAAAAAATTGTTGTTTGCGTTTTTTTTTAAATTTTTCTGCACATTTCGTGAGGTAACAAGTTTCTCAAAAAAAATATTCGGATAAATTGAATTTTTTAATTGTTTTCTTTCGAATTTTACTTCATTCTGCAAATCACGCAAAGCACACTCTTGGACGGGTGGTGGGCATCTGACCTTTTGTTTATCCTACTTCCGACTGCGTGTATATAATTCGTGCGGCTAATTATCTGAAAGCAGGTCAATGTCTCTTTTCGCAGTGCTTACTCTCCGTGGTAGCATCAGAAAATCTCGTAAGATCCTGCGTCTGCTTTATTGGTACGCAGAAGCACGTTTTTTATTTGGCATTCGTTACCATAATTCTAAATCACTACGCAATAAGTATGCGAATCTCGTACGTACATTCCACGATTTCGCACTTGTTGATAATGAAACAACTTCGAATGACTTCCCTTTAGATATTCGTGCAGCTATTACGTCATATGGAATGTACCGAATGTGTCATCAGCTAAAGTGCGATAAAAATTATCGTGAAAGTTATGAAATAAATCAATGAACTCGGTGTACGTGAATCCGTTGGCGTGTAAAAGAAACGCAATGTAAAAGTTATAAGATCACATTCATATTTGAAAAATACGAGCACGCTGTAAACGTACCCTGAACATGCTCCAGAGCGATGCTTTCTTACTAATCCGGACCAATTTTAAATTATCGATCACTACCTTTTTCCTCTTGCGTTCGTTTTTCAATTCCGCAAGATCAAATGTTATTCCAGCTTTTGCGCGTAATCGGAACTGTTTATTGACTTATCACTTTTTAGAATATTACAGCTCGGTAAAGAAACAGTGGTATGGAATGATGCAACGCTTTTTGGAGTTTCCTTAATCACCCCGGTAGAGGGCCGAATAAAAATAATCTTAACTGATTTTTTTATTAAAATAGGATTTGTTTTTAGAGATTAGGCAATTAGCCCGAAAAAAAAACAAAAAACAAAATGCGAAGGTTTTTTTTAGTAGGTCTTCTAGCCAAGATTACTATTCAGAAACAATTACCAGGAGGAGTTTCGGTTAAATTTTAATTAGCTCCAGAGACATTGCCAATATGATAGAATCAATAGCGGGCGCGATATTCGAGAAAGGGATGTAAGAGGTGCAATATGGGAAGAAGCCCATTATTCAGAAAATGGGAATAGATGAACAGTCTTAGAACGCTTGGTTAACATCACAAACAACCGCACTACTCAGGTGGAATGGATAATATGAAAACAGACGAAACGTGAAAACGAAAGGACGATAACAGAATATGATTAAAAGGTCGGCGAATATAGGAGAGACAGTAACAGAACAGTGTAGCGAAGAAAACCGAAAGGAAAATCAGAGATTAATTGGATCGAATAGCCAAATGAAATAAATAACTATTAGAAAACGAGGGCTGGTATCGGGTATTAGGGAAACCTTTTCATTTGTGGCGATGCAATTGTTTGTGATGCTAATAATATCGTGGTTTCTTCGAAAGCTCTTTCCTCTGTTCTTTATTTACATTCGTTACAGTTCAGACATACTGCCTACCTTATTGTATGCTTCATATCCTGTTTCTTTATTTCTGCCTATTAAAAAATGTATATATCTGTGGATATTATTTGCAGTGAAAAATTTTTTTTTTCAATTGATTTCAGTAGAGGTTAATAATTTTTACAGATTTTTGTTTTTGTAATGAAGTCACAAAAAAAACAAAAAAATAAAACGGAATTTTATTTTCAATCAATACGCGTGTTTTTACTGTTTTTAAATGAAAAAAATATACATTACATAGTCGTTCTTTTTCTATCTTCTGAAATGTAATTAATAAATTACATTCTTTCGCAAAAGAATAATGTCTAACACGGAAGTTACTAAATTGACTATAATTTTAAAGTGAAAAATTTTCAAGCAGAAAAATATTCATATTATGTTTCATTGTACATTAGAGAGGCAGCACGCTAGCCTAGTAGTTAAGAAGCTTGGCTACCAAATGTCACGGGTTCGAGAATTGTCTCGTTCCGCATCCAACTCGCTCTCAGGTTCATACCTAATCTGAAATAATTGGATAGCAAAAAAATCTGGGAAAGTAAAGGCGGCCGAAGGAAAGGAACTGGCCCCCTTACTCCCATTAGTGCCGTGTTGGGCTTAGTAAATTATGAACCTTAACCTCACAATCCATGATACCTTATCAAGGATATATGTTGGGACTTGCTTTACTGTACATTGGAGAGAACTTTTATTACGGGTTTCCTTCAAGTTCCAGCGGAATAATACATTGCTACGATACAAGTTCATTTTATTGATGTCATTCAAGTTGCGCTGGTATCGTATTTTGTAATGCAACATTTTATGTAGCGAAATAATGTAGGCGAAATAGTTTTGCTTTAAGTTTTCTTTCAAAAAAGATAAGGAAAGCTATTCAGTTCGCTTTACCTTCTTTTCATTTTGAGGATCGTATTTTTTCTGAGTTGTTTCCAGATCATCTTTCGGCGAGACTTTATTATTCTTTTCGATCTCCTGTTCGCGCGGTTTAACTTCTTCATTTTCGGATGCGTTTTCCTCATTTTCCGATCTGTTGGTGCTCGATTCGTTTTCGATGTTCTGATTGGTCCTCTCGTTAATAACTTGGGCTATATGACGCTCTGTCTGAGGATTTTTTACGTATCCCTTTCCGGCTACGACAGAATTCGATTTTCCATCGTCGTTTTCGAAGGAAGGCACTACTGTATCTTTATCGGACGACAGATGATTAAAGGCCGTTTCTTCGCCGTTAACTGAACTAGATTGCTGTTGAACGCTCTGACTGGGCTCGCGCTCGTTATCGTGGTAGTACTGATGGCGGACCGTAACCGGTTCGTTCCACTGCGACGTTGAATCTTCCGACGGCACAGAAGCGACCACGAATTTATTCTCGTCGGAGTTGGTTATCTCGTTCGAGGCTGGTCCGGATTGCGCAAAGTTATTACCACCGGCGTAATACTCGCCACCGTTCCAGTGATTAGGGTCAGTTTCTTTGGCGGCTTCCGTAGTCGTGGTGGTAGGCAAAGTGGACGGCCTGCGTAGTCGGGATCGTACAATGCTGTCTGTCGCGGATACGCTAACCGGGGCAGCTGTACTTGTACTCAATCGGTTTCGTGAACGATGTTTCGTGGAAGAGGGAGTTTCCGTCGATGTGGTAGATGTGACGCGTGCTACTGGCCTTCGCCTGCGGTACTTAGATTCCTGCGTTCTACTAGACGTTGATTCGCTAGCGGTTTCTTTCGTTGCGAGCGCGTCAAAATTATTAGCGCTCGATTTCGGTGTGTACGGATCGTTGGAAAGTTCGTCGGGTACTGCACTTTCGGTTGTGCTAGAACTGGTGGAGTATTTCGAATAGTAACGATTTCGCTGTTTCGTTTTCGTCGGAATATATTCCGGTACAGAAACTTCGTCCTCTGCCGTTAATGCGTTAGACGTGCCGAAGAACGGCGAGCTGGAAGTTGTAGAACTAATAGCGCTGACGACAGATGTACTCTCTTCGGTGGAGGACGAGTAGTCGGCAAACGGTTCCGATTGATAGAATTGCTGCTGGTTGCTGTTCGTATTCCAAGGTTGATAGTGCAAATAGATGTTCTCGTTCGGGTCACGGGAATCGGCCGTTTCGATGTTAGTAGTTGGCTTGAATTGCGACAACGGTTTCACGTCCTGAAAGTTTACTTGACTCGTAACTGGTGCCGGTATGTCT
The DNA here is from genome assembly GCA_039619475.1 of Icerya purchasi. Taxonomy (NCBI): domain Eukaryota; kingdom Metazoa; phylum Arthropoda; class Insecta; order Hemiptera; family Monophlebidae; genus Icerya; species Icerya purchasi. The sequence goes on from CM077116.1 coordinate 141,437,403, forward strand.
CTGCTGGCCGCTCCTTCTTCGGAGTTACTGCCGTTGGAATAGAAATAGGACGGCGATAAGAAACCATCCGGCGATTGTTGATGAAAGACCGGACTGTTATAATAGTTGTCGGATAATTCGGACACGGTACTACTATCGTTACTACTAGTACTAGTGTTGGTCAAAGTGGCCGGGTATTTAGTCGGTTGAAATACAGTTGACCGACTGTCGTTAGTAGTCGCGTCGATATTCGAGTTATACTTTTCCTCAAACTCTTGCTCGTGCAGCTGGAAACGATGTCCGGAAGAGAAGGAAGGTGACGACGCGGAATCGAATAATTGATGGTAACTTCCTTGATCGCCGATGTTAGAGCTGCTACTGACAGTTGAAACGTCCGGCGACACTGACGGGAAATTGTAGTAGTTTCCTCCAGAGTACTCTTCGTACGGGAAATTAGCGTTAGGGCCGTTACCGCTGCTGCTGGTACCGCTATTAGCGGCAGGTACTGTTACAACGGTAGCTTCGGTGGATGAGGAAAACCCTCGGTGAACAGGTTTACGTTGCCTATATTGGCTAGTGCGTTTAGGGTACTCAGTGGTGCTTCTGTAGCTACTACTTTTGAAGGTGGTCGATGGCTGAGTATCATCGGTCGGCAGCGACGGTGCAGTGCTGTAATAGTGGTATTCGGCAGAGGTGGAATAAAGGAGCGGCGACGAAGTGGTCGCTTCGCTGAAAGCAGCGGTGTACTGCTGATGGCGGCTGTCTTCTTGATTTATCAGTTCTTTCAGCACGCTACCGCTGGCGTTCGAGATGACCACCGAACCGATGTGAGGCGCTGGAAACGGAATTTTCGAGTAGCCAGATGGCGGCTTAAAGTTCAGCGGCGCCACAAAGAACGGTAAATTGTCCAGCATTTTTTCGACGCGATTCGAGTCCAAAGAAGATAAATAGGGCAGATCGAATTTAGCGTATCCTTTTGGCGGCTGAAGCTCGGACGGTCCGACAAACACCTGCGGAGGTGCCGGAACCGCGCTCTCTTCCACCATATCTAGGACAGGTATGGTTTTAGCGTCCTTCAGTATGTTCAGTATGTCGTTTATTTTCGAATGGCGCTGATAGTTGTTCTTTTCCATGTAGACCGACAGTGGAGGCTGATGCGGTATCGGATAGTTGGATTCTTCGTAGTAGGCAGTTGTCGGATCCGGGCTAAAGTCACGGAACGCGGGGCCGCTAGTGGTCGTTTGCATGGTAAACGGTAACGTGTTGTAGGACGTGGAAAATGTGTATAGCTGTTGAATATTCTGTGCCGGTATCGGACGATACTTAGTGGACTGTGCGAGAATCGGCTGTTCGGTTACCGGTGATGAAGAGGACGCGGTGTAAAAATTATTGCCGCTATCGGTGTAACTTTCGTAATACGGTTCTGGACTTCTAGTTGTGCTTACGCTACTAATGCTGCTATTGCTGACGTTTGGTTTCGCAGTGCTGAACGACGTAGTAGTGCTACTGCCGCTGCTGCTGCTGGCGAATTGTTGCGGACTAGTTTGAAATAGGTTTTCGGAAAAGGATGTCAGTTTCTCGGTACTGCTGTCAACGTTGAATTTTTGTTGAATGAAAGAAGGAGCTGCCGCGAAGGGGTACAGTCCGGGAGAGAGAAGCGGAGTTTCGTAGAAATTGTTTTTATTTTCGCCGAAATATCCGCTATTGTATTGTTGACGCGCTGGTAACCGGAATTCCGGTTGGTTGTAGTTGAAGGCGGTATTCGGACTGGTCGTGGTACTGACGCTGGCCGATGCGGACGGCTGCGAGTAAAACGAGCTTTGCTGACTGTTGTTGTTGGGAAGTTTCACGTTTCTTCCCTTTTGCTGCAGTGTTTCCACCGGCACGTACAGTAGCTGAATCTCCGGATAAGTTGGAACGGCGGGCACGACGGCTTTTTTCGGTACATAATCCGAATCGGGTTTTTTAGTTAGCTGGTAATCGAAGGTGGCGCTGACTGGAATTCCCGGGTAAGTTAACGGTTTTTTCGTTACATCCGTCGACTGTTGCAGCGACTGTTTCTTCGGCAATACTTCCTGGTCTGGGAATTTTATTTTCGACTGGGTACTGCTGCTTTTGGCCGTCGTCGTGGCCTCCAGTTTAGGCGATAGCTGAGACTGGAATTTGATCACTGGCGGTGATTGCGGCGCCGGATGGGGCTGTAGAAACGAATACGATCCGCCGATCTGGAAAGTCGGGTTCGGCAAAAATACCTGCTGAGCCGTCGGCGGAGGAGCTATATTATAGTTTGAGCCGAGACCCGGTTTATAGAAGGCTGCCGCATCGAGGAAGTTATTGTTCGATGATTTAATGAAGCCGGAATATTCGCCGTTGTCCGGGTGGTAAATCGGCTGTTGCACGTTAACGATCGAATTGATATCTTGCTGCGAATAGTATTTTGGAACGGCGGCTTGTGGCGGCGGCGGTGGTGGTGGCGGCGCGGCTGGGTAGTACTGTTGCTGTAGACTGTAGCTGGGCGGTTGTTGCTGGAAAGCGCCGTTGTTGTAGGTTAACAAGCGCGGTTGCTTCGGCACGTGAAATGGAATCGACGGTCCCGAGGACTGTGGTTGCAGCGCTGGAAATGCGAAGTTGTTCGGAAGCGGCGGACTTAGTAGCTTACTGATTTGCTGTTGCTGCTGCTGTTGCTGCTGGTGGTGGTTGGTAGCTTGAACGTCCAAGTCTGTATTTATCGGTTTGCAAGTGAGACATTTCCCGATGACCGGAATCCAGTCATTTGACGAGCTCGATTTCCCGTTAATCCCATCCGGTTTACTCCATAAATCCGATTCCGGCTTTGCGTTAATGCAGGCGAACGATAGGAGAAATAGCGTTTCGGTGATTATCCATTTTTTCCTATGACCCAGTTTTCTTTTCATAATCTATAAAAATTAAGACGAGTTGAAATTAATTTCGAGTTAAAAAATTATCATTATCACATTACCTATAATTACAACACTTGCCGACTGGCGGAAACTTGGAAAACGTAGGTAAACCAAGTCCAAAGGTATCTTATGAACAATTTTCTGACAATGTTGCGTTCAGTATATAATAACTGGATGTATGTTCCCAATTATTGGTTAAAGACTTAAAAAATCTGGGCATTAAAAATAATCAACTTAAGAGGTTTATGTATTATATAACAACTAAGAAAAGTGTTTATTGAACAATATAAAATCTTTATTAAACAGAAAATTATTTTTAAATTAAAAATTAAAACGTGCCGACATGTTTCGGAGTCACTTGCTCCATATTCATGGCGTTAATCTATCAATGAAAATTCATGAATATGACTAGAGGTTAAAATGATTAGAATAACTGTGTACAAGTCGATTTCGCGTGAAGCACGGGTCAAAAATACAATTCTACTAATTTAATTAACTGAACTATCTGTCCGGCAATTTAGAAGTTCGAGTGTAAGGATTTAAATGACGTTCAAAAAAACAGAAATATGTTAAATACTTCATCGATATCGTTCCCACAGAAGAAGAAGAAGAAAAAAGGAAAGTAATACAAGTAAAAATCGATCTCACTGAAACAACTACAAAGAGAGCATACTATGCAACTAACAATTAGGTCTTGAGTCTAAAATTTTAAATTGTACTCTTACTTTTCCCATCAAAGCGGACTTAATAAAACCATTTTAAATTTTAATTTACTTCTGGAACCATCAAAAATCCTAACTTTCGGGTTTGCAAGCCACGGTGGCTTATAGTTTATTCTTTACATTAGTAATGCTGTGTAACACAGCTTTTTTAATAAAAAAACAAACACCGTTTTACTTAGCTTTTCTTTTTTTTTTTTTTTTTGATTCGTATCAAATAAAATCGTTACTACTCGGGGGTCTTCTGTTCCAGCGAGGTGAATTATTTTGAAACTTCCCTGCCTACGTGATTTTTCAGTACATAAACACTGCAAAACGTTTTTACTCAGGCATCTCTGCGTTTCTGTTTTTCTTTTTAATATAAAATAATAATAATATATCATATATTTTCTTTTAGGCGCGCCAACGGCCTTAACCCAACAACGATAGAAATTATAGAAAGGTTTAAATAGAGAGACGATCAAAAATATAGCTTAGGAAAGATTGAAGTATAGGAACTATATCTGGAGATGGGAAGGAAAGGACAAAGGAAGAATTATGAGGAAAAGGAAGACCCAGTGCCAAGATTTTGGAGTACAAAACAGAGCGTTCAGGATCGAAGGCGAGGTATTCATAGAAGATGTGGTTTACATCACATATGGGAATAAAAATGGAATTATGAAGGGGACAATCGGGAGAGGGAGGACAGGAAAAAATGAAAACGTGAAGAGGATAGAAGGAGGTGATATAAACGCAGTCTGATTAAGGAAACGATCGTAGAACGTTAATAAGAAGAGGATAATCGGGGATGATTGGCTGAGGAAAGAAGGCGGATGTCCGGGGCAGAAAAATTAGAGAGTAAAGGACATCGCGGGCGGCTGAACAGGCTAAAAAATCAGCTAACTCGTTGCGGTCGATGCTAGAATGACTTCTTCTTTAGGTGCCGTACGCTGCATTGCGCGTTGGCGCAACCTATTCGTACATTTTTAACTGTACCGATATAGGTTGTGTACCAGACAATTATTATATGCAACGCAGGTGTACACACACGCAAAACTACACTGACTAGGAACCCATAAACGGTCAATAGTAATAGAGCAGGATGAGAGAAGATTGGATATGAGAGAATAATAGAGTTGTAGAAATGAGTAGGAGGAGAAGAAATAGCTTGAAATACACTTTTGGAATCGGAGACGATGAGACATTTACTGATCCTTCTTATGGATGGAATGGAGGAGATTGCGCATAAAATGGGAAGATAGAAGGAAGGAAGCTTGAAAGATTCAGAGCGATGCAGTGGGAGGGACGTAAACGCGTCTCCTACCCCATTCTCATTTTTAGAACCGTCAGTAAAGAATGTTAGATGAGAAGGGAACGATGCATTAAGCAAATGGAGAAATTCGGCTTGGATTGTGGAATGTGCGATGGAGCTGGTCTGGAAAGGGAGAGAGAAGAGAATAATAGTCTGCCAAATGCTGGTAGAAAAGTAAGGAAGCTTGAAATAAGAAAAGACATGAGACGGGAAATTGGAAACTCAAGTTGCTACAAGAGAAAGGATCGGAATTTTATAAGGAACAAAACGCCACTGGGTTTTAATATCAAGATAGGAGGAGATAAGATTAGATGAGGACACAGAAAGACGTTTAATTAGAAAATTGCAATCAAGCTGCGATCTGCGAATAAAAAGTGGTTGTATCGCAGATTCAGAAAGGATAGCAGGAACAAGAGAGGATGTTAACGCTCTAATGCACAGCCGAAGGCAGCAATATTGAACTTTGTCCAGTTTGGCGAGGAGAGATTTAGCGGAATTTCTACAGATGAAGGAGCAGTAATCAATCCTGGAACGAATTATAGCTTTGTAAAGGATTAGGAGAATAGAAGGGTCACTACCGCATTTGGATGAAGACAGGGTTTTCAGGAGATAGAATATGTGTTCATGAAAAGTGAGTCGGCTGTTTAGAAAAACACCAAGGTAGCAGAAGGAGTTGATGAGCGGAATCGGGATGTTAGATGAAATAATATTTACCGAAGCTTGATTGTAGGGGCGGAGGGAAAGTACCATAGAGGAAGGATTTGAAGGAGAGAAAGAGAGGTAAATTGAGGAGACGGAGATACTAAGGATAGATAAAGAGTTATTGATCCCCTCGTTGGTGGCGGCCACATCACTACAACTGTAGTAGATAAGGATATTATCTGTGAAAAGGAGAGAGGAATAAATCATAGGGAAAGAAGCAATATTACGAAGATAGATATTGAAAAGTGTGGGGCTAAGACAAAATCCCTGAGGGAGTCCGCGGTAGATGCATTTGGAAATGTCATGGGAGGGAGTAGAGAGGAAGAGGGATCTATTTTGGAACAGGTTTAGAATAAGAAAAATGAAAGTAGATGGAATATTAATCCCAAGAAGCTTGGTGCATAGAGTAGGAAGGTGGATATTATCAAACGTAGGAGAAACATCAACAAACGTAGTAACAGTGAATTTCCTTTCTAGGAAAGCTTTGTAGACGTCTGATAGGAAAAGACTGATGCAGTCGACCGGAGAAAACCAAACATATTAGAAGGTATATTAGATCATTGTGTTCTAGCCACCAGGCGAGTCGATTGTTCATTATACCTTCGAAGAGTTTACAATTTTTTTAGTTTTAATAAAATGTTAATATTAGTCTTTTAGTTTTATTATTATATAGAAAAGTATGTAGTTTTTCAAATGATAGAAAAAATCGAATTTTCCACAAAAATCAATTATTTCTTCTAAAAATCGATTTATATTAAAAAGAGAAACATTGATTATTAAATAATCGATTTTTTTTCACTTAATGTCACAATCCTAGTGACGTCTAGTGGTAGATAGAAATGAATAATCTCGGTCTAAGGTATATTTTATTTACTACCAAAAAGTAAGATCAGGCTGGGTGGTCATTCTTAATGTTACCTTGAGTATATTTGGCTGCGTATGGAACTATCATTAAGTCAATGACCCCCACTGGATAAAGCATTGCATACAATCTAGAACGGCTGTCGTAAAGTAAGTTTTTGACGGCCGTCATTGAGCTGCAAGCTGAACAGCTTCATAGGCCACAATACTTAATGTTGTGGGGGGTTTTTCGAGAATAGTTCGTTGTCGGGGGTTTTCTAATAAATTCTTAAGTAAAATTACAGTTATAAATTTTACTTCTAAATACAAATTATAATTAGCTGCGTTTAATGAACTTTTAAATAACATTCGAATTAAGGTATAATGCCGGTCCATAAACGAATTTAGCTTAAAACAAAAACCGTCTTTGAATAGCCAACAGAATAAGTCTAAAAAACAACTTTGGATGACATAAAACGTTAAAGTTAATGCAAGACGGACGGAAAGCTAACAGTAAAAGCAATAAATTAGATTAACACAAGTTCTTAAATAGACAAGTACAAACCAACCGTAGAAATAATTCGTGTACAAATGAATTATGCGAAAAAAGTTCGAAAGCACGCTGTCGACTATAATAATATGAGAACGGTGTGTAGCACGCGATAGAAATATTAACAATGAAATTCGAAAACGTCGACAATGAAAAATAGAGGCTTATCGATGATAGTACTAGCGATTTCAATTTACGCGGCGAAATACATCATTGAAAAACTAGAAGTTGTGAGAGAAGAAGTAGAAAACGCCGCGATAAGCAGAGCTAAGAAATGAGAAATCTCCGGGTATAGAATTACCGCTGAAATAATAGAAATAATGTGTCCCGAAGCGTCGAAAATACTTTGTTTTTATCGTGTAATAAAATACGTAAACTCTAGCAATGGTCAAAAGAATGGATTACTTCCATATAAGAACAAATAATATATAGGTATAATATTAAAAAAATAAAAGTCGCTCAATTTACACGTCTAGTTTTAATGAACGAATAAGTTCGAAACTGCTCATGGCAATTCATGTTTTGTTTTTTTGTTTTTTTATTTTAATATATTGCGCCTGTTTTAATTGCAACTGTAACTGTATTTAATTGAATAATTTACATTAAATAGATACTAATTTATTCTTAAGTAACTATAAATATGAAAGAAAAATGTTACGGGTGGTTCATATGGAGGTTTATCAGTTTTGAAAAAATAATTTCTTGTCCGAAGAGGCAACATCTTTATATTTTTTGGTTTTTCTTAGAATTATTCTATTACTCAATTGGTTAGACAGTGGTGTTTTATCCGCTACCGCACATTAAAAATATAAACAAATTTCGATTATTATTATTATTATCTCGTATCTGATCGATTATTCTTAACCTATATTCCGTTATTGTAGCAGTACTATTCAAGGAATTTGATCAGCTCTTCTTGTATCGTTTCGTATAGTTTATTGGAATCAAATCTACCAAAAAGTTCGCAGTCAAATAGATGTTTGTCATTTTCTATCTTGCTGTACTCGCTTAGGTTGTGGTCCGTTAGCCGTCATTTACAAAGTCTGTACTTCGAGCTGGTTATGCCGCTTCTTGTTCTATTCATTATTTTCTGTTGCTCATAATTAATATGGTTGCCTCAAGGAAGCGACTGCATTTTTTTTTTTTTTATATATACAAATGTATAATCAGCTTGTCAACCAAGGACCCCTTCACCCAGAAACAATTAGGAATGAAAAAGGAAAGTTATATAATATGACGATCAGATGTCGTTAATAGGAACGTAACAATGGCAAAGCAAACATCGAACACTCTACCGAAAGAGATGAACACTCAAAGAACATGTGATCAACGTCGCAAACAGCTGCATTATTTGAATGGAGAGGACAACATGTGGAAGAGGCTAATGAGAAGCGAAAGCGGGAGAAAGGCAATAAAGAATGATTAACGAATAACAGAGACAACAACAGAATGCCGAAGTGAAGGAAACAGAAGGAACCATGGATTGGAAGAAAGACTGGGTTGAAAGACAAAAAGGAGCGATTATTACAAAAAGAGGATGAATGGAAATTTTTACCGTTTCATATTTGTTTTCGCTTAGTTTCCGTAGTTCTGCACTTAACTGTCATTTTGCTTTCCGGTTACGAAGATGAAATGAGCAAATTTCTTTTTTGGACGGGTTTAGTTTTAGATAATTGATCCTATAGTATGCATCGAGTTCATCAGTTGCTTCACTTAGTGTATCTTCCATTTCTAGCTGATAAATGACGGATGAGTTCTTCTATTGGAGCTGATCATTGGTGTAGATTGAGATTCTGTTTTGTCTCCAGGCATACTATCTGCTAATGCCAGCGTTCTGACAGCTCTACAAGGCATACTGCATTAACTGTTGTTAAATCAATTTGACTTTGTCCGGATGGTCTTAAATTTTACAGCGTAGAACTAAATCGGATACTGTAACTTTGGTTCTAGGTGCTGTAATGATCCGGCTATTACACATGAGGTATCTAAATTTCTAAATAATAATTATAAAAAAAAAAAAAAAAAAAAAAAACTATTTACAAGAGAACCCGCAAAGAATTAACTTAATCTGCGCTTTGCCAATGTAGCGTAGTCATATATTGCTACTATAAAAGTTGTTTGCGATTTGATTAATTGGTATAATTTTATTATTATTACTATTATTATCATTTTTGGGCTTGTTAGAAGAACCTTCACACCCGGAAACAATTGGAAATAAGAAAACGGTATTTGATGAGCCGATCAAATATCACTAATAAGAAGGAGACAATAGTTTGATTTTTTTTTTTTACCTATTTATTGCATTACAAACTGACCATCTAGGCCATTTAGCAATATTCTTAACTGGAGGAATATTGAGCGTGACGGGAGAAGTACCTCTAGTGGTACCTACCCGATAGACTTTACCTTAAACAAGGTCATGACGTTTCTTATGCTTCAGCCGTCTCCTATCAGAAACAGTATGTAGCAGTCCAGCAGAAAGTTTGTTCGGATGACTTTCAAGTCTTCCTACGTGCTTTTGGGCATGAGCTTTAATAACATCTATCACATACTCTATCCCTAAATCCTGATGCAAGGTTAGATTTTTGGTACATACCATGGCGCCTTGGAGCCTAAGGATTATATTCTGCATGGTCCATATTATCTTCAGATTTGTAGATTTAACAAAACCCCAAAGATGTATTCCGTAGGTCCAAATAGGCTTCAAGATACTTGTGCATATCAAACGTTTACTATCAGTATTTAAAACGCTATTTCTTCCTATAAGCCAGTACATTTTTTTTAACACGAATATCTATTTCTCTTCTTTTTTGCCTGTATGTGCTGCTTCCGTGTTAAGCGACTATTCAATAGTTCCGCTCTTATTAAATCAAAACCGGGACTCTTTTTCCTTTCCAACGTTTCAAGTATGCTTTTCACCTCTTGGGGTGACGCTGACTTGATCGAAGAAGATTCGGGATTTTTTAAAAAGTCATCGATTTCTGTGTCCGCAGCAGCAACTTATTAACGTTCGACTTAAAAACTGTTGCCACGGTGGTGGCAAATAAATCCGCCTTTTTCTTTTTGGATCTTTCGGGCCAGAAACCGGTTATCATGTTTTATCGGAGGAATGCGATATTTTGGTTGTTTAATATTTTTTGTATACTTCTACAAAGAATAATCATCTTCCGCTAATGGCGAGAGTTTAAGTAATTATTAAAGGTTTTATTTTTAATTTCTGTTAATAAAATGTTTTGTGTTCTTTGGTTTTATTATTAAGTTGTTTTTTGTCTGATGGATTCCCTGTCTGAAACTATTTTCATCTAAGCCTTTCTAAAACAAGCTAACGAACTAAAATGGGATGTTTTTTTCTTTTTTTGTTTACATCAATAGAAGAAGTGTTCAAAGTTACTGCTGTTTGAATCTCCCTAGTTAGGTACCGCACGGCATTCTCGATGTTAGTTTGGATTTTTAATAGGATTTTTAGATCTAATTTTAAGTCTAAATATTCCTCGAAAGAATCCCAGTCTGCTGTATGATTATACAAAAATATATCGGCTTTTCACTGCATATTACTGAATCACCAAGGGTTAAAACACAATTGAAGAGTGGTCTGAGAAAAGATCGAAAGAAGAATTTATTTCTGCATAATAACAGGCAATGATTTTTGGAATAGAAATATCTAAAAGATCCGGTATTTTACGATTATCAGTTGGCCAATATGTTGGTTCTCTTGTTGATATGTAGTTAGCATTATGACTTTCCAGCGTTTGTTTGAACACACATCCCCTGGTAGTAGTTACCCTGGAGCCCCTCGCTGTATGCTTGGCATTCCAATTCGTACCTGACAGGAATTTATTTTCTAGGCTTCGTATGTATTTACTGAACTGGTCTGCTGTTATTTTATGTCGCAGGCGACAGCATGCAACTGACAACACAAGCTGACCACCCTTCGTCTATATGCTAATACTAGAGCCTGAATAATAATGTGCGTAGAAGGAAACGACAGGAGATGTCGAGCACAATAAGAGACAGAAAGCCCAGGACTAAGCAAACAGGAGTACAGAGCCGAACACTCTACCGAAAGAGATGAACACTCAAAGAACACGCGATCAGCGTCGCAAACAGCTGTATCATTTGCACGGAGAGGACCACCGCGTGGAGAAGAAATTAATGAAAAGCGACAGCGAGGGGAACACACTAAAGGATAATTAAAACGTAACCGAATAATGGGAACAACAAGAGAGCGTCGAAGCGAAGGAAGCAGGGGGAATCATAGATTGGAAGAAATACTAGGTTGAACAGAAGGAGCGATTATTAGGAAGCGAGGAAGCATATACATATACATCCGGCCAAAGTCTGAGATGGAAATTCTTATATATAGCGGTAGGAGGTTAGAAGATGGGATTTTTTTGAAGATGGAGCAGCAATCCGAGCTAAACAATCAGTTGCCTCGTTGGGAAAGTAGCTCTGGAATAACCATGAACCTACAGCAAATCAGTATGAATCGCACGGAGAGAAGAAAGAATCTCTGTATAAGAGAACGAATACAGAGCATAATGAAGTCACAGGAATGATCAGGAAGGGGATTTGTAACGTTTAACTGTGTTTATGATCGTTTTAATTTTTCTCTCTTTTCCAGTTGTGCTTTTTTCTTTATGTCTTTTTATTAGTACCCTTTGCGTTAGTACTAGAAAGAAAGCTGAATAGCTTTCAAGAGATAAACTGTGTCGTAATCAATTCTTTAGATGCGCGTTACGTTTTGCTCTGACGTACGGAAATCTTTCGTAATTCGGAGTTCGTAAAAATAGCCGGTTTACGAATGAAATATTAAAAAAGGAACGGCCTAGTGTAACGGTTTCTGTCGTTTTCGTAAATCGTTCAATAATTTTCAAATTTCGGCCAGGAAATTAAATTACGCAATGGAATCGCCTACTTGGAAAAAAAAGGTAAAATATTCTCGGTCGAAGGTTCACACTACCTACACGTCTTCAGTACTCATATTAGCCCATTGTTATCGCGCTATTATTTCGTAGAATAACCGAAGTCGTTTCGTACTATCTGTTACAATGTTTTAACCTTGCAATCTTTCTTATACTTATAAATAATAATAAAACATCCATCGGCTCGCATATAATCTGAGGTGTCTTCTATCCGCCCATCGGTGCATTAATTCCCACGCGATTAAAAGGGTTTCCCGTTGAAAGTGGTCTTAATTGTTGCCTCTAAAATAATACAACCTCTACTGTAAAGGTGATTTCATAAAAATATTAAAAAAAAAAGAAAAAAAAGAATAGAAATAGCGAACAACTTCAGTTTATTAAATTTAAAAAAGAAAATCTAATTTCGTATCTCGAGTAAATTATTGAATTTCATTAAAAATCGTGTAAATTAATTTTCACTATTCGGTGGTAAAAAAATTTTATGATTCATTTTTAATTTAATGATTATAATTAATTGTAGTTATTAAGCTGTTCGAATAATTTGACGAACACTTTATAGTAAAGCACTGCGAAATGTTTGTTGAAGCATTTCTATAAACCGGTTAGTAGACACGGCGGAATAATTTTAAAATTAGTTAATTGCAAAATGAATTATGTAGAGAAATAGGGGCAAATTTCCCTATTTTGCATTATTAATTTACGAATGCTCGGCAGGTTTCTGTTTTATTCGATGTGTTTATCGAAATGGATACATAACTTAAACACTAGAATACGTTGGTTGGGGGGGGGGTTGTATCATAGAACAACTACTGTCTGTGTGTTGTCTTATAATAATAGCTTTTTCGACTAGAGGCTTGGCTCACAGGTTTCCCGCTTGACACATTTCTGCTACATAGTGTTCATCGAGGTATAAGACTTCTGTTATGCAAAATGAAAAAAGAAACGGTTCCCTCACACTCGGATAAATAAATTTATTAAAAAATTATTCTTCGCCGAAATCACTATAGAGAAATTAAGCTCGATTTCTCTAATGTACCAGGTTTCACTTTCAACGCTAAGACGTTAATTTCCACTTCGTTTGAAGTACTCGGTTGAAATTGATCTTTGTTTAATTACTGCTCGGAAATCACGGCGGAATAATTTTAAAACGAAGCACACATTGAATTGCAAAATGAGATATATAGAGAAATAGGGGCAAATTTCTCTGTTTTACATTATTAATTTACGAATGCTTCGGCGGTTTCGGTTAGTTAATACGATTTTAGAAAAAAATTTCTTCAGGGAAAATTAGTGATCAGTTTGGTAAATTAAAAAAGGAATTTGTAATAATATACATTAACAGCGTGAACCGACTTAACTTTTTTTTTTTCTTCTCTTAAATAGCGTGTAGAAAATACGGTTAAGAATGCAGCACGGTAAATCGCATCCGTACCATCTACTACCGATAAATGTGCTTTTTTTTTTGAATTTTTTCCCGCATACAAGAATTTTTTAAACAGCTATTCCGCAAACCGTTGCATCTCAGCGAGCACTCTTAACGCGTAGAAATGGAAAACGTGCGTCAACCATGTCATGGATTAGTTTGCTGATAACTGTATGTCGACACAAACGCTACTGACAGTCGTTTTGGAACACGGCATGTATCAGCTGAAAATTAACCCGTTTATGAAGTTTTAAAGGATGTCATCTGCTGCGGTTAAGTAAAAGAATTACTTTTCAATTTGAAGAATTAACAAATTAACCGGTTTTGTTTTTTTTTTTTAGGCGTCGAAAATTTAACCCATCGACAAAATTAACAGTTAGTATCATTAAGAAAAGGCTTCTCTGTGTTTACACGTACGGAAAAAAGAAAAAAAAGTTTTAGCGACTAATTGTATGTAGCTTACAAGGAATTTAAATGAAAAAAAGTGGAGAAAGCTGACTTATGAAATATAAATTAAGAAGTGATTATTTTCGAGAATCCGGAAAAAAAAAAGACTAAAATAGTTCAGAAGATTTATTTTAAAACTAAATTCTAATGAGAAATTGTTGAATTTTATACATATATATATATATATATATAAGTAAAGTAAAGTAAGTCCCATACCCTTGGCGTCGGGGATTGTGAAGGTTCACAGTGTACTCAGCCCAACATGGCAGCACTAGTGAGAGTAAAGGGGGACCAGTTCCCTTCTACTTGGGATCCGCTTTTACTCATCCAGATTTCTCTGGTACTCAATTATTTCGGGCTCGGTAGCATAAAATCAGGAAAATAAGAAGAAATTGAAATGAATTTTAATCTAGATGTAACTGCTCACTGTAAAAGCCAAAAATCGGAAACTCTCCGTTAAACCGTCAAATTAGACACTACTTCAGGGCGGACGGTCAAATGAAACACATTAATGGATGTATTTCACCTTTTAAATAATCTTTCTAGCAAAACTCGATCGTATACGATTTACAGTATTTGTAAATAGGCGTGAACGGGATAAATAGAACAAGGGATAAAATCGTTTTAGTCAAATACCAAAAAGCAAAAAGATGAACGTTAATCGCAGCCGAAAACAGTTAGCTCTATTCCACATTTTAATCATATTTGTCACCGATAGTCGGTCGGTATTACACAAGTTAAAATTTTATTCCATTTAAAGAAAAACGTAATTTACGCAATCCGTAGCACTCAAAAATTTTGTTAATTCTAATTGAACAGAGAAAACGAATAATTACTGATAATGAGAACAGTTTTTGTATATAAAGAGTCATTAATAAGACGTGATATTTACAAAAAATGAAAATCTTAAAGAATATTACCTTTTTTTCTCTCTCTCTCTCTCTCTCTCTCAATATATATATATATATATATATATAGAAAAAGTGGACAACTTTTTCAGAATGAATTTCAAGTTTACGATGTATTCGTTGTGTGTACCGTCATTGTACGATTTTTCGCTGTCATCGATACATCTATCGTGTCTTTTGCACTTGATATATGCGCGCCGACTGTATCACAAGAGCCGTATTGAACGACGTGCGACTTACGTAAAATCCCGTCTTGTCAAGGTAAATCAGTTAATTGTAATAAAATGGTACTCGTTCGGTTCTTAATTAAAAGTTATTCCGTTGTCGCTAATTCCGTCGCCCAAGAATTAAAATAAAAATGATCCAGCCTAAACTAAGTTGCCGATGATGTGCGCCGTGATTTGTGAATTTCGAAAGTCAACACGGTGCAATTATTAATCAATCTTACGTGTTCCTGGTCGTTTTATAGCGAATTCTAAATCCGATCCCGTTAATCAAAATTATAAAAACAACGAAATTTTTCTAGGCCGTTTAGTAATTTTTTTCTCTCGCATACAGGCATAACTTATTAAATGGCAGACACTGGGATCTTCGTCTATAGGGAGTAGGGTTATTGTCCTTTTTTTTTTTTTGTTTCGTAAATGTTCTTTAAGTAAGCCCCTAGTGCTTTCCAGAAGAAGCTAGAAAGATGAGTTTTAATGTTCAGCAAATAATTTTTATTCCTTTATTAAAAATGACTTTTGTGTTTTCTGAAGATGGGCAACAGAAAAAATCGAAAGCACGATCACATTTATTGCATAAAAGTTCATTTAATTTTGTTCTTTCCGAAATTACATTTTACCTTTTTTTTTTTTTTTTTTTTGAAAATAAAATTTCTTGAAATATTTCCATGTTTAATGAACCGAATTTTTAAATAGGAGATTGATAATAATCTTTCGGCTTGTTTAAACTTGAGTTCAGCGGCGACTTTAATTGCATTTTTTTAAAATTTTCTTTCGGGAAAATTTTTGCTCAACAACATTGTTGCTCGAGTAGAGTTGTTACAAGTATATTTTTTTTCTACTCTGAAATAACTGCTTAATTTTTACTTTTAGTCTGCAGTTGCTGACACTTAAAGGGGTAAACTTTTTGCACCCTTTTTCATTGTTCGCTTGATAATAGTGGAATTATGAATTGCGAATTTTTGACATTTATGATACTAATAAACATTTCTGCAAAAGAGAAGAAGTAAACTGTAATAACATTTATCGCGTTTGTCTGTGTCTATCCGGTGTAATTTTATACGATTATTTTATATTAGGCGGGGAAAACCGATGATATTTTCCGGAGCGTTCTGAAAAGGGTTGCGAATGGTAGGGATTTTTGTTGAATCGCGGATTGCAAGATTTAAGGAATGACACTTGCACAATGAACGAATGAAGCGCAATTTTAGATATTATATTACATGGGGACGCCATTAAAAATTTACCGTAGGCAGTAGTTACACAGAAGCATCTAAAATGTAGTAGATGAGGATGAGTTGCTATTCGGAAAGTATCTCTTTAAATTTGTCGGGCTTTTATGTCAGACGCGATCGGGCAGCACATCAGATTCTGTTCGGTCCGAATTATTTCATTTATAGGGTTTTATTACTTTAAATTATTTTTTTCTAACCAAAATTATACACATTTTTCATATGCCATATCGATATTTCTTAAAATAGTTTACATTAAAAACAATTTTTTCTTCAAATTTTCTCTTTAACCATTGCTGCATATTATTAATAATTATTTTAAAACACATTTTTAACTTTAAATTTTTGTAAAACTACCGTTTCTTTCTTAATTGTAATATTACTTTTTATAACTTTCAAAACTTCAATACGGGCGCTTTATTTCATTGTAAGAACCGCGCACAAATTTAATGATACTCAAAGTGTTCATTAGAAGTCCTCTACTATGCTCTCCAAACTTGTCTATCATCTGCTGTAATTCTGCTTGACTACCGGCTATTATGAGACTGTAGTCCGCATAACGTATATTATTGATTGTTATTCCATTTGACTTAATTATCGCCTCATTTAGTGCTTCTTCGTAAATTGCCTCTGCATATGTATTAAGAAAAAAGGGGGGATGATAAAACGCATCCTTGCCGAACGCCCTTCTGATTAATAATAACATTTCTGGATAGGGAACCGTCGATTCTCACCGTCGCAGTCTGATTCCAGTATAGATTACTAATGAGTCGAAGGTCTCTTTTGTCTATACCAAGTTGTGTGTAGTTACACCGCCATAATGTCCTCGAGGGCACGGATACACTGCGATTGAATATTATATTCTCTTAATCGGAATGAAATAGCGCACGACGATTACTAGTGGCTTTGAAAAAAAATTGTCACCAAATTAACCGCTGTTTTTCTTCACACTGAAGTATATGGTAAATTAACGGAAGAAAAACTTTAGTGACCGCGACGTAAACCGAAGCGAACGTGACAGTGACTCTGAGGTACGTATCAAGAAAATAGGAGATCCCCCTCCCCTCAAAATGGATAAAAAGACTACGAAAAAACGAAACCTATATTTTGAAAAAAGCAAAGCAGCGAGGAACGGAACAAGCAGCAAAATTATTTTTTGAAGGAAACACAGAAAAATCTATAATACCGATATTTATATGAATATTTATATTCGTACTATTTGAACAAGCGAAAATCGGGTAAACTGTAAGATTAAAACAAAAAACAATCAACTGTCGGGGGTGCGACGTAGGCCTTTTGTGCGTGCTTGATGAAGAGACTTCATCATAATACGCGTTAAATTTTCGTGTTGTAGACTTGGTTATTATTGCGACATCTCTATTGCAGCTAGTCTCACACGTGCTTATTATCCTTCAATTCGGACCAGAAACCATATGTGGAGGATCGCGACGGAAAATAGAACGCTAATTATTTTACCTGGGAAATAATGTCGCGGCGTCTTTAAAATTCAAGACTTTGTAGTAATTTCCGTCTGCCAATATGTCGTCGACGTAATGCCCGTTATACATTTCATTACGTTACGACTTAGGGCGATGGATGCTGCACAGCCGTCGAGAAGGAGCACGTGTCGTCTATTTAAATTCTATCGCGCCCCGCTTTCACTTATTTCCCAATCTGTAATTGACGACGTACGCTATCCGATACGCACACGCCTGTGTATATTCGCAGAGCGTCTATCCTCGTCAGCACTGGTCATGCACATGCGTGAATCGTTTTGGCCCACGTATCATAATGATAATAACATAATAAAATGTTGGCGTTTTTTCACGATTATATAATCTCTCATTCGAGTGCGATTAATTTTCTGTTTATATAAAGAGAGAGAGAGAGAGATGCCTAATCGCTACTTTGTTCGTATCTTCAAATGCTACTCCAGTTCGTTCGCTGTGTTCTCAACTTGTGTCTGGTCTCTGAAAAAACCGAAATAACGCGTTTGACAAAAACGGAATTCTACCGAGCTGATCAAAATTGAGTCTCACAAGGAGAGGTCACGAACTGCCGGTCGCTGATTTTGATGAAATTTTGCAGATCGATAGAAGGCCACGACGAGTATATAAACTGTGTAAAATACCATTAGAATGCAACTTTTTGATTTACGCGAGAAATTAAAATTTTTAGAAGCCGTATTTTTAATAGACATCGCATATGCAATAAATTCCAGATTATGTTTATATTTATTTTATGCAAATGGTTCGGAACACTGATTATTCCAAAATGAAGTATATTAAATGAAAAAATTATTAAAAAACAATAAAATAATTTTAAAAAAATCAATTCTTTTTTTATTTATATTTATATTTATTCACATATACATATACATACATACACACAGACATAATATATATATATATATATATGTATATCACCGCACGTTTTTATTGTAAACAACAAAAATTAAAAATATTTATTGCATTCGTATTTTATTGACCTGGCTTTCGCCTTATTATCAAATCCAAACCTTATTTTCAACTTATATAAATAGACATCACTTTTTACGCCACAAGCGTCAAAAATCATACAAAAGCTTCTCCATCGCATCACTCCTAGAAGACTCGGACAACTTTGTTTCCGCCCTCTTCAAGTTTCTCGAAGATACTAACTTCTACAATCAAATTTAACCCACCTCTCAATGTCGTGCTGCTAGTCTGTGATGCTGTAAGGACGTTTGAAAAAAATAGTTAAATAAATAAAAAATACCACTACGCCACAAAGCAAGTTCGTTATAATTTATGTTTTTATAATATATCAATATAATAAATGACGTATTTAAATTTTTATTAAATTAAAAATTGTTTTTTTTAAAATTATTTTATTGTTTATTAATAATTTTTTCTTTTAATATACTTTATTTTGGAATAATCAGTGTTCCGAACCATCTGCATAAACCAATATATAAACATAATCCGGAATTTATTGCATATTTTTGTCTAAACGGCCATGTCCATTAAAAATGCGACTTCTAAAAATTTTAATTTCTCACGTAAATCAAAAAGTTGCATTCTAATGGTATTTTATACAGTTTATATACTCGTCGTGGCCTTCTATCGATCTGCAAAATTTCATCAAAATCGGTGACTAGCAGATCCGTGACCCCCCTCTCCTTGCCAGTAAATTTTCTGTTTTTACAAACGCGAACGCTGCGGGTCGTTTGGAACTATTTAAGATTAAAAAAGCGTTATTATAGCGGAAAAAATGCGTTCGCCTCCTTTTTTATTCGCAAATTTCTGTTTTTAACTTTTTTCCCTAATAAATTAACACATCGTTGGCTCCAAACTAGGTTCTCGCATACTTGAATTTGAAAGTTGCCCCCTCATTCATTGCGCTCTCTAGTGAATGTGTTCGAACACATGAACAAAAACGCCGAGGATAAAACAACGTTTTGAACGAAAAGTGATTTCGAGATTTTCCGTCGGATCACTGTCCGCTTTCGGTGAGATCACCACTTTGTACTAGAATAAGAGATGAAATGCTGTCAGCGCAAACAAGAAGTGTCTTATAGCTGAACGGTGAAATCGAAACAGCCTGTCTTAAACACCGTCTCATTCTGTCATTGACAATGGTGGTCGAAATCCGCTACTTAAAGCAAATACGTGGAAATCATAGAAACGTTTTGAATGAAAACGAAAAAAATTTCGAATACTTTTCGACATACTCTTATGGCGATCAACTTCTCGGACACTCGTAAATATTTTATTTCGGCGTCATTGCGACTTGTCCGTGTGCCCTTCAAGAGCTGAGGTATCGCAGTATTCGGTATAATATATATGTGTGTGTGCACTTATGTGTTTTCACTCAGCATATTACTATTTTATTCGAAGCTTTCTGAAGAGCGGCTGTTTAGGTTCGCCTATGATCCCCCGTGCATCATTACGTAACGGTTACGGATTTTTTTTAAAGAAAAAGGCCTCGAAATCAATTTTTTCGTTACAACATTGTCTACTGCTAAATCATAAACGAGAAGATTAAAATCAATATTCTAAGCTACATTTTAAGAGCTTCACTTCTAGGCGGGCGGAAAATCAATTGCCATTTACGGTTGTCGAGTGGAAGAATATCAAGGAAAACAGTCAATATCGTGTTCTCCAGCACATATAACGATCGAATAGAATGTTTTCGAAACGAATTAAAGCTCTCTCCGTATGATATCCTCCCTGGTTTTTTAATTGGCTATTTAATTCATTATGAAGAACTGCGATTGATCTCGCGCGACAAATATAAATAAGAACAGCTCTTAATAATAACTCTCTTGACGTATATCATGTGGATAGATTTTCAGGTGACTTGAAAACAACCCGAGTTTATAACTGCTCCATGGGTATTTTTCAGAAAAATTATGACGAAAAGTGCAATCAACGTGCGCGGGTATGTTACGCGCAGTTAGCCTAAGCGGGGAATAATGAAATTCTACGTCATCAGAGTTAGTGGACACAACGCGTGTCTTTCACCGGTTACGCAATTAGCGTGCTTTTCTTCTAATAATATTTATTACTTATTCAAAAAATGAGTCGGTATGTATTTCGTCTTGGACTGTCATTATTAATTACTCGTCCGTTATACCGTGTCATGAATATGCGCTATATCATTAAAGTTATGAAAGCCGAAAATACCTTCGGCCAAGAATGCGTCCGTCTTCTTGATACGGTGCTTGACCGTTCTTTTATTGAAATTGCGGGGAGGAATTAAAAAGAGCGCCGAACGAAAGTTGCTGCCTGCGCGTTGCGTTATCAGTTTTACCTTATCACCACCGGTTCTGCTGCTAAATTCTGTTCGACTGAAAATCCCGCTAGCGTGTTTTCGTCCGAATTCGTGAAAGCCACGCGTTCGTCCGTCGCGCACATACATATGTATATCTCTACCAGCGTGATTATTATTGTGCTTCAGTGCCGAGTCGCACCACCATGCACGATGATGACAGCAGATGCGCATGCAGATGCCCGTGCTTCTCTAACAATTAACGCGGTAGTGGTCGTAATGAATTCCGCGATCCGGACGACGATGAATAAAGTAATACTGTTCATCGTTTGAAGACGACGCTAAACGAACCAAAAAGTTACCCATTATTTCTCCCCTTTCACGTACTCTAGCCAGTTGGTCCGTACGAAATATTGCATTATCAAGTTGTTACTTCGTTAGAAATCCGTTATATCACACAACGCTATCAGTTATTACTTTAAAATGGTAAACCTACTCTTTACATATATACATATATCTTAATTATTTCTCGGGCCTAATTTACAATCCGAATAGATAAATGAAATATTAATTTTCGCCTAATTACAGATGATTTCCAGTTCGAGCGGTTATGCTTAAGTCACTTTCCCCTACTGGATATGTTCCGTATTGTAGAAATATAGACGAACAAGTGGCAGATTACCATTGCGTGTACATAGACAGTAGTGTGCGCTATTCTCGATTTACGTTTTTTTTCGCCGCCGATTTACTTTTATAATTTCACTTTTGGAGTGGTGTGCGTGTAATTATTACGCCTCTAATTTTTAATAATCATTGCCCGCAACAAATTCGCTACTAACTTATTCCACTACATGTGACGCATGAATCAGTGTGATAATGAAAGGCAAAAAAATTAATCGCGTTATAAAAAAAAAAGTATATAACGTCAACGAACAGCGTCGAAAACTAAAAATTTTTATCGATAAGAAGAAGCTTACGGTCAGTTACTTTTACATCTATTTGTTTAAAATTCCGCCGGTCTATAGATCAAATGGCACTTCTAGTAACTTATATACCGTGATTCAGAAGGCATTAAGCAGCGCTGAAATTTTCAGTTTAGGAGCTCGTAATAAAACCAACCATCATGCGAGTGGTATCGGACACGAATAATTTGTGTTGCATTTAAGGAGCGTTTATTCTTTTCCGTGTCCTATATTATAGCGGCTTACCGAAATTTTTCTATAATTCCCCCCGTTAGAAGACAAACATTTAAAAAAAACATATTACTGACGATAAAAACATAAAAAAAACCAGTTCAATCAAAAATATAAAATAATATCATAAAATTTAACAACTTATGCGAGTGGTGTGGGTCTGATAACAAACAATATAATATAATTATTACGGATTCTCTGGCTTCCCTTCAAGCTATTCGGTTGCTTACCATAACCGGTGGTCCACTAGTGTACAAAATAGGATGCAAGTAGGGTTCCTTTTGGTGCCGACACATGTTGGAATCCCCGGGGAAACGAATGTGTAGACCGGGTCGCCAAGACAACGTTGTCTGCCCCTGTGCCATTTGATATCGCCAGAAATAGTTTCCTTCCTACACATAAAAGTATGAAAGAACACTTTCATCCTGGTCTCAAGAAGTAACCTTTCTAAAGAATATCAAACTGAACACTGAACCTTGGTGGCCACCGATCCCAATGTCCAAAAAAGAATTCTAATCGGTAGAGACTGGAATACACATCCGTATCTCACAATCATATCTTTCGGGGAGCCCCTACACCGATTTCTTGCCCATTGTGTAATGCAACAGTGGTACCTTCTGATGAGCACATCCTGAAACAATGTAAACGTTTAAGTAGAAATAAGGACGAACCACTACACATTCTCTTAGCCAATAGAACAGGTTCAGACAGTGCAAACTTTCCTCAACACAAATAACTTTTTAGGTAAACTATAATGATGTTCCTATGCTCGCTGTGCCGTAATGACCCTGGCAGATATACACGACAAGCGAGTAGATTGGAGAGAGAAAAAAAAAAAGGCAAAACTAGATAAATTTTTACATTCAATCTTTTTGCATAACGGTAAAAAAATTTAAGTCTTTTTTTTTTTCTTTTTGTGCTCGTCAACCAAGGACCTTTACCCAGAAACAAAAGGTACGGAAAGAAGTCGGTTATATTTTAAATTTAAGTCAAATTAAAATGATTTTTGAGATGTATGTACTAGCGAAAGTTCTGACCATTCCTATTTCAACCAATGTTATAGATCGATCTTTGAACTAATAGAGGCTTTTCTCCGATCCATCCGAAAAAGATTTTCTATAGAGTTCAGGCTGGAGGACTGTACAGACGTTTACGCACGGGCAGTTATTCGCCACATTCCGACATTCATCTGTTCGTCATAATTGCCTCAGTGAAACAGAAATATATAGGAAATTTACATTTCTTCAATGCTCTTTATCCGATTGCATTCGAGTATTATAGCCGTAGGTCGGTGGAACCTTTCCATTCCAGCGATTTTGTCTAGCGTGGACATGGTAAGTGAGTTGGATATTTTTTCGGGTTTAATAAGGGAAGATGTTCGTCGAATAGAAAGAATTTTTCGATTAAGCATCTTCTTTTAGAAATGTTTCGTTATGAGCATTAAAGTCATCTAGGATTATATAATAGACGTTTGGTTGAGATCTAATTTGTCGGTCGAATGGATTATTATTTATTGTGTTCGGAGTTTACTGTCCGAATCGGTATGGTTTTTCATTGTTTTCTCTGGTAAAAACCGGAAACGCTACAGATGTGAAGTTGTTTGGGTTTCACGAAAGTTCAAAGTAATTGATATTTACGCAAAAAGAAATTAAAGTTTCAGTACAAAACGGAACGTACCTAATAATAGTATTGTATTTATTTTCCTTTTTTTTCTTGTCCTTCTCTCCTTCTTTTTATCAGTGAAGGATGATTTTCATATCAGCAGTAACGCTAATTCCTCACCTAGCTTTTTAATGATGACATTGATCATCCCTTCCTTTTTAAATCTAGTGTATCATCTCGTTTTTGTTAAATAGTTAATAAAATAATAAAATTATAAACATCGTATGTAAACAAGGTAAAATAGAAAATGTAATAATAATTCACGAAATATATGTTAAGAATTTAAAACATTTTTTGAAAAACCAACATGTTTCCGAATTACCTATTCCACAATAAACAATTTTTGATATTAATTTTTAAAGAAAACGTATATTTATAAACACTGTACTCTTGAGACTGATCTACCTATTTTAGGAGAATACCCCTTCTTTCGCTAGAAGCGGAAAATGAATATAATCTATTAAATTTATCTTCATTAATATATTTTGTTTCTAATATGGCAAAATGTTTCTGGAACATCAGTTTAGGTTCAATCTAAGGATGTTTCTTATAGCGTTTATAATTTTGTTTACTTCGTTTTTTTTTTTGAAAACGAAAATAGATATTTTTTACTTTTGTTGGAAACCCGAATATTCTGCTCTACTCAAAAGTTAACATTTACTACACGAGAATAGGGAAGGTGACTACTAAAAATCACACTCAATGTCAGTGTAACACCATTTACTTTAAGATGAGATGGCCTTTTGTTCAATAATTAGAATTCTTTTTAAAGCCTGTAGTGATTGCGTTAACGTATTTAGTTACCGGATGATGTGTCCGGTCATTGTGCATTGCTATGTGAGCGAAATTGCAGGTGCTGCATCGAGAGAGATCGCTTTTAATGATGATTTTGGCATATAGATGAAGGAAGAAAAGAGTGTTAAGCGGCAAATGGGAATATTACTAAAACCTTCCCTGAATACACTACTTTTTTTCCGGGTTACTTAATGAGATGTACTCGCCAGGCGGCACTCAAATATGGTACCACTATTGTCCGGTCCACTTTCGAACGAACTTTAATCTTTAAAATCGATCCGCAACGGCAACAAACATACGTGACGAATATATAAAACCCCTTATCTTTTTGAAGTCGGTGAAAAAAAATGAAAAAAACGGTCGTCCATCTTAACAACTTACGTTAAATACTTTGACATGGCCAGACTAAAGAAACTGAACCTTCACAACGCCTACCAGATTTTAACGGATTTTCAATATTAAACTGAAATCGGTTGATCTAGATAGACGTAAACAAATGCTGCGCTTTGCTCATTTTTTCTAACCAGAACAACACTATACCCTAATATTTGACACGCGACTGAAAAAACCCCACTTTATGGTTAAAAGAGTTAGTGGTTTCAGCCAGGCGGTTTTATTCTAATGAAAAAGGGAGCGAGGGGAATTCGGTGATACACTGAACCGAATAGTTAATGGAACGTAATAGCGTAGGGTGACGACCGAAGACAGTGCTCTCAATTCGAAACAAGGTAAATATGCGCGTGTGTAGAGGTAATTGCATATTTTTTCTTTCAAAGTAAAATCATAGTTTCTCGTTCACGCTGACTGCACATCCGGTTGTGAATTACCGTGTTGTCCGCGCTGTCAGTAATTATAAACCAGTCGGCCACTTTTACTACCGATCGTTGGAATCGTTGTCTCTTTTTTTTCTTTTTTCTTTCTGTTTTATCAAAAAGTTATTCATTATTATATTTGAAGACAGTATCATTACCGTAACGATTTCGATATTTCATTACGAATCAGAGTAATAATAGAAATATTTGAGGTTCGCGTAAAGCGCATCCGTCTGACCTTGTTGCGCGGTTCCTGCCCGGTTTCGTTCTACAGCAAAGCAATTATCCGGTACGGCTGACGATGGTAATTTTAAATATTGCCTCTTTGCTATCCCGCGTATTAAGCGGTTGAAAGGGAAAAGTTGAACATCGGATGCAAGTCCAAAATTAAAAAAAAAAAAAAAAACAAAAGAAAAAAACAAAAGGCAAAACAAGAATCGAGCTTTCTCAAAATACTCCGAAAAAGGGGGTAAGTGCCGAGAGGGGGTAATTTCGCCAGTTGGGTTCTTTTGAGAAATAAAATTTCGTAATACTTAGTAGCACTTTAATATTCATCAATTTACGTTATCTATTGGTTTGTTTCTGCCGAGGAATAGTGAGACGCGAGAAGCAGAATTCTGCATTGTAAAAAAAATGCTTTTAGCCAGGCCACTGACAACCGAACAGACCTCCTCCGTTAAAGAGTAACGTTGTATAAATTCTTGCGGCGAAGCGCTCTTAGTGCGATGTCTTAAATACGAGAACACGGATATTTAATAACCTCTTTGGCCCTCTGAGACAAAGAATGCTTTTGACACTCGCTGGGTGAAAGTCGATGAGGATTTTCAGAATGGCTTAATCGAGATAAAACTGGACGAAAATGCTCTCGTAATTATCCACCCTGACGACCCGGTGTTTCCAAATGTTTTTTTTTTTTTGAATTTATCGCTGATTGTGATTTTTCTATTTATGACCACTGTTTCTTTAAAAGGAGTGAATACAAGGATAACAACAAAAGAAAAGAAAGAACGTCTTAGCCAATTAGTGAGGAAAGATATTTTACTAATTAGAAATATCTTTCAGAGAGAAAAAGGTACCTATTCAAATCGACTTACGCACTTGGAAACAGGTTCAATTCTCTGACGAAGTTGTAGCTAAAATTTACAAGATAGTAAGAAACACTGAAATGTTTTTGTCGTTAACGGTACCATGGACAAGGGTGAAATAAAGAAACTCTTGTAAAACAAGGAATAAAAAAAAAAAAAAAACAAAAACAAAAATTGCGAGAACCGGTTGGAACATTTATATCGAGCAGAGGAAATAGGTGTTTTAGAAAAGATACGACAAGTACTACTAGTTGTAGTTTTTTGCGTTGGTAAATTAATTTCTACAGAGCATTTAGCAAAATTATTTTCCGGACAATCCGATGAAAAGCTTTTTGATTATAACGCTCTATCGATTAAATATTTACTCCCCAAATTTCAACATTATTGTCATACATCTTTCGGCACATAATTGTAAATAATATTGTGTAATTCATTTCCCAATTTGCTCGGCCAGCACAGAGATTATGCCAACTTATTCCAGCAAAGAATGAGTTAGGCGTAACGTGATTTAACGTGAATATTGTGATTAAAAAATTTAACGCCGAAGTTTTTTACTATTAAAAATAATAAGCACGTTAATTTTATCGCAACAAGTCTCGAAGATCACTGCTCCATGTTAACGGGGAGAGCGGTGATATATGAGCGATAAAGTTAAAAATGTAAACGAGGAACGAAATAAATTAACGAAATACGAGTCGATTTTTTCTAATTACATATCGGTAAATCGTTTTTAACGGAATAAGTGCCGAAATTTAAAATTTTTTCTACCATTTATCGAGTAAATGAATATAGAATTTTTTATACGAGTCTGTGAAATATAAATATTTACTAGGTTTCAAATTAATTATGTATTAATGATTAATAATGGATTGTTGTTTGGTTTATGTTTAATGTTACTGATTTATTTTTAACCTAATGCGCCCCTGCAAAAAAAAAAAAAAAAAATAACGAAATTCGAACATTTTTTAAATAACCAAAAATTACTATATTATATGCTTGCGGCGGCGTACCACGTAAACAAAAATAAACAAACTGAACGGTAACCCATTATTTAATATTAATGTATAATTAATTTGAAACCTAGTGCATATTTATATTTTATTAATTTCTATAAAAACTTGTGTACTTATTGAAATTTTAGAAGTGTCGCATCACAGCCCTCAGTCCGAAAAATGTAGCTTTTAAACGATGGGACGGATTTTCTGAAATAAGGGTCGCTGTGACAGACGTCGAAAGAACCACGGATTAGCCTCCGCCAGTCTGAAGGGAAATGTGATCACTAAACGGCATTACCGAACACCACATATCACTGTTTACTTGATTTGAAAATGTTCGCAGGTGTACAAGAAAAGCGTCCTGTTTTCCCTTATGTTTGCCAATGGTTACCGAACTTCCGCAGCACAGTAATGTTATCGATAGTTTGTAGACTAGAGCTGTCACCTTATTTTGGTACGCAGACTATCGAATTACAATGTGGTGCACTAGAATCAGCTATTTTTCTGCAAATAGCCACTTCCTCTAAGGTCGTAATTTGAACACTGAACTCTCGGTAATAAAGGACGGATCGAATAGTGTTCCATCGACTGCCCGTGAGTAGGCAATTTCGAATTTACGGTGCGCGCTCAATCAGATTAGACACAAGAAATTCGTAAAATAAAGAAAATTCAGTTTTGATAACAGTAGTTCGCAGTAGGTGAAAAAGCCGCCACAGGACTCGCTCGCATATCTTTTTAGGTGGTAACAGAAAAACAAACTATGTACCATCTTCAAGAGCTTCTCGTCGTGACCACCTCTCTATTCATGCATTCTCGTTGTGCATATTCGTGAGGGCATTCCGTATGCAACGCGGATATAAAGTTACACTTGACAATTGTAAATGGTTGACTTTTAATATCGTTGAGTGCTGGACAACATGTCTGTGGTATCCCCGTGTGCATATTACGGTATGCACGGTTCGTGCCTTCTACGTATCCACTAACGAGTATTTTAGTAATTTTCACTTGTTGCCGCTAATTAACTCGGATACGATAGATCGTTTTACTAACTCTGGGTGACGAATTGTGGGAAATGCTTTACGGTTAAAATTCGCCGGCAGGTAAAATTTTCGTTTATTTCAACTGACCATTTAAGGAGAGCATTTTATTTCGGTGCATTGCAGATCAGACTAAAAGTCGGATAAAACCGTTCGTAAGATCTGCTTTCATTGGTTGCCGCCGGGTGGATAATTATCAACGGTTTCATGAATGCTAGAAATAAACTAAAAAAGTTCCCTTTTTTTAATCTGCTCCTATATGTATTTTCTAATAAACTTACGAAATGTTTTTTTTATTATTTATATATATATTTTTTTTCGTCTATAAGTTTCATTAAATGATAATAACCAAAATAGTTTGTCTTCCTTTATTAATTCCATGTTCTTGCACGTTAAACTTCTCAGATCTACTTCTGGTTTTCGAATTTATATCAAATAAACTGGCCTACTAGGTATGGTGTATAAAAAGTGCTCGCAGAAGAAAAGAAAAGGATACAAATAAGGTATGAATTACTTGTAAATAAATATAGAAACACACGTAATAGGAAAAGTTACGAAAATAGAGAATAATTGGGCAAGACTACAAAAAGTGGTCTATCCGCAGTTGAATATTTAGATACAATCTTGACGGGCCATCTGGACTGGAATTATAATTAGTAGATTTGACAATGATTGAGTTCGGGGAGTTTCGGGCTAGGGAAAAAAAAAAAACAAGCACAAGGGCCGAAATGGTTAATGATGAAGACTGTATTGGGAGTTTCAACAAAAATATGTTGATTATGTTGAAGAGTAGTTATCGAAAAGAACTGTTTCGACAAAAAACGACCTATTGTTTCTAAGATAGATACATATCAGCGCAGGTGTCGCTTATTATAGAACAAGGAATTTCCGTTCTTGGTGTAGAAATTATATTACGCCACCGTAATATTACGTAACGACAGTGGTAGAGTGATGAAAATTCTATTTAACGAAGAAAACGCCGTGTTTTGTGGTAAGCGGTTTTTAATGAATACTCTTCCTTTAAAGTCACATAATCAACAGAATTCACAGTCTTTTCCGAATTACTGCGATTTACTAGATAGCCCGGTGAAATTGTTCACATTCGTTAGAAAATACACGATATATTTGGCCACATTTATTTGTCTGCTTATTACTAGTTTCAAGTCAATTGTAACATTTTTTGCATGACACATATTAGTCGTAGTCAAATATAGCCTCATTCCGCGCAGTCGAGCCAAATTAAAAAAATCTTTGCACTTTCAGAATTTTTCAAAATATTCTGTCCGGGAGTAGGCCTCTCTATCCTCTATCGTGGTATAAATAAGCGTGGGTCGTAATAAATGAAATTAAGAAAATTTTGCATCTAAGGGGAACAACCTCCAGTTTAAGTCTAACGTACGTATATAATCTATGGTAAAGAGTCGCGCTGCTGTTTTTAAATTTAGAAGTACCGATTATATAATATAGGCAAACAGTTATTCTTTTTCTTTTTTTTTTAAATATACATGTATATGAATTATAAATATTCGTATTTATGTCTTTCGAGGAACGCAAATTCTTATAACAGTAATGATGGTTAAATGATGGTTAATGGTTTAATTTTCGAGCTATGTAAAATTAAATTACCAGCAGCCTCGTTTTTCCCCTATTTTTTCCAGTCAGCTGGAAATGATCAGTAATGGAGAATCATGGCGGAAGCGTGCGATAATCAGTCAGCGAAGGAACAACGATTATAACGGGGACTCTTACCGTGATCGTAGCAGTAGTGAATTGGCGTGTAACTAATCCGTAATAATGATTGAACTAATTCGCCACACGAAATATGCTATTACTTCTAGTTAGTTTATTCTTCCTTGCAACCCTATTTTTATGTAAATATCTCCGCCGTCGGTAATTAATCGAATTGGTAATTTGCATTTTCGCTTCCGCTTTCGGTTTCTTTTAAATTTTTCGGTTATTCGTGATTTAATTAATTTACTTTAAAAATCGCAGTGATAACGGTATTTACAGCTCTAAGAAGCGCTCCTTCCCAGAATGATTTTTACTGTTTCTCGCTAAATTTACTCGACATTCAGTTCCGATAAATTGACGGATGACGAACGAAACGTATTTAAATTTTAAAAGCTTTCAAAATGGGGTCTACTATAATAACCGAAATAATACTTCGAAGATACTATTTTTTTTTTTTTTTTTTTTTTTTTTTATCGTAAAACTCATCATGTAGAAATAATTCCCGCACGCGCATACATACAATGCTGTTATACGATTAAATTACGCGTCCGAATTGCATCGGTGCCGCTAGTATAATAGAGCATATTCGGCGTATTATAATTAATGAATGTTTTAAGATTGCGGTATGGAAATAAAAGTAATTACAATAACAATAGTAATAACAATAATGATAATAATAATAAAAGTACTCTATATCTATGTTTATTTAATTAGGGCTAGGAATAAAATTTAAGTGAAGCAGCATTCCGACTGGGGGAATCACCCGTATCATCCCATGGACGCCTATATGACTAGGAACCCGTACATAATAGGGAAAAAATTTGAACGACAGAGACGATGTAGTCTCCGAAATGAGTAAGAAACGAAGTGGTTGGATAAGCTTCATGGGAACTAGAGGACAAATGGTGTACTTTATATGGTAACTTTCTATTTTGCCTTAAAATAAAACGGCGTAAAAATAATAATAATAATAATAATAATAATAATAATAATAATAATTGGAAAAAACTGTCTCGAAAATACGGGTATGTTTCAAAAAAAGGTAAAAAAGCGGCGGTTAGGGAAACAAAAGCGATTGACCAATACGGCAGCTGAAGCACATACGATTTTTGGACGCGCAACGCTGCAATTGCCATTGCTTGATGGTAGCGTAGGAAAAAATTAGTAGACATGGAGGACTTCTTGAAAAAATAACTCCATACCTAAATCTGATTATTCCTTTTCAATACGAGACAGATCAGGGTATCTGTGCATCAAATGGTTTACCGGGTGGTAGTGTACTACGAAGCAGCAATTTGTTCTGGTTTCGATGCCTATTAATCGTGAATATTCTTGTAAATTAGCACCTGAGAAAGTAAAGGCGGCCAAGAGAAAGGAACTAGCCCCCCTACTCTCATCAGTGTCGTTGAGTTTAGTACATTGTGAACCTCAACTTTACAATGCCTGATTGTCAAGGGTATGTTACTTTTTATAGGAAACGAAGTACTCAACAACTCTTGGACTCCGGGAAACTCAAAACTACTCTTAGAAATTACGTAATAAATGTAGTTTAAAAAGTTCTTTTCATATAACAAAATTAAAAATCAAAACGATTCATGCGGCGTTTATAGAGTATCAAATCGTCAAAACACGGAGGGTGTGGTAGTGTCCCAGAAGTAATGCATGGAGGAAGGATTTCATGTTCAGTTAAAAAAACCCATAATCTAGTTTTAAATAAATTTAAAATGCTACAAAAACGAATGGCAATTACACTATTTCGAATTTAAATGTATTCCTTGTCTCTGTTAAACTAATGAAATTGTGTCATTTTCGAACGGGAAATAAAATATTCGACATTTACACTTTTTTATTATCCGCCTGAATTATATTTATATTTGTAATAAAAGCGCAACTGTACTACAGATTAAAATCGCAAAGACCGAGATTTAATTATAACGTGAAAGTAAAAAAAAATTATCAAATACTTATTTATTACAGAGGGCTTTGTTGATTCATCAATACACGCGCTACAAAAGTTCAAAACTAAAGATCTAAATCAATCTGTTATACTTAATTTTATCCCTTCAAAAATTCTCATTCTTTGTGTTAGATTTTTTGTAAGAAAAGTATCCATTACCGTCCGAAAGATGGAAACTATCGTAAATGAGAATCGAAATGGAATATTTTTTGTGATATGTTCATGTTACCGGGCGTGGACAATGCAAAGAAAAAGAACACTTTCTAATCAATGGTTTATAGGTCGGGAGCGAAATTTTTTTACACGTATATGTTTCACATTTTTTTATAGTTCCGGTTTATGTCATGCGATGCGCACTGGTATATGAAACGGTAATCATTAAATTTTGATCAAATTTCGTCTAGAGATTTTTTAGTCGTTCAGGGCAATCGTTAAAAAAAAAAAAAAATTGTATTTTGTAAACATTTGGTGCGAAGTTAAATGCGATTGCATGAACTGATATTAAAAAAAAAAGGATTGAAATGTAGGTTTTAATGTACGGAAAAAAACACTTTTTAAATTATTTTTTACGGGTATCCATGTATGGATAATGTATTTCCGGTGCATGAAGATAAACGTTTAAAATAATCGGGAAGTTACTATGGCTTTTATATTGGTTACAGTATATTTTTAAATAGGTTCCTTGATGCAACTAATACAATTCGTTACCGTGTAGTACATGTGTTTTACACAGTGCCGAATCAAGTGATTGTAAAAGTGAAACCCTTGTGCCAAATAGTCCCTGATTCCGGACTAGCAGCTCTATATAATATGGCTTAATAAAATGAAGCGTCAACAATTTTCTTTTTGGTTAATCACATAGAGCGTTATCAGTAGAAATAATCTAGAGGATTGGAATTTTATTATTTTCAATATCTGTTAGATTTTTTTAGATACGAGTAAAAGTGAAAATTTTCAAAAGACAATCAGAAGAAGTTCCATTCCACGGACTAACCGTTTCAGAATTATCAAGAATTTTACAAAAAAAAAAAAAAAAAAAAACCCGAAAGTCCCTACATTTTTTTTTTCTTCTTTCGACGCACAATTATGGACGTTAACCTGCAAGCGAAATTTTTGCAGGTCTCACTGTGCGGCAGCCGAATTCGATCTAGGTCCCATCTGAACGAAACACCACTGCCTAACTCTACAATTAAACTAAACGATGAAAAAGTCAAAAAACACAATCGCCTAGTACATGCGAATTTTATAGGAAAAACTTGGCAATCACATTTCACTTACGATCGTGCATACATTTTTATATTACGAAATAAAGCACACTGCAAATTTGGATCAGTCGAAAATTTTTTAGATCAACAAAGAACAAAAATTTGTTTAACCCTATTTATAAAGTTACTGCTTAGCGCAGGTTTTCCTGATGGTTCCGAGGTTTATTGGAATGTTTAACAGTAAAGTAATTAAATTTTTAATTTTCGATGGATGATTATTAACTGTCAATTTCGGATCCGCGAAATTTAAGATCATCTGTTGCGGACGAATAGATGCAGAATTAAAACCGCAATATATCTCCTAAAGTAATATTTCAACTCGTATCCTTACTTTTTTTTTTATTTTTTTTTATTTTTTTTTTTTTTGTTGAAAAGATCTGGAAAAGAAAGTGCAAAGAACAGTAGAGCGAAGAAAAAATGATAAACGATCTGAAAGGGAAGAACTGCATTCGGAATGATGCAAAAAAAGAATGCTGCGGGATTGTTTTATGGAGCAAATAATAGCGTTAAAACAATTAATGAAGACTGGGTTTTCCGATAACTACATTGCCTGGAGAAAATTAATTCGGGTTTCTTTCGTTTTTATTTATAGCAATTTTTGTGTTCTTTGACTTGGATTCGTAAAAAAAAAAATTGTTCTTTATAGGTATGCAGTTTACTGTTTATAGCGGCATCGATGATCAGAGTTGAAAAGTAAATAATAAAATGAGTTGTCCTGAAATGTAAGCAATCGCCCACACAGAACACAAGTGGTTTGTGAATTTCATTTTTTTTCTTATCTCAATTATATATATATTGACGTTTGAATACTTCTTAACGGAATACGTTCGATTATTGCGATAATTACATTCTCAGAATTTTTATTTTAAAGTTCAGAACTTTTCCGACATTTTTCGGAGAGAACAATACTTTATAGTCAATTTTACGTAGCGAATTAGAATACGCATACGTAAGTTATTTTTACGCTAAATTGAAGTCCTTGTACCGCCTGGCCGAAACAGTTTGTGTTCTTATTCTTGCAATATACTTTCGTTCTTTCGAACTTATCCTCAAGAGGATCACGCAGTTCCGTAAACTAATGAATTCTCCGAGAATTTACCGGCGTGGTAATTTTCTGTTTTAGCTTTATTCGTGCCGGGAATAAGTGAGATTCCATTAAAGCTTCCTTTTCGTTTCTTACTCACTAAATATCCTCTCGAGAAAGACGTTACATAAACTTTCTCCATACTTCGAAACGTAACTGTTCGCAAGTCGATAATAATTTATTATTAAGCGTGAAACTTCTAGAAAGAGCGATATGTTTCCTTTTTTAGCGGTTTTTGCTAAAACTAATGTAACCTTTAACAGAACTGAACTAGATCTTTTTTTACGTATATGTGTATATATATATATATATGCATATCATAGATTTTATCGAAAACGTTAAAGCCGTTTCATTTTAACGTATAACATTACAAACATGTTATTTTTATTTATTTACCCAATAGAGGTATACACAACAGCATGAAGCCAATTACAGTGTGTATACATTAGATCTATATGCATGTACATTAGCATGATTTTTCCTTTTTTATATAGTAAAATGTA
Source organism: Icerya purchasi (assembly GCA_039619475.1). NCBI lineage: Eukaryota > Metazoa > Arthropoda > Insecta > Hemiptera > Monophlebidae > Icerya > Icerya purchasi. The sequence goes on from CM077116.1 coordinate 141,472,429, forward strand.
ATTCAATTAATCATCCCGATTATTTAGTTTTGTTTTCGCGATTCGTTTTTTTGTTACTGTAAGTTGCAGTAATTTCTAGCCAGTGCAAATGCGGGTGTTATATTTTATCTGTTTTACACGTACTTGATGGTATGCGATCTTTATAATTTTATCCGGTCGCCAATAAGAACACTCTTCTTCATGCAACAAAAGCGACGATGTTATTTTCCAAAGTCACTGCTCCGTGCAAATTCGGCACCCTGGCAGTAAGACGCGACTGATAAACTCAAATGTGTCTTTACCGCATTGATTCTCGGAAACAAGTTAAAATTGAATTGAGTTGTCCGAAAAAATTATGGAAAATTATAAGCAGGTTCGAAAAGCAATATCGCTTTTCGTATTCTTTCTCATCAAGTACCTGACTGTTTTTTATCGCTTTTTCTTGTTTTATTCTATGAGAAACGTACTAGGCAGGAACTGGCCGGGAAATTCACAGGTTACCCTTTTTGAGGCATTAAGAAATGAATCATCTTTTTGCATATTGATGAAGAATGAAAAAGATCATTGCGAACAATTACGTTGCAAACTGGAATGCAAATTAGTCGAAAAATGCAAAAAAAATGAAAAAAAAAAAAACAAAACAGGGAAAAGTTGCCGTTGAAGAAGAAAGCGGTCTTGTTTTCATTAAACCGGATTTTCGGGACAAAAACGAAAACAAAAAAAAAAAAAACGTAGAATTTCGAACTCTCACCGATTTTATGGACTACTAGTTACGTATGTACTAAATTAATTAGTACTTCGCTATCCAGTTCTTTAGGTTAATTAGCGCAGATTCGCAGCCGCGTCTCCGTACAGTAACCCGAATAGAAAAATTAGAGAATGAGATATAAAAAATCCTACTCGCTACTATTCGCTGGGGACCTTTCGAATATAATTTAATATTTCGTTCATTGTTCGTTGTATTTGAAGGCATTTTTCGCCTGTGAAATACTAAAATATCGCATAAGCTAATGTTCGTTTTATGCAAATATAGCGGAAAACATTTACGCATGATTACGTAATTTCTGCTGTTTGTGCCGGACTCGTCATCCGATGATCAGAACTATCCCGCATTAATTTTACCCAAGGCACCGGAACGATTAATTTTCCTAGTTTTTTCACATAATTTCAATTATTTCGTAACCGGAATTTGCAGAGTGGCGAAGTTATTCTGCTCCGTCTAAAAATAAACCTTATGGAGAAATATTGACATGTTCCGAAAATTGTTAGGTTTTATTAATTATATTTTTTATCAAACACTTCCGGAAAGAAAATGAAAAGTAACTGAACACGGAGAGACGAACAAAAAAAGGAAGGCAGAATAAATGATAGAGGAGAAAGGAAGAAAAAAAAGGAGATCTTCGAAATTTGCAAGAAAAGGGAACTTATTTTTTATTTTAATCAGATCGGTTTGTCATGTTTTACATCACCCACATTGTACCCTCGTTCACTCTTATTTTAATTTCCTTCAGTTCCAAATATACTTCATTTCCTCGACTCTTTTTTTTTTTTTTTTTTGATTTATTTTCTCAATTTGTATTGGACAATGTTTTCACTAGAAGAGTGCCCGCACGTCAAAGAAAAAATTAAACAGTGGCGTGCCCAGCGAAGGGGCAACAGGGGCAACCCCCCCACAAAGAAAAAACTGCGGGGCGACGTCCCTTCAGAAAAATACATATTATAACCGTATATATAACAGTTATTTAATAAAAATTCAAGAAAATTAAACGAAATAAACGCGAAGAGAGAACGTTTGAATTAATAAAATTCAATTTTTTAACAACCATATCATCCAATATTATATCGTCGTCACAAAAATAAAACAAAGTAGCCGCCGAACCGAGAAAACAAAAACCGGAAATTTTAGGTAGCTGGAAAAAATAAAAATTCAATAAGAGAAAATCATTTAAAGTAAAAAAGAAAAGTGTTTTTATTTCACTTCATAATTAAAGCCTCTTTTTATTTATATAAAATATTATCAGTAACGACAAAAAATAAACGACATCCTTTTTTTATTAATCTGTATGGGTCTCTCTATGTATAGGGGTGATTTATGATTTGCCCCCCCCCGCTCGAGGTTGTGGTTTATGCCCAGTCCTGATTAAGAAACGTTGGCACGTGTCCGAAAGTAAATGAAAATACCGTGTGAGCATGAAAATCGGTGAATACAGACTGAGTAATCAGCAAAAACCGTGAGAACATGTGGACCCTTTAGAGAAGTTTTTAGTAATATAACCAACGCTGATTGGATATAAAGAAGTTGAAAGAAAACTAATTTTTAATAAGACGAAAAATTAAAATTTTATCCATGTTGATAAATATAGATTTGTATAAAGAAAGCAAATTTAAAAGTACCACATTATTGACGGAAATATTACGTTTTTACAATAATTGCGTATAACTTTTGACTATTTAGAATGATATTCGATTGGGGTACCCTCTATTTATTAGAAATTATACTGGTCAGTGATGGTTCCATACAACAATAAGTATTGATGATTATGTTTACTAAATAGCCATTAAAATAAGCGTTAAAAAAATAAGTTTCCTTATAGATATACTTTCTTCGCTTAATTACATTAAAAAAAAAAAAAAAAAGAAAAGAAAAAGTCAAAAACAACTCATCCCTGACAGAATTTGAACATTATTATAGCCTTTTATTTAACTCGCTTTGTCAGTCTGTCTGTCATTCTGTCTGTCCGTGGGGAATCTTGCGAACGATTTTTCACCTACTTCCCGATGAATTAAAAAAGTGTCCTTTTGCAGAAATATTTGTTATAGATGACAATACAATAATATGTAACATCCAGGTTACTTCAAAATTAAACCCCCGGGGCGCCGAACTGGGGGGAATTTTGGAAAAAAATATTTTTTTTTTTTCGGGCATGTGATATATCCTTGGAAAGATTGTTATTTGTCGTTAACAAAACCGTATTTTATTTCTTTAATGAAACTTTCGAAGTTTACGAAAAGTTCAAAAAAGCGCAAGATCTAATCTCTTTACGGCGCGAGTCCTATAGCTAAAAATTTTGAACAAGGTTGAAGATATGCACATGCACATATATTTCTTTGGTTTGGAACATCGAGGTTTCCAACTTTAAAATTAGCCTTTTAGGGCTTTGAAAGCTCGAATTTTTGGAAAAAAATATTTATTTTTCCGGGCATATGATATACTGTTGGAAAGAGCGCTATTTGTCAGGAGCAAACTCGAATTTCATTTTCTTAACGAAACATTGAAAGTTTACTAAAAGTTTAAAAAAGCACAAAAAATAACGTGTAGCCCCCGCTTGTGGCTCAGCTTTATGACTAAAAATTTTGATCAAGGTTAAAAAAATGCGCATCCTTGTGTATTTCTTTACTTTGGAACATTTGGGTTTCCAACTTTAAAATCGAACCCTTGTGGCGCCGAAAGCTTAAAAGTTTCAAAAAAAATATATTTTTTTTTGATCGTGTGATATATTAATGGAAAGATCTCGCTATTAGTCAAACATTGTGTTTCTTGTGCTGAGGATTATTCGGTATGTATTGTATGAAAAACCAAAAAACAAATATATTTGAATAATAAAATGTAACACAAATTTCTGTAAATGTCCTAAAATAAAGCAAAATAAAATACAATTATAATTTTTTTTTTTTTTTTTTTTTTTTTTTTTGAAATACATAGTAAAAAGTCTAGACTAAAAAATGAAAAATAAAATAAAATTTTTTTTTTTACAAATAGGCTTTTATTTATGCACTAAAAAGTACAAAATAACTTTATTAGTGTGCGACTGCCAGATACGCATCTTAACATTAAAATTTGAAACTAGAAAATATTCTGAAAAATAAAAGCGGGGGCCGCAGATTAATAATTAAATATTCCTCTAACTTCCATTGATTTCCCAACGACTGCGTATTATAAACTTTACGGTTAGAAAATCTAAAAACTACTCTTCAGAAATCATCAAACCGGAAAAAATTAAATTTGAATTAAAACGAAAGTAATCCTATCGGAGGTAAAACGTGACCTTATAAACCACTCTTATTAAAACGTAAAAATAATTTCTAGGCTTGTTTTAGAAATAAAAAAAAAGAACACGATCCCACAATTAAGCATACAATGATTGCGATTTTACGAGATATTGTTAGCAAAAAGTATAGTTAAAATGTTATTCGTTCTGAGAAATATTTTTAAGCTTCCGGCCAGCTATGCCGCTGAGTTTGACACTGCAAGTTATTATGAACTTTAGACATTTGTTACTTTTCAACGATAACTAGGCTTCAATATTCAAAAATCGTGAAATCCCCCCTCCCAGTGACAAAAATCTTAATCAGCCAGATTTTATAGCACAGCACGCGAAGCCTTTTAGTCTGCCTATGGGGAGGAACTCTACAAAGTACGTGTCGAAGATGAATCTATCTGATGTTGAATTAGGTGCGGAAAAGCAATTTTATTTATAACGCCTCCAAGAAATTTTTCACTGACGCCTATTTCGTTTGTGAAGGAAATATGACAGTTGTTCCAAATTAGCCTGTTTGTAGAGATACACACGGCATAAAATTTATTAAACTGCATCACTCCGTTGTAACTCGGAATCATCATATCGTGTGGCTGTAAAAATGCTTTTCTCTTGACACATTTGTAAGTTTATTTTTTATCGTCTATTTATTCCTTTTTTTTTTTTTTTTCAATGGGTAGAACACCTTTTTCTGCCCCCTTCCTCCCTTAATTTAAACTCGAAAACTTTTTAAAATTATTTTCGATTTTATAAATTGTTTATTTTCGATTCGGCAACCTTCGGTTGTTTAATACTTTTATGTTTATCAGTCTTTTTTGAACTGGGTAATGTTTAAATCCTTTTATACTTTTATTTTTCTTCTAGCATTTTGGACTATTTCTTATGTTTCAACTCGGCACCGTTAATTTTTTTTTAAATACTTTTATTTTTCCCTCAGCCTTTTATTTTGAACTCGGTATACCTTTGATTGTTTAAATTCTATTGCAAATAAATTTAGTCCGATGTAGGTCCCATATTATTACTAATTAAACTATCGGAACGATTGGCCGGATATTTTTCTTCCTAGCATACGTGTATATTTCCAAACATTAACATCTGCTCTTGGTAATTTTGAAATTGAAACAATTCAGCGCTGATGCCAATCGGTTAAGTACTGTGAAAACATCGTTTCCTCCCATTCGCATTCTTCGGAACGCATAATATCCGTTGGATCCGTCGTAACGGTGCAGTTTTTATAATTTTTCCGCGCACGAAGAAACAAAATAGACGTTTCCTTCACTGAATTCTGATATTCTCCATCTAACATACCGTTCCGAACTTGTTTATTGTCGCCGACAGTCACTCTCTGTGATTTTGCTTCCTCAGATTCTGATCCGCTTAGAGGAATCCAGTATTTAGCATTTTATTTTTTAATCTAAACTATCGTTACTATTCGAAAATTTGACTGCCTCGTAAAAAATCTATATGTTTCATCATTTCACTGAAATTTCTCATTTAGAACTTTGGAAGTTTATAGGTGTAATTCCAAAAAAGATGTAAATTTTATTCTCCGCAGCACTGCGCGATGGAAACTATACGAAAGAATGGCAAATCAAATTTGATTTCGGTTGCTTTGCCGTGTTAAAAAAAAAAAAAAATGACTTAAATACGCCGGAACGCTGCAGTAGTCGCTAATGAATCGAAACAGGTATGGAAAATATTTTACCGGTAAATTGGAAAAATTAAAGAAAAAAAAAACAAAACCAACGTAAGATCGTTCGTTTTGATATTATCGGTTACAGTTATTAAAAGTAGAAATTAGTTATTTTTAAATTTTCGGTCGAGAGAAAAATCTCTTCTTTTCCGGTACTTACTGAAGTTTGTACTTTTCTTCTACTTGCGCTTCTTCTATTTCGACGAGCTTATTTTCGAGAATTCGTTCGCGAACAAATTTTCCCACGAAAACGAAAAAACGTAAACTTTAAAGTTCAAACGGTAGACGGTCGGACCCGGTGTTCGATATTCATTCAATCGTACTCGCACAAAACATGTAAACCCGTTTGCTGTTGCCAGTTGAATTAATCTGTGAACACGAGCGCGATTCTCCATCCACCGAAGAAAGTACCGTGGCAGGCTTGGGCAGGCAAGCGGTGTGGCCGGAGGAGACATTAGTATTGGAAGAACGGTATTGAAGATGGTGCCTAGTTGCGAGCCACGCTAATGAAACCGGTTGAGGAGAAAAATCAGGCAGAGCGATGAAACAGAGCGAAAGATGCCTCGCCGCTGCTGTCGAGCTAGCCGGTGCGCTGGAATTATCATTATTAGCAGACTGAACGGAACAACGGCCGGCTATGTGTACTTTGTTCGTTATTACGATTTAACGTGTGCGATGCTACAATTGTTGGTCGTCTCGCATTGCGACTCTTCGGACGTCGAAAACAAGTCCGGATTGAGATGTGCATATTTGATTGAGACCGGGCGCTGGCTTAGCGGCTGTGCAGAAGGAACGGGTCCGCGCGACCGCTACGACCGGCGGTAAATAATAATTATTAAAAGCGACGATCTTTGAAGGGCGTTGCCTGCTGCACAGAGGCGCACTTGAGACCTCTGCGCATCGTACGAAAGTTTATAGGCAGATCACTTCCTTCTTCCAAGGTCATCGGCATACCTGAGAACTCACCCAGTTATTTCATCTGAAGCGGTCCGACAGCATCAACGGCCGACCTCCTCAAAAAAACTCGCTTTTCGAATTGATTTCACTTTTCACCGTTACCGCGGCATCATCTTTGTGCAACAAAAGTGTAAGTGACTCCGTATTGTCGAGACGCATTTCTCCGCTACCGCCTGCAACCACCCGTTCCCCTACGATAACACGACTTCGGTCCGCTAGCCGTAGTAGACGAATTCCGAAAAGTTCGAATAGCCGCTTTCGTGAAATTCCTTTCCAATTTTACTTCCAGCACCGGCACTATACTCGAGTAGTACTGGACGCTGCTTTAGTGGCCACTTGAACAGGTTGCCAAGGCTGTGTATTGCGAGTTCCTTTCGACTGTGGTGAATGACATTTCCGACCACACGATCTAGTAACGGAAGCAGCTGGAAAACTAAAAAGGATTATCCGGTTGTTACGATGTCTCCTTTTCCCTTAAGCGTAACGGCCCAATGTTTGATTTCATCGATTTCAGTGACACTATGCGTCAAGTATGCCGTGTGTTTGTTGCAGTTGCAAGTTTTTCCTTTTTGGTCTAGTTATCTTTTGCCGTGACATTTACCCTTCTGCTCGGTCACCGTCCACTCGTGGTTCTTTTCTGGGTTTTTTTTTCTTTTTTCGATCTTATTATTCTTTCAGCACGGTCACCTTTGATCTGTTTCGACCTGCCGACTCTCTTTCAAATCACTGCGGCTTCCCGGTCAGAGCGGAATTGAGGATTATTTTAACATTTCCTGCAAGTTTCTCCGATGATTGTCTGCGAGTAAGTCAACCGCGACATGTTATTTACGCCCTCCGTTCTCAACGCTCGCATTTTTTATTTATTCGGCTAATTACCCCCTTCTATGACTTTTTACAAATGTTCCGTCGCTGTCAATATCAGTCTTCCGTTATGCGCTCTATCGCTTTTCGAATTTAACTTCCCGCATTCTTCACCTCTGGCTCTCGTTTTAGATTACCTGCTCTATAGTTGAATAAAATTTGTCTTTTCGGTTAGGCTATTGCCGTTAGTCCACATAATCTAGAGTACGACTTTCGGTTTCTGAAAAGTGAAATTTGTGTTTTGATAAAATTTGTTTTTACATTTTAAAAGGAATTGTTCAAAGAAATATTATTGCACATATTGAACTGAGAAAATCGTAATTGTTTGCGGTTTATTTATGTCCTCAATTCTCGCAGGTTCTTTTTAATTATTTTTTTCTTACGGACCCACTGTGCACTAAGTTGATCCAACGTAAGTGTTTGTTGTCTATTCTTAACTGATTACAAAAAGAAAATCTAGTAAAATCTAGTCTGCAATAAAACTGCATTAATGTTCCAGCATAACATTTAACATAAAAAATGAAGATTTTCTTCGTTGTATGTGTATAAAACTCAGCCCTTCGAACCCTGCAAAGAGTTCCGCCCCTCGACCCCGTCTGGGGACACCATTGGACCCCAACTCTTATCACTTCTGTACTTCGTTACAGAACGAGGAAAATAGACAACGTCATTTTTTTCGAATGCGCGACAAAAAAAAAAAAAAATCTTTATTCAATATCACATTTTGGAGAAAAAATTTGTGACAAAAAAAGCATTTTCATGACATAAATTTTGTTACAGAAACATTCCTAGCAGTCCATTTTGTCAATATTTCGTCTTCTTTTAAATGTAATGTCGTTATTAATCCAAAGGGCCTGCTGATGTTGGCGCTTCTTTTATTCTTCCAGATTATAACTTCTCTGAATCGTTTTGTCTTCTTTCTTTCTATTTCATATTTATGACGTTCCTTTACTTTTTTCTCCTCTAATCGTTTTTCTTCCCAATTTCTGATTATTTTCGACTCCATGAGTGCCCTTCAGATCATCTTCTCTCCACTTCCTGATCATTCCTGTGACATTATTATTCTCCCCGTATACGTTCTTTCATTCGGATTCTCTCTTCTCTCTGTGCGATCTATATTGATTTGCTGTGGGCTCCTCGCCATTCTGACATCTTTGGTAATAATATGGATGATTCTTTCTTCAAAAAAATCCGATCTTCTAATTTCTTGTCGCTGTGCTTAGATTTTGTTGGGATGTACGCACTTCCTTTTTTTCTAATAATGTTCAACCTAATATTCTTTCTCATTCAGGGTTTCTTCTGTTTCCTTCATTTCCACGCTCTCCATTACGCGTTTGCGTTTTACTCATTCCTTGCTGCCTTCTACCCGTTTTCTCTTCTCATTAGCTTCTTCCCCATATTGTCCTCTCCATTCAAATGCTGCGGTTATTTGCGATGCTGATCACTGGTTTATTAAGTTTTTGTCTCTTTCAGTGGAGCGTTCGGCTTTGTACTCCCATTTGCTTAGGCTTGGACTTCTTATTGTTCCCCCAGTTATACCTTGTCTCATTTCCTTCTACATTTATTATCCTTGCTGTCGGTTCCTTTCCTATTAACGATACATGATGGAAAGATAGTTTTTTCGAAAAGGATGAAGTAAAGTTTTCAAATTGAAATCTGTAAATTGGAGTGTTTTAGAAAGAAAAAAGAGAGGTTGCAGCCTAGGATTTTAGAAAAGAAAGCACGCGAGGAAACAGCGAACCGAAGAATCCGTTATTTCATTAATCATTATAACTATGTAATTCGTAACCTACAAGAAATATCACTACGGATTGCATGCAGAGAAGAGAGATTACGGATGAGAGAGCGAATACAAAGAAAATGGTAAAGCCACAGGAGTGAGTGAGAAGAAAATATGTTAGCTGGTGTTGGAAATAATCAAATAGTAAAGGGGAAAAAAAAATAGGAAAAACGTTAAATAGTAGACGGTAGGATAAGTAGTTCGGCTGTAAAATATTGAGGAAAAGAAAGCAAGTATGAAAGATGCGGAGAAATAAACGTCCGGTAGAATGAAAGGAAGCCTAACTGCACCATCAGCTACAACGCTCCCACAGTGAAGAACCTGATGCCCCCCAAAACAGTTGCACGGTAGAAGCTCGACCAAACACCCACTGTGTGTGCTCTGGGGATTATTTAAGGATTACACCCAAATTGTTCTTTCGTTACGACGTCATCGTCGTCTATTCGTCTATTCTCACTCAATTTCGAGTATGAGATTATCCTCTAATTCAGAGGAGAATATTAGGGGATAGAATAACCGCGCAATAGATAAGCACGTTAGCAGGAGCGCAACCTAGCTTCCGTGCTGCCGATCAAAATGTGAAAGCTTATCAGTAGAGTAGGATAATCAAGACGACTGGCCTTTACTCACGTTGATGCGATTGTTCGCCGGTTGAATATTTCTATGCGACGCTAATACACACGACTAGAATTGGAACTGACTATAGTCGCTTGATTTATCGATATAGAAATGCAGCCCAAATGTGTCTATACTGCTGTGTACGAAACTAGTACCGTATATTTTTATCATCGCCCGGTATCGAACCCGAGACCTCCGGATCGGAAGTCAAGCGCTCTAGCCACTAGGTCAAACGCGACGACATCGTCATAGGGTGTTGTTAACCTTATTGCGTTATTTTTTATCGCTAAAGTTACTGTCATTCGAGTAACATTTCATTTGTCCCTCAAAAAATATGCCGTTATTCTAAATAGCTCATCATTTTATAATTATAATATATATTTAATGAAACCGCCTATTTAAAATAGAAGACGTTGTTTACTTTTTTTATCTTCACATGGTAAAAGTATATTAATAGCAACGATATTTTTAAATTTTATTTATTACCAATTATTTTTTACATCCCGTATTTAGTACAGTCAAAAGTACAACGAACACTCAATATACAGATATCGCTAAATCGCGTTGGTGACCAGATTACGTTGGTGAGCGGAGCTTGCTACTGCGCCCACTAGTGGTGCTCCCAGGTTCTGTGCTTGTCGAAAATATATGTACAGCTTTGAATCCTCGGCTGCTAGTAGTAAACTAATGCGTTCAGATTTGGATAACTCGTACCCGACTTTTTCTGCAACCGCATTACAATCGAATGGTCCAAAATATATGCATAGTGCAATGTATAATTCGTACATATCCCTTGCGATGGATATTTAAAACCCAGTTCCGAGAATTTCTTCGTCGCATAACCCGCAGGGCGATTTTTTTGTTTTTTAAAAAACCAGTCACGCCCTATAACCGGTTTAATATAAGTAATAATAATAATTACAATGATGATATTGTAAACATTGAAAGAAAATTAACTGAAGTTGTAACAAAAAACCAGGGTGCGATAAATTATGACATCTTTAGCGGGCTTTTAGGAAAACATTCTGATAGAGGATTCAACAAAGAAAGGGTGTCGACGAGTGTAAACTGGTAGTAAACAGCACTTCGGAAGCATCGGTTAATTTTAATGGATAAGCGCCGTTTTGTTTCGGAAGAAAGCTTGAATTTAGCTAGCGGAACATAGGCATGGGTACATTCAAACTGATGTCGAAGAGGTGCGTACGAAACCTCTCGTTTATCCGAGAACAATTAGATAATTAGAGCACTCTCATTTTTCATGCACTTGCGACTGAGAGCTGTTAATGACCGACGCTCCATTTTCAATAAAAACGGCCGCACCTTCCGCCCTAACAGTTGCAGAATCAGAAAGCGTAAACCGATCTGCTGCTCAGTCGTATTTAAATGTCGTCACAGTACACGATAAAGTAGGCCCTCGTTTGAGCATGTTACGAATTTTCAGATTTACGGAACTGTTTCAGTTCGAGTGCGTGCAGATCAATCGGGCTACTGGAAACTGATTTTGGAAATACCGTTGCATTTAGGAGCCTGCTCATTATTAATCGAAAAGCCTGTAGCCGCCATGTTTGACGTGAATTTCCATGAAAGAAACAAAATTTTTACGCATAATTTTTTTCTTGCGTAATACCAGAACTCTTTTTTTTCAACATCCTGCGCACTCACTTAATTTAGCACTCCCTGATCTTTAAAGTTAAATTCGAATTCGTTGCAGAATGGTACGCAAATATGACGAAGGTTAACTGTGTACTACTGGTGGTACAAAATTTAACGTCCGAACACTCCAGGCGTTGTTTCCACCGTTATATGAAATATTTAAAATTGTCGGACGCTTGTATCGAGAAATAGCGGAATTTCCTCGAATGTAACATATCTTCATTTTACCTTTATTCGTTTTAGGCTGTCTTTCTGCAAGGACACGGAAATTTATTCAATGACCTTCATATAGTTATCAGAATTACTGTACACCAATGAAACACGATAAAATTGACTGACACGCGTAATCGTTTTTAAATCTCCTTTTTGTCGAAGATTATATTTTCTAATTCGTTCATTAGTTTAATAATAGAAAAAAGAAAAAACCATCAATTCTATCAAGAATTGCAATACTATATGTTAGGTAAAGCCATTTTTGAATCCGTATTATTACTTGCGCATCAGTTTATCGATGCAAAAACATATTACATATAAATTTCTTCCGATACGAGAATTAAATCATTTTTACTTTTGTCGAAGATGGTATTTTTAAAGTACGCTGTTATGTTAGAAAAAGAACCTAAAAAAAATATACTTCACGCGCTGATCCATTCCATTGACAATATCTGGGAACGAAATTTGTAAGTCATTTCTGACACCGTATTAGCACATTACGGGTTCGGTTTCGCGGATCGATGTAATGGCCGAATAACGAAATAAGGTTTTTCGCTCTGATCGGCAGGGATCATAAGGATGTTGTTAATTTTAAGGAATAACGAGTAGCATGTTTAATTGTGTTTTTAATGATAAGTATACACGCGTGATGAAATAATCAGAATAACGGTACTGAAAAAATCCCCAAGTTCAAGTAGAATGAATTACGAGTAGCCTGAAAACAATGACTCTAGGCATTACCAGGAAAGATAAAGACGGCTAACGTCATGACGCTTTTTTGAAAATGAGATTTAATTGCGTTAGAAACGAAACTTCCGAAGTGGACATTTGCGGGCGGAAATGATAATAAAAGTTATGAAAGTTGCGTTTAAAGTGTGTACGGTAAAATGAAAGCAGCCGAAAATGTCTTTTAACGAAGAAAAATTGAAGAAAGGATGTTAGACTAATCGTAAATTGTGTTCAACGTGTGAAATTATCTTCAGTACAAATCTTCTGCTAATCTGACAACATTTCTGTATTACGATGTCCCTTCTGGGGACACACGATTCAAAGAGAGAGAAAATCTGTAGTCCGAAAACAAAAACAAAGGCGATGAAAAATTTTTTTAAATTACAAAATTTAAACAATTTTACTCGATACAAAAATCGTTTTATCTTCTCTCTTTTTGTGTAATGGTCAAACTCCAAAATGAGGGTGAAATTAGAGAATAAAGTGAATCGCTTCTGGTTAATATAAAAACTTTTCAGCCAATCTACCGCACTGTTTCTTACGTGATGTGCATTAATCACTATAAAATATACGTACAACAGAAAATTGGTCATTTGAAAAAAATGCAATAAAGACCGATATATTTCAGAGTTACATACTCCATAATCATGGCAATATTAAAATCGCCATGATTATGGAGTAAGTAACCACGAAACATGTCGGTGTTTATTGCATCTTTTAAATAAACAATTTTATGTTGGATGCGTTTTTAATAAATTTAATACAGAAAATGAAAATGAACAACTATAATCTAAATTATGTGCATATCAAAAGCTCTAATGAGGCTAAATCGTCTAAGACAAACAACTGTTTGTTCCCTAAGTTTCTCATTGTATACGAAATACCTGCATTGTATCTTATTAAGTATTTTATTCTTGGCAAACACATACCTTTTTTTGTAATTCTTTCATCAGCCAGAATACTACTTTCCGTTGAAGTTTTTGTGCTTATGTTAGAAATTTAAAAGTGAAACGGACGTAAGAGCGCACAGAAATATAACCAGTCTCTTTGATCGCAATTAAATTTTCATACATTTCCGCTTAGTGCATTTTCTGTTTGTCTATTTGAAAGCAGCATATTAAGACATTTAGTTGGTCGCGCTGAATGTAAGTTTGTTTAGCGAATCGTAGAAGTATCGTAAGATAAGCCTCATTTAAAGTGGCATCGATTTTCTTAGCATAATTGCTATTATATCGCACAGAAGAACAACAGAATTCGGCAGTATTGAAAACCCCAGCTGTGAAAGTTCTCACAATTGGCACGAGCTAGCGTGTTTTTTATAAGGATTTTTTCGAATTTTCAATTATTTTTAAGAAATTCGTCGTATGTTTGTTGTATTGATCAACAACACCGAGGTAGTATTTAGGGAACTCAGGATTTGGAGGGTGCATCCTATTAGAAACGACAGCGGCTTCGGTGTTAGACAAAGAGCTGAAGCTTCCATTCTCAATTCATCATACTTTTAGATATTTTTTCATTACGCCTTCGCATAAATTTGTTAGTCCTTAAGGAAATCCCTTAAGGACGGTATGCTAAAACTGGTTGCGCAGAGGAATTTGCGATGTTCGTTCAAAAGTTAGATAGAGATGGCCGCAAAGACTCTATATGGAAATTAGAATAGCGGAGAAAAAGAAAAGGGCATTTTAACAAAAAAAGGCGTTCTATTGCGAGAGTAGAAGGAAAAAAATAAAATGAACAGGCAGCAAGAGGCTCGAGGTTGAGTAAAAAATGTCAGGGCGAAATATGTGCGAGGTGCAATCGCGAAATAGTGACGAAGTGGGTTCTAGGAGAATCCAAAGGGGGAAAAATGTTATTAATTTTGACGTTAACATCGATGCTGCTTGAAGGGACCATAAATAATGTGCCATTATTTCACGAAAATACTGCGAAATATTGGTCTTCTGCTTCCAAAGTGCGTCTCATAAGGAAAAGCAAGGTCTAAGAACATCGGCAGTGTTTCGAAACCATTTGCAATTGTGTTAGTCGCAGAACAACGATCCGGGTATGATGGAAACCTACCTGTTCTGCTCTGGTAAATAAGTATTCACTTTGCCGTTCAGTCGACTGTAAATTATCCATTCAAAAACTTTGCCGATCATGGATAATTTTATATGTCTGTAAAAACGTTTTCGCCGGTTTTTTTAGTAATCTTGATTTTTTCAAAATGGACCACAACAGCGAATATTGTGGGCCAATTCCTTTCCTTATTTACTTTCCGGACTTCAACAGCGACATGAATCCGGAATGGAACAGGTTTCGGAACTATACCATCCGGTTTGACAACGAGAATCTTAACTACCACAGAAGCCACCGGTTCTACCATGAGCCTGACTTTTGACAGATTCCGAGAAAACCCTATCGAAACTTGTCGCTTTACCATTTCTAACTTGGAATATAGCTTTGACCAGCTTCGCAGGCATAATAATTACGTAGTTGTACAGAACTGATGTGTGTTACGCGAGTCTTTCTTAGTATTTCTTTCTTTGCTGGCAATTTTTTCGGAATTAATATTTTTGATGTAAAAATTGGATTCACGCTCAATTTTCTCAACTGATTATTCCGTGCTTTTTTTGATATTATTTATAAAGTTCAGATTTTTAACAGTATTTCTTTTTTCTTTTTTTATTTCTTTAGTTGTACCGCATTTAACGTATGTCTATTGTAAATTCCTTGTTTCCAATAATCGTAGAGAAATTGCATAATTTTGTACATTCCCTTGTCTATCGCGGACTATGCACTCTTTTTTTACTTCACTTTTGCCAGCCGCTTCAATATAGTAAACGTTACGTCCGTACATTTCTCGTCGAGTACACTATTATATACGTTCGAATCAGCTTTAGCCTTTCCTATCATACGAACCCGTAGCTTTGCATCAGTTACTGCGATAATTTGGCGGTAATGTGCATTGCGAAATGGTTCAGTATATTCCTAATTGATTTCCAGTTAAAATGCGTCAAGTTCTCGCTTGTGATAAATAATACTCGTGATATTAACGCTCAGTCAATTCATTAATAGTGATACCATTTCCGTCAAGGCTTTGTCATAAATGAGATCACACTGACGTAGGTGCACGGTTTCTCGCATATTTTTTTTAAGAACACTGCTAATGACCGCTGAATGTTTTGCGGTTATATATATATATATATATATATATATATATATATATTAATATTAATCCTTCGGTAGCTGTGGCGCAATATTTCAATTATTGCCGCTAATGAAACAAGGCTCGTTTTTATGCATGTGTAGGTAATTGTAGTTTGGGACTGATTGATCGATAATTCTACCTTTATGAAAAATTAGCTCTGACATTAGCTCCCTGTGTAATAATTTGGCCAGGAAATCTGCCCTACTTCCGGAAATACTTTCAGAGTAGCGCAATTCGAAGATTCTTAAATATGCTTAAATGTAGATCCGTCATTTAACGATATTTGTTTTGAGATATTAACTGGCTTTAGTTAGATTTAGATTTTATTTTGACGATTTTAGTTTCAGTCGGCGTTTCAGGGAGAACCGCGCTCGGCTGAGTAATTTATTTGACGTTCACATTAGAAATAGACCATTGAATTTTTTTGAGGATAATTTTTGAAATTTCGTTTCTTTTTTGTGCTTTTCAATAAAATATCTTTATTCTAAGAAAAAGTTAATGAATAAATAAAACAAAACAAGAGGGTCAAAAAACGTAATTACTCCAACTAGCCTTCCTGTGTCAACAACTACCTTTCGTTGCCCCTTTTTGACTGAAGTGAGCATATCGGTGTTAACGCGATAAGCACTGAAAATTGTGACAAACGAAGAAGCTGCAAATTAAATTACAACTGCCAATTTTACGGTCCAAATTCAAGTTACAAATTACAGTAGTCAACAATACGCGGAATAAATAGAAAATAAATTATCCATAAAATCGCAGGATAATATACAAATAAAAGGATAAAATAAAATACAGAATACAAAAACTTTAAAGCTTACAATTCTAGTTTTAATTTTCAAACTGATATTTAACCCGTTCTCCCAAAAAGTTTTTTTATCAGCAAAAAACTTTGTAAAACGGAAAGTCAGTCGACTACCTACCCCAGGTGATAACCTAAAAAGAGTATCCACCGCTGTTGAAAACATTAGTACATTGAAGCATATAATTTCTGGAGAGTTTGGAATACCACGTAAAAAACGGCTGAAATTTGAAGTTAAAAAGTATATGTTCGGAACACGTGAATATCTAATGTTCACTATTGAAGGTAGAAAGGTTAAAAAAAATGATAAAAGTGTTTAATGAGCAGAATGTATCAATCTGAAGCAAGATTTAATGATGAAGACGTAACTAGGACATAGAGAGATACGGAATATTTAAAGGGAAACCAGGGAAAATGAAATAAAAAGAACACCATACTTAAGGAGCAGCATTCAGTTTACATCAGAAAATAATGTATTCATTGACTTCAGATTGTCATTAGAAAGATTATTCTTAATACCTGTAAAATGCATACTTTAATCAATTGGCAGTTCCCAATTAATCAGGATAATAAAAGAAATCCGAAAAAAATTGAAAAATACTGGAAATTGCTGAAAGAACAAATAATATATGAGATAGACGTGGTAAAATATTAATGTTTTTTTTTTTTTTTTTTTTTTTTCCCTACCCTGGGCGCGCCAGCGGCCTTGACCCAACAACATGAAAAATTAACAGTTATAACTAAAAAACCAGGCGGTCAGAAATGGAGAGGACAAAGGACAGTAGCAATGGGATAACTGAAGGCAATGGGAAGGAAAGAATATAGGTAGCGTTAAAGGGAGTAGGAAGACCCAAAACTAGAAGTTGGGTGTAAAGAATAGAGCGTTCGTTAGAGAGTGCTGAACATTCGAATAGGATGTGATTTGAATCACAAATACAAGAAGGCTCAGAAGCGTGAAGAGAGCAGAAAGGAGAAGGGGACAAAGCGAATCGAAAGCGAGAAGAGGGGAGAAGAGAATGATTGATTCTAAGCCTAATTAAGGAAACAACAGTGGAACGACGACAGATAGGAATAGATTGAAACCAAGGCAGGAAACTAGGAACCGGTTGAATAAGACGGTACTGAGAAAAGCGATTTGAGAATATAGATGGATACATGTCAGACCAAAGTCTGGAATGATTAGAGCGTGATAGAGAAAGAATGTCTGAGGAAGGGAAAGAGTCGAGGAAAGGACCAGTGCGGGCGGCTGAGCGAGCTAAAGAGTCAGCTGAGTCATTTCCCTCAATATTGGAATGACTAGGGACCCATAGAAAGTCTATGGAAATGGAGCGGAACGAGAACAAAGAGGAGACAAGAGAACGGATAGAGAGGATGATACCGTCAGAAGTATAAGAAGGAGGAGAGGAGATGGCTTGAAGAACGCCTTTGGAATTAGAGACAATCAGGAATTTGTGAACTCCACTCGTAGAGGATATGAAATGAATTGCACGAAGAATTGAGATCGACTCGGCCGAGAAGATAGAGCAGAAGGAAGGAAGTCTGAAGGACTCAGAGTGTAGGAACGTAGGAGACGTATACGCACCACCCACGCCCCCATCACTCTTGGAGCCATCCGAGAAGATTAAGGCATGGGAAGGAAAAGAAGAGTTCAGCAGCTGAAAGAATTCGAAGTTGACTACATTGTGAGAGGAACAATTAGCTCGGACTGGAAGAGAGGAGAAATTGATGGGGTGCCATATGCTATTAAAGTCGAAAGAAAAGTAAGGAAGACTGTTATAAGAGGAAACGTAGGGAGAAAAATTGGAAACACGAGCAGCTATATGCGATAAAATCGGAATTCTATGAGGCGCCAAGCGCCAGTGATTTTTGATATAAAGATAGGAAGGGATAATATTGGATGACAAAATGGGGAGGCGTTTTATTAAAAATCGATAACCGAGGAGTGAACGACGAATGGAAAGAGGTTGAGTGGAAGATTCGGATAGAATCGCAGGAATAGGAGAAGATCTTAAAGCACCAATGCATAGGAAAAGGCAGGAATTCTGAATTGCGTCAAGTTTCGAAAGGAGAGACTTGGAGGCACTGCCATAAATGAAGGAACAATAGTCGAGTTTGGACCGAATAATCGATTTATATAGAATTAATAGAATGCACGGGTCTCCACCCCATCTGAGCGGTGATAAAGATTTGAGGAGATTAAGTCTTTTGATCGAGGAATTATAGGTATAATTAATATGTTCATGAAATGTAAGGCGACTATTTAAGAAAATACCTAGATAACATATGGAATTAACAGTGGGAATAGGTGTACCAGATACGTTGATGTTTATAAAAGCACGATTAAAGGGGCGGAGAGCAAAAATTATACAGGAAGACTTGGAAGGGGAAAGAGAGAGGTGGAGTGTAGATAGAGCATTGCTAAGATGGGACAATGAATGGTTTAACTCGTTGGTGGCAGAGGACAGATCATCTGAGGTGGAATAAACTAAAATGTCATCAGCAAAAAGGAGAGAGAAAGAGGGAATAGGAAGCAAAGCAATATCGAAAGAGTAAATATTAAAAAGAGTGGGGCTAAGGCAGGATCCCTGGGGAAGCCCACGATAGACGCATCTAGAGGTGGAAAGAGAAGGAGAAGATAGATAAAGAGTTCTATGTTGAAAGAGGTTGAGTATAAGAGAGATAAAAACCGGAGGGAGATTAAGAGAGAGAAGTTTGGAGCCCAGAGAAGGAAGATGCACATTGTCGAATGCAGAGCAGACATCGGCAAAAGAAGCGACAGTAAATTTCTTAGAAAGGAATGATTTATAGATATCTGCAAGGAAGGTACTGATGCAATCTACCGGGCCAAGCCCGGGGCGAAAACCGAACATATTAGAAGGAACTAGATTATTATGCTCAAGCCACCAAACAAGACGATTGTTTATTAAACCTTCAAAGAGTTTGCGCAGACATGAGGCTAGGGAGATAGGACGGAAGGAACACTGATTTTTTTTCGGAATTGGAATGACGATGAAGTCATTCCAAGACTCAGGAGTAAATCCAGAGAGTAGGAAAGAGTTGAAGATATTCAGAAGGGAGAGCAGCGAGGAAGGAGAGAGTTTTTTAAGAATAGGGAAAGAAAGACCGTCCAAGCCAGGAGCAGAAGGAGAGGTTTTGTTAAGAACGGACAAGAGTTCCTCGTAGCGGAAAGGGGACGATAGGAAATGAGGTTCTGAGGAATTTGGGAGCGAAGGAATGATCGATTCCTCGTAAGTGGGGACATACGGAGGAGCAATAGAGTCCAAGAAAGAGTGAAGTTCAGGCAAAGAAGGATGAGAGAAGTGGGGACGCTCAGAAAGAGGAGATCTGAACGCTTTTGCCATTTTCCATATCTTAGAGAGAGGCGTATCTCTAGAGAAAGATGAACAAAATGATTTCCAAGAGTTCCTCTTGGCAGATTTTGAAACGTACCGAGCCTTTGCGTTGGCTTCTTTGTGAGCTAAAAAGTTGGATATTGAGGAACAAGAACGAAAGGCTTTGAAGGTAGCGGTGCTTCTTTGGAAGGCAACTTTACACTCTTCATTCCACCAAAGAGAGGAGGCACAAGAGGAAGAACGACCGCGCGAAAAGGAAGAAGGAGGGGAGGAAGCGGAAAGAGCAGAATATAGAGATTGAATGAAGAAGTTGTACTCGGATAACGGGTCGGGAAAATCCAGAATAAGGGGGAGTGAGGAATCCACCAAAGATCGGAATTTAGTCCAATCTGTTTTGGAGAGAAGCCAGTGAGGAGCGTGCAAGGGCCTGAAAGGTTTAGAAGAAAGAGCGTTGTTGAGAGCTAGGAGAATGGGGAGATGATCACTACCAAAAGTGCCGTCGAGAGTTCTCCAGGAGCTTACAAGACCAAGATTCGGAGATGAAAATGAGAGGTCGATTGCACTAGAAGAAGATGGATGTTTGAAGAAAGTAGGAGAACGATCGTTGTGGAGAAAAAGATTATGGTTTAGGATGAGATTTTCCAGAGTCACACCGTTAGGATTGCGCCCTGTGCAGCCCCACATAGGAGAGTGCGCATTCCAGTCTCCACCAATAATAAATGGATCAGATAGGGATGAAAGGAATGAAGACAAAGGAAGACTAGAGACGCTGGAGTTGGGAGGGATGTACACGCAAGCAATATGTAAAGGATTCGGGAGAAGATTTTCAAGTGAAATGTGGATCATGTTAGGGTGGTTGGGAAGGGGCGGAGGAAGAAATGGGATATTGTGGGTGTGATAGGATAGATCGTGTCTAATTAAAATCGCAACGCCACAATACCCATCCATACGGTCAGATCGAACTAGAGAATAACCTTTGAAATCAAGAGATGAGGAGGATTTAAGCCAAGTTTCAGATAACAGCGCTACATGGATATTGTAGAAGTCTAATAGACATTCTACACTTAGTTTATTAGCTCGTAAGCTGCGGCAATTCCATTGAAGGATGTTTAAGGCGTAAGACCGCGACATTCTAGTTAAAAGGAGAAGAGGAATTAAAAGAATGAGAAAAAGTAGCGGGAGAAGATAGAGCTGAAATTGAAGTAAAAGAAAGGAGGGCAAGGGTAGTAGGAAGGGTATAATAAATGAGAGGAGATCGCTTGTAGACGATCTTCCAACTTAAAGGAGAAGTCGACAATGGAAAAAAGAGTAGAAGAGAGAAGACGTGTCCGAAATTGGATACAGGCAAAATTGAAGATACCTCACCATTAGCGGTACCGTCAGTAATTAAAAATAAACCGGAGAAATACCTGCACGAACTGGGTTGATGCCCAGTTTGTAGGCTTCCTTCCGACATAGTGTTGAAAAAGAGACGAGAGAAATACCTGCACGAACTGGGTTGATGACCAGTTTGTAGGCTTCCTTCCGACATGTTGTTAAACCAGAGACGGGAGAAATACCTGCACGAACTGGGTTGACGACCAGTTTGTAGGCTTCCTTCCATAATGATATAGCTATGTAGCATGAAGGAAAAATGGAATAAAATTCGAACTAAGGAAAGTTTTAAGTTGATGATTCCTGAGCGAACAGTTATCCTTGGCGAAACGGACGCAAAAGAAAAAAGGAGAAATAAGAGTAACAAGTATAGAATGGGGTGCTGGAAGATGGTGAAAAAGGAGAAAGAAAGAACAAAGGATGAAAGAGGTGGTCTAGTTGAAATGAACGTGATTGGATAGGAAGGCTGAAAGATTATCAAGGAATGAGGAGGAGGAGGATATGTTAAAGGAGGCAAGGAGTTCCATGATAGCTGCGGAAATATGGGAGACAACAAAGGAAGAATCGTTTAGAGAGGAATTAGGAGAAAGAATAGGAGGAACTAGTAAGGGACTGGAAGATATGGGGGGGTTGGATTGGGGGGAGTCGTTGCGATTCAGTGCACAACCATTTAGTGGTAAATGAGAGTAAAGGGATGGAACGAAAGGAAATTGAGGAGAAGGCTTTGAGTAGGATTTGGGTTTGGAAGTTTTGTGGAAAGTGGGGGATTTGGGACGTGGAAGAGAGGGGAATTTAGAAGTTTTTGGGGAGACGTTTAGAGAGGAAATAGGGGCTGCGGCGCGATTAGCATAGGAGAAGGCTGGAGAGGCGGAACTGGAGGATTTAATTTTAACGGCTTCGTGAAAGGAGATGTTCTCGAAAGCCATGATTCTTTTTATGTCCTTCTGCCGCTGCCATTCGGGACAGGCTCGATCGGAAGCGCTGTGACTACCTTTGCAGTTGCGACAAAAAGGAGGCTCCTGGAGATTTGTACAATCAGAGAAAGAATGTTTAGAGGAACAATGGGAACATGAGGGAAGAGAGCTGCGGCAATGGCGTGCAATATGCCCGAAAAGGAAACAATTAGAGCACTGAGTGGGAGAACGGATACTTGGGGACACTGTAAAACGAAGTTTGTAAATGGATACAAACTCAGGGAGAGAGGATTTGGCAAATTTTAATTCGACACTAATGGCCGATGTCATTACTTAAATTGAAAAAGAAGAGAAATTTAGAGAAGTAGTTTGAAAATACTCAGCACGTGAAAGGACGAATAGAAACGGTGAACGGCTAACAGACTCGTGTAAGAGATTTAATCTGAAGTTAATTTTTACAAATTTTAAAAAAACTACATAGAAAAAATTGGAGCTTTAGGGAATTGCAGATTGATCATGTCGCCGTTTCGAGATGAAATCAAAAATAAATCATGAATGTTAAAGTTAAAAAGCATGAACATTGACAATTTTCTCATAACAATAAAAATGATGTTCATACAAGAAAATATTATAAAATTGGAACTTCTATAAAATATTTAAAATTGGGAGATAAGAGGATATTTAACCTGCAAATTTACGATTATGCGATGCAGAGACGTATATCCTAAGCGCAATCTATTGAGAGCAGAGAACTCTTTTCTTGTTAGGTTAAAGCCCAACATTTAACTTGATGAATCTTAAAAAGGTTTCTTGTCACCATCAAGAAGAAGTCGATCTTTTCTTCATGCGCTCCTGTGCAGAAAAGAGATTATTTTTGGAGGTATCAGGCGGCATAAGAGAAGAAAATGCTGTCTTGCCGCCAAGTCCATATATTTGTTTCTAAATATTCCAGCTTGTGGCGGGACCCAAACACCTTTCCTCGGCTATACACCTTTGAAGCAGTTTCTCCTCGTTCTACATGCGTATGTTGTAATGAAATAGTTGCTCTTACAGTGGAATACATAATTAAACACTGAAAATAATTTAGGAGAAGTAATAATGAACTTCTAGATTTACTCTTATCTAATCATTCAGATCGGGTTAGGTCGCCCTAATTTCCTAATTGCTACGTAAGTATATAATTAATTTTTTTTTTAAATAAAAAAAATTGCGGGAAGCTAGCTCTTAACAATAAAGATAACTTCAATATATTAGCAAAATATTTCGAAAAATTATTAAAAATTGTGAGAAGTCTCAAAAGCAACTAGATCAGCATTCACCAAAAAAAAACAGACATATTCAAACCATTTACATAGAACATAGACGTTAAAAATATATTAAATAAATTGGAAAATAATAAATTCCCAGCTGAAGACTCAGTAAAAGCGAAATCGTTAAAAACAGCTGATGAATCAATGAAATAAAACCGCTAGATAATACTTGAAAAACAGAAAGATACCACAAGAATGAAAATGTGCATTAATACATCCAATATATGAAAAACGTAATAAATCAGATGTCACTGCAGAGGAATAGCATTCTTACCCGTAACATATAAAATATTATCTACGGCATTGTTAAAACGGATAAAAAAAGTAAAATAGAAACAGCACTAGAAGTCAGGCTTTAGAAAAAATGGATCTGTACAGGGAAAATTTTAAATTTAAAGCAATAATAAGAGATAAAACGATAAAAAATAAACTGTATGTAATAGTATTAGTAAATTTTTAGTCGATAAAAAAAATGACTTATGAAATATTGTAAGAAATTGAGGTGAACGATAACTTTATAAAATTAATGTAGTAATCATTATCAGAATCATTTGAAATTAAAGCGGAAGTAACACTAGGAGATGGATAGCCTTCAATTTTATTCAACTATATATTAGAACTGAGAAAAGGAATTGATTCCCTGCTCTCATTAGTGTCGTTAAGCTTACTACATTGTGAACCTTAACTTCATAATTCATGATATCTTATCAAGGGTATATAGGACTTACTTAATTTTTACTATGTGTTAGAAAAAACTATCAATGAATGGGGAAAAATAATAGAAGTGGGAAATATAAATAAATAAATATAAGTAGGATATAAAGAAGAAAATTTTGGGAATCAACTGTTTAGCTTTTGCAGATGACTCAGTAATTTTCTCGCAAGGTATACTATTAATTTTTTAAACGAAAGGCAAAGGGTACCTTGGTTTATAATATCCTTCAGCAGAGAATTTATGACCAATGTTACAGATTCGCCGAAATACTCATGTAAAACACGTGGAAAGATAAAAAAAATGAAAAACTGAGATACTTAACTGAAGTAATTTAACAAAATGGTTTAGATTGGAATACACTTAAAATGGGAGCAAGAAAATAGAAATGGAATTCTAATTAATGCAAAATAAAATAAAAATCATTATCAATAAATGATAAACAATTCAGTGATTAAGCTGGTATGCTTGCATGTAGGTTGTAGAATGTAGTAAATTATTTGAGAGCGTATATTGAAAACAATAATATCCTGTATAAAAATCAGCTCTGCTTTAGGAAGAGCAAATCCTTTATTTTTCTGCTCAGAGTAATGATAAATCAAATAAACAAGGGCCTAGCTAATGGGGAACAGTTTTTAATATCTTTTATGAGCCTAACAAAGGCTTTTGATGTAATGAATCACAACAAGCTGATTTTAGAGCAGGACAGAATCGGCATTAACCAGTAGTACTGTCTTATCCCCGCTGCTCTTCCTAATTTACACCAATACACTGATGGGTTACGTCAAGAACTCCACCTCGTACGCGTACGCTGACGATATAGCTCTAGTCCTTGGCCATAAGTACATGAAAATCACCGAAAAACTCCTGCAGGAGGATGTCGATATACTAAGTAGATGGGCTCGTGATAAGAATATAATAGTAAAAAGCGCCAGGTAGAGAACCATGTACGTAAGAACGCCTAGTAAGTACAGAAACTACGACGCTAAAATTGTATTGCACTCAATAAAGTGTCTACACATAAACGTTTTAAATACGCTGAATTGCTCGTGTGATCGGTTAGAACCTGTCACTAAATATATATGTATTATATGTTAAATATAGACCAATTCATATTGAAGAAATAGATAATAAAACGAGATAGGCTATACCGGCACTCTATAGATTAAAATTAATGTTACCGTAAAGAACTGTTCGGCTGTTTTTTGAAGTCATAGTTGTAGCTAGAATTAAATATGACATACAGATGTGTAGAGGCAGGCGAAAGAGGGAGAGTTTAATAAAATAGGTAAGTTGCAAAGAAGATGCTTAAAAATTATTCTCCCCCACTGGAAGTCAGGTAAAGACCTTTTGGTGGAAGGAAAATAAGGAGATGTCTCCGAAAATGATGTTCCTTTATTATAGGCTGTACGAATAAAACATAAAGGAAATACACCTACCTAGCATGAATAAGATACGGACTACAAGGAATGCTAATGACACGTACTTTATATGGACTAAAGGGATAAACAAGAAAATTAAAAATATAGATGTGCTAATTCTAATAAAATTATTGAAGGTAATACCCCAGGATATACTACAGGAACGAAAGACGGGATTGTGGAAGACCAAGGTTAAAGCATAGCTAGTGGAGTGGGGCACAAAATAGGTAAATTATCCCCTGAGGATATAAACATAAAAAAAGGGAAAACGGAATGACACATTCCCCTTTGATATTGCATCCTGTCCTTGCGAGGGTTTTAGTAATCGTACCTTACATATAGGATTATGTGGTCATACCGAAATTTTTGAGTACTGCGGGACTTACGTACGCGTTGATCAAGCATGCTTGTTCACCTTCATATGTATCCCATCTGGTAGAGGCCGCGTTAATTTTATCGCTATTATTGTTATTGATAGAGCTAATAATCTAACTATAAGTGAATATTTGTGTAGAGTAAGTATATTCTAAACGTTGATAAGCGTGGCGGGCACTCGCAGTACGGGCAGCATTGCTCAGAGAGACCTACAACTTATTAAAACAAAAAAAAAAAACGAACTTGAACAATGTAGATTTTTAGAAAATAAAGGACGAAAAATCATAAAAAATATTCTTAACTTAAAGGAAAATAAGAAGATTGGAGGATAAGACCAAACAAAGAACTTTATAGAAAAAAATAGAGTAGAGAAGATTGTGGTTCTGTGCTCATATTAACAAAAAATAGATAATACTCGGTTGACCAAAAAAATCTTGCTTTTTTTCGTACGTTTTAATTAGTGCACCTTTCACTTCCTATCAACTTATCCCTTCCTACATTTCCACCGTCGGAAACAGTCGTTTTGTTCTTAATAAAATTCCCATCTTAGCCCTTATATCTCGCTGTCTTAGTTATTTTTCGACCCATATAATTTCTAGTATAATCTCTCTTACTTTTCCTTTAATTATTTTGATCTCACACACCCTCCCAAAGTATATTTTCTTTCTAATTCTTCCAGGTCTATGACTCAGGCGATTATTAAGCAGGAATTTCGCGGCATTATCAGTTCAATCTTTCCTCTCATCTTCACTGATGGCTCTAGGGGGTCTAGTGGTGTCGGGGCTTCCTTTATTATCCCCATTTTTAATTTTTCCGAATCCTTTCGTCTTCCGCCTTTCTATTCTGTTTTCACAAATGAATTAATGACTATCCTACGTGCAACTATTTATCTCCTCCAATCGTAACTTTTCTCACTATCTGATAATATCTGACTCCATGAGTGCTCTTCAGGCTATCAGTTTACCTCTTCCCCCTCCCTCATCAGACTTCATCATTCTTCGTATACGATCTCTCATACACAATTTTTCCTTTCATCACTCTGTCGGCGTTGATCTGCTGTGTGGGTCCCTGGTCATAGTGGCATCGAGGGTAACGAAATTGCGGATGCTTTGGCTCAAGTTGCTGCCCGCTCCTGCTTTTACTTTAAAAATATCCCTAGTTCTAATCTATTGTCCTTAAGTAAGAAATTTTACTTTAGATTTTGGTCGGATATGTACCCCTCCTCTTTTACCAATGATAGTTCCTTTTACTTCTCAATTCAGCCTAACCTTCCTACTAATTCTTGGTTTTCAGAATTCCCTTCTTTTCTACGCTCTGTTATTTTCCCTATTATTCGCCTACGCTTCAATCACACTCTATTACCCGCTTCCCGTTATCGTCTCTCTTTGGTTTCCTCTCCTTACTGTCCCCTACATCCTAATGAAGCTGTTGTTTGTGATGATAATCATATCTTTTTTGAGTGTTCTGCTCTTTCTACGGAACGCTCTTCCCTTTATTTACTCCGTTTAAAGTCAGGGCTTCCTGCACTGTGCTTCCTATATCCTGTCCATTCCGTTCTAGTCTGTTGTTCCAGCCATTGGTTCCTTTATTTCTGACATTTCCGATCGAATTAAGTTTTAATTAGTTAACTCTTCTTCCTATTGTTTCTGGGTGAGGTGACGAGCCAAAAAAAAAAAAAGAAAATGTTTTTGTGTGTTTTCGTGCTGTTAATTTACAGTACCGCAAGAATCCCAATCGGAGTTTATGCTTTCGGTTAGCCAGGGGGAAATCCATATTGTTGAAATTTTTTAGATCAAGAAATATTTGATAATACAGCCTCTAGATGCTAGCATGCGATTAAAAGTAAGCAATCATTTTTATATAATGATGACAACAAAGTAAGCAATATAAATTGTAATAATTGTAATCATACAATTACAAATTGAAATTTTTTTTTTTCAAATAATGGCAATCGTGATGATACTGGTAACCGTGGCTCTAATAACAAAAAAAAAAATTATGCTATTGAAAATGATAAGAAGCTGTAATAGGAATAGAAATATTTACTAACTCATACTTCTATTGAACAATGGTAACAGTACTGGAATAAATAATCCGCGTACAAATAACAACCCTATAAATCTGATTTTGGTATCCTCCGATATATATTCAGAAAGTGGTTGTTCTCTATGAGCGGTGACCATCTCCCGATATTAATAGAAATCAATAATAATCTGGAAACAAATAAGGATCAGTGTATTTTAAAATATTTAAGTAACAAAAAAAGATGGAAATTTAGCAAGGGTGATTGGAGTAAGTTTACAAAAATAATGGAATAACAAGAGATCGGTAACGCGATTAATGTTACCTCCCTTCTATACAAATATGAAATCTTTCACAAAATGTTGATCTTAGTATTAGATCGCTCCATGTCTTCGAGGTCAGAGTATTTTGGTAAAAAACACCTATATTCTGATGAATAAGGAGTACAGTATTAACTAGCATTTTTGAAGGAAACAAAAATATTAGCTTGAGTGAGGTACTGTGAGAAATTCAACAGATACTCATCGATCAGCGAAATCTGGTAGTTAATTTACAAATCAGGGTCATCAATTTATTCCATCAAGGACGACGGCTGGTTCCGAGAATTTACTATATTGTTTGCGCCACCTTATGTCCCTCAGCCGAAAAAATAGAGGCGGTATAGATATCACCGTTAGTAATGATCTATATATATTTTTTAAACAGTCCTATTGTAATTAAAAAGATTTTTAATATTTTATATAAGAAAATGTTACGTCCCCAGGATCGGATAACACTACTTTTTCGGTCCTTTTAAATCTAAAGAATAAAGCTTAAGTTGAATTAACATCGATATTTTAAACGGACTATTGTTTGTGGGCTGACTCCAGATATTGGTAGTTTTGGTACTAAGTAAAACCATCCTTTGGCCCGTAATTAGTAAAGTAAAGTGAGTCGCATACTCTTGATAGGGCGTCGGGAATTGTGAAGTTAAGGTTTACAATGTACTAAGCCCAACGGCACTAATAAGAGTGGGGGGGGGGCTAGTTCCTTTCTATCTATATGTTTAACGTCTTGCATTGAGAAGGCATTTGAAACAGTAATTAAGAATAGGTTGAGCAAAACAATATTTTCCCATAAGAAATCTTTGGTTTTAGATCATATTTGAATACTAGAAACTAGCTCATCTGCTGTATGATATTACACATTTATTAAAAACTAATTTTTAATAGCAACTTTTTTGCCGCTCGATAATGTAAATATTTTCGTTTTAATGGGGACAGTTGATGTACCCATAAGTGTCTTGCTAAATTTATGTGTAAAACTTATTTTTGGGCAAATAATTATATTTTATGAACCAAGTCACAGGGGAGGGTTTTTGAAAGTAGGGAAACGTTTACTGAATTAAATCAGGGGTCGATGTTTTAAGTCCTGTATTGAGTTTTTTTTTTTTTTAATGTTTCTATACACACAGAGTTCAACATTCCATCATATGCCGACAATTTCAAGGTTTACACTAAAAATGAAAACATTTCTCACTGTGTCTGCGCGAACTAAGCAGCTGTAAAATTATACAACAGTTATTTTCAGAAATTAAGCTTATGCTCGTCTACATCGAAATCTTCCGCGACTATCTTCTCCGTTATA
Source organism: Icerya purchasi (assembly GCA_039619475.1). Lineage (NCBI taxonomy): Eukaryota > Metazoa > Arthropoda > Insecta > Hemiptera > Monophlebidae > Icerya > Icerya purchasi. The sequence goes on from CM077116.1 coordinate 141,502,045, forward strand.
CCACATAATGTACACGTTTCCGCATTAATATTCACAACAATGTATCGATTAATTAACAATCATAAAATATTTTTAGCCTTTAGTAATAGACCATAGACCCACTTGAATACAAGTAGGTCTTCAAGTCAAAATCATTAAATAATTGAGCCTCATTAAATCATTATGTAATACGACTTAGGAGCGAACCTAGTTATAACAAAAAGATTATGCAAAGCATTAATCAGATCGCAAATTAATTATGGTTGTATATTTTATGGTTCTACGGTCTCAAAAATTTGGATATGGTTCAGAATATTGCTTTGCGGCTTGTGATTGGTGACGTTAGATCGACTCCGGTGCCCTGCATACAGGCAAAGACAAACTTTCCATCACTATATATATATATATTTTTTTTTTCTTTTCTAAGCAATTATTACAATCTTAAAATAAATCTTAAATAAATAATAAATATAACAATTGGGAAAGGAACGTGAAATAAAAACTCCTAGTTTTTAAGGATACAGCAATGTACACGTGAACAGTTTACAAGAGATTTGCAGGTTTACAACGTTTAAGCCTACATGGTTTGAGTTCCTCCGTCAGTAACTGTTGAATTACTGGATTCCTATGGACCTAAGGCCGCTTGTAGTACGCACTTATGATTTCTGGAATGACCTCATCTACATACTTCAGATCTAAACATCTGTGCAAGTCTGTATTCCTTTGAAACCAGATTTTGCTGTCATCCGTATAATTTCATTTTGAGCCCGCTGTATGATATGACGGTTGTTCGTTTTGGCACATCTCCAGAATTCAATACCGTGAGTTCAAATTGGTTTGATGATTACTGTATAGATTACGCACTTATGATATAAGCTTAGCTTCGAATGACCGCTTAGTAACCAGTAAAGTTGCCTAACCTTTGCCTTTATTTGCTATTTTTTTTGTCTTAATATGCGGCTATCAAGTGAGAGGAGTGTCCAGATGGATGCCAAGATATTTAGCCGAGCTGGATATTGGTACCTGGATATTATTTATATAAACGCGCAGACGAATGTCTATTGGACGTAAAGCAAAGGTCACGTGAACTGACTTTGCCTCGTTTAATTTAATCCTCCACGCTGAGGTCCACTGCGAGATTAAATCTAATGCATTTTTTAATTTAGCATTTGCTTCATTTTAAGTGTTACCTACTGCAAGGACCTTAATGTTGTCGGCAAACATGGCTAAGGTTGTGCTACTTGTCCTCGAAATGTCTACTGTAAAAAGTAAGTACAGCAGAGGACCGAGAACACCTCCTTGAGACCACTATATTCCAGAAAAAATTTATTAACTGAAAAATTCATTCTTAAATACGAATACTATAATCATGGTCCATTATTGCTAGTAGATAAAATTATGAGAATATATAACAACTGGTGGTTCAAATAATTAAAACTACTGTTCAAAGCTAAATATCATCAGTTCAGCTTGGCCCTCACTACTTGCTTTCTTTTTGTTCAGAAATTAATATATTACGCACCATTCAATTAAGCCTCATTTTATTAGCAATTTCAAAAATTTGTGTCAAAATTTTATACGGGTATATATTGACAGGGTTCTAAAATAAACAGAACTTGGAAATATGTCGATGCGGCATTTTCCATATCTAATATAACTGTACAGAAATATATATATATATAATATGATGCTCTGAAAGTGATAGTTTGAGTGTTTTATTTTTTAGTTACGACATTCTAAATTTGAATATAGGTTTCATTTTTTTTAATCTATTATAGTAGACATAAGTGTTGCTAGCCGACTAATATTAACATTGTAATTAAATTTTGCTCGGTTCCTAAACATTGCAGTATCGAGGAAAATGAGTCTCGGTGGATATTGCGGTAAAAGAGGGTGGATGGTATACTATTTCCATATATAACCTCTACAGATACAGCAGGTAAAGTTAAAAAGATATGAAAATAATAATTGGCTTAATATGTTAACAAAATTCCGCATAGGCAGTTCTTACAAATCGATACAGCCATTAATGTTACATAAGACATTGTTTTTACCTAACAATCAGATGATGTGTAGGTTTGTCACCACGGTCTGCAGATTGCAGATAGAGCAAACAAAAATTAAATTAAATTTTGCGAAGAATATACGGACGACTGCGGCATGTATATTTCAGTTAACTATCGCGGAGACGTCAATCGTCTGTTATATAATTACGAAAAACAGGCAGCATAGAGAAAATTCATACACGATAATTCTTTATATCTGTAGCAATATTCTCACTTTACCACATTGGTTACGTACTATGTTGAAGGGACCGAGTGTTGGTTGGTATATTCATTTTCTTTTTAAATAAAATGATGTGTTATCATTCAAATTATTCGGAAGGAAAATATTGCAATTTATTTTTTTTTAGGCTTCGCCTACTGAGAGCATTGACGCAACGCTGCAGTTCGAGAAATCATCGATGGGGAAAGAAACTAGAGTTTAATACGATTATAAATTAAGGAAGAGATAATCGTAGGGACTATGGAAGATACAATAAACGAAAAAATGAAAGAAGCGTTATGGGGTAGGAAAAAAAAGGCTAAAGAGCTGAAAGTAAAAGCTAGGGCGCTTGGCGAAAAGAGTGGAATATTTGAAAAAATATATAATCGGCGTTGCAAATTAAACTGCAATCACGTGATTTTATATTATTTTTAAAGCAGGTATTTAGGTACATAGTAGATAGTGGCAAATTGGGCTGGTATTCCCAAAACCACAAAAAAAAAAAAAAGTCATTAAACACTTCGACAATCTAAAACGTAGTTTAAGGTGGGGGGATTCTTAAATACGAAAAAAGATCCGAACGAAGCAAAAGTTTTATATACCGACTATTGAAAGAAGAACAGAATTTTAAAAAAATTAAAAGTCTTCCAAAAATTAAAAAATTAAATTAGAAAAAAATGAACGAAAGAAAAGAAAAAGAAACAACGAAATGATGAAAAAGTATTGGGAGCAGCGGAAAATGGAAATGCAGCTGTTTTCACGTTTGGCCAAATTCGAAGAGGAGAAGAGGAAGAAAACAAAAGGAAACTTTTGATCGATGTTCGTATAGAATCGTAAGGTTCTTGAGATAATTGCGTTCGCTTTGAAGGTTACTCTTCTGGAAGGCGTTTAATTCCGTTGACCGCGTTTATGATGCGTTTATATGCGAAAAATGAAACAATGCTGCTTATTGTTTCGGTGTTTTACGATTAATTGTTATCATTATCGTTGTAACATGAACGCTGCCAGCAGCGGAAAAAACAAAAATAAACGCGCAGCAGAGAAAGCGGTACCGGCAAGAAGATACAAGTTGAGCATCATACAAGAACAATTTAATCGCCGTCCAAAGTCATCATGAACTGGTTAGCCTAGAATGGGCTATTTCGAAGCTAAAAATTCTTCATCTTCAATGCTGGTCGTAATTTAAGATAATAGGTGCAAATCTGAACAAATTTATTAATTGGAAAAAAACGGAAACGATTCCAACTTCTACGGAAAGGTCAAATTAGAAAAAAAGGAATACACGCATTTTTTATTATTTGCATTTTTATAACGTATTCAGGTCATTTAAAAGTTTAACTATGAGCTTTAGTCATTTAAATTCGTTAACAATATTAAACACGGACCAAATAAATTGAAATAAATAAAATCGGAACCGATTTTTTAGCGGAAGCATATTGTTTTTTTTTTTTTTTAGTTTTTTTCTCTACTTTTTAACCTTTATTACGCATTTGATTTACTATTTCAGCTTCCATGGTTTAACTTAACAGAATTCAATTGATTTAAGTTTTGTATCGTGCATGATCTTTAATAACCAAATCATTTGATAAACTGAACTCGTTTTTATTTTTAGGGTTTTTATATATTTTAATTTGGATTTGTCGACAAAGATTGATCAGCTCAAGAACTCAGAAAGGGAAAGAAAGTAAAATCAGATTTTTATGCGATCAGAGATGGTAACGGAACGGAGTCAAGGGCCACTGTAACGCAAGAGGAAATAAAAGAGAAAATGAAAAACGCGCAATAGGGTGACGGATCCATCAGTAAAAGTTATGTGTAAAAGGAAGAACGTTCACCATTGATGGAAGAACATTTTAATAAGATATGATAGCCGGCTACCGTGATGTGGTTCATTAGTTAATTGCGTTTCGTTCGGGTAGAACTGGGTTCGAATCCTGCCGCCGCACATTGAAAACTACAAAAAAATAAATAAATAATCATTTGTGTTGGATTAATGTTTTTAGTTGACGCGCCCAAATATATATATATGTGTGTATATATGTATATATATATATGTGTGTGTATGGGTGTGTATATATATATATATGTATATGTATAAATAAGATATGATCCGCGTTACACATAAAACGAGAAGAAAACGAGTGGGGAGAACAGAATAGAGAATATATGAGTCCAGGCGGAAAATTGATGAGAGAAGTGGATTACTGCACTGTAAAGAGCGTTGAAAGCCGCAAAGAAGGAAAATCGAGAAGCCAAGGCTGAGACGGAAGATCGAACAAATTAATTCGACTGTATTTATTATTTAAACTCATTGTTAAATCTATTTTTGTCATAAATTAATTCGAATCGGGATTTAGAACGAAGAAAAATAAAGGAATAAGAATGGTACAATAATTTAAAACGAGCGGCTGCGGAGAGAAATGTAATATTGTGGAATGTAAAAACGATAATAAGTTTATCGGAGGAAGAAGATAAAAGGGCTAGTAGATCCGCTAAATCATTGTTTTTGATTCCAAAATTTAGAGGTATCCGTAAAAGATCAATTTGAATAGAGTAACAAGAGAAAAAATATTACGAATCAGGGAACGTATGAAAAGGATTATGCGGTCAAGTGATATGGCCTGTTGGATACTTTTCGAATTTTTATATAATTAGTATATTTTAGCGATTAGAGAAGAGGAGATCAGAAGAATAACGCATAAAATAGTAGTAGACGACTCCGCTAGGTCCTTTAGAGTTATTAGAGACGATCGTACAGATATATTAAAAAAATCCGATTAAATAACATAGTGAGAAGACAGACGGCTTTAATTGGATAGTTGCAAAAAAGCAATACTGAAGGAGAAATAAGACTGCTTGTCACGAGCGAAAGTTTATAGCGAAAACTGAAGGAGATGAACAGTGATGAATGGCAATATTACAGTTTTATTGCCGGAAAAGGTAGATAACGAAGTAAGAAGAAAAAAGAATGGTCGGAAAAATAGTAAAAACCGGTAGCCTAGACAAGACCTTCGAATGGAAGGAGGGGGAATATGGAATCCGCCATGTAGAGCATGATTCGGAGTTGCAGACTGCAAAGAAAAGGCGGGGACATTGTAGACACGATTAAGTTTAGATAGAAGGTATGTGGACGAATTTCCATAGATAAAAAATAACAGTAATTAAAAATAAGATGGATAAAAGATTTGTAAAGCACATGGGCAAGATCACGAGATAATCGCTTTAGGACTTCAGTAGGTTGAGCCTTTTGAAGAAAAATATGAATAGCTGATGTGGTTATGGAATGAGAAACGACTATGACACCCGAATAACGAAAGGAGGGAGTAAGACGGATTGGGCTAGAATATTTATCGCGGGAGAAATTAAAGAAGAATCAAAAGGGAGAAGAGTAAAACGACAATAGAAAATTTAGTTTGTGAAGGAGAGAAAGAATGGTGTTCTACGATGGAAGATATTATTAATGAAGGATACAAAATGATCCGGGATATTAAAGCAAAGCGTTATATCGAAAAAAGTGGGAAGATGGACATTATGCCAAAGGATGTAGAGATGTTAATAAAGGGAGCATTAAGGAATTTTCGGTCAATAAGAGACGTGTAAATGTCTGCCAAACATGTATTAATAAAGTTGGGAGAGCCAATGGAAACGTGTCATTAGACAGCAGATTATAATGTTTCAGCCGCTAAACAAGAGAGACGTCTGTCGACTAAGCTTTCGGAAATCTTTTTAACTCAGGAAGCCAAGAGTGATTGGACGAAGCGAGAAAGAATTTTATTTATGGATTCGGATAATACGAATGAAGATATTCCAAAATGAAAGAGTAGAACTGAAGTAAGAGAAGACAAAACAAGTTTACGAAGATCGAGGAGAAAAATCAGAAAGGCTTTTGAGAATGGAAAAGGAAATTTCTTCCATTCTGGGGCGGATTTAGAATAAAAAATAGGTAAAGATTTTTCGAATTCTATAAAAGTAAAAGGAAGGAATGAAAAAGTATGAGGAAGTGAAAGAAGACGAAGTGTCTCCACGGTGTATTTTTCAAATGATGCTTCTCTGACTGTTTTATTTTCAAGAACCTATCTTCCAAGTTTTATCTCTTCCGCTTCCTGACAGTTTTTGATATTTTCAGTAGGCGAAATTTTAAACCAGCTAACCAAAGGGTAATCCGGCGATGTAAATTTTATACACTACTTCCTGGAATTCCTTTGGGTTCGCTGGAATTCCTGTGGAATTACTACGGAATTTCTGGAAATTTCTACGCGTTGTACATCAAACTTCCTCAGCGGTTTACCCCTTGCCGCTAACACATTGCCTTTCCAGTTACGTAACCGTCAGCTTTCGCTAATTCATCTCTCGCTACTCCTTTGGCAAGCGTGAAAAAAATTACATCCGGCGCGAATTTTCTGTTTATTTTGTAAAAAGTACGTCGCTTCTTACGATCAATTTATGACTTTGGTGATTGAAACTTTTCCTCGTGCCGGTAGTACAAAACTTTCGTCGATTCTCGCTCTTTATTTACTCGTTTTGTTGGGTAACCGAAAAAAGTTTAATCCGTACAGCTAATCCGCAAAAGGTTTTGGAAATCTTTCGAAAGCTTTCGCTGAAAGTGTTACGATTCGGTTTGAAAAAACTCTTAATTCGAATTTTGAATTTTATTTATCCGCGTAATGATATCAATTTATTATTATCGTTATTACGTATAAAGTGTGGCCCCCGTAATAGCAATTATTTATTAATCAAAATGAAACGTGTACGGTGTGACGTCAGGGTTAATGAGCTGAAAATTTTCGTTTTACAGTTACGGTATTTCGGAGCATAGCACACAACTTGTTGCCGAGGAGGATATTAAACTCAGCGCGAACGCATCAGTCCGGCCATTCATCAGTACTACAATTACACGTAGACATTTATGATGACGACTTTAATTACCATTCCTCAATCACGGTAACTGTAATAATAATAAACGCGATCCGTATATACTATAATGGTAATAGTATTACCGCCAAGTGACACACGTGGTTACTTACATCTTCCTCCAAGGAGGTTCCATACATCGATAGAAGAATTGAGTGAAAGTCATAACATACGGGCAACCTGTTGTTCTCGTTCGTTCCGCCGCCTACCAAGTTCAACTCGGCCCTATTCTGCCTCGAGACCTGCTTTCAAATTATCTTTTATCCGAGCCGCTATTACCGAAGAAGGTTTCGACCGATACATCTTGTCCTTCTTTTCCAACAGATGCACTTTACCATTGGGCTTTCTTTCGATCGCCATTTCTTATCTGACGCAATAGTAGCCGCCGGATTAACGAAATGAAACTAGTGGACAACACGCACATTGCGACTGATTCAATGTTACCGCAGTGCCTAGGGCCTTTTTTCATTTTACTTTCTAGCGGTATGGAATATCGATCGTGTTCCAGACCGCGTTGTTATTCGAAATGCTCAAATCAACCTCTTCCGCATTTAGTTTCCAACTATTACACGATACAACACTCTATTACATAGCAAGGGTAACAGTCGTCAGAGCTGTGCCTCTTAGCCGACCGAAGCAGTGCGATTATCTTTCGTTTCACATTCGTTTTCTTAGCGCTTAACATGCAGATATGCTACGTGCTTTCTCAGGTCTGCCTAAGAAGTAACTGAAAAATTGGAATGGCGTACATGGCTGTCAGAATGCGCCTTTTATAATTCCAAGTTTAACGAAATACACACATTCGAGAACATTATTTTACTGACTCTTAATGCGGTAGGGGAGACGACGCTTTTATTTGTTTTTGCCAAATCCGATGGTTTGTCCTTTTTTTTTTGTTTTGCTTTTTTGTTGTTGCTTCTTTGGACTTATCAACAACGTGTCATTTAAATCCTTTTTATAAACTAGAAGTGAAAATAAAGGCAGCATATTGCACGAAGTAATCCTGAATCCTTTTATCCTAATATTCAAACTTAGACCCCTCCTTATCCTGGGTACCACGACTTCCCTCTTTTTTCGCGCCTTCTTATTTCTTCTATTTACTTCGCTTTCACCACAGTAGTCGGTTTCTTGCGTCCTCTTTTCGTTTTTCTATGCCCTCTTCTCTTTTTTGTTCTTCCCATCCGAATGATTCTGTTTTACTCTATGATACAAATCACATCTTCTTGGAATGCGCATATCTATGTCTATAGAACGCTCCGACTTTTATAGACAACTCCTGAATCTTGGTTTGCGTACTGCATATATAGTGCTTCGTTTATTCTTTCACTTCCATCCCCTGTGATCATTCCGATTACAGCGTTTTTCATTTCTTCTATCTCTAGCAGTATTCAATTCTAATTCGCCCCTCCCTCTCACGCTAATATAACACAGGGCAACAAATTTTTTTTTTTTTTGGTGCCGGAAAACTTAGAACTGATTTTGGATATATTCGTTGAGCTGAATTCAAAAATGCCGAGCTTTTTTTTTTGTAGCAGCTCTAGTTTTCGAGATACAGGTTAATTGATTTTCATTTTTATAAAAGGCACAAATAATTAAATAATGGTACCTTTACAGGCCTAAACGGGAACGTGGTACCTAAAACATTAGGCAATAAAAATTGCCGATAACCGTACAACTTAGACCTTTTATACCTGCCTAACCCCCAATCTTCCATACCCGCCGATATATATAACCCGGAATCTGCCACTGTTGTATCCGGTTCAGTTTACAATTAGGTTTGCGTAATTTCAGTTCCGCTTTCACGTTTTTTGTTATGTGTGTGGCGAATACGCTTTAAAAGAAAGCATAAAACTTATTTCTGCCTTTGTGAAACGGTTTTATCTTGCTTATTTCGGCGTTCACCTGGAAAACCAAAATAAAGCTTGTGCTCCATATTTAGCGTGTAAAACATGCGTTGAACATTTACGACAGTGAACAATTGCAAAGAGAAAATGCCTAAAGTTTGGAGTAGCAATGGTTTAAGGGGAACTGAGGAACCATTATGAATACTGTTATTTTTGTATGGTAAATATCAAAGGCATTTCTCGGAACAATAGACACAAATGGGCATATCCCGATCTTAAGTCAACAAGGAGGCCGGTACCGCATTCGGATGAACTCCTTATTCCATTATTTAATAGTCTGCCCATACGACTCTCGGAAAACAAAATCGAACCATCTGATGAAGGTGGTAATGTGCAATCAGACAGCGATAGTGATTTTAAAGCAGATGCAAACAAGCCTCAACGTTCCAATCAACAAGAACTGAACGATTTATGTAGGGACTTGAACCTCTCAAAGAAGTCTTCAGAATTACTTGTCTCCAGATTAAAAGAAAGGAATCTGCTTAAACTGGGTACTGACATTACATTTTATCGAAAAAGAGAAACGGATCTGCTGCCATTTTTCTCTCAAGAAAATAACTTGGTATTCTGACTCTTAGAAGCAAAAGGTTTATCGGAATACACATCAGACGAATGGTGTTTTTTTATTGATGGCTCAAAACGTAGTTTAAAATATATTCTTTTAAAAGACCGTAACAAATATGGAGTAATACCTATTGGTCATTTTACTATTTTGAAAGAGGAATACGAAACAATATCACTAGTCCTGAAAAAAATTAAATATGAAGAACATCAATGGGTGATTTGTGTCGATTTAAAAATGTTAAAAACTTCTGCCTTGGACAGCAAAGTGGAAACCCAAAATGTCCTTGTTTTTTTATGCCTTTGGGATAGCAAAGCTAAGGATCAGCATTGGGTTAGCAAAAATTGGCCCCTAAAAAATGTCATGGTTCGAGGAAAACAAAACGTAATAAACGAACCTTTAGTTGCAAGAGAGGAAATCATATTTCCACCTTTGCATATCGAGTTAGAACTTTTGAAGCAATTTGTGAAGGCGTTAAACCGAGATGTTGCTTTGGGTACTTAATACGTAAATTTCCTGGGATTATACTGAAAGCAGGCATATTTGATGGTCCTCAGATAAGACAGCTTATAAAAGATGCACAACTTACCGCATCAATGAGCGAGATTGAATCTAATGCTTGTTGCTCATTTGTTGAAGTTGTACAAAATTTTCTTGGCAATTATAAAGCAGAAAATTAAACAAAATTAGTAAAAACTATGTTTTCTAACTTTAATGTTCTTGACTATAATATACGCATAAAACTTCACTACCTCCACAAACACTTAGACCGATTCCCACAAAACCTAGGTGATTATAGTGAAGAACAGGAAGAAAGATTTCATCAGGACATTACTACGATGGAAAAACGATATCAAGGAAGATGGGGTACACATATGCTGGTCGACTACTGTTGTAGGCTGCAGCAAAAATGTTATACTAAACTCCATGCTAAAAAGTTGTATAAAAGACAATTTTTAAGTGGTAAGCCATGAATGTTATGTTTATCTACTTTGTAAAATAAATTCCTTACTTTATATTCATTGTTTTTAATGAGGCCCTGCAGTAAATACTGATATTTATAACCTGAAATTTATATGAGTTAACAAAAAAATGATTTTGTTCTACAAGAGGTCAATATAGCGTATCTCAAAAACTAGATCTGATCAACTAAATCTAACAGTTGTTTTCGATTCTACACCCAAAAATGACTTGTTGTTAGAAACAGTTCAAAAACAGCAGGCACCAAAATGTGTGTTGCGCTGTGTAATCTAATGCTGGGAAATGCCCTTGGCTGGCGGTCCCAAGAAAAAAATAATTGTAAAAATGGTGAGTTTAAAAAATTACAAATAGACGTGTGGACGCACAAAGAAAGAAAAAAAAATGCACTCACGAATTCCCATATTTAATTATGATTAGGACAGAAGGAACAGTATTTCGATTCAGCTCCGTGAAAAAAGTATAATCCCACGGGAAAAGTAAAATGAGATCAAAACATAGGGTCGGGACAAAAACTGAAGATTGTCGTAGAGACGGAAGATAATAGAGTAGTAAAGTGTAAGGAAAACACTGTTCAATAAAGAGAAAGGAAAAGGGAGAGTTGGTAATGTAAAAAAAATCAGCGGGTAACCAAATTTGGGATGGATCTTTTCCGCTATCATGTTAAAATTTCTCATCAGCAACAATCAACAACACCCAATATGATACTGAGGATAAACCCGACCAGTCAAGATGACCATCGTGCATAGAACCCTAAACAGCTGTGGATACGGTACTAGCGCGCTTGATGCCTGAGCATGGTTTAGATGCCGGGCCAAAAAAAAAAAAAAAGTATGTTAACGGAAAATTTTTAATGGCGAGCTCGTTAATAGCAAAATTACGATACGATGATCGAAGTGTTGGATTCGAAACAGCCTGGAGGAAGAAGATTAAGGACGATAAAAGAGAGTATGATGAATATAACAAATGCGATCCAGAATTCAAATAAAAGGGACGACCCGCACCTGCTTACGCAATACGAACTTCGACGAAGAACAAGAAGCGGATTATCACTCGAAGTGGCTGAAACTTTCCGTATAGGTACCTTTAAGTCGCATGATCAGACACGAAACAGTTTAATCGCCATCAGACTGACGGAATCGCTTTTGAGTTGAATGCGCTCGAGTTTCGGTTTTGATTAGTAAGACCTCATGCTCGTTTTTCTTCGCCCATCTCAGTGTGTCAGGACTTTCGATTTTAGCAGTAGTGCCTTTTGGCAGGGTGTCATTGAGTAAAATCTTACAAAAGGCTTCAGTTTCATCATGTATTTCTATTAGTAACATAAATAACACGAAAATGTAAAATTACTGAAAACCTAGTCGTTGAGCTGGATTATAATATTACGATGAAATCTTAACTAATAGTACGGTACAGTGGAGATATATAGCTCTTAGATTCGCTGAAAATGCTTGCCCAATTAACGCCGAGTTATGAAAGTATATCTAATACCTCTAATCGGTTTTGATATGCAACATACGAAGCTGATAAGAGAAAGATGTAACGTAATCATAAGCGCTTTTACGCCATATGAAATTTTTAGCTTATAATCTTTTAAGGCGGACCAGTCAAACAATACACCGGATTAAGATTCCTTGATAGTATCACACGCCTATCGGCTCTCTCCTGTACCAGTTGAATAATAGACAGTAATAATAACGAGAATCTTTTATATACGAAATCTACGGATAATACGCTTAATTTTATCTGATATTCCGTTGATACAAAACATGTTTAAACATCAAAACTATACGGATTTATTCAATCTTAATAAAATGGATTCCCGTTTTTTTCCTCCAATTCATAATGTAAGTTAAATTTATTCGACTGATTTATGTGTACGTAATTCACAAAATCCCAAAGATTGGAGCATGTTAATTTAAAATCGGAATCATTTATTTTACCGTTTTGTTACAAACTTCAGTGTTAACATTTCTTCCAGTTAATATGTTTGAACTTTAATAAAAATTTAATTCGATTTCGTGGAAAAATTTATTGAGATCATTATTATTTTTGCGAAATTGATAGGTTTTCCATTTTTTACATCTATCGTAAATAATTATAACATCGATCTTCTTCTATATAATACTTTTCTGGGGCTAAACTTGAGTAATTTTCATTATAGTGCCAAATTTTTTAGTTATTAAATTATAGAGTATGGGTATGTTCATTAATTTACACGTTCTGTGTTGCATAATCTATCTTTTGACTTTCTGCGTATAATTTTTGTATCGTATTTTTATTTTTTGATTCCGGTTTCGTTGGACGCAGCGGTCGTTTTATAGCTGTACGTTCTTGGCCGTTTTTATACATTGTTTGCGTAACGGTATGACCGTCGAGATCTGTAAAAGTTTCTTAGATTTTACTTTCCACTAGGTGAGTACGCCTTGCTTATGTGCCTAGGTGGTTTGCTAGCACCTAAAATTTTATTTTCTCACTTTTACAAGCGATAAATTTTTTAAATTCCACCACTTCGTAAACTGAAATATTCTATATTTCTCTCTCCCAGAAGTTTTATTGTTAGAATTGAATTTGCAAAGTCGAACATTTTTTAAAATTCCACAGATCTTGTGTATCATCTAAATCAGTAAATATGTCCAAATCCGCTTTCTGCTGTCTTGGGTAACAAACTTATTTGAGTTGTTAAATTAATGTTAAATTTAAATTATTCACTTACTACAAGAAGAACATCATGGATTAATCTAAAAATAGAACCACGAAAAGGACAAAATCGAATATATGTAATCCAAAGTCAATTACCGAATACGGAAGAGAAAACGGAAATGAACTAAACTATCGGAATAATCCTTATACATAATATAATTTTAGTATGTTATACATGTTTTAGAAATTATTTTTTTCATGGAATGTAGAAGCAATTTTATTTTTATTTATTTCTGTTATATTTGTTGAAAATTATTTCATAATGATCATTTATTTAAGATCGTGTGTATTTTATTAAAATTCTGCCTCGTTGTATAATTCTATGAAAAGACGGTGAGCATATTTTTAACAAAAAAAAAAAAAACTTCAACCACGTGAGGGGACTATCACCGAATATATGTAGCACAGCAGATACACGCATAAGAAATTAAAACCAAGTTTAAAAAATTTGTGCTTTTTTTTATTTTGGTAAAAATGTGATATTAGAATCACAGGATAGCTAAAATTGTACATGAATAATAGGGAGAAAAAACACTAAAGAGGAAAGCGATAACAAAATGAAAGCAGCAGTGTATGAATTTAGCCAAAGGCGAGTGATAAAAACAACAATACAGCAACGAAGAGGAAAAAGTTATAAGAAACAAAGATTAGAAGATTACGTTATGTGGAGAAGTAAAAAAAAAAAAAAACGATTATTCGAAAAACGACTAAAATTTAGAGTGAAATTTTTACTAGAACCTGGAATTTTCTTAAAATAGAAGCGGGAGTGAACAGCAACCGAAGTCAATGCATCAGAGGGTGCCGTTGCAATTAGGAACCTGCAGCGAATCAATGTGAATGGAGTAGTGGAAGGAAAGAATGTGAATGAGAGATCGTATACAAGGAATTATAAAGTCAGAGGAATAATAAGATTAACGGGAACTGTCGAACAGCTAGGATTAGTGATAATACACATAATTACACGTAAAATAACAATTGTTTCATTTGTAAAAACAACAAACACAAAGAAGATATACAAAAAGATTCGAAAACAGTTTAGGGTCAGCAAGCATAAAAGGACCTCTGACATCACTAGGCCCCCCTTTCGAACCATTAGTAAAAACTAATAGAGGAGAGGTAAATAAGGAACTGATAGTGCTGTGAAATTTCCGTTTAATAGCAGCTTGTGAGAAATATTTAAAGGATTTAAAAAGAAAAAGTGTTTTTAGCGAAATATACATCTGAAGGAACAGGCAGACATCGGATCGACTATATCTTAATCAACAGACAATTTCGTAATTTTATAACGCGTGCCGCTTATCCGAGTGTTGTTGGCATCCAGTCGGAAATAGCAAACACGCTTTCAAGTGTTATTAAAAATGAAACGAGCAGCCGGTAAAAACTGACACTTAAATACGAGCATTAAAAATGCGTTCTGGGCATGCGTCAATAGTAAACTAAAACAAGTTGAACTAACACAAGATATTGCAGAGCTCTGTGATCATCGTTGAAAGACGTTACAACAAATGGTGCTGATCAAATAGTTGGCTATGAGAAAAGAATCAAAAAAAAATGAGTGAGTAACAGATGGTATTCTTCAATTAATGGAAAAGCGCAGGATATTGAAAGTAACTTGGCGGAATGTAAATGCGTCCATCGAGAGATTCGCACGATATTTCAGACTACCGAATGATGAAAGCTTAAATTATCTGACAAAACTGTTCAACCGTATCCACGATACTGGGGAAATCCCATACGACCGACTGGTGGGCGTTTGTCATGCTGCCCAAAAAACCGAAAGTATCAAAATGTAAAGATCCTATCCGCATAGCCTAAAAATCTTTCAGCGGCTTCTTCACATTCGGCTTTTAAGAAAAATGAAAATGTTCAGACACCCAGTTTGGATTTAAGGGTGGCCTCGGTACGAGAGAGGCAATTTTCTGTCTCAATACATCGGTACAGATAGGATCAACAACAGGATACGTATATTTATTAACTATCAGAAGGCGTTCGACAGTATTAAACACAAAGAGTTAATGAAACGCCTACAGAATGTGAGAGCTAACGAAAAAGACCAGCATTATCCATTTATATATGGGCATCAATCCGTATGTGTCCAGCTGAGAAGTAACAGTCTGACGGATGACTTTAAGATTAGAAAAGAGGTACGCCAAGGATGTAAAGTTCTTTAACTTATACGTAGAAAACGTTATCTCGAAAACTCTTCACGACGTAGAGATTGGTATCAAAGTAAATAGACGGATAATGAACAATATTTGATACTCGGCCGATACTATATTAATTAATGGAAATCCTCATAACTCGCAGACAATTCTGAATATGGCAGGGAAACTGGACTAAAATGTAAATAAAACCAAATTTCTTGTCTTTCGCGGAGAAGATCCGAAACCTATTACATTACGCGTTAATAACAAAGCCTTAGAGAAAGTACCTCAGTTATCTAAATGATTTGATAGATGAAAAACGGAATCCAGTTTTTGAAATCAAGTCTAAGATTAAAAAAGCTTTCATGAAGTATAAACTGCGACTATTTTTTCAGATTCGATGTAGAAAGTGGTCAAGTATTACGTATGGTATATTCTTCTACATGGCTTGGAAACATGGATATTGAAAGCACAGTCAATAATCCGCTTAGAAGCATTTGAAATGTGGACCATTTGTGGAACGTTGAAGATATCATAAGTACAGAAGCTGAGGAATTCAAAATGGCTGGTGTTAAGAGACAATTATTTGCTAACAGAACGAAGCGAAAAACTAATTATGTTGGACACATTCTACACCGAGAAAAATATTCATTACACTGCGTTCGATAGTAGAGATGAGAGGGGAAAATAGAAAGAGGAAGGCGTAGAATCGCACATCTATGTCATGGTACCAAAACATTTGTGACAGTGGTGTCCAATTTTGGAAAGCTGTGTCGAGCAGCAAAAACGTGTTCTTTCCACTTTGGCATATCACCAATACTTAAGAAGTACGGCAACGCAAGAAAAAGGGGTGAAATCGAAGCACATAAAGAATTTACATCATCGTTTTTTGTTGTTTTTTTTTGGAAAACAGCCCCTTAAGGAAACTGTGTGGTTATTACAATCTTAGAACTATTTCTAAATTAGTAACATTGGTAACTAATAGTAAATTAACATGTTGAAAAGGAATAGATCACGTTCGGCTTAAAACGTTTAAGCCGTTTTACATCTTCTGTAGTAACTAGAAGGTTCAATGCTTCCGGGTTCGGATGGATATGAAGTCTTTCTTCGTGACGTTACCGGTTTCGTCTACCCATTTGATCCTTAAATCAGTATGTAAAGATTCGTTCCGTTGGAACCATTGAGCATTGGTTATCACACGGAGGAATTTATTTTGGGCTGCTAGAATAATGTTTCTGTTTGATTGGTACATCCCTATATCTGTACCCCATAAGTCCAAATCGCTTTTATGAATCGTTTGTTTTTAAACTTCATGTTGGAATTTCGCCCGACAAGTCAATAGATTTCACGTTTTTTTTTTCTCAAATCTGTTGAGCTTTTGGCAAAACGTGAGTTTTCCAAGTCAGCTTCGCGTCTAGATGCACACCCAGGTATTTTGCTGAATCGAAGATTGGCACTTGTCGTCTTTTTATGAACACTACATGACGCGGATCTCGTTTACGAAGAGCGAAAGTGGTGTCGATGAATTTTTGCGCATTGAGCTTGATTTTCCAGTTTTATACGCGGTTTAAAGCATCGTCGTCGTCGTCGGGGTCGCATATCTTGCCTCAAGAGGTTGCGTACATCTATATTCTTCGATTCCTGGCGTATCTAATCGTGTCTTGTATACTTTTGCATGGAAAGTTGGCTGGTGCATTCGTAGTTGCTAGCTCCAATCTTCTTCTTCCTTTAATGGGTTTTCCCTGAACTCGTCCTTGCAATGCCAACATGAAAACACCGTTTTCCCGGATTTTATGTGCTATGTATTTCAGCTTTCGGTGCTTAATATTTTCAACTATCGTTTTGTTTTCTTCATTTACTTTTGTTAAGACTGATACGTTTGTTGCAAAATCAGTCCAAGGTATTTTTAATAATCTCCGATAGCACCACATTTCAAACGCGTTCAGTCTTCTTACAATATCCGCACTCATTGTCCAGGTTTCACACGCATATTTTAATACCGTCCAAACGTAGCATCTCATTATTCTCTTCCGCAGGCCCATGCTTAAGGTTCTGTTTTTTAAGACGTTGCTAAGGTTATTAAATGCGGTCTTTGCCATACCGAGTGTACTTTTGACTTCTTTTAGGCCTCTTCCGTCCGAACTTATGAGAGCACCTAAATATCTAAACTCAGTGACATTCTCGATTTTTTCATTGTCTATCATGATTACTGCTTTTTTGTTATTGGTTCTTGAAAATCTCATGACTTTCGTTTTTTCCGTGTTTATTTTCATTCCGAATTTCCTTCCCGCACGGTTTATCCTATCGATCATTTTCTGCATTTGAGCTTCTGTTTCAGCTATAAATACCTTATCGTCCGCATAGCTTATTTCATTGATTCTTTGTCCATTGATCTTCAGACCCATTCTTTCAATTCGTGCCTCTTTTATTATTTCGTCTGCGTAGATGTTAAATAACCGTGGAGAGAGTGGGCATCCTTGTCTTATACCCCTCTTTATACTGCATTGCCCAGTAGAGTATTCTGCGCCTATCTTGATATTCGCGTACTGTTCCCAGTATAAATCCTTTATTACGTGTAAATCTTTGTCGTCAATATTGTATTTCTTCAATATCTTGATTAATTTTTCATGTTTTACACTATCAAAAACTTTTTCGTAATCAATGAAACACGCGACGATATCTCTGTTTGCATTCAAAGCTCTTTGTATAACTATTTTCAGGAGCACAATGGCGTCTCTGGTTCCTCTTTTTGGGACAAATCCGTATTGTGTTTCGCTTAGGTTTTCATCGATTTTCCGTAAAGCATGCTGAAAGTTTTCAGTTGCTTCAGTTTGTGAGCCGCTTACTGACAGTATTGCTGCATCATCAGCGAACATTGCAATCGCAGTATTTGGTGTTATTGGTATGTTTATTGTATACAGAAGATACAGAATAGGTCCGAGGACGCTACCCTACGGTACGTTTGCCTGTATTGGATGGAAGGATGATCTCGCATCTTCATAGGCTACGCGGAATTGTCTGTCTGAGGGATATGATTTCAGTAGAGGTGTAACTTGTTTGTAAGAATCCTTGTTGCCATACTCGATTAATTGTTTGCTCAATATCTAGAAAGACCGTCGAGAATTTTTTTTCTTCTTCGAACGCTCTTTCTATTATTGAGGTTACTCGACATATTTCGTCAACAGTAGAATGTTGACTGCGAAAACCAAATTGATAGTCTGCTTGGCTTGAGTCGCTTAAGTGACAACTTTTCAAATAGTTTAGATATTGCTGGTAATAACGATATCGGTCGGTAGGAGGAGACTACTTCTGCTGGTTTTCCTTGTTTTTGGAGCATAACAATTTGAGCTGTTTTAAAACTTTCAGGTACCCAAGCGTAAACAGGCGTTAAATATGTATGTTTTTATTGTAGTATTATTCCTTTCTTCGATAATTCTTTTAATACACACTAGAGGTGCTATTTCATTTACTCCTGGCGATTTTTTTTTATTAATGTTATCTATTTCTTTTGTTACTTCAAGTGGAGTAATACGTTTAATTGTTTGTTTATCTAATTCTACAGTGCTTAGCTCAATCTGTGATTGAATGTTGTGTGGCTGGAATATTCGTGAAAAATGTCTAGCGAATAAGTCAACTCTTTCCTCATCCCGCGTAACCAATTTTCAGTTTCTTCTTTTATATGTGGTATTCTGACTACTGGTCGTTTGAAACGTTGAGTCGCTTTTCATAGTGAATAGTTTTTGTCTTCGGTTGAATTTAATTCGTTCAAGTAGTTGGCAATATTCTTTTGTTTTATTTCAGATATTCAATTTGTTGCTTATTCGACTGAACGTATTTTTGTCTTTTGGTCTTCAGGTATTATACCAGATACGTCTTGTTTTTTTTCTTCTCTCTTTGACTAGTTGCCTGACTTCGAGAGGATAGCAGTTTTCACGAGTTATGTTGCCGTTTATAGGGACTGATGTTGCGTTCCTTGCAGCTACTCGAATTGTTTCTATGAAGCACTGACTTTGCAGGTTCAACTATTGTACTGTTTTTAGTCTCATTCTTAAATCGATGTTGTGATCAAGTTCATCTCTGAATCTGTCCCAGTCTCTATATTTATTTGTAAGGTTTAGACATTTTTGTTTTCGTATAACCATATTACTAAGGGGAAGAAATTTAGGAAGATAGTCCGAAGATAGTTGGATGAGATTCCTTTTAATACATGGAAATCTAATAAGTCTGGTGTCTTGTTCTGATCTGCTAGCCAATAAGTTGGTTCTCCTGCGGACAGATATTTACAACCTGAGATATTACATGCTTCACGTAGAGTTTTTCCCCTTGTATTATTTATGTGGGATCCCCATACCACATGTTTGGCATTGAAATCGCCACCTATAACGAATTTGTTGCCTAACTGTGTAAACACCGTTAGGTAGCCTTCTTTGGTTATTTTAAGTCTTCTTTTACTTGGCGGGTAGTACGCTGCGGCTAAATTAATCTCGCTGTTATTATATTGAACAATAATGCCGGTTATCTGAATTCTTTTGTATTTCTATGTTTTGAAAATGTTTAATATCATTTTTAACAATTACTGCTGCGCTACGCCATCCTACCCCAACACCATCATTGAGATATTGATGACAGTTTAGTTTATTCCACCTCAGATGATCTGTCCTCCGCCACCAACGAGTTAAATCATTCATTGTCCTATCTTAGCAATGCTCTATCTACTCTCCACCTCTCTCTTTCCCCTTCCAAGTCTTCCTGTATAATTTTTGCTCTCCGTCCCTTTAATCGTGCTTTTATAAACATCAGCGTATCTGGTACACCTATTCCCACCGTTAATTCCATATGTTATCTAGGTCTTTTCTTAAATAGTCGCCTTACATTTCATGAACATATTAATTATATCTATAATTCCTCGATCAAAAGACTTAATCTCCTCAAATCTTTATCTCCGCTCAGATATGGTGGGGACCCGTGCATTCTATTAATTCTATATAAATCGATTATTCGGTCCAAACTCGACTATTGTTCCTTCATTTATGGCAATGCCTCCAAGTCTCTCCTTTCGAAACTTGACGCAATTCAGAATTCCTGCCTTAGCCTATGCATTGGCGCTTTAAGATCTTCTCCTATTCCTGCGATTCTATCCGAAACTTGCACTCAACCTCTTTCCACTCGTCGTTCACTCCTCGGTTATCGATTTTTAATAAAACGCCTCCCCATTTTGTCATCCAATATTATTCCTTCCTATCTTCATATCAAAAATCACTGGCGCTTGGCGCCTCATAGAATTCCGATTTTATCGCATATAGCTGCTCGTGTTTCCAATTTCTCTCCCTACGTTTCCTCTTATAACAGTCTTCCTTACTTTTCTTTCGACTTTAATAGCATATGGCACCCCATCAATTTCTCCTCTCTTCCAGTCCGAGCTAATTCTTCCTCTCACAATGTAGTCAACTTCGAATTCCTTCAGCTGCTGAACTCTGCTTTTCCTTCCCATACCTTAATTTTCTCGGATGGCTCCAAGAGTGATGGGGGCGTGGGTGGCGCGTATACGTCTCCTACGTTCCTGCACTCTGAGTCTTTCAGACTTCCTTCTTTCTGCTCTATCTTCTCAGCCGAGTCGATCTCAATTCTTCGTGCAATCCAATTCATATCCTCTACGAGTGGGGTTCACAAATTCCTGATTGTTTCTGATTCCAAAGGCGTTCTTCAAACCATCTCCTCTCCTCCTTCTCATACTTCTGACGGTATCATCCTCTCTATTCGATCTCTTGTCTCGTCTTTGTTCTCGTTCCGATCCATTCTCATAGACTTTCTATGGGTCCCTAGTCATTCCAATATTGAGGGCAATGACGCAGCTGACTCTTTAGCTCGCTCAGCCGCCCGCATTGGTCCTTTCCTCGACTCTTTCCCTTCCTCAGACATTCTTTCTCTGTCACGCTCTAATCATTCTAGACTTTGGACTGACATGTATTCATCTTTATTCCCTAATCATTATTCATACTACCGTCTTATTCAACCGGTTTTTCCTGCCTTGGTTTCATTCTATTCCTGTCTGTCGTCGTTCCACTGTTGTTTCCTTAATTAGGCTTAGAATCAATCATTCTCTACTCCCCTCTTCTCGCTTTCGATTCGCTTTGTCCCCTTCTCCTTTCTGCACTCTTCACGCTTCTGAGCCTTCTTGTGTTTGTGACTCAAATCACATCCTATTCGAATGTTCTACCCTATCTAACGAACGCTCCTTTCTTTACGCCCAACTTCTAGTTCTGGGTCTTCCTACTCCCTTTAACGATACCTATATTCTTTCCTTCCCATTGCCTTCAGTTATTCCATTGCTGCTGTCCTTTGTCTTTTCCATTTCTGACCGCTTGGCTATTTAGTTATAACTCTTAATTTTTCATGTTGTTGGGTCAAGGCCGCTGGCGCGCCCAGGGTAGGGAAAAAAAAAAAAGAGAAGAGATATGCTAAAAATACCTATAAATTAATCGAAAGATTTATTTCCAATGGTGATCACCATAGAAGCTTTAAATGTAAACCTACAACAGTCAACTATTTAATCAAGTTGTTGCTTCGTCGCTATTATTCTTAAAATTCATTTTTAAATTTTTCTTTCTTTACGCAATTTCCTTAAATTGTAACTCTAATCTTCTGTTCGCTGCTGATTCTAATGATAACTTTGAGCTATTTTTAATTTGCGACAGAAACAGATCGTGCGTATTATTTTCAATTATTTGCATTACGTTATTATTATACGTAACTTTGCGTTATAGTTTCTTATACGTTAATTTTGTATGTGTTAATATTTTGTATTAGTCCCTCGATGTTGCATATGCATATATATATTTTAATATTACACTCAAAGTATATACAGTGCAATTTATTTATAGAGTAGATTCGAAAAAGAATAATGTAAGATTCAGTAAGAAATCGATGAAGCAGAGCTGACATATGTTCATATGCAGCTAGATAAAACGAGCAGTTAAATTCCTCTTCGGACAGGGAAAAAGTTTCACTTCCTTCATCTGCACTTGAACATTAGTAAGAAAAGAGTTGCACAAGCTGCGGTTTGTACTTAATTAGCGTCTTTCAGAAGAAATTTACCGATTGCGTAACACACATTCAATCTGCCGAGTGCCGAATTGATTTCGATTTCATTTGTTCGTCACACATTATCGGTTACATGTGGCGCCGACTTATTTTACTGATTGACGCTTACATCGTCACAGTTCATCATCGTACGTCTTCCATTATTTCTCTGCATTGTATATTATTTCCGTTTATAATCTTTCACTGGCGGTTTCTATAAATCACTGGTGAAACTAATCCGGTGGACCACTCTAAATTTCATAGATTCTCCGAAAAATATGACTTTTCTCATACGTGATAGATTGCATTACTTAGTAAAGCGATAAAATTGATTCTTTTATAATTAGACGCGACGAGGCGCGAATAATTGTTCAGCAAAAATCAGAAGTAGATAAAATAAACAGATGTAGGTTACTATTCTACAGAAATAATTATGCCGTGTCCACGGGGGCGACCCCCCTCCCCCATGAGAACTGAAGTAGTTATTATGAATACACAAAAATCGGAAAAAAATCAAAAATTAAAAAAAATATTGATGATTTTTTAGGGTGTTCTTACCTTTAAAAGAAATAAGAAAAAAAATTCTCCATATTTTTAGGTAATTCCTTAATATCTTAAGGAAAAACTCTTTGTTACGAGTATAATCAATGACATATGTAATTTTTATTAATGTTTATACGGTAATTCATTTATGTAAATTATTAATAGTATGAATACTTGTGAAAAACGTATTGTTATTTATAAAATATATATGTGAAAAAAAATTTCAAAATTCTGGGCAGTCAATTTATTCGTTTAGTGCTGGGAGGGGTCCGGGGGTCCCCAAGTGGAGCTCCTTGCAAGGTGCCTAAGGTCAATTTTTATATCGATCCCAACCACTTTTTCTGTCACAACTCTGTCTTCTTATATATACAATATATGTAACGTTTTGGTACAAAAAAAGTGATGCGAATCAAGCTAAGAATGACGTTGTCATTGAGTAACATAATTAATCAGGGTAACAATCTATTTTGTGATACTTTGTCTTCTGTCATTAATATATATATATATATATATATACATATTGTAATAATTTTCCCAAACGCTTTTCCTTTATTATACAAAAAAACAGAAATGTAAAGAATGTCGAATATTTAATTATTACTACACGGTCCCTTACATTTATGGATATGGAAATCGCAAAATTTTCTACAATAATAATTTCTTTCTACAAGATTTTTACACTTATATATACACGTGGTGTATGTATATATTCATATATATGTTAATTACAACGTAATTCGCAGGCCAGCCAGCATTAATAAAAATGTTAAAATTTTATGTAACATTTGTTATATTTTAATTTTTACCGACATTCAAGAAGAAGAAGGTTATTATACGTTCGTCGCGTATGTATTTTTTTTTTTTATCTGTGTTCGAGCATAACTCATACTTATATAGACGGATTTTTCAGATTCTTTGCCCATTAGAAAGAGTAGCATTCAACTTAGGTACCATGTGAGTAATGATGAAAATCGGTGAACATAAATTGAATGTCCTTGTAGACAAACCCAAAAAAGAAAAAAAAAAAAAAATATATTCGTCGAAAAACGTGAAATTTTTTTTGTCTACTTGGATCATTTTTTTTTCTTATTATTTTTTATTAGTATAACATAGGGGCGGTTGACTTAAAATGCTATCAAACGCTTCAAACTTTTCTACATCTGTCGTTTTCGAACTAAAAGGCGTATCATCACGTATTAATGTGGCAAATTCTTCGCTATTGCACAGTTCGTCGTCCTGCTTCATTTCCGCAATTCATGTTTTTGCGTTCGGTGGAGGTTTTCGTTTTTGGAAACATAATGAATGCACTTCTTATTACTGTGCAGGTTGATGAATAAGAAGTCCCACCATAGAATAGGGAGAAGCATGTAAAGACTAATTTAATAATACCATGGGGAAACGCGAGAAAAATATTATTTGTATGTGTCGTAATATGTAAGTTGTTTCGGTAGTTTAATAAAATTTATGGTATAAATTATTGGTTGTATTTTTTTTTATTATATAAAATTGAGACATTTTTTCTTTATAACATCTAATGGGGGCCCGCCTAAGAATTACGTTGTAAATTTTGATCATTTTATACAACGTATAGAAGGGAAAGAGGCAGACATGTAAGCAAGAGGGGTCAAGGGGCACAGACCCTTGCGAGGCCAAAATGGCCGAATTATGTGTATGTGTAAGTGTAAAAAATGTTGTAGAAAAAAATGATTATTGTAGAAAATTTTGCGATTTTATATTCATAAATGTAAGGGCCGTGTAGTAATAATTAGATATTCGACATTCTTTACATTTCAGTTTTTTTGTATAATAGATGAAAAGCGTTTGGGAAAATTATTACAAGTCAAATCCTTTTCATCTACAATATTTAGTATATTTTTTGCTGACAAATTGTAACTGATTTGAATTCTTGGCTTATACTAATTTATCCAAACGCATATCAATTAGAGTGATCTTTTTAACAAATTACTGGTATGTGATAATCAAGTACGAGTTATAGAAGGAGAATTAGGGGCGTACACATTTCGAGCGAAAGCTATTATTTTACATTCTAGAAAAATTAATCTCTTCGTTAAAGTTAGATTCTTTACATAAATTTAATCCTTTCAAATATTTTCTATCTCTCAGTCAATAGCTTCCATAAAATATTTTTCATTTACAAATTAATAACCGAAAGTTATACGATTTATTTTCAGCGAGTTTTAAATAATTTTATTTTAAAAGATATTTATACGTACATAATTTGAGAAGGAATCCAGTAATATTTCAGTAACCTCTACGGTGATAAAGTAGGATCAGTTTACGTGTTTAATTATATAACTCAGCAAATGTCACATCTTTCTGTACTAATACGGATTACGATTCAGCAATCAGGGATGTGAATAATTATTCCGAAGGCAATATTTCGTAAATATTGATCACTCCTGTTTTTAAAATATTTTACGTACAGTTTTTTCTATTGTGTCGGATTGCCTGTAATTCTCCTTTAGTAAATCTGATAGCTCATCTAGGCGGTGACATTTCACACAGTACATCGAACTGTGTGTAAACTTTTTGCTGTAATAATCTTTAGAAATTTATTGTTTCGTTATGACATTACGCGATTCTAGAAATGTCGAATTTCGGGTAAAATTATAAATTTATAGATAAAAAATAGTTAAAAAATAAAAAAAAATACTGATAACAAAATTTTTTTTCTAAAAATTAAATAAAAATACACTAAAACGTAAAAATAATTATTTAATAATATTTCGGAATAATACAGTTTGTAATAAAGAAAGTATATTTCTAATCACTACATATTATGTGCCAGTTTCTAACTTACGTTTTCTGGTAAATTGATAATATTTTAAGCGTCAATAACGTTTATTATATTACTAAAAATTTCTCTAAAGAGATCATTTTTTTGTAACGTTAATTTCGATGATTCTGAGTATCTGTGTTTGCTGATACTTATCGATATACTCACATAGTATCAACACTGACCGGTACACTTTCGAAACTTTTTTCCCCCTTATTTTGCTAATTTGTACTTAACCCAGCTGGCTATCAAATAAATGATCATAGTCTCTTGCATGTTCACATGTGTGGACAATACATTCGTTGATGTATTCTTCCCTATTTTTTTTTTTTTTTTCGCAAACCAAGTCGTGACTCTTAGTTCGCATCAATCGTCTCGTAACTGATTTATCTGGATGAGCAGCTGCCAACTAGTTGCAATGTCTATGTAATCGCGTCAGATGCTTCTTAGCTTGTTCTTCAATAACTTCATCGACCTTAGAGATTTTCAGGTCTCTATGGATCAGCATCTGATATATCATTCGCAGTGTTTTATTCTGAAACCATTGTATAGTTATTAGTTTTCTGTGCACATCTCCAAAGCAGCGCTGCATAGACCGTATTGGTTTTAATACCATTTTGCGTATCTGTCTTTAGAGTCAGTTGCGATTGAAGCCCTATAAGCCAATATAGTTTTTTCAGCTTCTGATCCAGCTCTTTTCTCTTTTTTTTTATATAAAGTTTCTAATTAAGAGTTTGATCTAAGTATACTCCGAAATATTTTACACCATTTCTTTTCGGAACCAAGTTCTTTCCTAAAGATATCTAATTGTTATGATCCCTTTTATTCGAAAATGATACATGTACACTTACTAATCTAGGTTTATTTCTAATTTCCATGCTCTTGCCTATTACAGAATGGTATTCACGTTTTTTTGTAAAGCTGCAGCTGCAATGGCAGGATTCTTGTTTGTAGCAATTATCATCGTATCATCATCAAAGTGGCCAGTTGTATATTTTCTTCCATAGGAAGATTCGCTGCATAGTGCACGTACAAAAGAGGTCTTAATACGCTCTCCTTTGAGACTCTGGCATTAATAAGATACATTTTTAGGTATTCTATTTTAACAATAGGTAGTATTTTTCAGGGGCAGCCGCTTTAATTTTGTGCAATAGGCCTTTATGCCAGATTTTAACAAACGCTTTAGTAATATCTATAAACAGTTCTTCATCATACTCGTATTTTTTGTTTTCAATTCCTCTTTCGATTATTTCTACCACTCTGTATAGTTGCTGTTTTGTAGAGTGCGTGTTCCTAAAGCTAAACTTTCGAATGAACAAAGAATCATTAAAATCGATCTAAATAATCAAAAGTTATGTGCGAACAAACATTTTCATTCTTCATACGATCTTGTTTATTGCAGTACAAAATATTTTTCCGGATCGGTTGATTACGCTCTAAGTGTTTCCTCTAAATTGAAAAGCTCGTCTACTCTTCCATGGTTGACTAATAAATGTCCGGGAGATTTATTTACGAAAGAACAACTGTTCCTCCGATGGGATCGTGTTAATAGAACATACAATAACTATCAGCCTACAACAAGTACAGGCTAAAGCATGATATATTTATCATCATCATAATATCTTCAACCATTCGGTTTCGTGAACAATCTGTTCTCACTTTTTAGATGTACAGATATAGGTTGTATACTGAGCAATTATTATATATGCAACGCAGGTGTACATACGCAAGACTACATTCGGAACTGATAGTAGCCGCTTGTTATCGCGCTATCAGTGCAGTCCCGTGTGTATCTGATGTGTACTGACCTAGCGCGCATATGATGTTGAACGTGGTGGTTTGCTATTGCCTTCCACGTGATTACTAGCGATTATTTATTTATTTATTTAATTCTTGTAATAAGTTCGTCGTCGCTCGGGATCGAACCCGTAACCTCCATATCGGAAGTCAAGCGCTCTAGCAACTAGGCTATCGCGACGTTTATAAAAGTGTTAAAAGAAGATATTGGAGATCCTTCTATTTGCGATTCAACGAACAAACCAATACAGCACAAATTTGGTATTTAACGCGTCTTTTTAGAGGTTACGATCAATCCTACATCATATGAAGAGTGTCACAATCAAAAGTTACTCTTCCGAACCCGTCAGTTTCGAGAATTCCTGTTTGCTACAGTCATACTCTTTGAATGCAGCCGTCACTTCTGAAGAGCTTTGCTTTTGCAACTAAGCAGAGATACTTTGTCACATTTTTAAAAAGCGTCTGTTGGCGTCAAACAATATTGAAGTCTTGGAGGAATTTTTGCGCTATTTCCATTCCTGCACTTAGTGCTGACACTTTTAAACTTCCGGCAGTTCGACCCACAGTCACGGGTTCCTTTACAGGAAAATTTCGAAACTATTCTTAAAGAAAGATTAGTTCATATAGAATAACGGACTCCTGTCACCTAACATGTTTGGATTCAGAACGTGTCATTCGTGTCTACCCTAGTGAGATATTTTGTTTTGCTTTTGTTAAAAAAGTTTTTGATTTAAATTTCTGAGACATAAAATCTGCTTACAACAATGTTGATATCGCCAAGCTTTATAATATTCTTTGCGTATTAGGATCTTCATTGAATTTTCAAGCCGCATAATTTATTATTTTGTTCTCTTTTTTTGTCAAAAATGCTATTTTCTGATTTTCCATAGCTGATCTTTTAATAATTCGAACAACTTACCAAGGTCTCCGGTAAGGTTCAGTCTTAAGACTTGTTTTATTCAATACATACGTGTTCAGTTTCATTAAGGCATTTCTTTTTTTTCTTTTTTTTTTAAAAAAAAAAAAGAAAGAAAGAAAAAGAAATGCCTTAATGAAAATGAACACGTATGTATTAAATAAAACAAGTCTTAAGACTGAACCTTACCGAAGACCTTCACTTTTGAACTAAAATAACCTGCTTATTATTCGAGGATGATATAGGAATTTATAGCACCTATTCTGAAGACTATTAATTTTCTTCAATTAAACAGGCTTCTAAGGCTAGAGACAGCTTGCTCAACTGTCAGGGTTTTTATTCCCTTCTGTTTCAATTTCACTGTACGATTCTCCAATAAGATCTGAATTTGACAATGGATTCTTTTTATGAGGATCGGCAGTCAAATCAAATCTCAAATGCTTGGGTGTTGTACAGAATTCATGTCTAAGGAAGGTAATTAGTACAATCAAAATAACTCCAATCATAATACTTCACTCAGAGACAGTATTCGCTTCTCTTTCCCTTCCTATATTGGCTAGTTGGAAGTAAATTCTTAATAAAGACATGTCTAATTCTCAATTCTGCGATCTAAACCTGGATATTTTTAATGAATTATAAGTTCCCTACCCTAGGTCACTGTATATATCAACTTAGACTCCTCATGATTACAATCTGTTCATTCCAGATTCGTAGTGTGCACTATGAGACAAATATTCTTATGCCTTCAGTCGATCTATTCTCTCCGGGAGATAAGAATAAAAAAACCTTCTCCCTAATATAAACCAGTTTAACAACCTCATTAAAACATAATTAAGAATTACAAAAACTTTATTTTATAACAGTGGAGAAAATCATTGAACTTTCAGATAACTCTTTACGGCACGCTAAGCGCTATGGTCTATATAGCTTTGGCGCTTTATGGCTCTAACTGATTTTTAATTATCTCGCGTTTCTTCTTCCTTTATTGTTTGTAGTCTGATTCCTTTTTCCGTTGGTACTGTGGGCTCTGTAAGTGTAGATGTGGCCATGGTATGGGACAACTAACTCCTTTTGCTCTTACCTTCGTCAATGTCATTCCTTCTATTTTCAGGATGCACATGTTTGGCATTTATCGACGTTGATTGTCATTGTTTCTCCATCCTTGGTAAAGCATTCTTTGTCACATTCCATTCCTTGTAACTCCTAATTGCTTTTATTTGCACGTGTTGATGGGTAATCGTCCGTTGCTGACAAACCCAGGGAAAAGCCGAAAACAAGAAAAAAAAAAAAGACCTCATTAAAACTTAAGAACATCATATGATCTAGTTTTTATGAATATATCCTGAGGGTATGAAAAGGAATGTACTTTTTTAATTCTAGTTTGGGACATTTCCGATAAATCTACCTATGTGATGGGCTAAACTTTTGAAAATTTGTCTCGCGTTGACTCTTTAATTATCATAATGTAACTTTAGGACTGTCACGTAATTAGCTTTTTAGACTGTGATCTATGTTTGTCGTAAATCAATTCATCGTTTTAGTAGAAACCTGAATTTTCATTTCGAGACACAATAACCTATGGTGCGGCGGTGATTTTTGGTGTAGAAGTTGGATTGAACAAATTTGAGAATGCAATTTTCCGTTTTCCTAACTGGATGCTAAAAACCGAATAGTCCAAACGGAAAAAGGGAACAAAAGGCAAACCATTTTATCAAGGTCGGTCCTCAGATTTATCTAGCCCGAAATAATTTAGTCCTAAAGAAATGTGGGGAAGTAAAGGCGGCTAAGAGAAAAGAACTGGCTGTCATCAGATCCATTAGGCTTAGTGCATTGTGAACCCCAACGTCGTCAAGGATATGTTACTTTACTTTTACTTTACCGCATTGGAATTTAAAATTAGATAATCCGTCTGAAAAAGGAATGGAGAGAAAATTTAAAAAGGAAAGCTGATGAAGTCGAGAAAATCGAGGTAAGGTCAACGAAAATTTGTATTTCGTTTGATTTAGTATTGTAATACAAGTAAAGATATGATACGGTGAATCGAAGATGACATACTGGCAATGAAATTGACGCCGTTCACAGAATGATAATTGCATTCTCTTATAATCTATTTACTAATAGCACGTTTCATTTTCGCGACCGACTGCGTAACATTTATACGATACAATATTAAGTAACGTCCGTCACTTTACGACCTTCAATACTTTTATTGTCTATAAAATACTGGGTTTTTTTCCTTCTTTTTTGTACAAATTGGAAAAATCATTGCGAAAAATTATCACTCAGATCTCCATGAATTTTTCGTCCTCTTACTTTCTTACAAACCGTGAAAACAAGATAATCGGAGCGATGGGTTCGAATCTATCATAATGAAAGATAATAGTTCATTTCGATGCTTTACATGATACGTTGTTATATGTACATTTAACAAACAAATTCATAGAAATTTAGTGTTGCACTAAAAAGGTGTCACGGAAAATTATAATCGGATTAATGAAATACTTTGAAGACATAATGAGAATAGAAGGCGCCTTAACAAAAAACCCATCGCATAAGGAAAAACAAGCAGAAAACGACCTTGTATAGGAGAAAACCCATTAGATAGACTGACCTGATTTTTAAGTTAACTCCTACAATTTCGAAACATGCGACAACCTAACATAAGATGGCGTGATCAATGGAAAGTCTCACAGTTAAGGTTTCAGTGCAGCTGTGGTTCCAACGTCTAGCTTTGTGGAATACCAATTAAAGAATGTTTACTCGAGCAATTTTTAACAATAAACCAGCTTCTTGCAAATAATGTGCAGCAATTTTGAAAATAATTTTTCAAATGCCGCGGTTCCTAAAGTATTTTTGCAAAAATGTCATAATCAAGTATCAGCATATGCTCAAACCGAAAATTGTCATTTAAGGTACGTGTAAGAAATATGAAGGGAAAGCCAAATCATGATCCGGCATTATGAAGCAATTAGGGACGGTAGATATAATGTCAGAGAAGAGTTCTGAAAATAGTTTCCAACCATGCGCAATTTGACTAAACTGTTGTACGTCGTTCTTAAATAGAATAAATTCTTAAGCTGAACTAAAATAAATCGTGATTTCAACTAATTCACTATAGCTGTAAAAGTAAACCAAAACAATGATCATTTGGAAGTGCATTTCATTGTGATACTTGCACACTTATCAATTCGTTACTTAATCGTGTAAAGTATTAGTAATCCTTTATTGATAACCGTTAATACGAAGAAGTGCGGAGTTTTTTATGATCGATATAGCGCTATGAACAATTTAAAAAACGTGTTAATACGTAAATACACAAGTAATTGGATGTCTGATATTATTTATGTCAACTGCCCTAATTCGCTGGAACCATTAATGTAATTATGAGTAATAAAAAAAAATAAACCTATTAATTGGCAGCGATAGTTACGTTACGATTATCCATTTGCCTGTTATTCATTTCTCAATGTGGTTAAAATACAAGCGTAAGACAGTGAACGTGTTCCGGTGTGTAGGAGGAAGTAAAAGATGTCAAGTAATTCGGAAGTTGAAGATATAAAATTAACTAGAAAAGAAATCTAATTTAATTTACCGATTACATTATTAGCTGCTGTCAACAGCTAATCAAGAATGGGATGATAGGTACCGCGCGTACGATGGTTACACGTTGCTAGTGGAACGAATTTGATTTCTTTCTTCGAGCTAGAAAGCCGCGGGGAAAATGATTAACTCTATAGCACACATATAAACTAACATATATTATACGTTTGTTTATAAACACATTTTTGATTTTTTTTTTTCTTCTGTCTTGTACCTTTTTCGTCATTTTTGTAGGCTTCAATCTTGTCCACGTTTGATCCATTATGTAACAATTTCATAAGAAAATATACCCTTGCCTATATATATATATACAAACATTTCTATGTACATACCTCTAAATTCTGTGTATTAATAATTCTGCTCATCAACCCGAACGGTCTGAATACGCATCATAAAAATACCACGAATGCAGCTGTCCCTATATTACGCAAGCAGGCGCACCTCGGTTGACAATCAGCGTTATAAATTTTATTGACTTTGTGCGTGCACTTTTCGGACTAGTATTTTTTATTCGCATAAATTCCAGTGTAAACGTTTTATACGGAGGACGACGAAATAAGTGAAAATCGCATTTTAAGACATTCCTCAGCAGTGTCGCAATATTAAATTCCAGTAGTACTCGGCCAATTAAACATTGAAAAATCAGTAAGTGTCGAATAATTTTTCAATGGCAAGTGAAATTTTGAAAACCAGTATATTTGTGTAGGTTTTTAATGATTTTTAATAATAGAAATTGTACATTTTTATATTGGTAAATTATTCGTGAAAATTGAGTATCGAGTGGGAAAGCAGATGAATTCCTTTACGGTCGCTATAATAAATAAATTAGCACTTACAATCCTTAAGGAATATCATTTTGTTAAATTTTTACATATGTTTAAGTTACTCCCTTATTTTATTTTTGGAATTTTTTGTTGTAAGAAAAAAAGTTTCCGATGTTTTCTAAATCCGAATTACACAGTACATTTCTTGTTTTTCGCGTGTTTTTTATGTAAGGGAATCAATCCATGCGAGATTTCTTTGATTTGATGTAGAATATAGTTACCAGATTTGTTTTTGCATCTTCGGAAATTCCGGACTGTTGTATTTTAACTGTTATCGCGTACGAAATTCAGTCTGCCTTTTTTATGTTAAAACCTCAAGCTGGGAAAGAAAATCAAAGAATACTACTGAAAACGAACCTAGATGTTTGATTTTTAATTTAAAAATCAAAACAGAAATATCGAAACTATATCCGGCACGGGATGAGCCCTTACGCACGCTGCACAATAACAACGATCAAATAATACAGCAATATAGTAACAATAACGACGATCGAATCATAAACACGGCCCAAATACAAATATAGAACGATTAACATCAGCTAAGGATATATTACTAACAAACCTTGATCAAGCTTATAATGTTGACGTACTAGCGATACAAGAAACACATACGAGCTGAAAACGGACCGAAACCGAAAATTAAGGAAATTAAATTGCTTACTGATAGACCACACGATAAACATGGAAGTGCCTTGCTAGCTAAGTATGATGCAGTGGTAACCAACACTAAAACCAATGTAGATAGTAACACTGAAATCTTTACGGCCACAATTAATAGCTGTAGTATAACATCAATATACAAACCGCCTAATGAAAAATTTGAATTCAACGAACGTACTGATGGAAACCAACAGGACCTAAGAATTGTCGTAGGTGACTTTAATAGTCACAGCGTAAACTGGAGATATGCGGAAACTGATGCGAATGGTGAATTAGTAAAAAATTGGGCCGAAATAAACTGTCTCAAACTAGTCCATGACTCAAAATTACCTGCATAGTTTAACAGTTGTAGATGGAAACGCGGTTACGATCCTGATAATATATTTGTCTTAGAACGCATACTACAATGTAGCTGAGGCTATACCACACATATAGCATAGGCCAATTATTTGCGAGGTAAATGCAGTCGTAAGGCCGATTATTGCAGAAAAACCACCACTGCATCACAATTTTAAGAAAACGGACTGCCCATAATTCACGAGAGAAATTGAAAAAGTAGTAAGGACTATACCACCAACACCAGCTGAATACGACTCCTTCGTAGAAGCTATAAAAAACCCCTCTAAAAGATATATCCCACGAGGGGCTAGGAAAACTTACATTCCTGGTATGAAGAGTCATCTTTAAGAGCAGTATACAAATTATTGTAAGGAATTTAACATAAATCCATTCGGCAGGAACACGTTAGAAGCAGGAAATAAGCTCATGGCAGAAATTTCTGTAGAAAGTAACAAAGACTGATGCAGCATAGTTGAAGAGTTCAACTTCAGCAAGGACTGACGGAAAGCCTGGCAGCTACTCAAGAAATTGAACAACGTGAAAAACCAACGTAACAGTGCATCAACAGTGACAGCTAATCAGGTAGCTCATCAACTACTACTTAACGGAAAAACTAAAGGTCGCAAAGAAAGGATATCTATTGTACGAGGCCTGTCGACCGAAGAAAATAATTTCAACACACCCATCCGTAATGACGAAATATATGGCGCCATAAAGAAAGCTAAATTCCGTAATGCGGCCCGGATAGATGGCATATTTATTGAACAAATAAAACACCTCGGTACGGCAACGATAACCTGGCTTCAACAAATGTTTAATGAATGCCACATAAAAATGAATATCCCTAAATAGTGGAGAAAAGCCTACGTTATAGCTGTTCAGAAACCAGGGAAAGACGCAAATAATCCACAAAATTTCCGCTCAATGTCCCTGCTTTGTCACTTCTATAAAATATTTGAACGTGTGATATTAAACCGTATGGCAGAGAAAATTGATCAGAAACTTATCCCCCAGCAAGCAGGTTTTAGGTCTGGAAAGTCAAGTATCGGCCAGATCCTACACTTGACGCAACACATAGAGGACGCATTTCAAAAACGTAAAGTCACTGAGATCGTCTTTGTGGATCTCACTGTCGCCTTCGATACAGTTCACCACCGCGTGCTCAAATACAGAGTATATCAAGTCACTAAAGATTTTATGTTTACAGAAATTGTCTCGACACTGCTGAAACATCAAAGATTTTATGTCTCATTAAATGGGAAGAAAACTTCCTGGAGACTACAGAAAAACGGAGTTCCTTAAGGTGGCGTCTTGTCACCGATCTGATTTTATATATATATATATATATATATATATATATGATCAGCCGATGTCTGATAATAGTCAGCATTTTTTGTATGCGGATGACCTGGCTTTAGCGGCACAGTACGACACTTTTGAAGAAGTGGAAAAAGCGCTAAATCATGAAATCAGTGAACTTGATACCGATTTTAAGAAAAATCGACCCATGTCAAATCCGATGAAAACAGTGACTTGTGTCTTTCATCTGAAAAACCGTGAGGCAAAGCGGCAGCTGCAAATTAAATGGGAAGACACCGATCTGAAGCACATAGACAACCCAAAATATCTGGGAGTTATACTTGACAGATCGCTTACATACAAACAGCATGGCGAATCGGTTAAAATGAAAACCATGGCCAGAACAAACATAATACGTAAGCTAATAGATTCTAGCTGGGGAGCTAACGCAAACACCCTCAGAATTTCTTCCTTGGCGCTCTGTTATTCTACCGGTGAATATGCATGCCCTGTGTGGAGACACTCATAACATGCCAAAAAGATCGATGTGCCCCTAAACAAAACATGCAGGTTGATAACTGAATGTCTAAGACCAACTCCTCTACCAAAACTTTACGAATTTAGCGGTATCGCCCCTCCAGAAATTCGACGGGAGATAGCTGCAAAAAATGAAAGGTTTAAAGCAGTCAACGACAACCGACATCCGTTATATGAATATAAAGGATTGGCTGAAACAAGACTGAAATACAGGAATAGCTTTCTACGAAAGGTCGAGGAACTGACGGGTACTGCAGAAAAGGAAAGACTTCGTATACGGAATATAAAAGCAAACGGTAGACCAAAGGCAGAAGCACTGCCTAGCGGGAAACATTTAAGACTGTAGGTCTTTGGAAAACCTTGAATAGACTAAGAAATGGAACTGCGCGCACAAAATATAATCTTTATAAGTGGGGAATATCCGATAGTGATCGATGTGACTGCGGCGAAGTTCACGACTATAATCATCTGTTTACACGTCTCCTTAGCGGCAAATATGAACTTGAAAGCTTATACGGTGACGTTGATAACAATTTAATAAAATTTATAAAATATAGGACAAGCTGTCGTATATAGTCAACCGGACACGCGAATAATAATCCAATGCTATATCAGAAGGCACGCCCAAAAAAAAGAAAAGAAGATTGTTAGTAGCCAAACACACCGAAACCCTGTGCCGTGGTGGGACTTGAACTGCGACAGAGTAATTCGATGCAGAAAAACCGCTAACTATTATTAAAACTTAGTGACATTGGCTGTTCCCTCGATACTATTAAATTTATCAATTTTATAACCAGAGAAAGAATGATTTATACCCAAGTCTCATAATTAGCAGCCAGATTGGTTAACAAAGGAGTATATCAAGAAGAAGTACTCAATTCTCTGATATATTTTATATATGTCTCCGATATTGACCACAATGTTCCTAAAAGTGTTGTAATCTCGAATTTCATCGACGATATTGCGCTGTGCTGTAACCGTGCTCCTATTTAATCTTGCAAAAGCCTAATTTCCAAAAACCAATTGAAAATATTTCAACTAACTTATTTATCCTTGGTCAGGATTTGACCCCAGGAAAACCCGTTTTCATTCAATTCAGTAAGCGTAATAATGGTCATGAAAATAACTACATTATCGTTAAAAATACCAAGATTAATAACAGCTGTAATGTCCAATTCTTAGGCATCACGTTTGATCATAAATTATCGTTCAAAGAGCAAATTTACATTGTTCAAAATAGATGTTTTAGAGCTCTAAATTTAATTTAATTTTCCAGAGGCACCTGGTAGAGATCAAACCAAGTTTTCTTCTCCTCATGTACAAAAATTTCGTCCGTTCTATTATAGACTACGGTTGACACAAAAAAAAAACAGATACACAACTCCAAAAAGGTTCATACTCGCGCACGGGTACAGAAACAGCACGCCAACGAACATCATGAGAACAAAAGCCAAACTTACTACAATTAAAGAACGTTCTATGTTCCTGCGAAAGTGCTACTAGCACAAAACCTTTTTCAACAAAAACCTGCTAATCTATTTCACTTTTTTTTAAATTCAAAAATAACCGTCAATATAAAATTTTGAAATGAAACAACAGGCTCCTTTCATAGGCCCTTAAAAGTATTCTTTATAGCTCGAAACCTTGCTTACAAATCGCAACCCCCCTCATATACATATTGTTTGGTCGTATAATAAGCTTATTGGAGATTATATGCGTTAATAAATATATATATATATATATATATATATATATATATATTATATATGTATATGTATATGTATATATATTTATATAAAAAGCCGGTCATTTTGGCCTCTTGCTTACGTTTCTGTCTCTTTCTCGTCTATACCTTGTATAAAATGATCAAAATTTACAACGTAGTTCTTACCGACATCGACACAAAAAAAATAACATAATCACAAAAATCCTAACCTAACATTTAACTTTCATTACATAAAATTAGGACATTTTTTTGTTACATAAAATTGTGCCATTTTTTCGTTACAAAATCTAATTTAAAATATAACAAACGTTACATAACGTTTGTTATATTTTAATTTTTACCGACTTCCAAAAAAAAGTAAGTTATACGTTCGTCATGTATGTTTTTTTTTTTTTTTATATTTGTTTGCGCATAACTCATATTTATATAGACCGATTTTATTGATTCTTTGTCCATTAGAAAGAGTGTCATTCAACTTAAGTACCATGTGAACAATGTTGAAAATCAATGAACATAAATTGAGTATTCGTCAAAAAACCTGAAAAAATGTGGCCTCTTTAGATAATTTTTTTTTTCTTCATATTTTTTATTAGGCGGTGGACTTAAAATACTATCAATTAGCCAAATTACCTTGGAAATGTAACTTTCGACGTTTTTACCATGGAAATGCTGTTCAAAATAAAGAAATCGTTTTTTTTTTTTTTTTTAAGCATAAAATATGGAGAATAATGTGACTAAGAAGTTTATTTTTAGCAAGAAAAAAATTCAAGTATAATGCTAAAAATTGTAAAATAAAATGTTTTATTACAAAAAAAATTTGGAACAAGATTTATTGTAAAAATTTAATAGAAGTGAGTCGTAAATCTTGATCACTTTATACAAAGTATATACAAAGTATAGAAGAGAAGGAGACAGAAATGTAAGCAAGAGGAGATATATAAACTCGTCCATTTTGGCGTCACAAGGGCCAGGACCCTTTGACCCCTCTTGCGATTATTTCTATCTCTTTTTTTTCTATATGTTGTATAAAATGATCAAAATTAACAACGTAATTTGTCTCAATTTTATATAACAAAAAAAAAATACAACTAATAATTTATACCATAAATTTTATTAAACTACCAAAACAACTTACATATTACAACACATATAAATAATACTTTTCTCGCGTTTCCCCGTGGTATTATTAAATTAGTCTTTACATGCTTCTCCCTATTCTATGGTGGGACTTCTTATTCATCAACCTGCACAGTAATAAGAAGTGCATTCATTATGTTTCCAAAAACGAAAACCTCCACCGAACGCAAACGTGAATTACGGAAATGAAGCAGGACGACGAACTGTGCAATAGCGAAGAATTTGCCACATTAATACGTGATGACACTCCTTTTAGTTCGAAAACGACAGATGTAGAAAAGTTTGAAGCGTTTGATAGCATTTTAAGTCAACCGCCCCTATGTTATACTAATAAAAAATAATAAGAAAAAAAAATGATCCAAGTGGACAAAAAATTTTTCACGTTTTTTGACGAATACTCAATTTATGTTCACCGATTTTCATCATTACTCACATGGTACCTAAGTGGAATGATACTCTTTCTAATGGGTAAAGAATCAGAAAAATCCGTCTATAGAAGTAGTATGAGTTATGCTCGAACACAGATAAAAAAAAAAAACACATACACGACGAACGTAT
Source organism: Icerya purchasi (assembly GCA_039619475.1). Lineage (NCBI taxonomy): Eukaryota > Metazoa > Arthropoda > Insecta > Hemiptera > Monophlebidae > Icerya > Icerya purchasi. Next base: position 141,541,301 of record CM077116.1, read on the forward strand.
AACCTTCTCCTTTTTTTTTTTTTTTTTACCCTCCTTGGGTTTGCTACCAAAGAGCATTAGCCCAGAGCACCCCTAGAACGGGAACAACAGAGAGAATAGGTAGAGAAAGAACATAAGAGGCGTTGAAAGGAGCAGAAAGACCAAGCTTTAAAAGATGATAATAAAGTAACTCACGCTCGCGAGATAAACCGGAGCACTCAAAGAGCACGTGATTCGCATCACAAACATACTGGGAACCTTCAGGATTCAATGGACAAAAAGGAGATGCAGCCAAAGAAAAGCGATTTAGTGAAGAAGGAAGGAGACTATTCGAGAAACGGAGGCGAGATAATTTAGTAATTATGGACCGACGCAAACTGGGAAACTCATAGAACCAAGGACGAGGAGGAGGAACAGGATTAACCAAGAGATACAAGGAATTAGGATTAGCGTTCTTGAATGTCGGTAAAAATTAAAATATAACAAATGTTACATAAAATTGGAACATTTTTTATTAATGACGTCATTCTTAGCCCGACTCCCACCACATTTTTTGTTCCAAAACGTTACGTGAAGACAAAGTATCGACAAAATAAATGGATTGATAGAAAATGACGTTTCTGTCACAAAAATTTGTTCCGAAATTACAAAGATTTACTTTTTTTGTCGCGCATTCGAAAAAAATTACATAATTTTTTGTTCTGTACCAAGTACAGAATTGTTAGATCTGCGGTCCGGTGGTGTTCCCAGGCGGGGCGGGGGACAGAGCCCTATACAAGTTACGGTGTATATATGAATAAAAAATATGTATACAAATAAATTATTATTGGTAACGATCTAGCCGATTCTTTGGCATGTCTAGCTGCAGTAAATGGTCGTTTCATAGACAGTTTCCCCTCCCAAAGTCTTTAACCTCTCGCTTATCTTTTCACCATGACTTTTGGACTGATCTATATCCGTCTCTTTTCTCCAATCCTAACTCCTTTTATCTTGCTATACAACCCTCTCCACCTCTTTCTTCCTGATTTAATAATTTTCCCTGTACCTGACTTCTTTTATTTCTTCCATAATTCGCCTTCGCTTTAATCACAGTCTGCTTCTTACCTCCCTCTTTCATTTTAATATTGTTCAGTCTCCCTTGTGTCCCCTTCATCCTAAATTTGACCTGTGATGTAAAACCCGTTCTATTTGAATGCTCTTGTATCTCCTTGGAACGTGCAGTCCTTTATTCCAATTTGCTTGGCCTTGGCCTCTCGACTCCTTACTGTGACCACTACATTCTTGCTCTTCCGTCTCCTCTGTTGTTCCTGTATTGGCTACCTTCATTTCTTCTATTTCTAATCGCTTCTTGATATAACCTTCAAATACCTATGTTTCATCATTCTGTTAGTCCTTTGCGTTGGATAAATGTCCTGTGTTGACGCGCCCAAGAAAGATAAATAAATTATTACCACCAAAAGAGTAGTAAAATGGAATATCTGACTAGAGATAAAGTGTATATATGTGTTATTGAGTTTTCGGAAACACTAATTTATCAATTTTCTGCAGAAAAAAAAGTTTTTCTTTTTTTTTTTTGTGGGCGCGCCAGCGGCATTGACCCAACAACAAGAAAACTAAGCTAAAAAACTAGATAACTAGGCGGCCGAAAATGGACGCAATAAAGGACAACAGTGCGGACACCACAGAAGATGAAGGAAAGGAGAGGATAAAGGAAGAGTTATAGGGAGTAGGGAGACCTAATGACAGGAGCTGACTGTATAAAAGGGAGCGTTCGTTACGAAGAGCAGGACACTCAAAGAAAATGTGATTAGCATCACATGTACGAGGAGGATCACAATCGTGAATAGAACAATCAGGAGAAGGCGATTGAGCAAATCGAAAGCGAGAGGAAGGGAGGAGAGAATGATTGATCCGGAGACGAATTAGGGAGACAATAGAAGAGCGAATGGAACCAAGACAGGGAACGAGGAATTGGCTGAATGAAACGGTAATGAGAATGACGAGTAGAAAATAGGGAGGGATAAATATCCCGCCAAAGTCTGGCGTGATTTGAGGTGGATAAGAAAAGGATGTCTAAAGAAGACCTTTATATCTTTCAGCGCCTCCCTCAACCGTTTTCTGGTCACCACTTCGTCATTCATCATCTCAACGGCGGTCTCTGCTGCACCAACATTTATTAATCGTTTTCCTCTGAAATTTTAATTATCGTTCGAGTTGGATTCGAACGGTGATGGTGGTAGTGGTCCACTAGTCATTTTCACAGGACTGCTGCAACAGCTTGCATCACCTTTTGCCAAGTACTGGCCGCTCTTATGCAATGGCATATTTTTTTTGTTGTTTTCTTCTTCGCTATATTAAATATTAGCGATTTTATCCTTGTCCGCCCAAGAATTCTCAGAAGCTGGGAAACCGAGCCACTTTACTAATGCTTTACGTCCTTTACGGCGAATAACGCCCTCTACCAGGTACACGTCTGCATAGGAGGTCTTTTGTAATTCATCTTCGTAAAAGGCTCCAACGGTAGGCTGTCCACTGTGATCTTTTAACGTATACGTTGTCGGCCGAGTGCTACGCATGCTATTTATAGTAAACAGTTCACCGCTCCAGTTGGCGGTATATCCTTTCTCTAGCCGGGTCTTTTCTTTGCTGATGCGTACAACATCACCGATTTTATGATCGTTTCCCAGACGACGCTGGTGGGGGATTCGCTTTTGTACACGCCGTGGCCAAATTCTGGGCGATCTCTTTCTCCACACCAGGCGTAACATCGGCCGGTGCAAATCCTATCGTTCGATGCACTCGATGATTATAGTATCGTGTAAGTTCCGGCAATATCGCTAGCCATCGTTTGCTACGCCGAATGGTAAACTCTTTCCGCATCCAGCCCTTTTATGTCCGATTAAATCGCTCGACAATGGACGCTTTAAGCGGCGAATATACTGTACAAATTAATCTTAAACTGTGGTCGACTTAACAGCTCACGCACCTGAGGGTTATCTGAGGATTATGGAATTCGGTACCTTGATCAGTCTGTAAATGTCGCGGTGCAGTTACCCCCGGCTTAGATAATATTCTACGCAAAGCTGCGGCCACAACGCTATCTCTATTTGTCTCTAACGGAACCGTCTACACATATTTTTTAAATGCATTGATCACTGTCAGAATAAATTTGTGACCGCTATTAAAACGCGCGTACTGTGTCATATCGATAAGGTCTGCCTGCCATAAATCGTTCAGACCTAACACCTGCACACATCGTGTGCGATACCGTTTTCTTATCAAATCTTGGAGCCGAGTATGAAAATCTAAACGACAGAACTACCTTCTCCCCGTTAAACCTAATCCGCTGTCTCAGATTTCTCTGCCGTTCTGATCAAGGAAAAAAATATTATCCTCACAAGACTTAGAATTTCCTACACAAACCTTACCCATTTCTATCTTCTACAACGCAGCAACCCTCCTCTCTGTCCTTTTTTTTTTACCAAAAAACGCAAATATCGATTTTCCACGAGCTAACATTTTGTCATGCTCTTATTTCACTTAGGTCCCAGCACAGCTTTCTTCCTTCCTTGCCACAGCTCTTATTCGATTCGCCATATTTATACTTAATTTCTTAAGATCCATTTAGTATCCCTTCCAGACCCCAGACGCACGTGGTTCATTAGAGCGGCCAACGTTCCCATTACCAAATAATAATATAAGATTAATCTAGTAGTTTTTGAAGATGAAAAAATAATGTAAAAATGACATTTTTGTCTGCCTAAAAAAGTATTGCTAAATTATATTTTACTTAATAAAATTCAATCTATTATTTATTTGTTTTTCCGAAAACGAGATTTTTTTAGATGAAAATACCGGATTAGATGACATTTGCATAAATAACAGATGGTCGGGGACATTGGTTAGTGGTTCGTAAGTAATAACTGATATCTGAATTTTAAACCGAAATTCATACTTTAAACTAAGTTAAAATAATAAAATTACAACTTTATAACCTAATTTTATTATTTTAATTTATTCACAGTTTGTCTGACAGCTGCAATAAACCTAATAAGATTGCGATATATGGCGAATGTAACGTTGGGATTAGAAGTTTGCTCGAACTGATTAATATTGTGAAACTTACATTACGAAAGAATTTAGTATTATCAGGCTTCAAAAGGCCTCGTTTCATTTATTACAGATTGTAAAGTTAGTTTATTGCAGTAGAGCGATGGCAGTTTGACAGTCAATAAAAAACTAGCGCTAACTGACATAGTAGTTTATGAATTTGAATATGTGCCAGAAGTATTGCTCGTTCATTAAGTAAGGAAATAGGCTGTTCTTTTTTTCCTTTTTTTGGGGGGGGGGGGCGTGTGAACTATGGATACTGACCCAGCGTAAGTGAAATTTTTGCATGTTTCAGTGTACGACAGCGAGATTCGAACTGGATTGTACCTGACCGAAACATCACTGCCTTCTTCTTCTTCATCCGCCGTCTCCGTCTCAAAGTTTGGCGATGATCCACAATTGGAATTTATTTCTATCAACAGCTGTTCGGAAAAGTTCTAATGAGGAACAGTTGAACCAGTTGTTAAGATTATCCATCCATGAAATTTGACGTCTACCTCTCAATCTCTTCCCGGCAATTTTACCCTCAACTAGTATTTTTAGAATGGTATGCCTAGATCCTCTTAAGATATGTCCCAAGTATTGTAGTTTCCGTTTTTTGATGGTTCGTAGTAGTTCAAGGTTCTTTCCCAGTCTATTAAGTATTTCAATATTCTTTACTTTTTGCGTCCATGGTACTTTCAGGACACGTCGGCAGCAGTACATCTCAAAAGCGCTGATTTTTTTTTTCTAATGTTGAGTCTAGTGTCCAGCACTCACAACTAAATATTAGATTGGAGAAAACGTAGCATCTCAGGAGTCTGATTCTGAGTTCCAGTTTCAGTTCTTGACGCGTGAATAGGTTCTTCATTCTTATTAGCGCTCCTCTCGCCTGCTCAATCCTGCTACGAATTTTCTTCGAGTATACTTCCCAGATATTTGATGCGTGGGACTTGCCTTACACTGTCCAATCAATAATAGTTTGCATGTACCTTAATTCAAACGTAATTCCGAGGCTATTGTTTGCTGGGTGTAGTCTCTTCGGCCTTTCTCGCTATTATCACATTTATTTCTTATATTACAGACATAATAAAATTTAAAAAGATATAATAATAATAATAAAATTTTAAAAGTACCATTACTCTTACCATTATATTTACTATATTAAACCTTTGTTTATATTTATTTTTTTCCTCGCTTGTTACTATCTTCATCCTGTCACCTTCCAATAGTCTAATTACTTTTGAAAGGGAGCTACTTCACACGTAGTTTATTTTGTATCTTTCCTTCTTCATTCATCGGTTACATGACACATACGTTATATTCTTAAGTACTCTAGTTCCCTTCTCTTTTATAGAAAAATTACAGAGTAAATTTTCCCCAGCCATAATGTTGGAAATCGAAAATTTAGAAAAAAACAAAACAACAAAACAACTGCGTCACGGTAGCTAAGTGAAAATTAAAAAGTCATACTCATACGCTCGACACTACGTCGACAGTGAAAAGTTCACATTGCACCAAGCTTACATCGGCACCGATAAATTGGTTACAACTATCGTTATAGAAGTGCATTTATGAGTGTATTTTTTTAAATGTGCATACTTTACGTAACATTTACCATTTTTTGTCCGGAAAAGTGCAATATAAAAATGGCTGGGTCTATTTCGCTTGTTTTCCAGCTGTGGCCGTGGCGGTCGGTTTACTTTTCAAAAACAGACATGATAGTTTCCTGACGTTGTTGTTTTCACGGTTATTCAGTTGTACAGCGCAGTTATTACTGAGAAATATTTAAGTAAGGTCGAAGAAGCGTAGTAAAAAGTAGATGGTCCGTAGAAAATGGGATAATTAATGAAGCGCGAAGTTGCACATCTGAATATGGATGTCGTACAGCGGATGAGGCAAGAGCGCTTGTCGCAAGATCACGTATATGAAGACGAGGATAATTTTAGAGTTTCAAATGACTCGGTCGTCTCCGCTCAGCGCTGGTTAGAAAATTATCTTACAGCATTATTACCTGAACAAGAGCTGTTGGCAGTGAAATGAAAGTGCTCGCACAGGTGCGTTCGTCGACGATGTTTTGTTTCTTTCCGTATTTCTGCGTTTGAATAAGAGATATTAATGACAATTCGCATTGCTGCTGCTGATGGGCGCCTATGGAATGCATAAAAAGTGTATGTGACACGGAAACGGTCGACACTTTCTTTAATCCGCCATTGTTGGAATGTCGATAGTGCATTAAGTATTGACAGTCGCAGTTCCGGCGAATATTCTCGGGAAACTGATAGGCAGAATGCGATAACTCTCAGAATTAACAAAACCGCCATCGACCGACTCTTTCAGATTAAGAATAGGCACACCATTTTAGTTAATTTTTAGTTTATTCGCCGTATCAGAAACAGGTAAGTTTAGGTTTCCGAAAAAGTGTCGAAAGGTGTACGAGATGTCCTAAGTGACTTACCCGGATGAGTCTATTTTCACTACTTAAATAAAGTTTACTTTACACGTTGCACGGAGGAGAAAAATCGAAATCAGACACGGTAGTCGAACTAACAGGAGTAGTACCCATTTTGACACATTCGTCACATACTTTACGTGTGATTTTTGAACTTATCATGGCTGTTATCTGAATCAGACGAAATTCGAATGAGTTAAATATATACTTTCGGAGATTATTATGTTAGACAAAAGCGACGTATTTTAACAGGACAAAGCATCGAGACTCGAGTATTTCCCTGCGAGAAGGTATAAGGAATGTGTCGCTTTTATAATATCTCAATCAAAAAAGCTATTAAAGACTTACGACACAATCCATTCCAGAATCCAACATCGACATGCTTAAATGTACACCACAGGAAACGACTGAACGCCTCTTAAAATTTTACAACCGACTGTGCACGAGCGTTAAGCCAAAAAAAAAGCAGCAATCAAGCTACCACACGATTGTCGTCAGACCGCTACCGTTCAATCAGTTAATATATTGGACTCTGTAAAATGTACTAATATCGAAAAAATTTTCGTACCAGGCAGCGCTCCGCAACTTTACCGTTCCAGCAGCTAGAATAATACCTTTCAAACAGCTATTCTCGCTTATTCTGAAACATTAAAGCAAAAAAAAAAAAAAAAGAAAAAAATATGTGTCTCTTAAAAATTAATATTTTAGAGAAATGGGCGCACACAACTTTTGTATGCAGAGTCGCTTTTTGTAATTCCGCGCGCTTATTAAACCAAAATGTGACTTCAACGTTCTACTCGTCCGCATATCGTGCGCTAGTTGTTTGTTTTCGCACCGTTCCTTCCTTGAACTTGTATTTCTTGAACAGCGAGCTTGCACCAAATCTAAGCAGGAAACTGAGAGACTAGTGCAATGATAATATCACGCTTGAATCGAACTATAGTACTCAACCGCCACCAATGGTGTATCCCTACCGTACACGTTGACGCCAAAGAATGTTTCGCGCAACAAAGTCGCACCGATTAACGCTAATTGAGATTATATGCAGATGCTGTGGTAAAAATTAAACTCGGAATCATAGCGGCAGTAGAGATGAAGAGGCTAGCAAGTCACGAATCAACTTTGATCCGTCTGTAACGAAGTGTGGGGACTGGAAATAACAGCGCAGAACACTAGTGTAATCCTTCGTCTTGTTCTAACGGGATACATATTCACTCATAAACACCTTCTCAATAACAGTCTCACTCATCATTTCTCATCTATCCCTGCAATATGTTTTTTCCGCTTCGCTCACTCCATCCTCAGTCGGTATCGCGCTACTTTCTATCATTCTCCTAACTTCTGCTCTCGTGTTTATGCACAGTTTTAAACTGATTAGCTATTTTACACGATATGTAGATTACAATGATGTTACTCTATTGTTCATCGGTTGTTAATCTATTTACTTTAGAAAATTTTTTTGTTATAACCCCCGTACTTTTATACGTGGTGTGGGATAAACGATAACTATGCATATTAACTAATCAGGTATATAGACACAGCGATTTCCGAAGAATGATACACTCTACTTTATCGGGTTATATATAATCTTTATTCTATTATGACAGTGTTGTCAATGAATTCTTCAAAAAGATTCGATGCAAAATCAAAATCCTATCGGATGTTATTTTTATTTGTCGCGCAATAATAGACCAATCTGTCACCTTGTTGATTCATCCAGGATTTTTTGCTTAATCACACGTGTCCTGGCGAATTTTTAACTTTCCTTGTTTCCATCAATTAATTACTTTTTTTAAGGAAAAAATTCGAATTTAATCATCCCTCTTAACGTATTAGAATACGTTTTGCGTTGCCGAAACTTTTTCTCTTCGTTAAGCCTCAAGCTTATGATATGTTAGAGCGCTGTGATAGGATTCAAGAATTTAGAATCTCATTTATTAAGCATTTCTTATTGAAAAAATAAAACTCATAAAACTCTTTTTCGTTATTCTAGGTTTAATTTCATTAAGGATTCACCTCTTTTTTTTCCATTGTAATATTTTCGACCCAGGTAAGTTGTTTTATCTATGTTTCCTTTTCCTCAGTTTTTATTGGCTTACATAAAAAAAAAACAAAAAAAAAAAACAAAAAACCTTATTATAATATTTTATTGTATTACCGTTAAGTCAAAAAACAAGTCGGTAATTCAATATTGATAAGTTAAAATAATAGCAGTCTACTACATATATAGTTTCGGATATCGCAGATGCGTAATCATGGCGTTAATAACATTTTGTGTAAATATAAAGTAAAACGATCAAACGTAAATTATAAAAATCGATATAGTTTTCACAACATTTAAAAGTCGATATACTTAATTAAACTACATAAATATAAAACTGAAAATTTTAAAAATTATTAATTGTCTGGAAATTGCGTATTTATTGAATGATTATTTATATTTTATAATTTTAAATATTATCATTTCATTACAGGCGTAATACATACGTGATGTTTTTTGTAATATTTGATGTATTTTCTGAAATATATAAATTCATTACTTTTCGAACTAGTTTCTAATTTGACCGGTGTAGATCATAGTCAATCGTTCGGCAAATACGATCGGGGTGGCTGCCTTCTAGAATAATACCGAAAATAACGAACAGCGTTATTAAAGAGAAAATGTTACTATTTTATTTAAAACTAAATAATAAATTATTTAAAATTCGTAATGCGTGATCATGTTGTCAACTGCGAAAATGTAATAATTACTCGCATTCATTTTATTATTAATACATGTTCGTTAAAGATTCCCCAGTTATTCTAAAATATTATTGAACAAATTAAAAATATTAAAATATCCTAAGGGTCGAGTAAAAATTGATTTTTGACGTTTTCATTATTGTAAAGAAATTGTGTCCTATACAGTAAGTAATTTTTACACCAATATGAAACAATTATTTTATTTTTATTACATAGCCGACGCGTTTCGAAAACAAAAAGCTTCGTGATAATAACTACCGTGATCATGAAGTAAAAATTAAATAATTGTTTTATCATGATGTAAAAATTACTTACTGTACAATGAACATAAACAGTAAGTGTAATTGATATATAGATATATATATACTAGCTGTGTCCCACGGCTTTGCCCGTGTATTAATGTCCGTTTAAATTTGTACTTGGAAATTCATAAAAAAATTTTTGCTTCATCTGGAATTGTATTTATATTAAGATTTTTTCTCTCTTTGGGAAACATATTTATTACCGTCCAACAGAAAATAGTCTTCACTTTCCACGTTTAGCTGAAGATTATCGATCTTTCTTTAATCTGTCGGTCTTGATCTAACAAAAAGTTTTGCTCAACTAAGCAGCACACACAGCCATCGGTTTGGATTTACTCACACGGTGATCTCACATAATTACACATTTAAGAGAACATCTTCTTCACTCATATCTTCCGAATTCTCCGTATCGAGCATTTTATTAAAATTAATTTATTACCGCAACAACAAACTGCAGTAGTTGAGTAAGAATTGTAATACTCCTGGTAGCAAATTATTAAAAAGAAAGTTAAACAGTTAATTTAAAAAATTTATACAGCGGTTTTGGCCCAAAAGTTCGAATATTTGACATATCAGTTAAATACTCTATTTATTTTTATATGTTATCCATTAAGTCCAATAGTGTATATGGCTTAAACCTCTTCCAGTTTTTATAAACATATTGTACAATACATTTTCGTATTTCTACTCCTAATCATTCATTATTATACAATAAATAAGATAGAGATGAAAACAAACATGTACCATCCCTATCTATGTATTTAACATAATGGGCAACTATTGTATCCTTAACGCATATTAATTCTACATTCGTAATTACAGTGAGTATTTATATATTAAAATACTCACTTCAATACCGCACAGAATTTGCACAAACTGAAAGTAAAATGAAATATTTTTGAATATTAGACACCGCGATCGCACCGCTCTCTGCCATTCCAACATCAACAACAACTTTTCTTCCGACCTCCCTGTCTTCAGCATTTTATTAAAATTAATTGATTACCACAACAGCAAACTATCGTAGTTGAGTAAAGGTTTCAAATTTGAATATAAATAACGTTCCCGGTATTAAATTCTGTTGCAGGATATTTTAGAAAACACCACTTTTTTCTTAACTCTCCGTAATGAGTACAGCAGCTAGCTAGGAGCGCGCGACTTATATGTTTAGATTATGTCATGGAAGTTTAATGATTTTAATAACGCAGAAAGTAAAGTAACAGAAGCGGCGTATTTACTTACACCAGAAACTAATAAAATAACCGTAGTAATCATTTTATTTAAATTTTTAGGTTTAGTTTATTTTTACCGTGGTAATCATTTTATTTAAAAATTAATTTTTTGTTAATTTCTTTTTATTCGTCCCATATACATTTCTGTGTCCCTCGTCTCATCTCAACTATTTAAAACCCTCATATTTCGTGTAGTGGACCGAATTGCGAATCTAAGCCATTCTTGAATACACTTGAACACACATAAAAAATTTGATCAAAATCGGTCCAGCCGTTTAGGAGGAGTTCAGTCACAAACACACGCACAGAAAAATTATATATATATTGTTAAATTATATATATATATATATATATTGTTAAATTGTGTTCTATTGAAATGCAGTTTTTACAAACTGGTCTGAAAATAATACCTAACGGTGAGACTCTTCTAGTGTTGCTAGCTGCGACATTGATAAATCCTGATCCGAGTCATGTAGTGTTCGTAAATAGACAACAAGTGCCAATCTCCGATTCAGCAAAATACTTGGGTGTGCATCTAGATGCGAAACTGACATGGAAAACTCACGTTTTGTCAAAAGCTCAGCAGATTCAAGAAAAAACACGTGAAATGTATTGGCTTGTCGGACGACATTCCAAAATGAAACTTGAAAACACACGTCTCATTTATGAAACCATCATAAAACCGATTTGGACTTTTGGGGTACAGATATGGGGATGTACCAAAACATCAAATAGAAATGTTATTCAAGTAGCCCAAAATAAATTCCTCCGTATGATAACCAATGCTCGATGGTTCCAACGGAACGAATCTTTACATACTGATTTAAGGATCAAATGGGTGGACGAAGTCATTAAAGACTTTGCCCATCGTCACGAAGAAAGACTCCATATTAACCCGGAAGCACTAGACCTTTTGCTTACTACAGAAGATGCAAGACGGCTTAAACGTTTTAAACCGAGCGACCTGGTCGTGTTGTAAATTGTTATCGTTTCATTGTATGTATGTGTATATAAATAGCAAAGAATAGTTATAGTGGATTATACTCCTTTGCAACATGTTAACTTAGTTTTAGTTATAAATGTTACTTATTTAGAAATAGTTCTAAGATTGTAATAACCATACAGTTCCCTTAAGGGGCTGTTTTACAAAAAAAAAAAAAAAAAGGAAAAAAAAAACCCGACGTTTTTGTTTTTAAAAATAACGACGCTATAATCGATTTTGATAGACATCGAGTAAAAGTATATTAAAAATTTAATCTTTACTTTTATATTCATTATCGATCCCTAAAACACACGGTTAAATTTAACGATCAAGTGATGTCGTACGATAACTGGGTTTTTTTTAATTTTCTTTTCATTTCGGGTATTTTTTTATTAAATTTAACGGCAAAATGTCGGTTTTACTATAAAGTTAGTTTAACAACATTTAAAATTTAAAAAGGAATATTAGATTTCAGTCGTTACAATTGATAAAATGAATAAACTTGAAAAATCACTTAGAACCGTGACAATCTCATTTGGCCTCTAATGAAGCCGCATTAGAATTAGCTCACACAACGTCGGTGGAAAATAAAGTTTTTTTTCTTTTTCTTTTTCTTTTTCTTTTTTTTTTTAGCTCGCGGCGAAAAAAAAAAAAATAAAGTTCAGCGGTGTATCATTAATACGCTTTTCCGTAGAGAATATTATTATTAAGTGGGAGAAGAAGGTGAAATTATTCTTCGAGACAGTTACTAAAATTTCAATGCGAGCTAAATTATAAATTGCACCATTGCGATAAGGTTGAGATAAGAGAACTTTTCTTTGCACTCTCTGTTTAATATTCAGCGCCCAGTCAGCTACCGCGTCGGTGTTTTTTCTTTTTCTTTTTGCCTAGTGCGTTAGGTAATGGCGTTTCGTTCAAAACCTAGTTCGAATCCCGCTATCGTACGTTGAATGTATGCAAAAAATTTCACCTGTGTCGGATTCATATCCTTAAATGACGCGCCCCCTAAAAAAAGAAAGAAAAAAAAAAAGTATAATAATAGTAATATTCGACGACCCACTTTTACGTTGTTATTAGCGATGACGAACGTATCAACCATTCGTGGTGGCAAAATTGAAACTGAGTCATCATCGTCATTACTAAGGGCGCCCTGTACACAGTTGCTCTGGGGTTTCTTAATAAAATAATTGAACCGACAAAAGCAACAATTTTAAATTCGTTCTCTTATTATTTCGTATTCGTCGATAAAACTAAGTATCGCCAGATATCGGTTTATTTGTTTACACCTTGATTATTGCATATTTAATATAATACTGTATTGCCGCGTTTTATTATAGATTTAGATTTTTTCTTTTTTTTTTTTTGGTTTTTTTTTTATCGCGCGTTACGCATACATAAGTATATTGTAGAAGTCTATATATTAGCGGTCACGATATTTTCATGACTTTGTACTGTTGCGTTACAGCTCGTTCAATGTTTTTTCATTTCTCCTTCATCTCTATTTTTTACCTCACTCTTAACCTTTCCGAGTTTTTCTTATTCCTTTTTCATTTATTTCATAATATTCAACACACCTTTCTTGCTGCGGAAGCTAATTTGAGTGTACGGGTACAAATTTTTCAAAGTAGCGGATATTTACCGTACCGGGTCTTTTGAAATCTGTTAGAAAAGCTCAAGGGCACATAGTCTACGTTACACAAAACGGAACAGGTAATTTGTGTGCATGGGTGTGAAAGAATTTATAGGGAATTTAACTATGCAACAACGTTATGTGTCCAATCGAATGCCTCTAAGAGGGTCGGCCCGAAGAAGGTATTTTCTGCTATCGTTCAAGGTTCAATCGAGAATTTCGCGCAACTTTGGCAAGTCTTAGAAGCGGCGAAAAAAAATTAAATCGAAAAAATTTCTTCCGAACAAATGATACTAATGAAAATTAATTCTTACGCGCGCAACGAATACTATTTCAGTTCACCGTATGATTTATTCTAATGAAGTATGTTTATAATTTTTCTTCACACTTGAAATCGCTTAACTTCCTATATTATTAATTGTAAATAAGGCGTAAATAATAATACGAATCTCTGTGCCACAGATCGATTGAATACGAAACTTTATCGACGATTATTTAACGTTAATCTTTATCTTGTTCGAAGCGCTATTTTCAGCTGTAATCCGGCCTCAAGTTCCTGCTCAACCCGTTATCGTTCCGTTACATTAACAAAAAGCTCCGGGCGCCAGAGCTAATAAGATAGCTTAATGATATACATACATAATATATACACACATATATAAATATATATGTATAGGTATATTTTTTTAAAGAATTCTAATGTATTTTTCTGTGAGAAATTCGCGAAAAACGATTTAGTTATTAACTTTTTCCTAAACACTCAACAGTTATAGTATACGAAATAGAAGTATTTATCTCAAAAAGGTTTAATAAATCCGACCAATAGCAGTACAAAGACAAAAAAACATATATATATATATATATCGAAAAAATCGTATTTTTACATCTACGTCACGTGTCGTAAGATGGACTAAACAAAAAGTGTACCGACTAATGCATTACACTATAGCTCGCAAGATCGCTGGCTGGTAAAATTTAAATTAAAATCTGAATACAACACAAGAACCAACGTACGTATAATAATAGTTCATTCTCTCTCGTTCGCTTGCTATTCTTTATCGACATTGTTCTATTGTAAAATTACGATAAGCCGAACTTTCCGCTATATTCCTCTTTGTACTCGCATATCTACCGTAACTATATTGACCATTTGCCCAAGAGCAATGTACTCGAGCCTACAGCAATGTCTTCTCATCATCTTCCACATGCACGCACACTAGTCTCTAGTCAAATCTTCATCAGTTAGTACGCAGCGAACGAAATAAGGTATCTATTACAACCAAAAAAACAGTACGGTATTTGATTATTTCATCGCTTAACTGATAGAAAAGATAGGCAAACCTTGATTCGTTTCAATAATACAATTTCTTGAATAAATAAATATTTGTAGCCTTTTTGCGCACTTACCTCTTTTCGTATTTTGCAAAGCATTCGGTATGTTTACAAGCCTGGGGATTTAAATTTAAGTTCTGATAACTGTCATTTGAATGGAAACGGCAAAATAAGAATAATCATTTTACCTATTGTTACAGTCTGACTCTTTTTTTTAAGATGTGGATACATCAAAAAAAAAAAAAAAAAAAAATACTAAGTTTTTTATGACGAAATCAAAAAGATATAACAATTTAATATAACGATATCCGTTAATTTGACTTTTTGTTTCTTGTATCACCCGGTTTCCTGGAACCCGTTACAAATAATACTCGATATTAAATTATATTTTCGCGACGACTCTCGTCTCTGCAGATCGTCTGTTGTAAATTAATTTGCTAATTCGAATGAAGTTCCTTTCGCTCAATGATCGAAATTAGTTATAATCCGATCAAGGTGCAGGGCCGCATTTACGCATAAGCTATATAGGCTGCAGCTTATGGGCCCGCACCATAGAATATGAGGTCAAAGCTTCTGAGTTAACTAATTGCACTGCGTATGAGAGTGAAACACAGCGCAAGCGCAAAAGAAACGTGCGTTTGGCACCTCTTGACTGTGTCCAAGTCCCAGAAGTTGAGCTCAGCTCATCAGAAAAATTTCGAACCCGCAATTTCCTTTCCGTAATAGATCAATTTGAATCTTCATTGCGGCAGAGGTTTGACGCATACAAACTAGTTGACACTCGTTTTGGGTTTCTCAACAAATTGGATACACTTACCGATGAGGTGGTAATTGCAACAGCTCAAAACTTAGTAGAAACGTATAACAATAACTTAGACGATCAATTGGAAAATTAACTGATTCAGTTTAAGGCTTTTTACCAGAAGTTTCAAGAAGATGATGAGAAAAATGAAAAAGAAATTAGTCAGGAGAGGTGGATGTATAAACTCCTAAAAAATAACGTCAACGATTGTTTTCGTAATATCGAGGTCGCTCTAAGAATGTACACTTGTCACTTATAGTCACAAACAGCAGTGGAGAAAGAACATTTTCAAAATTGGAGTTGATCAGAAGCAGGCTTCGAACCTCCATGTTAGAAGACAGGCTTAACGTTTTGGCTTTGCTCAGCATTGAAAGTGATATTTCAAGACAACTAAGTTATGAAGATCTTATAAGTAGCTCCGTTAGTTTGAAGTATAGACGCAAACCAATTAGTCACTGAGCCATTTCCAAGTTATATGTAGTATTTAGCAGTAAATGTACACACAGCTGTTTTAAAAAAATTTCGGTAAATGAGGTTTGAAATAACGCATAAGTCTACTGTACTAAATTTTTTATCGACGCATTTCTATACATTTTATTTCAAATAATTTAACATTTCACTTTCCTTTTAAGTCTGATATTTGAATTAAATATAAGTAAAATTTGCTATTTGTTGCATTCCATTTTTATATATTTTGCATTTGCCTAACATGTTTACTTCAAATTACAATAGGTTATTTTTAAAAATGAAATACTTTTCTTGCATATTTGGCAACATAGAAAAACATCGACATTAATCTTAACTTTATGTTCTTTTTCTAATATAATTGGTCATAGCAATGTTAATAAATCGTGTAATGATTTTCAATTCTTTTCATTTTTATCTCATCAATTCATTAAATTCTAAATACTGCGTAGTAAAAATTTCTACAATCAACTTTAAATGTTTTTTTTTAGATTTTTAGTTAGAAAATTGCTTTAAAATACGATTTTTGCAGGTAAATTTTCAAAATATTTCCGGGGAAGTCCCTCCCACCCCATTTTACTAAGGGGTATTTCATACCCAACGATAGGGCCCGCGCCGCAGGTTGAGCCTAGGGGCCTACAGACCCTAAATTCGACCCTGCCAGGGTGTATAAATAAGTATATTCGAAACTAATTTCAATAACTCACATATATGTATTATTCGATAAATGTATACACAATCTGATCGTAATCAAGAACACAATTATGAAAACAATATCAGTACCTTTTAAACAGCAAAAATGTTATATATTTCATATATTTACTTATTATTATATCCTTCTCCGTCCTAAACAATTAATTGTCAGACATATATTTCTTTTCTGAATAACTTTAAGAGCTATCAGAAGTAGTAATAATAAAAATTAGAATACGACGAGTTCAGTAATATAAAAAATAAAAAAAAAAACATTAATAATAATCAAATTCGCATTATTCGATGCACACAGCCTCTCAGCTGATAAATGAAGCAGCCTACGACGATCAGAAGTAACTGTGAACTATTTCGCTGTCGATCAACACGATATTCGCAGAGTAATTCTCCTTAATGCTAAGAATTACAGTATTAAGCTTTTAAATGAAGAATTAGTTCACATTATTAATACATAAGACTTGCGCTTAAAAATAAGGATCAATTACTGCCACTATTTTGTTTACATTGTCGAACAGCATCATTGTGTAAATGCTTATCCAGAAGGGCTAATTAAAGCACCGGTGAAATATTTTTAACGCAATATTTCGCGAATCTACTGCCGCAATCTGAGATAGTTATTAATGTTATTTGCCATTTTAGAATCACAGAAGATTTTGCATCTGTTCGGAAAAAATTACAAAACACAAAGTAATAGCAATTTTGGTTAAATGTTGCGTAAAGATAAAAACCGAAGACAAAATTAATACGCACGTCATTAAAACCGGCTTTTAGAAAATTTCGACCTTTTAAAGTGTCTCAAAATTAAACAGTGAAAACGTACTGAATTATTAGTTCAAACGGCACATATTTGTGTCTACGTATGCGCGTATCGTACACATATATGTATATATGTATATATATATATAATGTATGGTGAAGCACTATGCTACAGGTACAATGAGAATATGTTCTAAAGCAGGCGCAAACAGCGGAGAAAAATTGTCAGTTAACTTTATTTTCTTTTGCAGTTGCTATTAATTTTTTCTATATATTTAAATATATTTTTTAATGTTCCGGCAACAGCCAATAACTAGTTTTTACTAATCATTCCATACAAAAGAAATTTCAGTATTGTACCTATGCAAGTTCTTGTATACTGAGTACAAACATCGTAGACTTAAGCATAATGTATTATTCTGAATTGTATGACGTTAGTACTAGTTATTTAGTTTTAGTTTTATTTTTAAATTATTCTATTTGATAATCACTTTACTAGTATCTACGTAATTTGGCACTAGAAGTCAGTAGGTTTTGTTTCTTTTTCTTACTAAATTAAACGTCGCATATCATGTGTCGTATTTATATTCATTAATTTAGTTATGTGGTACGACCCGCGTCGGTACACATATTAATAATTATTTCATGAGTATAATGTTATTATTTATGCAAATAATTCTTTCTTTCTTTCTTTGAATTAAAAGAAAACATTATTCATTTATTTTTTCATACATAGATTGTCGAATAATTAAAAAATACTACTTAAATAAGTAAAAAATTAACCTCAGTTGTATGAATTTTATTCGCCATTTGCGTTTCGTTCTGTTATTTTAAATTCGCTCTGGTTAGATAGTAATGTTTCGAGATATTTAAAAAAATAAATAACCTGCGAGTAATTTCAGGCAGAAGAATTTTCTAAGAGTTTTATGTTTTGCCGTTAGTGTAAAATTTATAATTACAAATATTGACTTCTATTTAAATTATCGACTCGATATTCGATATTATAACTTGTATATCACTCTTAAGAGATCTATACTACGAACGCAAAACTTGAAAAGGAAAGTAAAGCGACAAAATAAAAATCAAAACACCATCTCAAAATTCAAAAATTAACAAGTATTATTATATACCTACTTAAATCTTTCGGCCGAAATCGAAATTTCGTCTCGGAATCTAAAACCCGAGCTGGTTCGAAATTTTGATTAAAAAATAATATTTCAAAATTTTCTAAAGATGTCGCTAGTAAAATCATTTTATAAATATAAATTTTTCTAACGTCGTGCCATTGATTTTAGGTCATGGTTTAACGGTCTCCAAACGTCTGTGAGAAGTTATTTTCAAAAATCTAAACATTTCTTTTTCCTTTTAATTTCAGAAAAAACTTATATCAGATTGATATACGTATGTCACATTCTATACTTGTTTTGTATCGCAATCTAATGTAAAACCAATTTACAAACATAATATTGCAACCATCAGATTTTTTATAATGGTTTTAAAAATATGCCAAAAAATTTTTACACAATTTCGGTCAAAATTTGTAATAAATAATTGCGCTTCTGATGATGGTCAGTGCAAGCTGGCCGAAACGTTCAGCAAATAAAATTCTTCTTAACACAGGTGTATCCGCAATTTATTTATTACGAGTATTCACTGCGAAAGAGCTTCAAAAATGTAATAAATTAAACTGTTACAAATTATGGTTTAGCGTATTCCACGAAGGTGTAGAAGAAAG
Organism: Icerya purchasi; assembly: GCA_039619475.1. NCBI lineage: Eukaryota > Metazoa > Arthropoda > Insecta > Hemiptera > Monophlebidae > Icerya > Icerya purchasi. Next base: position 141,560,510 of record CM077116.1, read on the forward strand.
ATAGGAAAATTGACAAATTACAAGTTATTACGTTTTACGCGCATTAGCATATGCACCAAAATAAAATTCAGTTTATCGAGTGGATTTGCAGCGAACGCACTGAAAACAAAAAATTAATTATCCCTCAAAAAGTATTCTTAAAGTCTCTCTAGGTTCATTATAACTCGAAATAATAAGGGAACCCCGTTTTTCGCTAGTCTCGTCGGCAAATCTTACTTCTCTCGTTAAATTAAATAAAAATTAGCCCTTCCACCCTATGACTTGAATCTGATCCATCACAATCGTTTTAGTTCCTTCCTGTATTCGCGCTACTGCATCGACCGCTGCTCAAATGATTGAAGAATAAACCATCTAGTCCACTGTGATAATTCTGTGTCCAGCGAATAGAAGCGTTTTCACCATTTTTTCGTTTTTAGAAATCTACCGCCTATAAAGGCCGCACCTTATTTAGATACGAAGTAAAAGTTAGCCGTCTCCGTTTATCGGTGACTAATCGTCTGGTTGAGTCATTATATAATATTTTTCAACGATCACGCATTCCAGTAATGAGATTTGTCTTTGCTTGATATCATTACGATCGAATAATGTTTTACTTTCTGTATTAAATTAAAGTGTAGTTTTTTTTTTTGCAACTACTATCGTAAGGCGTGTGTTTACAGTTGTTCTCCGAGTAACTGTGTACATGTTTTTTTCGAGTTTTTCACTTTGTTCAAAGTTAATTTCGGCTTTCTTATGCAGTTTATAATTTAAAATCTCTAGGAAAAATAGAAAATTAAAAACACCATTTGAAACAGAAAATACACCTTCACTAATAATATTTAACTTTAAATACCAGTATGGAGACATAGTTGTTGGGCGCATTGTTTTTATTCGTTTTACTATAAATTAATAAATGCGACAAATTTGTAACGATCAATTTTAACAAACGAAGCTGCTTTTGTAAGTAGGTTTGAAAAAAAAACATTTCGACACATATAAAAAATTGCCAAAATAACGATATTGTATATTGCTCATGAATAGCACAATATCGGTAACAGATTTCAAATTGCGATTGATAAAAAATTCCGGTACAAATAATTAGTTTAATGTGAACACTAATGAAAGCCAAAAAGATGAAAAAATAAACATTTCCAAAGAACTATATTTCCTTTGTTTATTTATTTTTTTTCCTTCAAATATGTACACACATGTAAAAGTTCATGGAATTGTGTTTGGGTTTTAAACTATTTTTATATTTATTTATCAATGTAATACGAGGGCTGATTATATGGAGACGAAATTGTTTCTGGTATATTTGTAGAATCATTATCATGATTTTGCTAAAGTCATGGAAAGAGTATATTGGATAACGTACAAAATATCAAGAGATTCGACAAAAAAAAAAAAAAAAAAAATGGAAGAAATTGTGCGAAGTTTAAAAGATTTGGAATAGTTGCAGGAAGGAATTACGAAGGAAGTCCCATCTTCTTGAGGTCCTTTCGAACCGTCTGCGAATACGTGAATGGAGGAAGAGAATTTTGCATTATTAGAAAAAATTTAACATCAAATAATTTCAGAGAAGACGGTCTATCGTAGAAGTTGTGGAAGAAGTAAAAAATTTTCTTACATGTTATAATGTGTGAGGAAATTGGCTTTAAAATAGTTCGAATTTTTTTATGTCTTTATTTAGTTTATTTGAGTAAGAAAGAATTTCCAAGCTTATTTATTAAAAGGTATCTTATATTGTCTTTAGTCTTTCGAATAATGATGAGGAAAAGCTAAAAGCTTTAAAAGAGCTTTGGAACCTACCGGAAACTTTCAAGCTTCCAGTTACTCGCAAGAGGAATTTTTCTTTTCAACGTCGTTGGAAACACTCACGTTATCTAGGGAGCACTTTGCGAACTATGTATTCTACTTGGAACAGCGTAAGGTGGACTGGTTATCAAAATCTCGGAGTCCTTGTTAATAAGTTATTTACTAACTGGAAAAACGCTTTAGAGAACTTTGATCATCACACAAACACAAAATAAATTCGCTTTAGAGCAAGCATAAAACTTTGTAAAGTTCGCGGAAGGGAAATCTACTGATGTTGAGGAGTCCATGAACCTGGAAGGTCATAAAATTGCTGAAGATAACCGCGAAAGATTAAAAGCTATTGTAGAAACAGTTTTTTTTTTTTGCGCAGAAAACAGGAAATGGTCCTAAGAGGAAGCCATGATTATGAAGTTGGAGTAAACGAACCCGCTCGCAATGACGGCAATTTTCGAGTATTTCTCCATTTTCGTGCTCGATCTGTTGATGAAGCACTTAAGAGTGTCATTTACTTACACGAAGCATGCATAGTAAAGCTATGTGAATACTTTGTATCAGGAATTTAGAATGAAGTGATTGAACACTATGCGCTAATGCTATTCAAGCGCAAGTACTTAATAGGGTCAAAGAGGCTGAGTTTTTTACGGTACTGGCAAACGAAACTTAAGACATATTCCGGCGAGAACAACTAGCATTATGTTTATGATATGTAGACTGCTCAGTTGAAAAATCAGTTATCCGGGAGGATTTTCTTGAATTTATCTAAGTAGAAAATGTTTCAGCTCAAACATTGGTGGCGACAATTATAATGCATTATCCTATAACTTAGATATAGATAAATTTATTAGACAAAGCTTTGATGACGCTGCAGTACTGAACGATCGTTTACGAAGCGTGAGAACAATAATCTTAGAGAAATACCCGAGGTGGCTCACATTCTCAACTTAGTTCTAGCGCATTCATATGGGGTACTCACTATATAAGGATCATAAAACGTACAATAAACTTTTTTCGACAATCTTCACTTCGAGATGGCCTTTTGAAGAAAATTGCTGATCAGATTAATTCAACTCATTCAACGTTAGAATCCGTAAATGATCAAAATCAGATATAGAACAGATAGAAATAAAAAACAGAAAACCGACGTCAAAACCCAATAAACATCACGCAAGATCAATAATAATAAAATTACACTGCCCTGTAATGAAGGTGACCGGTACTAGATGATGTTTAATATTTAACAGCTTCACAAATGCAGAAAATGAATAAACTTTTCAAACATCAATATTGTATAAAATGATAGTTGTCAATTAAAAAACGCCGTTAAATCTTTTTGAATCTGAAATGAATAATTTTACAAAAAAAAAAAAAAAAAAAAAAATGAAAAAACATGCAAAATGGAAAACAAGCCACATGGTAAACATAAAGCTGAAGTGGAAGCTAGTGAGATAGATACGTTATAACATCCAACTCATGTTAAAAACTGCATGATAACTGTGACCGAAATTAATGGTAGTAACACCAGATCAAGTAAAGGCACGAATAATTACCAAAAGCATATAAAAAAAAAAAAGTATATGATTTATGCTGAATATGCAAAAACTCAGGAAACTATTGACCATATTATAGGTGGCTGCAGCGTATTAACGCCAAAACAATATTTAAATCGCCAAGTAATGTTCTATATACTTCGCCAGAATATTATGGAGAAATATTAAATGAGAAATAAAGCACCATATTATAAATATACACCAAGAAAATAATGGAAACTAATGACGTGAAAATAATAACAGGCCGAAAAAAAAAATTAAAATAATTCAGGTACAATAAAAATTAATAAGAAAGAAAATAAGATGAAAATAATGAATGTTATTGTTCCATTAACAAAAAATTTAACGAAAACCATAACTGAAAAGCAAAGAAAATATATTCATCTATCTAACTAAACAAAAAAATTATAGTAGCTAAAAAAAGTAACGATGGCATTGAGGGCAACGAAGCAGCTGACTTCCTAGCTTGCTCGGCGTCTCTCAATGGTTCACTCCTCCCCCATTTTCTTGCCTCAGACATCTTTTTTCTCCCCGCAAGTCTCCATGCCAACAAACCGCCCAACCTCTGTGTCAACGCTGCAACATGCCTATATCGGTGAGGCATCTTTTGATCGAGTGTAATCACTACCAGCAGGCCAGACAACAAGCGGGTATTACCAACGGCCTTCCAGAGATGTTTTCGGACGCCGAGAAGTGTAAGAAAATCGTAGCCTTCCTCAAAGACATCTTAGTATTCCAACTGATCTAACTTCCTCAGCCTTCAGCTGACTTTTTGATTTTTTTTTGTTTCGCGCATTTTCAAATATTCAATATAAAATGTTATAATTATCTGTAAAACCGTAGTCGCTAATGACCTTGTAGTGTCCAAAAGCGACTTGTAAATACAATAAATAAATAAATAAATAAAATATATTTTAAAATACAAAATGAAAGTATGAAACAGAACAAAAAAAAAACTAATTCAAAAATAAAAACTGAAAAGAATAAAATGAAACAAAATGAAAACAGGCTTAAAAAATGAAAAATAGAATAAAATAAAAGGAAAAAAATGGTATAAACGAAACGAAAAGCGGTTTAACAACGATCAGGCTAAACAAATGAATAAAACAAAACACAATTCGTAAGAAAGATATAACGTACGAAATAATTATATATAAAATACATCGCAATAATTGATTACATGTGCTAACCTGGTACGTTTGGCCAGAAAAACCATGTAATTCGGTCCGAGCCAAAAAAAACAAAAAACTAGTACATTTATATTCTTTTCTCCTTTTCCCTTCCTTATATTTCCTTCTTCTCGCTGCGCTTATTTTCAAAATCATATACTCCTTAACGCACACTCTTTGGTTAACAAATGTTTACAATTTTATAAAGTTTATTAAAGCTAAGTATGTAGTTACTATAAATATATATACATATATATAAATTAAATATAGTACCCTTTAAATTTTTACAAACGTCTTCTCTCTCATCAGATACAATAATCCAGTAATAATTCAAATGCCAATAATATTAAAGATAATTATCATCAGGACCGTATATAGATAAAAATTTCGGGGGGGGGATACAAAAATAAATATGTTTATTTACAAATAGTACACTAAAGCCCTATAGTCAGGGGCGGATCTACTTAAGGGCTGTTTGGGCTGCAGCCCCAGGGCCCCGTGGATACAAAGGGCCCCCAGCCCCCATTGAAAACAATAGACGATCGATATTGTGAAGTAAAAAAAATAATATCTAAAATTAAAATTCAGATATATATATATATATAACTCTTAATTTGTCAAAATTATTTTTACGTAATATATATCATCCTGCTTCAGAATCTACTTTAAAGGATTGACATTTAACCTAACTGTAATAAAATATTTTTCAAAATCGATATAGTACATGTTGCATGTATATATATATATATATATGTACAAGGTAAGCAAAAAGAATTATAAATCATGATTTTTTTGTTTTTATTTTATTTTTCAATACTAAATAAACTCTTTAATCGTTTATTTATTTTCAGAAAACTATCAAGTTCTTTGTTTATTTTCAGAAAAATATCAAAATCTTGTTTTACAATATGTCTACTAGAAAATATAAAAGTGGAGCTACAGTTAGATCGAGAAAAAGAAAGAATTAAATGTGCAAAAATTAAATTAGAACATAAAAACGAGAATGAACTAGGGATCTTACCCGAAGAAAACCTAACCGAAGGGAGCAGAAAATCGCAAAACCAGGAAAAAAAATGCAAGCGATGAAAATGTGCAAGATCTTGATTACCAGCAATCTTCTGTGAACGATATTAGTGTTCAGCAAGAAGACGGTAATACCGAGGCGGAAAGAAATTTAGAAAATATTAAGTTTGAGAAATATGTTGACGTGGACTTATGACCAAATGCTAAATAATAATTTTATTAATGACATCCTCTCGCATGAAATGACTGACTTTTAAAATAAAGATCCGAAAAATAAATATTCAGCTTCAATAAAAAAATACAAAGAACAAAACAGATCATTTTCAAATAGTTATTTCATTAAGAAAATGAAAAATGGCCAATTACGGGAAAGATCTTGGTTATGTTATTCAATCAGGCTTGGTACTGTTTTTTATTTGGCTTGCAAACTTTTTTCTAAAACCCCTTCTCAATACACAACCGGATTTTCTGATTGGAAACACAGAGGAACTTATTTAGAAAATCACGAAAATTCTAATGAACATAAGAATTCAATGTTAGTGTGGTTGACACGAAAAGAAAATAAGTCTGTTTTAGACAAGCAGCTTCAGCAGCAATTAAGGAAAGAAACAGAATATTATCACAATGTTCTAAAACGGGTTATTTCAGTGGTAAAATTTTTGAATATAAGGAGCTTAACATTTAGAGGTTCCGAGGAAGTATTATCCACATAATGGTAATTTTATGGGTGCTCTGGAGCTATTGACAGAGTTCGACCCATTCATTCGTGAACATATTGAACAACAAGAGTTGCGACCGAAACCGATAATGTCGTACTTATCAAAAACAGTATATGAGGAATTAATTGAGATTATAGGCAAACGAATAATCAAACAAATTATGATTCAAATGAATAACGACGACACAACGTATTATTCAATTGTGATGGATTCAACCCCAGATCTGTCTCACAATGACCAACTTGCTATTGTATTACGATACTGTTTTCGGGGAAAAGTGTATGAAAGATTTGTATCGTTCATTACAATTAGCAGTCATACTGGCTTACATTTATTTAATATTTTACAAGACTTTTTGATAAACAAATGGACTTAGTTGTAGGGAGCAGTCTTGTGACAACGCTACTAATATGGCGGGTCACTACAATGGTGTACAAGCACTACTAAAACAAAAAAATAAATTCGCGGATTATGTGCCGTGTGTTGGGCATTTCCTTGACCCAGTTGGTGAAGAATCTGTTAAGGTGTTAACCGAAATTATGATCTTTTATGGAGTAGTGCAAAAAATATACGTTTTCTTTTCTGCTTCGACTCATAGGTGGTGGGAAGAACTGTTAAATCGTGAAACGAAACTAAAATTGACGTTAAAAAGTTTAAGCCAGACCAGATGGTCTTGTCACTGTGATGCTGTCAAAGCTTTAAAAAATAATTATAATGACATTATTAAAATTTTCAAAAGTTTCATCGAAAATGAGGATGAGAAAGTTGGTTGCCGAAAAGAGGCACGAAATTTATTTAATAAACTGGCGAAACTGGATACTGCAATGTTGATTATTTTTTTAAAAGAAATTTTGGAGAGATTTAATTTAGTTAATAAAAAAATACAGAGCCCTAATTTAGATATTTGTAAAGGCAACAAGGTAATTGTGTCATTAAAAGAGTTCGCGAACAACATACGGCACCAATCGGATCAGAAGCTAAAGACGAAGAGAAAGCTAAGAAATTAAGTACTAGTATGCGAACAGACTACAGTGACATAAACAAGAGACGCATTACTTCAAAATTTTCAGATAAGTCTACAGATAAAGTCTCAGTATACGGCGTAGAAAATTTTAAAAGAGACACGCTAAACGTTGCGTTGGATAAGCTGATTATGGATTTAAATAAAAGAAGCCAAATCTATGAGACATGTAGCAAAAAATTCAAATTTTTAATGGGGATTTGCAAGACAAAAATATGGAAAGCATAGATCTGGAAAGTGTACGTAATGTTATCGATTATTATCCAGATGACGCAGGCGAACATTTAGCGAATGAGTGCATTCAGTTAGAATCTTATTTACTACAGTCTAAGCTAGAGTCTTACATCTCTTGCAGTGAAATTTTTATGTGAAAAGAAACTTGTTGATGTTTTCCCAAATTTCTATACCATCTTAAAGATTTTTTTAACGTTGCCAATCACTAGCTGTGAAGCGGAGCGTTCTTTTCCCAGGATGTCCTATATAAAAAAACAAATATCGGACAACAATGTCGAACTATCGACTAAATCATTTATCAGTTCTTTCCATAAATTGTGATTTAACAAAGAACTTCTAATGTGATGGGCAAATAAAGGAATTTTCAGCACAAAAATGTAGAAAGGTTGCAATATAATTTGTATAACATAACTACACATAACCTGTCAATTTCTTTTGCAATAATGTCGTGTACAGTTGTTATTCACATACACAAACACTAAGTCATATTCAAACCAAATAAAATATTTTATTGTCCTGTTTTTTTACCCATACTGTAAACCTACATCACTATGGGAAATAGTTTTTTTTTGATAAAGCGGCAATTAGTTGAGTAATTAGATAGGCCCCTTAGTAACATTAGCTCAGGGCCCCACAAATTCACGATCCGCCCCTGCCTATAGTCTATTTTTGCGTAATTTTTGCGTATACAATATTTGAATAAACTACAATAAAAACAAATAAATAACAATTGTTTTTATGGAATTCATCAAAATTTCAATCTTCTTTTTTTTGCCAAAAAAAAAATGAAAAGGAATGAACTTGTTCTGAAATTCGGTCCATTTAATCGAAGCAGTCACTATCTCGCAAACTTTGTGTGTGTGGGGGGGGGCTTGAAAACTCTTTCTCAGATACGGCCCCGATTATAATAATATTGTAAAATAATTAGTAAACTACCTAATAGAAGCATAATTTAAAATGAAATTTTAAAATGCTAATTGAATCAGAGCATACATATAGCTAATTACAACTTGCCACGGCATAAATGTACCGTCACGTATTCAAAGTAACACTACTGAACAACTACACTCCCTCACATATAAGTAAACCTATGCAGGGATACTATTTATATAAATGTAATAACCTATTTATAAAATATTAAAATATAATTATGATGATTTAAAGTATAAATTTTATTAATTTAAATTCACGTACGTCAGTGCATACACACATTTACTAACCCAAACAGCCAAACTTGTACATTAACATAAATCAACAACATTCTAATCTGCACATATATTACTGTACTAAATTAAATTAATTAGATTAAACTATGAACTTTGAGCTGAACAAACTGAACATATTTACTCACTCACATATGAATATAATTATACTTATTCATATGCAAAGATCGAGGCGTGCCTAATATATCCAAACCCGACAAAATATATGGAAGCCTAGCCTATATATACTGTATAATATTATTAATTAATAATAATACTACTAGTAATAGTAATAATAGAAGAAAACAATTGTCGCAAAAATCAAAAAATAGGAAAATCACATTCCAGTCAAGGTAGAAACAAACATCGAGTTCATAGCTGGGATTTTTGATGCGTTTAAAAAAAAAAAAAAGCAATAGAAACGGTCTAATATTAAATTGCTTTAAATTCGAAAAAAAAAAGAAAAAAAATAGAATGAAATTTACAGAGTAAAAACAATGAGCCATTATAACGCATGTGAATACGAGTAGCACAAACAAGCGAATGCAATTATTTTACAGCATGTTACGTTCGAGGCACCCGCGTTTATATTTAATGTATAATGTTTATAGAACATAGTTGCTTAGGGTCACAGCCAGCGAATTTGCATTTAGTATGAATTGTTGTACGCTTGTTGTGAAGAAAGTTCTCTTTAATTGTAGTGCATAAAGTAATTATTAAAACTAAACCTTTTTTCGTCGCTCTGGTATCATTTTTATTTTCGCATAAAATATGGCTTCTACCGAAATTTAATGTTCTCCTTCTTAAACTTTTCCTTTTTACAATCATTCATCCTTTCTGATTTCGTCATCTGCGATGCATAGTTCGGCGGCGAAGGAAACGTTTGAGAGCTATAGAAAGTTGTCAGTAGAGTTTGACTGAACATTTCGGTGCACGCAATTTTTGCCAGAGTCGTTTTAATTTCTTTCGATCGTCAAAGGTCATTAGAAAAATTCCTTTAGAACCACCTTTTCACAATAATATTAAGACGAAATTTCTCCGTATAGCATGTGCAGACAGGTAAATGATGTAAAAGAGGAACTGCACTGTGAGCAATGAACCATATGGCAATCGTTTTGGAACTGACGAAAAATACGAATAATCCAGTTTATTTTCGGAATGACCAGTAACTGGAATCTCATTTACCGTTAGTTGACTTTGCGTTCTATCATCCATCACGTCTACCATATTGGGGAACTGAAGTGTGTATGTGGCTGACGATTTTCTTGGTTGCTTCAAATTGGCTGAAAGAAAATCTTGCATGTATCGACGAAAGAGATCCGGAATAATGAATTTTTAGAAAATTTGAACTAGCGAATTAGGGTGAAACGTTGCAGTTAACAAACCATTTAATGAAGTTAAGCGGCGAAAGCTATACACGCACAGAAGTTATTTTACAGAAACCGGTGTATCATCGAATTTTACGATCCGGGTGGTACCTATTAATTTCTTTTATTCAGTTTCGGAAAAAAATCGATGTCATAAAACCGTCTACGCTATGAAATTCATTCGAAATAACCTATTTGCTCGAGTGAAAGTTACGGGTTACCTCTGAAAATTAATTAAGAAATAGTCAGAATTGGGAAAAAGCGATCTATAAACAAAACGAATAGACTTTGTTGAAGTGTGATTTTTGGCCCGAGAATGATGGGCATCTATTTGTCTTTCCATATATTTTGTCGTCCGAAGGTTCGCACGAAACAAGCGTCACACTAATAATCTTATCGAACGTGTCCCATCCGATTTTTGACTATTTTTTTTCTTTCTTTTTTCGGTTATTTATATAAATAAATAATATAAAGGTAGAAATGATATTGTATTAATTCACGTACATATATATATATATATGTATAAATTATTCGACATGTTTGTCATATACTCCATAATCGTAACGGTTAATCTTTAAAAGATGCGCTATTATTCAGCCGTAGTTTAGTGTCCGACCGAAGTTTCGGTTTCGGTCGAATATTAGCCGAAAACCTTCGGCTTTAATCGAAACTCTGATCATAATGCTTTATTTTACTCCGTTGTGGGATTTTTAAAGATGAAGCACCATTTCATATTTGAATTTATTAGACAATGACCACCTTAATTAGGGCAGATACATTTAAACAAAATAGTTTCTCCTCAGGAATATGTATTAACAAACGATGTAACCCGCTCAATTTAGCATATCTTTTATACTTTAGCATTCGTTTCAACTTTGAAAATTCCTTTCAATAGAAAAATGAAACAGATTTCCGGTAAACTAAGAATTATCTTGGAATATTTGCTTTTTGATATTTATGTTGTTTCATAAAAACTGATCCGTTTTTGTAACAATAACGGGAAATAAATAGAAATGATCGTTTTGTTTTTGAATTATAATATTAGACTGTTTAATTATGATTAATAATTCGGTAAATTTTTATTTTTTTTATAAAAAAAATTAACATACCTATATAATAAGTGTATTTTAAATTTATTTTCAAAAAAAAAAAGACTTAAAGTTTAAACCGTAGTTAAAACAATTATGAAGAAAAAAAAGTTTCGTTTTCGATTTTAGCTGAAAATTTTGTTTCGGTCGGACACTACCGTAGTTATCCGCTCCGAATAATTCGCGAATCAATTCTTTCATCGATATGCGTGAACAGAGATTTATTTATATGATCCGGTTGTTTGAGTTCACTTGAGAATTTTATTGTAAATTTTGTTGACAGGAATGGTACAAGTGATGACACTTCCGTCGCCTTTGATTAAAAAGAGGAATGATTTTCCTTGTTTATAACCCGTTAACACACTTACTTGGAATGGTGTCTCTCGCAAAGTCTTTTTTACCCATTTTGGAATCTTCGTAATGGTAAAAATTTTTATTTCATCTGCAAATAAGACGTAACGTATGGTTGGCGTAATCAACGTTGAATCATTTTAATAACGGGTAATGTTGGAGGACTTGATTCTTGCAGTTGAATATGTCTCGGATTTCGGCACCGTGTTTAATTTGATTTCACGAATGTCTATAGTAAAATCTGTACGCAGGAAAAAAGAAGTAATGCTCTTAAATTCGAACACAACAGACGAACATTAAAATTTTTGGTTTATACGCAAAAATGTTTCCGAAAAATTTCAAGAATGCAATTATTATAAAAAAATTTCGTTAAATTCGAGGTCATTTGCGCCTAGCCTTTTTTATTTGAATTTTAATGGAAATTAGGCCGTAATTGAAAATACGGAAAAGTTCCGTAAGGTAACGCGTTCAGCGAAATTACTTTCGGTCGAACTCTTTTTCGTTTAAAAGAGCTTTGATTAACAGGCAGAATTCGAAATAACCATTGTCGATGACCTAACTAGGCGCGTTAGTGTACATTGGTCATGACCTGTGACCGTGGTTAGCATAGCGAAGTAGCTTTGAGTCTAGACGCTATTGGAATTATAAACGGCAGCGGTAATTTACTTGCATAACAAGGTAATAGTCGTAACGCACTCGTGAACTGAATGGCAAAGAAAACTATTTACTTCAAAAATATACGACTACTTTTTACGTTGTTGGCCGGTTTTTTGTGTTGCAGCCAGTTTAAAATACTTAATGTTAAGTCATCGACCTAGTTCGTGTCTTTCTATGTGTAAAGTTTCATGTTTCTCTGTATACTCTAAAGGTATCTAACGTATGGAAATACACTAAAAAAAAAAAAAAAAAAAAAAAAAAAAACATAAAGGAGACAAAGGATAATATTTTTAGAGACAAAATTAGAACAGAAATTGTGCTGAACAATACGACTGAAACTGCGTGTATAATTTAGAAGCCCAATGTCGAGTTCATCGAGCACATTTAACGTGACAGTTGAAAGAACACGATATTCAAAACTTTTTTTCCGCTTGCTTAGTTGATTTTAACGACTATTTAGACAAATCAAGTTGTTGTTTTTTTTGGTTTTTGTTTTAATGCAACAGGTTGTTGCATTGTCAAAGTTCAACGAAAATCGTAATATTTATTTTGAATCTTATGTTCGCTTTTATTTTTTTTAATTTCTGGAAAATTTTTAATAAAAAATGTTCCTTACCGTTTATTTTGTACCGGCACTGAATCATCATCATCATCATAGTGCCATATTCAGCTCCTGAACGTCGACGACTACCTCTATTCGTACATTTCAGCTGACAGATATATAGGCAATTCTTATATGAAACGTTAGTGTACACACGCAAGACTATATTCGGAACTGCTTGTAAATATTTCATTTATCGATGTGCAAATACAGTCATCCTATTTCTGTCTGCCTACTACACATCAGTTATCACGCCTATGGTGGTATGCATGTTTGTCACGGAATATGATTTTATTAGCGGTTAATTTAATTATTTATTCTGTAATTTCTGTCCTCGCGTCTGGGATTAAGCTCAAGACTTCTGTAACGGAAACCGAGTGCCACCGAATGTTTCCCTACTTTGTTGGTGTTGTATGAAGTTTATACAAAATCGTATATTTCACCGCTTTCCATTATTTCTTTATCGACTAATAACATATGTGTATGTATATATATATATATATGTAAACCTCTTTTTTTTCTTTTTTTTTTTTTTTATTTTACTTTGGTATCATTAGATTATTGTGCATAAAATTTATGGACGTATTAAAAAGATCTATAGAAACCTTTATTCATGGTATGTCGAGAAAAATCTAAATGCAGATTACGTACAACGAAGATTTCTAGAAAGCAATTGGAACGAATGGTACGACGGTTCATTGAAACACATAGTGTGTGGCTGTGCGAAAAATCTGATTACGAAAGGCTTTTTATAAATTGAGCCTTTGAATTTCATGCTGCAACAATGTATGGCCTGCGATTCCTCTGTCAGCGGAGTGTAATTTACTGGTACACAAAAAGTGGTTTAGAGCGAATTTGTTACATATCATAAAACAGTATTCAGAGCGGACAGTAACTGGTTTTTTATTATTGCTGTTTTTATTAAGACTGTTTCGCTATCTGGTTTTGTGATGCGCTTTATAATAATGTAAACATTTTAACACTTTGTCGTTCAACATAAAATTCTGCAGTTTTCCGATGTATATTAGTTTGTACAATAAGTCAAATTTTAAATACACCTCTATAAACTTAATTTTTTTATTAAATACCCGACATGTTTCGAAGATAACATTTTAATGATTACGGGAGTTATTATAATATATAAATTTAACGAAAACAACGACTGAATATAAAAATAACGGATTCAAGTCGATGACAAAAGTCGATTAATGCACAATTAAATATAAAATACGAAAAATGACTATTAAAAATTAAAATTAAAATAATTAAAAATTTTAAAAAATTTAAGCAATGTTTACAACAAAATATAAAAAATTATCCACTTACGGTGCCCGCACCGTAAGTGGATAATAAATATCGATTTATATCGACTTTTTCCATCGGCACATTTTCGTTGAACGGACTGTAATAGGTTAATCAGTTTTGATTAGAATGTATCAAACAAAAACTTAGAAATATATAATTAGCGCAAACAACATAGTAAAGGTTATCAATCATCCATTACGGTTACTTATATGCAAATACCACCTCGTCAGAAACTTATTTACCGAGAACAAGAGCAAAGCCCCCACAAAAATTAGTACTGTGTTTATTATTTTTTGGTTAGACGTATGTGAAATCCTTCAAATCTACAAGCTGAAACATATCCCTTCGCAAAAAGTTCAGTATTATGGTACTATGATTATTTTGGATAGATATGTATATGCGAAATATCTTCTGACATCTATATGATGCAATATAGTCTATAGGTTGGTATATTATGGTTATTTTAGGTATATATATATATATATATACGTGGATACTTTTTTTGCTTCAAATATAGGTAATATGTATATCAAATTATATTCTTGACCAAGAATTGATAATAAAGGTTAGCATGCATTATGATTTCGGTTGATCATTAGGCCATCCTTGGAGACAAATCCGTTCAAACATGAGAAGCGTAGAAATATTGAGTTATAGTAATTTATTGCCATTAGCTATAGGTACAACAAAACACACCTTCAAACGCATATGGATATATAAATAAACATAAGTTTTAGTATGGGTAAGAAAAGTATTAAAGCTGGTTAATAAACGGTAATAACTACTACAATATTGCCGATCCAACAACAAGTGGACGGTACATATGCTATCACTGCCGCATCAGATCCATGGTTAATAAACAGTAAAATTCACATTCTATGCCTGAATAAATTATTGATACGTGTTATTAGATTACTACACTGAAAGTCAACAACAAATACGAGTACCCGGTTGCAAAGCGCGTGCAGACACATTAAACAACTTGGTACGGGTTAGAAAATTATTAAGTTTATTAGTTAAATAGTCAAATGAGATAATGAATAATCGTAAATGTCAAACGTCAACTGTTGCGATTCTCTGTCGGATTTAATATATGCTACTTTTAATCTTCAGTATTTCTTTTCTATCTGAAGGTGCGATATTTACGAAAAAACGTTTCTAACATGGGCCTTTTTTTCTTTTTGTGACCCGCAGCAAAATCATTTGACCGTCAACAAGTCGTTTTATCTATATTAAATTCTCGTTTTTCCTTTCTTTCGCTCATTATTCTTTCCAAATAATTTTTCTTTTTTCATTATTATTATTTTTTTATCGTGCGATCCAGCGATCACTATTTATTTATTTGTTTTTTTTTTTTGTTTAATCATTATTCCATACAGTACATACTTTAAGCTGTTTAATTGTAACCTACGTAAATACTATTTACTGAATTTTAAATAATATCATTTCTAATAAATGAAAACCAATACCAAAAGCGAGTGAGAGAAAAAAATATAAAAGAAAGAAACCGTAAGATTTTTCTTCAAAAAAAAAAAAAAAAAATCGATTTATAGCTAGAGCCTCATAGTTAAACAACAAACGGTTAATATCGTCATGATAGACTAAGCTAACGTGTCTACTGCAGTCAAAATGTAGGGGAGCTTTATTGACAAAACTTAGTGGTACTCTATTAAGCCCTGCACGAAGTCTGCCGATATAGCAATTGCAAATCTTTGATCCAAACTATCCAGATTAATAGAGATATTGTAATAAAAAAGTTTTACTCGGAAAGAGTCGATTGGACTAATTCGTTGAACTAGGTGCACTCTTAACAGAATGTTCTCGTTCAATTAAGTTATCATTTTAAACTTCATGGAATGTAGAGGTATATCACAGCTCGTCCAAAGCGACGTCTTTTGCCGAATCAGGCAATAATTAGGAATCCAATAAAATTCCCCCTTTATGCAAAATTTTTGTGAGTTGTTAATTAAGAGCCAAAAGGTTACCTAAGGACCATCTGAGCTTATTACAGATTTTCCTCTAACGTACGTTGTATTGTAATGTGTACATTATATGGGACATGTAAAAAATAAAATAAATAAAAACGTTTAATAAGTAGAACGCGTTGCGTGAGTGATAGTGTGATTAAATGTGAATAGTGGCTGGTGATTGTCGGATGCAAATCGATTTCGCCTTTGGAGGATGTGCGCAGTGATTGGACAGCAAATAAATTAATTGGTACATCGGTTCTATGGCACGAAATAAAAACCCAAACTGAAAAAATCATCCAAGTCGAAATATTCGTCTAGAATATCGACTTCTTTTGACTGAATAACTGGATCGGTGGACAACCGAAAAAACACGTTCGAAAAAAGGTTCTAGTGATCGTTTCGAAACTTGGTTTTATAACTAATAAAGTCAACAGATAATTGTAAAAGGCGTTAATACGATTACCGCGTCTCCTCCTCGCGCTCATCAGGAATCCAGACTGAAGGACTAACGCGCATGCGTCCGTCAGCGAGAAATACCGACAATCGAACAGTCGCAGCCAAGGGATACGTACAATTTATATTATTTTTTTAATTATTCGTTGGCGCTCGTTTTCGTTTGACGTATATTTGATTAGTTGTGTTTTCCAGCAGTCCCAATAAATCTAGGTGTACGGAGTCGACAAAAATATACAATTTAAAAAACCATAGAACTTTCTATTTCGTAATTAATTAGATTAAAATAACTAAAGTGATTTAATCATTTTAAGTCAACGAGTTCTAGAATAGAACTCGTTATTGGCATTCCTGAGGACTTTATAAACGAATAATAATAACGTTGCCGTATTCAGTGTAAAGTCACAGGCCTTGTCAATAGCGAGTATCTCGACAGTAAAAGCCTCTGAAGATTGAACTTAAATATTAAGTAATTTTCCACTATAAATGTGCAGCATCTACCGTTCTACTTGACACTGTGAATTTAGAGCGTCATCCGTAAATATTCTTAAGAAAGAAATTCGATTCCATTATAATTGTATAAAGCAACAATTAAACATTTGGTAGGGGAGATATTCCCGATTTTCAGCTGTTTAAAATTTCACGTTTATTTTGTATTGAATTAATACGTCTTATAAGGAAGATCTAACATAACCAGACGGGAGCAAATGGGGCCAAACAATACGTTTTTTTTTTTTTTTTTGATATTTTTAGGCGATAAACAGCGTTTACCTCGTACGAATTCCCATTCGTTAGAGATTTTAACGATGTTTTCTAACATTAATCGATGATGGATATTTAATTAAAAATCTATTTATCGAAAGAAATCTTCTTCACTCTAGGGGATGGAATTTTAGATTCAATCCGAAAACTCGTAGGAGGAATTCTGGTTATAAGCCTCAATGCGAAATTTTGCAGAACGTCTAATACACTAAGGAAGCGACTTTGAAGCTGATGCATAAAATATCGTATCGTAATCGAGTTTAGATTTGACAATAGCTTTACAATGAAGACTTACTGGATCCCCAGGATGTAAATAGCCTTCAATGGATTAAAAATCCGAAATAACCGTTAGGACAGTGATTGTATATAAATCTGGTCGAGATGATAAACACCCTACTTTTGTAGAGAAAGTAATGGTTTGATTGCGAATTTAGACTTTTATGTACCGTTGTGAATAGGGTGGAAGAGTAAATTCATATTTAACGTTTGTTCGTTATTTATTAATTATTATTTAGAATATGACCGTGTATTTAAAAAAAAAAAAAAGAAAAAAAACTTTTAGTCTAATTTCATTACGGATAAACGATTTTTGAACAATTAGCTTTCGATCCTTAGAATCAACTTTTTTTTGTCGGTAAATGAACGATTTTTCCTAATTTTTATCGGGTTCATTTTTTTCAGATTTCAAATGAAACGGTTATTTATAATCGTGTGCCTTTTTTCGAACATCAGTTTTGTTCGATTATTATACAAATTTAGAAACGATTGGCCGATTTTACTTTTTTTTGAATTTATACGACTAACTGGTTATAATTTTTTGTCCACTTGACGGGTTTTTAAAAAAAAAAAAAAAACATCTCTCCCCGATGTTAATTTACATATTTCGGTAAATTCCTACTCACTTGGAAAAATTATATTAGTCAAATCTTCGTTTTGTTAATTCTATCAGCATTTTAATGTTAAACTTTTTCTACCAAGGTTTTTTCAGTTTTGGTAATGTATGCAGGGCAATGTGTGTGTCCATCAAGTACGTGTTTTAATTCGGACGAGTTCCTGCAGTGCCATCGATTTAGCGAAAATCTCAGATTTTAATCATTTAAGATTGCAAACTAAAGATAAAACTAGCACTGAAGTTAAAATTAGCTTGTTTAAATGTATTGATCAATATGGAATAGTTGAATATCGAAAATTTAACTGGACTGTTCGTTAGTTTTTAATCGTAATAAGTAAGGTGGAAAATGTAAATTTTTGGAAAATGTAAATTTTTCATGTACCATCTTTTCAACGTTATACTAAAACACGATTCAAATTTTATTTCGAAAAATCAATTTCCCATCTTGTTCTTATATCTACTTTTTAATCAGGTAATTATTAACGAAATCAATAAGACCATGTACGAAATTTTCTTCTCCTTTATTTTAATGAAGTCGATCATCATAATGTAAGGCCAGTTTTGCCGCCGGGAGAGGTCATGCATTCTTCCATTGAGTTTGATCAACTTTAATGGTCGCACGAGAGAACATGCCGATATCAAACTCTCTGGTCCACAATTTTTTTTCGATCAAATTCAATTACCGTATGTGGAATTCTATTCGGCCAGTTATTTTGCAATAATAAACACGGGTGTAAAAAGGCGGGAAAAAAGGCAACTAGTGGCGAATAAAAATATAGCCGATAATGAATTAATTTGAAATATAAAATCGAAAATTGAACTCGGTGAAACATTGCGTAATAGTTGATGATAAATATTTTTCTCCTATAACTTCGGATTAATCGATCGTTTTTATACGCAAACTTCGGCGATGGTTATGGATTGAAATTCCGAATTATCAAATTGGAAAGAAGAGGATTTTATTCGCGAGCTAGGTCCGATTTCTCGATAGAATTTTTCAGCGGCGTCATTTAATGAAAGTTACTACAGCGTTAATTATGTGTTAAAAATCAGTCGCGCTGCGAATTTTTGTTTCCGTCAATGATCATCGATTGAAATTGTGAACAGAAGTCACGAATTCTTCCCGTTAAGAAGGAGGAAGCTTTCTAGTTTCGGGCATCATATTTCCAGTTCGACCTTGATGGATTTTAACGTTGCTCCTCCTCGTATAGCAACGCAGAAGCGTATTAACAATAACAGCAATTGGTCCGGTCGCTGTTAATCGTTATTTTCTAGAATAATGAAACGGCAGAGATAGATTTATCCGGGAATCTGGTTAATGTTTATATATGGCCATAGGCTATAATCTGGAAGCTGATCTGACCGCCATATCCGTACATCGTGAACAGGTTGTTACGGAGAAAGTATTCAGCTCAGTCGTCAGCTTGTCTTTTCCCTCATGGTGAATCTAATTCGAAAACAGAAAACTTACTTTCGAAAATAATACTCGTAAACGTCGACCACTCGGTTAGCGAGAATTCATTAATAAACAAACGCGCATTCCTTGATTAGTTGTCTGGAGGAATACCGTAATGTTTGTATATTTATTTTACACCGGTGCGTACGTTGATTCCCGTTTCCGTCTGTACGAGTGACCGGTGTTGCAACTGACAGTAATAGATACCGTTGAACACGAACCGGATTAATCGTCCTTCCAATCGTCGGTAAATCAAGTTCGAAGACGCGTATACAGCAAACCGATTGATTTTGTGATTATTCGCTATAATCGGGCGTATAAAATAAAATTAAACGATACTAAAATATCGGCATTTTTAGAATATTTTCGAAGCTCCCGCAGAGGGGAAAGGAACGGGAATTATTAAAGGAATGGCTTCGGAAAGAAGGAAATGTAAAAAAAAAAATAATAATAAACATAAAATAAGAGAATGCGCAAAAGTAAAAGAATATATAGATTCGTAATTATATTTATCGATAGGACAAAAATAGATTAAGATGTAGATAGTAGACATTTTTAAGTCTTTTTTTTTTTTTTTGTTTCTTTTTTTGACCGACTTTCGCTCCGTGACGGCCATGATCAGAGTTTAATCTTTTAAATTAATATTAGCGTTCGTTATAGCCTACATATCTGCATTTGTTGCTCTTGATGAATTTTTTACAACAATTCACCACCACACGCAATTAGGAATATTCGAAACAATTTGACTTACCGTCACTGGTACAGTATTCTCTAATCCCTCAATATCTCCTTCTCCAAGTTAAATCTACCATCTTTATTGTAATCTCATTGACAGATCACATGATCTCTGATCGTTAAAATTCACACTTGGGACAAGTATTGCCTGTTACTATTATTTTAATCTTGACCAAATGTTCCGGTACTCGGTAATATCCGCGGTCTTACCTTTTTCTATAGCTATATAATCCCTACCGAGGTGTGCTCCGCTAAACTACGCTTTTTATCCGATATATTTTTTTTTTTTTTTTTGGAATAAGCTAAGCAATTAAATATTGCATTCATTTCTGTAGTAAGTGACAAACCGATATACAACAAGCGGAATTTTTGAGATTGAATTTATTCCGGGATATATCTACTGATCGTCAGTGTAGAATATTTGTTATTCTTCCATTCGGAAGTTTATGATTTCTGCTAACAGAAGCCCTGACGGATCGTATGCCTTTATTTATTATAAAAAATTATTATAACGCGTTGGAAAGCTTTATGATGTGCATGAAAATTACAACTTAAAAATAAAAAATAATCGGTGTTTTTTTTTAATATTACGATTTCGACGATAATCACATGTTTTGTATCCAAAGTAAACGCGAACACATCATCAAAAAAAAGATCGAATAAAGAAATATATTTAAGATTTATTTTGCGTAGAGAAAATTATTAAATTTTTTTCATTATTTAAAAATTAAGAACGGGGTTAAAATTTATTAAGAGGAAAAAATTGACATGGATACTTTTTCTTATGGGCTGGACTCAAACTAAAATTTCGTTCGTCACAAAAAATGGAAAGTTTACTTTAATAAAAAAAATTTATTTCGATTTTTTTTTTTGATTTCTAATTTATTCTACTTGCTTCATTCACTTTGTGTGATCAAAGTTCACGTTTTTACTAAAACATCAGCCGAAAATCATATCTGTTCGAAATATATATATATATATTGCGTGCAGAAAGGGTAACAACTTGTTTAAAATTTTAAGATATTCATCGAATGAATAACTTGAAACGCTTTAAATGTTTCTCAAAGCTCGAGCGTCGTGCGGTTCATACGGTAATCAAGACGCTAATGTGACAGTTAAAAAAATATACCGTACCACTTCTCTAGTAGCTTATCGCTGTGTACAACTCTAATTGTAAGAAACAATTTGTGGTTATTTGCGCGTATGCGATTCTCATGAAATTTTTTCTTTTCGAAAGGCATTCTATTGTTTCGGCTGCAATATACGAAAAACTAACTCTGTCAACTATAGTGTTCGAATCTCGCTTAAAAGCGCACGTATTCTAGTGTTAATGTGGTCACAAAAATCATATGTGATCTGAACGAAAGTTACGTCGTTTTGGTAATTGATTAAAAAATTGCCACTATTTTCTATATAGCCAAATTAAAATTATCGAAGTAATTTTTGATCTCTGCGATTACTCTGCTAAAGTGCAATTACAATAAAATTGAGAGGATATCTATCATTTTTTTTTAAATTAGTCATTAAAATTTTATTCGATTATGCTCTAGCAGAGAATAAATTATCGTAATCTCGTAATCGTAATTAATACGAAATGCGCCAAATGTTCCTTCTATGAAATTTCCCGCGAAACATCGATGGTTCCAGTTAATTTTTTTTTTTTTTTTAAGTATCGTGTACAGCTGCCGGGGCTATTACGACACTATGGCAATCGGAGAGTTAAATGGTTCGAAATAGGTTAGTTGTATGAAGAAACCGAATAGTGTCTGCAATGTTCATATGTAACATAATATTAATATCGTTCTTTTTTTTTTTTTTTTTTTTTTTTCTAAATTTAAATCAGTTTTTGTTAATTTTTTTTAAAAGCAAACGATCAATTTTATTATATGGTATTTCAAAAATTTTTCTAACGCAGCAGCCAAGTTTCAATTGTTTTATCGTATAACCCTGTTAATAATTTTTATGGTAGAATCCACAATCTGACTATTACCTTATTACCAAGGGTCACACTTTAAACTCTGAACATAGAAAGATCGGTTTTCTTCGGCTTTTTTGTTCTTCCGTTTTTTTTTATTTATACTGAATCGGTGTATGACATAACTGCATCAGATATTATGCCATACAAACTAGTTAGTATTAAAATGAATGAGCAATTTTTTTTTTATTTTGACTCGTCACTTGCTATTTAATTGTAATAAATTTGAACATAGCCGAAGATCTATCTGCGAACAATTAATGTCTCTTGGGTTCTTTCTTCCGTATACCATTTATAAAGTCTTCTGTGCCGGAACAACCAGGTCCTCTGTATTTTATTTAAATTTATTTGATTAAACGACATCCAAATTTAACAGCGTACATTTATTTGATTAATTAATTACTCTATGCAACTATTGATGATACGCGTGATTCATTATCCTAATTCTCGATGCCCTGTCATGTTGGGCCACCCAACGCACCTCGAACTCGACTTGGGCAGTTTCTCCTTCGCTATGATTTTGTGCAGACATTCGTGGACTATGCTGAAGCATTTGTAGCCCGATGAGTGTTTGTTATAATTATTGTATATGATCTTCCTGTTCTATTAATTGTCTGGTCAGTCAAGTTCAGGTACTCTATGTATTTTGGGCTCAGTGTGGCCCCAATTTCTCTTTCCTAAAGATTTTATTCAGCCATCCGTGAGTAATGTTGAACATTTACGGCCACGGTTGTCTGTAACTTAAAAAAAAAAAAAAAAAAAAAACCTTTTTCCCAATTAAATATTATGTATTTTTCATTAGTTGGCATTATTTCTATATCAGCTGGTTGGTGGCCAAATGGCTTGATAGTTAACTGAAGCCGGGCCACAAAAGGAAAAAAAACAAAACAAAAAAAAAAACTATGTATAATTAGTACAGGACGCGAGAGGAATTTATCTCTATTCTTAATTTTCAGAATCGGGATGGTCTAAGCCGAACGAAAGATGCAACAAATGCGCTACCGTAGCTAGCTAGCAATTAGTTTCTTCAAACTCAGAACGATGCGATGAAGCGATTAACATCTCTATAAAACAAGTGCGTCAATCATCACAAATATTAACTGGAAGATATTAAATTCAGCTAATTCAACGATTTTTGCGAGAGAATCATAAGCGATATTGTCCTTTTCAACCGCGGGGTACGAGCATTTGGGGAAGTAGGCTACAGTTCGCCCGGCGGCAACTTTATGTCGTATTTTTCGAATTGAATCGCACATCAAGACACTATTTGCTGCAGAAGCTGAAAATGATCGAAGTGGATGGCCTGATGATACATAAATACTCGAAAATCATTTGATGTCCGAATTAGTTTAATCAATGTCAAACTCTATTTCAGCAGAGAACGGTACCGTCCGGGAGTTCTGCTTTAAATGCAACCTTGTTTGTGTGATAAATTAACCACGCAACCAGATCTCTTACGCGCCTGTGCGACTATTTTATATTTTTTAGCTTTCAGCGCCTCGGTGTGCTTACGAAACACTATCAACAAATTTCAAAAATTGTCGGAAAATCACACTCTTAATTTCTCTTGCTAGGGAAACAGCATCGTTTTTCGCGGCAGTAGCTTAATCCAAAATCTATTGTGTTTATTCCTGTTTAAAACTCGAGCAAAACTTCGCGCAATATATTATCCGCAAATAGAGCAGACTTACCTTCAAAGAGTCGTATAATGAATTGAAAATTTACGAGTATCTCTACAAGCATTAAAAATTCTTAAATTTCTGCCCGGAATGCAATCGACATCAAAAATTTTTCTCTGGAATTTGTACACAGCACTGATTTTTAGTAAAACAAACGTTGCATATACTTTTCCGTAGGTGCTTATTAAATGGCTCGATTCAATTCATTACACCGCTGTATTATCCTCAATGTACACTGTACGTCATCGTCTGTCTCGGTTCGCTTCCGTCATCCTGCGCCAAAAGATTCCGCGGTAGCGCGTATAGTTCGGTTGAAACTTGATCGAATGCCGGAAACAGGAGTGAGAGATAAACACGATATATTGATTCTATTCTCTATTATAGTTCGTCAAAAACTGTTCATATGTTATTTCTTTGTTCACTTTAAAGTCCCTAACGTGACGAAGAAATAAATCACGCTGACCGTTCAACTGCGATGAGCCTTTATAGTGCATGCAGTAAAACTTCTGCACGGGAACCAACCACGGCTGACTTTCAAAAAACACATTTCTTCGTAAAATAAAGTCGACGATATTGCGTGCAATAAAATAATGTGTCGACTCTCATCGTAAGATTTACCTTTCCGTAAGAAAATTTCCTTCCCAAATGTACACTACCCCTTGTATTTCGATACTGCAGTTGACGAACAGTTGGAATGCATAGTTTATGCGTTACTACAAGTGCATTGCTGCACTGTTTATCGTTCAACATTGCTTCTTTCGTGCTCCGGCTCACGCCCCACTTCTTTTTTTGAGTTTGTTAGATTAAAAGACCGAACTGTTAAACAGTTTTATCAATAAGCCGTAATAGTTCCCCGACACTTATAAACGGTTCCTGGGTATAATCCCTCCCTATTTTTAATGTTTTTTTTTTTTTTTTTAGCGAAAGTTCGAAAGATTTACGAAAAATCAAATTCAATATAATACGGCGCTACTGTCGTTAATCAACGTGCAATATAAAAGGCATCGTTCAAACTATTTGCTCCTTTGTTCGTTTTATAACTTGGCCGGGCAACGCAAGTGTATTACGCCGTCCATCGCGTTAAAAAATAATTTGGCTCTATCGCTGCCGTTTTCATTACAACCATCATTTACATGATTCATATTAAAAGCGGTCTTATATAAAAGGTGGTATTTTTTGTTTTTTCATCGACACGGACATTTTTGTCGAAGAACTGGAGAAAAAATGGAAAATGTTATTCGATGTTTACGCGATCGAAGAAGGCAAACAAAAATGATACGAGAGCCGGCATAACAGAAGGAGAAGGAAAGGAGAAGATGAAGGACGCATTATAGGGGCCCGTTAGTAAAAGTGACAAGTGGAAAGAGGAACGACGTTCGACATCGACGGAGAAGCATTCAAAAAAA
Source organism: Icerya purchasi (assembly GCA_039619475.1). Classification (NCBI taxonomy): domain Eukaryota; kingdom Metazoa; phylum Arthropoda; class Insecta; order Hemiptera; family Monophlebidae; genus Icerya; species Icerya purchasi. The sequence continues at coordinate 141,585,916 of CM077116.1, forward strand.
GGATACGATCAGCATCGCATATATAAAACGAGAAGTAGAAGGGTGAAGAGCACAGAATGCAAAAGATGTAATTGAAAAAAAATCGATGAGGGAAACAAACTATGTCCAAAGCATAGACGACAAATTGCGGAGAGAGGCGAACGCTATGAAGAAAGTCGGGAAACTAAGGATGTTGATCTGTTTAAATAGACAAGCAGAATTAGGTAAAACGGGAAAACTAGCAGGGTTTGAAATATCAACCAAGGCTAAAGGAAACTATCAAGCCTTCTCTGGTGTTTTAGCTCCGATTAGGAAACATTTTGAAGACTTATGATTTTCTCGACTCGATCTCTAAAAAATTGACAACAAGAGCCCAGTGCTGAATGGCTATCACTACATTAAATGCAAAGGTAAGTAGAAAGGCTATTTAGTTGAGAAACAAAACGTTCTGCGGAGGAGAAACTGCCAGCGCCAAAAAGTACTTTTGCTGCGGCGTAAAGAAGGTGTGGCCAAAACGAAGAGGCCGTTGTGACAGAGTTTGAGTTTACGAATCATCGGTTCAACTCTAACCCGATACCTTTTTTTTTTTTTTTTTTTTTATTATTTGTTTTTTCGGGTACGTTAACCGAAAAACTTTGCCCAAAAAAAAAAAAAAAAAAAAAAAAAATATACAAAAAAGAGAGCGTTACTAAAAAAAATTCCGTCAGAAGTTGACGAAATGAAATACAACTAAGTGACAGAACGGCGCATAAAGACAGAAATGACAAGATGAAAGAGTTAATAATTAAAAAGGATATTGTCAAAGTGGCGAAAAGCTTCATTGTTCAGATGAAAAGGACAACATAGAAAAGACGTATGGGCGAAACGATAGAGTAAGAAGAAAGTAGCAGAGTATAGTTGAAGCTCAATCGAATATAATAGGAACGATAGCAGATCGACGGACCAACGCGAGAACCGTAGGTAGGAAGGAAAATAAGGTTGAACAGACAGGTGAAAGGATGTTCAACAAAAAATAAACGTCGAAATTTTTTTCAAAGAAGAAGGAGATTCGAACCTATATGCGAGGAAGCAGCAACTCGGAACAGGGAATCATTGCCCACCATACCTTTCTGACTAGCCACCCGTATATGAATGCAGAGAGGAAAGCTTGCGGATACCGACCGAGCAAGAATGGCAAAGTCACAGTAAGGAGCAAGGAAAGAAACAGATATGACTTCAGAAATAATGAAATAATTGAAGAAAGATCGATGATAGGAGAAATTATGTAAAAGGAGGCAGAATCGTAAGAACAGAGCTCACAAATTTGATTTTTCATCTTCTCTGGAAACGTTTAATAATAATCAGGAAGATATTTGTAGTCAGAGCTGTTAAAGGCGCGCACGGATAACAAACGTTTTCGTAATGGCGCGCTATTTTTCCGCCAAAGCGAAGTTATTAACCCGAAAATTTGAAATTATTTAACTCGAAGGACAAGGGCATAAAACGTTCAATGTCGACGTTTATTCGACGAGTTAAAAATGAATAGAAATTTTAAAATAATTATTAATTGCGACGGAAACCATTATAAGTTGGACCCCAGCCGAGGTTCAAACCTGTCCCGAAGCAAGAATCCGGGCGCAGTTGTTGTGTTAGATAAACGAACAGATAGCGGCAGGCTTCTTTGTATGCGAATGTTACACGAGAACTACAGCATATACATAAATGATACTACACTTAATAATACTTTCATATTTTAATTTTTAATTATATCGACGTATGATATATAGCGCTCACGCATTGTTTCATACATCTAACCTATCTAAAATCTCATTCTCTGTTCGTTCGCTTGCAACCAGCCGGACTATTAATCGTTCGGGCAATGAATAGAAGACGAAATAGGGCGAAGAAGCACGTTAGTTTAATGAGAAGTAATAGAACAAATGTCCGGGAGATGGCGGCAAACGCGCGCGCCTCAATCGGTACTATTCTGGGAATGACGAATAAAGAAGTTCCGGCAAACTTAAAGGTGTGTAAAAAGTGACCAAAGAGATTAATGACGACAACATTTTGAATTAACTACACCCAATCTATTGTCTAAATAATTTTTTATAAAACACTTATTTTGCCTACCTATACGTATGATTCCTTTCGTGTCACACAACAGTATTCGATGATTTACCGTATCAAAGGCTTTACTAATATCAATGAAAGTTATGATAAACTGTTGCCCATTATTTGTTAATCCTTTATCGATGCTACTTGTTAATACTCTTAACAAGGAGACAGTTGATTTCGCTTCTCTAAACCCAAAAACTGATTGGTTTGTAGTAAGTTGTTTCGTTTGAAATACGTTTCCTAAATGAAATGTAATGAATTGCTCCAAAATTTTCGCCGATAACTGAAATAATTGTAATTGGTCGATAATTGTCATAAATCCCCCTGTCGAACCACTTTTATCAATAGTTCTGATAACAGTCCTTCAAGAACTATATATTCAGTAATGGAACAATTAAATAATTTCATCAATAGCGGAGTGGCGGTTGCTACATTATTTTTAATATTTGAATATCTTGTTCCATCCCAGCTGACGATGCAGCTTGTTTCTTTCAAATTAGTTTTGGATTTTTTTTTTTTTTTTTTTTTCGTTTTATAATTTCTCATCGTTGTTATAAAGATACAAAAGATGTGTATAAAGCTTATGAACTTTGAACACGTCATATGTTGCAGTAAAAATTGTCGGTTACATAAAAGCCAGTTAAATGTACAGCGCAAGTAGACTGTTTATTAGAAATTCCTATCGATATGTAAAAGCTTTCATATCAGGTATTAGTTATCGGACACTTACGCTTCCTCCTTTTCTAATAATTATTCATTTCATCTGTCTGCTCAGCCTATACTCTTCCTGTATATTCATCGTTTTTTTTTTTTTTTTTGCATCCCTTTCTTCGACGTTCTGATGTTATTTCCCTTTGTTCGTATGCGTTTTGGTCATTCTCTGCTGCCTTTCTCCAGATTTCGCCTGATTTCCTCCCCGCACTGTTCCCTCCATCCTGATGATGCAGTTATTTGCGACGCCGATCACGTGTTCTTCCAGTGTTCATCTCTTTCTGTGGAACATTTTGTATTCCTATTTGTGTTGAGGCTTGGGCTTCCTACTCCTTATTGCGCTTCTTATAGCCTATATTTTCCTTCCCCAATTAATTATTCCTGCTATTTGTTCCTTTTTAGCAAAGATTTCTAATCGGATTAAAATATAATCGACTTCTTTCCTTACTATTTGTTTCTGGCTAAAGGTGCTTGATTGACGAGCTCAAGAAAAAAAAAAGATAATACAAATCCGGGGCTTATACACACCTTTGTAACCCAGCTACGTTAACTGACCACGGCGATTTTAATTATTCATCTTATTCTGGTTTAGCCGTAATAGAGTACTCTCTCTCGTTTTTCCACATACTTCCAAAAAGCCAGCGTAACATTCTTTAATTTCATTTTTATTTCTTTCTTTTTTGCTTTTTTTTTTTTTTTTTCGTAACAACGTGGATTCTCATTTGTTCAGTTTGGGAGACGATAAAAGTGCAGACGAAATGATTTTATATTACTTTTAACTTGCAAAACATCATTATTAATGTTCCTTTATGTGTTTGGACAATAATTTAATGAAATTGAAGACGTTTCCTTAAGAGATGTAGGCGATGGAATTATTAAGACTTTTCGTTCCTTCTGATGGAAGACAATAAAGTATCGTGCATCAATTACAACATGTAACATTTTGCACGTGCGATCGTCTGTTCTTAATACCATTATTCACTTTAGTGAGGTATTAAATCCGCTTAATAACTCCTTTTGGCTAGAGGCGTAAAAACTGTGATTGTTAAATCGGGTTATAAAGTTTGTCAGTTTGTTAGGTGTGAGCTTGAGGTTTTGACTGTAACTCTGTCGGGGATAGTACAGATTCGAGAGTTTCATTTGACACCTGCGAATTTCTTTGATTGTAACATTTCGAGTATTCGGTGATTATATGAACGATCGATATTGGGACATTGCAGCTGTCACATGTTGGTCGCGATTGCTTATTTAAGATCTATTCATGCGTCAAGACAGAGCGACTTGTTGTTCTTAGGCGCGAAAGTATATATTACTTGGTCCTTTCTCGATCTTTGAAATGAGGTTTTTTACGGAAGAACGACCGTTTTCTTAATTGATTTTAGTTTGTTTCACTAAATTCCAGAATTCTTGGACGGCTGTTTGTGCGAAATATTTGCCAGCTTTTTTCAGATCGACGATTTGGAACGTTCGGGGTATTGCGGAAATACTTAAGGCTAGCTTTGCAGTTTCTTCGGCTTGTTCGTTTTTGATGAATGTTCTCAGTCGAATCTATGCTCTAGTCTTTGTCTGGTTTTTTCATTGATTCCATTTCTCTAGTTCAGATTCCATATATCTTCATAGTTCTTTTCTATGCGCCATTATTTTCACTTTTTTCATGACGTGTTATTATAATATTGATGGAACATTTGTTTTTTGATGTAATGAAGGCGTATTCCAATTCCGTAAAAAAAAAAAAACCTTCGAGATTTGCGAAAAATCATGTCATTCCGTTAACAGCGCTATACTTATTCTTAAATATTTTTAACAATCTAGAAATATACACATTTACAAGAGATCTGAGACGCCGTCCGCTTTTTTCTTCAGTTGCAACTTCAGCTGGCGGAAAAACCACTAAGTAATCTTATGTGTGAAAAGAATCTATAAAATTAAAAAGTGCAGTTACCCAAGCTTTCGCAAATAATCTGGGTGTGCAAAGTATGTCATTAATAATACCTATATTTTTCTTTGTTTATTCTGAAGCTGGGTTATTAGCATTTAAGTGTTTTTTGCATATCTGCCGGTATGGTGAAAACATTTAATTCTTGATTTGGCGCGATTTAGGCAAAAAGGCAGATATCCTAATTTAAAAACTTACAACAGTAGACAGGGTGAACTAACACGTTTAGCTATAGTCGGAAACAAATACTCGGAACTTGTAGCCAACCTTCGTTACCAAAGAGGATTCTCTCAAAGAAAAAGAAGTTAACAATTTCCATAAGATTTGTCATTGACGTTTTTATTATTAAATTATTATATCGATCGTTAAGCACTCTTATATAATATATATATATAATTAATAAAATATTTTTGTACAGCTTCCAATGCTTTTAAAAACGGAAAAGTAATTTTTTTAGTACGTTCGTCTTTACATGCAAATATAGCATGAAACAACCGCATTTCTCTCCGCTTATTCCGCGTAAAGGCTGTAAGCAATTCATAGTGTTTTTCTTAGTAGTGAAGAATGCAGATATAGCAAAAATTTATATTTCCTGTTATCGCCTCTGGTTTATTTTACTATTTTTATTGATATATGATTACAATGTTATTATTATCGCAGAATAATCTTCGACATTAAAAGAATTTATGAAATCTTTATACTGTCGCGTAGGCCTTCTCATTTTGACAATTTCGTCAATGTTGTTTGCAACATTTTCCTCTCAACGTACATATATGGCATGAAACAATCGCATTTTTCGTCATTCAGCCCGAGCTTGGTTGTGTGCATTTGAATGTTTCTTGGTAATGGCAGAGAATGCACATTTGGTAAAAATCCTGACTTTGTGATATCGCACAATTTAATTTACTGTAGAGATTTTTCATTAGCATCTTCATTATTAAAATATTATATTAATTGTTAAGCAACTTGTATATTTTAATGAAGTAATAAAATTTTTGTACTTTTTTAACTTTTGCATTAAACTTTTGATTTAAATGTCATGTTTACAACGGTATACTTGACATCTGTTCATCCTACGTGTGTAATTATCTATCACTAAAAGCAAAAGAGATCCTTCTAAATATATTTTGGTCTTCCAATAATGTCTTGAATCTTGAAAAATGGCTTACATCATTTCTATATTAAAACAAAGTGAAGACCCATTCTGTTCTGAACGCTACCGTCTAGTTTCTGTTTTAAATATGTTATCTAAAAAAAAAAAAAAAAAACGGAAAAAATGGCGAACAAGTGTTTTCTGTCAGTAGCGTTTCTTTCATATAGGACTGCACCTAGAAATAAAAAAACAATTGGACTATAAATTTTTTAGAACGGAATTGAATGAATTTTGATAAATAAATAGGTTAACACAATTTTTAACTGCATCAAATTTCGTATGTTCACTAATCGGTGTGTTTTCTTCTATTCGAAGTAAGTTTCACACGCAAAGTATTAACTGAAGTTGATTGAACAATGGAGGAAGCAGTTCCTGTGTAAGATCTGAAACTATATACTTTACCTTCTGTGTAATACTAAAAGCTAGTTGGTGAAATATGCGCGCAGTGTTTACTCACTCTTATTTCCTTTAATCTGAGAATTTAAGCGTAAATCATATCTTAAATATAGATAAATCCATAATCTGTTTGTTAAAATTCATAAATGTAAAATAAATAAAAACCAAAAATAAATATAAAGTTACTTTAATAAATTAAAATAAATACCTTATTTCAGAAATACAGGGTGCAGCAGCATAACTTCCTTTTTTAAAATGCACGCCATTTAGTCGGTTGATATTTTAGCGAAGCGCTAGCAATCTCGTTCGAGAGATAGAACTATAAAGTTTTGTTCTGATACAAGCGCACCTTTCGAAATCGCTTTAATTTAGCCCCGTTGGCCCCTGTTCCGGACCGGAAATCAATTGTTATGTTACTACGTTCAGACAAACTGCAAGTACAACAAGAAGAAGAAATAGAGTCCCTCAGCTCATTAGATCAGCTGAGAACATTTAGGCACTGAGAGCTTCAATGTTGCGATCACCACGGCGTTCTACGCGCAAACACGCGTCTGCTCTTGGACTTTCCGATCGTTCTTTGAGGAGAATTCTTCATGATGATCTTTATCTCCATCCATACAAGATGGAAATTGTGCAGGAACTTTCTGAACGTGACTTCAATTCTCGGAGGAACGCGTGTGAGGTTCTTCTGGAAGTTGTTCTCGAGGAAGCGATTGTGTTTTTTAGTGATGAAGTCCATTTTCATTTATGTGCAACCGTCAACAAACAAAACATGCGCTACCGGGCTGACACCAATCCTCGAGAATTGCATCAAAGGCCTTTACATTCACCTAAAGTCACCGTATGGTGTGCAATTTCCTTAAGTGGAATTATTGGCCCCTGGTTCTTTGAGGAAAATGAAGTAACAGTGACAGTGACTTCGGACCGGTACGTAAACATGTTACAGGATTTTTCTTTCCCACGGCTAGATGAGTTGGACTTAGGGGAAATTTGGTTCCTACAAGACGGTGCAACGGCACACACTGCAGGAGCATCGATGGCTGTTTTGAGGGAACACTTCCCAAAGCGCCTCATCTCAATTAGGGGCGATTTGAAGTGGCCGGTTCCCCGCTCTCCCGGTTTGTCTCCTTGTAATTTTTTTCTATGAGGTTTTTTGAAATCCCGTGTTTATGTGAACCGTCCAAGAACCCTACAAGATTTGAAGACCAACATCCAGAAAGAAATTGCCAGGATAATGCCTGATATGCTGGCAAGAGTAATGACAAACGTCAGAAATCGGTTTATTTGGTGTACGGAGAATGGTGGACGTCACCTACCTAATTTGATCTTCAAGAAGTAAGTAAAACAAAACTTTATTTATGTGCCTACATTATAAAAGACAAATAAAAATTTTCTGATTCATACAATGAGATTTATTAAGTTTTAAAAAAAGGAAGCTATACTGCTGCACCCTGTATTTTCGGGAATAGCCGATATCAGCCAGCAACGCAGAGTATACTCAATTATAAGCTAATGATGAGGTATGCTCGAAAACGTGTTTCTAAATTAAAGGTATTTATTTCAAATTATTAAAGTAAATTAATTTATACTTATTTCTATTTGTTAATAATTATTTATTTTATATTTATAAGTATCATATGTTGTGCGTTCTCTATTTTTCACGTGTGATTTAATATCACTGAAGTATTGTCTGTTGCAGTATTTCAAAATGGAAGGAAAAAATTTGATTTAAATGTAGAAAATCGGAGTAATTGTGCAACTGGTTAAACATACCTATTTAATTCGATAAGTATTATTGATAAAAAAAACAAGTTCAGTCAAGCATGAGATTTCATGCGCTGAGAATTCCATATGTAAGTTACCGATAACCATAATATTAAGATTTACATAATACCAAATTCAAAAAAAAAAAAAGGAATTTGATTTATGCGCTGCAAAGAGGAAGAGGAACGTAATTTTTTGCGATTTTTTAAAATTATCGCCATCCCGAAAATTTTGTTAAGAAAATGAAATACCGGTTCGTTCCCGACAAACAGTGATCTCCTAATCGATATATTACATTTAATTTTAAATTACGAGTATTCCGCGCAACGTTGGAAACCCGGATGCTCCAAACTAGAAAAATATCCGGGAATGTACCATACCTTTAACCGCGTTCAAAATATTTAGCTGTAATAATCGCAGTGCTAGGGGGGGGGGGAGTCCTTTTTTGAACTTTACAGCAACTTTGAAAGTTTCGTTAAGGAAATTAAATACGGTTTCGTTTCCAACAAATAGCGGGCTTTCCATCAATATATATCACATGCCCGGGAAAAAAATATTGTTTTCAAAATTATTGAGCTTTCGGTGCCCCAAGGGTCAGAATATAAAGTTGTAAACTTGGCTATATTTTTTCCCGATGAAGCGGTCCTTTATGCATGTGTTTGAAATACATTTTGGTTTCTCTAACGTTTTTACTCGGACTAATACTTACGCGAAATTCCCGGTTTTTTACTGTTTTTTAGCCCAAAAGGGGAGATTTAAATAATTTTTTTATTGCAGCTTTTGATTTCATGAAAAGACTCTCGCATTTTATTTTATATTTTGAATTTCACCTAATAGGTTTATCTAGCGATGAGTTACGATTTTTTAAGTGATTTTCGAGGTTGTTTTTTTGGTTCCATATTATATATTCTTAACGGTTTTTGGTTTTTTTGCCGCCCAGGGTAATCAGTCATCTTGAAGTTATAGATCGTTTCAAAAAGAATTTTAATTTTAATTAATGTTCCAAATTTAAAATTTATAAGTTAAACCGTACGTAAGTTATTAATGTTTATTTGATATTGTCGTGTCTGAACCATCTTATTAGGATTCCGTACATTATATGTGCACGGAATCCTAACTAGGTTTCAAAAAGTAAACTTCCTCCTCCATTACCTAATTTAGTTCGAAAACTAAAACCTAAATTAAGTACTAGTAAATTTCGATGAAATTTCGTAGTCGTGATATGTAAAATTTATTCAGAATTGTTTCGTTTGCGTTGTTCATTATTTCCGACTTATAAAAAATATACGGAATGAAGATGCAGTAACAGATTTAAATAATTTGATAAAGTTATTACGTAAACGAATCGGTATTTGAAACAACATACATTTGCTTCTGTTGCATATAAAAAGTTTTTATACAAGAATTAAAACTTATAAAGAACATATAGAAAAGCACAGTGAAAAAATCAAAATCAATCGTTATACACTTTAAGAGCTGATAGGTATAACCTGTTTTTTAAGACTCTAAGAAATACCGTTTTCCGGGTGTAGTGAATCTGAAAATTTAACTAACAGAGCAACTTATAGGAAATTATTGCATTTATTTGTGAAAAACGATAGATAATTACAAGTTAGCTTAAAAAATTGAAAGAAAGATTTATTTGCATAAATAATAGCGTTACACTAATTACTAATGTGTGTATAGACACGAGTCTTACCACATGATTAAATTAATGAATATAAATACGACACACGATATGCGACATTTAACTTAATCGGAAAAAGAAACAAAAACCTACTGCAGTTCTTTCTTTCTTTCTCAAAAATTGTAGTTTTTATTAGTGAGGTTCACTGCAGCAATTTAAAATGATTAAACTGAATGTAAATTATTAAAAAAGAAGTTTTGGAAGCAAAATTTATTACTGTATTGCTGATGAATCGACGAGTATTTCTAAAAAAATTACAGCTTCCTATAACGTCCTGTTCTGTTAATAATGCGGGATGTTCGTGAAAGGTTTATTGAGTTCTTAGATGTCAGTATTTTTGAGAGATCAAGTGAATTCCACTGTAGTAATAAGTTTAACTCGAACTTATGATGACACTTCTGTTAATGCAGCACAATACAATGGAAGTTAAATCGAAATGTTACGTTCACGAACATTATAATGTGCTATGTCCATAAATTAAATGTTGTTTTGCAGAACTCGTTAAGAAATATTGGACCGTATAAAGTTTTTTTTTTCTAATTACGTTGTTTTCTAACTTACCAAAAAACTCGCATATTCTCGGTGAAATTGTGCAAAGTCGCTTCCGTTCAGTAGCACCTATTAGATACGGCCAAACTGATAGGTATATTTGATTTTATTCAAACATGCGGTGTGAAATCTTCTTTTTGTGTAAAAACTTTCTGTAAAAATTTGTTCGGTTTTGAATTTAATTCTGGTTTAGAACTATTCTATTTAGTGCTTCTTCGAGCAGAAGTATTAGTTAAAATGTTTCAAAGTGAAACGTGCGATATGTTTTGTAATAAAGCGATTCAAAGTTTTAGAAACTTTTTGCATAATTTTTGTAACGATTTTGTATACGTATGCATCAAAATGGAAGATTTTATGGTGACACGAAGAGAAGAAAAAGTTGTAATGATGAAAATTTTTATCGTTATCTTTATTTTCAAATATTCCATTGTACTTATGGAAAATTGGTTTTCTGACTTGCGAAAATTAGATTTTTTTTTTTCTTCTTGAATATTAAACAAACTTGAAGAGTACTCTAATAAATTTCCAGAAGAGCATCTTTAAAGTTTCGTAAGATTTTATGGTTTATATTTTCACGAAATCGGCATGAAAAATAAATTATCATATATTTGCGGTCGTCTGATATTACAAAATGAATCGGTTCTCAAATTAAACGATTTTTTGACAGTGAATGGCTAAAATGAAATTCTAACAGAACTATCGAAAGTTGTATTCCTTATACACTTACCCAGGTGTTGACTGCAACTCCGATCATGAGTTCTGCTAGATGTCGGATATCGGTGAAAAAATTGTAGAAGGTCAACAAATAAAAGTGTGGAACTTCAAAGTCTCAAGAAGTCTGAAGTGAAATCAAGGTTACAAATGAAACTTGAGCAGATGCAGAAGGAAGAAGATAACGAAGAAATCAATGCACACAACTATACGCAGACCACTAATAATGCACAAAACAGAAGCATGCAGAGAGAAAGAAGCATTGGGGAGGAATAGGAATGTGTATCAGACCATCAATGTTTTTGGTGAAAGAATTTACAACACTCTCTGGGTCGTGGTGACGTCTTGGGCCATGTCCATTAAGGTTATAAAGTTGGAAAAGGTTAAGCGGTACTGTTTACTGGTGATATTTTCCGCGGGTTTTAAGAGCTCTATTGTCAGTACTTTTCGTTTTTTAACTTTAGTTCGATACGGTTTATGCTTTACAATTTGTCTCATCATGTGTAATCACTTTTGATGTTGCACATTCTTCGTATTTTAGCTCATCCGTTGCCATTTGCTCTTATGGGAAATTCGAAAAATCATCTCCTACCCCTTCCGTACGTTAGGTTCCGTACTCTTCTCAGCAGCTCTAACGGAGTTTCAGAGTGAAGTCCCTTAATTGCTAGATGGCCGTCTTCAGTTTTGTTACTTGAGATGTTCTCTGAAACTGCTGTAGTTCTATTTTCTGCAATGGGGCCTGTAGAAGATATATTTTATTTGTCTATTGGAGTAAAAATATTCCGTGTTCACGGTAATTACGAGCTAACAAAAAACAATCAGGGCAGGTGGGAAGAGTAGCACTAGCGATATATATACCTGCCTCCTTCTTGCTAATTATATGATTACTGTTACAGTCGTCGCGATAGCCTAGTTGCTAGAGCGCTTGACTTCCGATATGGCGGTCACGGGTTCGATCCCGAGCGACGACAAACTTATTACAAGAATTAAATAAATAAATAATCGCTAATAGTCACGTGCAAGGCAATGGCAAACCACCACGTATATACAACATCATATGCGCGCTAGGTCAGTACACAGCAGACCCACACCGGACGGGTACTGCACTTGTAGCGCGATAACAAGCGGCTTCAATCAGTCCCGAATGTAGTCCTGAGTGTATATAAACCTGCGTTGCATATTACAATTGCCTGGTACACAACCTATATCGGTACAGCTAAATGTACGAATAGGTTGCGCCAACGCGCTATATGTAGCGTACGGCACTTGAGATTGATTGATTGTTACATTTAAGAATTTGTTTGTTTCGGTTGCTTTTAATTCAGTTTTAGAGGTAGCGGTGGCGTTTTGCGAGTTACCCGTGATAATTAACATTTTAAAATATTAAATTAGCTATAAAAAAAAAAAAAAAAAAAAAAAATAATAATAATAATAATAAAAGGTTTTCGTCTTTTAGTAGGTACTAGACAGAAATTTAACAAACGCTTGAACCGCAGCGCTATCTGTTGACAGTAGCATGTAATCTCCAAAATTACGAATAAATATATTTATAAAAAAATTGAATAATCTCTCCGAGACTATTGTGGTACACATACTATCGAGCACACCTTGCAGGTAATCCAAAGGTGTATCAAGAAAAAACAGAACGAAAAACAACCAGAGCTAAACTACAACAGGGTTTGTCGAACGAAAAAAGAGCGGTGGAAATAATAAGCTAAAAAAGAAGTGATCGGAATTTTAAATAATACATGTATCGAATACTCATACCAGAATTTTTATTAATTACAAAATAATAATATCCAGAGTTGTCTACAGAAGAAAAAAAGTAAAAACTTGCTGAACATTAACTATTAAATGTATCCCAGCAGGGCACTTCCGCAACTATTTCGAGTATTTTAAAGTTACTTTTACAAAATAGTTATATTTTTGCCAGCTGCTTAGAATCTGAATTCTCTGTACAGTTTACAAATTTATTATGATGATTGGCACAATTGTTAGAAAATGTACCGGTAATGCTAAGGAAAAACTTGGGATTTTATATATCGGTTTATTTGATTATAACTACTGTTTCATGTGCAGATATGTACTAACAAGACACGCGCGTATGATCGGCCGTATTGGAACTTTATAAAGTAATAATTCATTATTAACATTAAGAAGTGATCTGCGGTTAAGTAGAAAGTAAATAGAATTCTGTTAGCTTTAATAGCGATCTGTTTTATAGGTTCAATGGATGCCCATTTTTTATGCAATCACAACGCTCGAGTAACACCACTGGATCCTTATCGCTCACATGTAAATTGTTACCTAAAACGCAAAGGCCTCCTAGGTAACTTCGGTTTTAGCAGGATTAATATATTTATTTGCCACACACTGAGTAAACTACTGAATTAAATTATGTTTAGGAGTCGTAACCTATTATTAATGGTATTTGAGTGAGAGGAACGGTAGAAAAGTGCAAAATCATTTACGTACAGAGCTACTGAAGTATCACGAAATTTTAGGAAATCAGAAAAATGGTAACCAAACAAAGTATGTCAAACATCAGCAAAATTTTCAGCTTTGAATTAGCATGGAGGTCGTGGTGATCAGTGAGATGATACATGAGGAGAGGTACCTTTTTGTTATATTATCATCTACCAAAGCTCAAGCTTCTATATCTCATTGGGGTCGGTACCGTATGGCCGTAGACTGATTCGCCGTAGAGCGAATTGACCGTAGGACCGACTCCGCCGACTGACCAAATGGCCGTATGCTGAAGACGAACATTTCCAATACCTTTTTAGACTACCTGCTTTTAAAGTTCCGTCAAGAAATTGAAATATAGTTTTGTTACCTCTAAGCAGAAAGTTTTCAATCGCTACGTTATAACGCAGCCGAAATTAAAATAATTTTTTTTCCATCTCTGAGATTTTTAAAATTTGGAGGATGCAAATTTTCTCCTGCAATATCCCCTTAAGTGTGCACATATGTATGAGTTGTTCTAAATTTTCAAAGTGTAATATTCCCTCCGTTAAGACGAAGAGACATACTGCGTTTAACACTTTTTTTTTTTTTGGAATTTTTTGCAAACTTTTAAAGTTTTGTTAAAAAATCAAAAGTTACATTTGTTATTTAGCGAGCTTTCCGTCGATATGCAACTCCCCTGGAGAAAAAAAAAAAAAGTCTATTTAATCTCCGAAACTTCAATACAGAAGTTAGAAATTGGTTACGTGATTTAACTTTCTTTTAATACGGGCGTGTTAATTTTTTCGATGTTTGTCCAGTAATTGAGCTTCTTCGAGGATACATATTTTTCGGAAGACTAATGCTCACAATTTCAAATTTTTAAGTTCAACGGTTGGAGAACTATCGAACTTTTCTGTTAATTTCTTTACGTTTTCCAAATCGCGTTCTATTAACATCTTTCGTGTATTATTAGCGTATGAAATCGTAAAAATTACAACACGAGAAATGCTATTTATCTTCTCGGTTGATGCATTTATCATAATGCTTTGAACTTTTCAATTGGTTAGACAGATGTGTTGTTTTCTTTTTTTTTTTTTATTTACCGCAAAATTATTCGAAGAACACGAAGATAATGTCAATCGGCGTAGAAGAAAGTTTGATAATGCATGCGTCTCATTAACACGTAAGAATATCACGATTACACTCGGCAGAGGTAGAACAAAACAGCAGGTAGTCTAAAACGGTATTCGGAATGTTTGTCTTCAGCGTACGGCCATTTGGTCAGTCGGCGAGTTGGTCCTACGGCCGATTAACCTACGGCGAGTCGGTCTGCAGTCAAATATCTCGCCGTTCGCTTCTTTATCTATTATCCCAACGATTGATTCCTTTATATTGCCGATATCTGACCGAGTTCAAATTTAATCGACGGTTCTTTCCCTGCGTTTGTTTCTGGTTGTAGTTGATGCTGACATGAAAGAAGGGGAAAAAAGAAGAAATTCTTAAACTTTTGCACATGATAAACAATAATATGAAAATAGGACGCAAGATAAAAATCTTTCTTGCGATGAAATTTGTACTTAAAAAAATAAAAAGACGGGAAAATGTTCACATGTTTTTCTGAACATTCCAACTTTTTTTTTTTTTTTTTTTTTTTTTTTTTTTTTTTTTTTTTTATGTATCATTCTAGATGAAAAACATTACGTCTGTGTAATTTTTAATATTTCTGCGATTTATTATCGCTTCTGATTTATGTATCAGCGAGTGCACGCAACCTCCGATATAATTTTTTGACCGAGCAACCTTCAGAACTGTCACTTAAATATTTCTTCATTATTTCACTCTAAAATATAACGGAAAATTATAATTTCATCAAGTTCGATATAATGCCATTGCGTGTCACTTTGAATAATTGCAGAGGTCGATGTTTCTTGATCGGAAAAAAAGCTTGGAAGTTAACCGAGTACATTTTGATTTCGGCTTATTTTTTTGTCTGAAAATTTTCATTTTAAAATTTCACACAAAGACTTGATTTAGATAATGATGACGAGAATATTGTAATACGTATTTATTTTTTTATTTCATTTAATAATCAACTACGAGTGTCGAGGATATACGGAAGACCTGCATGAAGAAATATAAAAATACGTACGACTTAACAAGCGTAAGGAAAGCGCAAGCAGAAGGAGCGACGAAAAATTTTGTGCGATCCATTCTAACCAAACAAAAATCGGTAAAAACTAGTTCTATTCATATTTAGATTTCAGAAAGATAAAATTTTGCGTCGTGTTTTACCAGGAAAAAACTAAAGGTGTACTTTTGATTCGCGCTGCGCACGCTAGTAATGGACGATGGAACTTAAAAAACCGCTTATTATAAGTACCAAGTAAGAGCAGTGTTGCTAAACAGATATTGGCCCTTAGTAATATTTTTCGCCCGGATAGAGATAGTAGGAATAAATATGCTATGATAATTTATATATTGGTCAAACCAAGACATTTTTGTAAACATATTAGCTTTTTAACTAAGCTCTCAGGGAAATCTGAAATCAGATGATGTGTGAGGCTGTTTTTATGGGGAAAAATGATCCAACGTTTGAAGAAGAACGTATCAAAAAACTGGTCCAAAAAGAGTTTGAGGATGATGCTTCCTCTGTGGCAGAACGACGGATTCAAGTAATACGAACAAGTGCGATGCTGCGTAGCGCATATATTTATGGGAACCATTCGAAAAAGGTACCAAAATGCAGCAAATTGTGCTACCTAAATAATTCACTAATTGTATGCGTGTGTTTGTGTTTATTTTCCTGTTTAAATCGGCTGAACGCGCGGATAATACATATATTTGTTTCTACTGATTATTTCATATACTAATAATGTAAAATCATTATCGGCTCTTATATGGTGAAATTTTATAAAATCGAGCTTTGCGTTTTTTTTCTTTTTTTCTGTTTTCTACTTTTATTATCGGTTATAGACGAGATGATAGATCTTCTTCAAAACTGTTACGCAACGAGTCGTGTAATATAAAAAAGTGCATCGACTAGGTCGTTGAAGAATAAACGAACAAAACGGACTGAGCATTTTGTTGTAAAACATCTGTAACCAGTTCTTACTACGCGACAGTTTTAGCGAAAGGAATAGATATAGTTGGTTTAAGGAAAATTAGTCAGCACATGAATAACAAATCGAGTAGTGCACATTTCACAACAGCGCAACTGCTCGAAGGTTAAATTTGAAAGAAGTGGGATAGTTTGTCCAATTTTAACTGTAACATACTGCCACCGAGGTATCTCTTCAATTTAAGTGTAGTTAATAGTATGTTTGTTTTTTTTTTCATCATAGACTTTTTTTACAATGTCCAAGGTAAGTAGGAGGGAGAGACAATATGAGCTAAAATACGGGCTTCAAAAATTTACCGGTTTTTGAACATGTCGAAGCCGATGATAATTTTAACGCGACCGAGATATTTTGTATTTTCAAATTAATCCGAAAAAACATCGCTTTTTTCACGTTCTGTCCGGTGTCTCTTGAAACTCTCGTTTACGCCTGTACATCATCTCCTTCTCTGACAGCGTTAGTTTGATCTTAAACTCAACTTTAAACTGAATTTCCGAAATTTCATGCTGTAAATTCGATACAATTCTTTTAACACAAATTGCTTCCTGAAACAAAAAAAGTACATAAAATAACGAAGTAATTATAAATATAAATAAAATAAAATAAATATAAGCATGCTAGAAACGTTTACCGGGCACCTCACATTTTCAGTAATAAAAACAAACAACGCATTATATATATATATATATATATATATATATATATATATATACTAGCTGTTACCCACCGTTTCGCCCGTGTATTAATACCTGTTTAAATCTGTACTTGGAAATTCATTAAAAATTTTTTATTTTATCTGAAATTATATTTTCTCTCATTGGGAAACATGTTGGTTTCTATTCTGGTTTCCCGTTGCTCGTCCGATTCAGTTGAACAGACTTGAGCATTACGTATTCAAACGGTTTCCAGTCTTGCTTCCTTTTACACGTCTGCTTCAGTTGAACAAACTTGAGCGGTGCATATTCAAACAATTTCCAGTCTTGCTTCGTGTTACCCACGGCTTGGCCGGGGTATTAATACTCGTTTAAATCTGTACTTGAAAATTAATAAAAAAATTTTTGTCCCGTCCGGAATTATATCTATGTAAAGATTCTTTCCTCCTTTAGTCACTGCAGAATCGTATGCAATATTCCGTGCAGTTCTGTTCATTGCACTTTCCTCCTATAATAATAAATACCTTATTTGTTCTGACTCCATGAGCGTCTTGCAGGCTATATCCTCCCCTTTTCCATCCTCTTCATGCGACTACATTATCCTTCCCATTCGTTCCTTAATTGCAAATCTCTTCTTAGTTCGTTCCATTTAAATCGATCTTCTTTGGATTCCCAGTCATAGCGGCATCGCAGGCAACAACCTAGTTGACTCGTTTGCTCACTCTGCTTCCTATGACGGCAAATTTGTCAATAAATTTCCTACCAATAATATCCTCTTTCCATCCAAACGAGCACACCTCAAATCATGGTCGGATACCTACATTACCTCCTTTTCCAATCCTCATTCCTTTTACAAACTCTTGCAACCTCTTCCTTCATCACGTTCCTGGTTTGCTGATTTCCCTGGTTTCAGTCGTTCCGTTATTTCCTCCATAACACATCTTCGTCTCAACCATAATTGTCTTCCTTCGTGTCTCTTTCGTTTTTCTACTGTTTCTTCCCCATACTGTAATTTTCATCCCTCGGATCATGACTGTGTTTGTGATGCAAATCATATCCTTTTTGAATGCTCTCTTCTTGTACAGCAGCGTTCCCTCCTCTACACTAAGCTTCTCCACCTAAAACTACCTACTCCTTTTTGTGCTTCCTACATACTTTCCTTTCCTTCACCAGATGTTGTTCCAATCCTAGCGGAGTTCATTTCCTCTATTTCTTTATATGTATATCAAAATTTAATCCTGTTTTCGTAATTCTTTGATGATGCGCCACTGCCCTTGGTTGGCGTTCCCAAAAAAAAGAAAAATAGGAAACATGTTTATCACCGTCGTGCAACAAAAAATGGTCTTCACGTTTCACGTTTAGCTGAAGATTATCAATCTTTCTATAACTGTCCGTCATGATCTAACATAAAGTTTCGCTCAGACAAACAGCACACACACACACACACACACAGCCATCATTTTGAAGGGGCTGAGTTATTCACACGGCAATCTCCCGTAATTACACATTTAAGAGAACATCTTCATCTCGAGCATTTTATTAAAATTAATTCATTATCACAGCAGCATCAGGAAAGACTTCAAGTTTGAGTATAATTAACATTCTCGGTAACAAATGTTAAAAATTCCGTTGCGGATTTTTTTTAGTTCTCTGTAAAAAATAATAAAAATCATCACTATTTTTTTTAACTCTCCGCAATGTGTACAGTAATTAGGCTAGGAGTGTGACTTGTATGTTTAGATCATGTCATGGAGGTTTGATGATTTCAATAACGCAAAAAAGAGAAGTAACAGAACGCGGTGTATTTACACTTAGGCTAGAAATTAATAAAATATTATCTAGAGTTTATTATTTACCATAATAATCGTTTTATTTAAATTTTTAAGTTTAATTTATATTTACCATTGTAATAATTTTATATAAAATTTTATAAGAATTCATTTTTTTTTTTTATTCATCCCATATGCATTTCTGTACCGCTGGTCGCATCTCAGCTACTTAAAACCTCATATTTCGTGAATGAGAGGAGGTAGAAAACTCAGCCGTACCGTAAAATCTTCCTTTAGAGAACACGAATACACCCTGAAAATTTTTGCATGATTTGTCCAACGGTACAGGAACGCATAAAACAAACACACAAATATACAAATGAACATTCATTTTTATATATACACGTATATTTATATTTTTTTCTTTTTTTAAAATTCGGAACCCGGCTAAACACTTCATTTGAAAAACAGTATACTACAACATTTTTAACGAGCGCCTTCAGAGCGAAATTTTCACATGAACATCGTGCACAGACTAGTTCAACGAAAGTTCTTCTATATTATTCACGAGTAATTAAACTCTGGCCGCAGTTCGATTCCGATCAAATATTAATCTTATTAGATAATAGAATGTTGTAAATGAAAAATGCGTATTAGTTTTTGCACTTGTGCATCGTTGTTTTCCTGTTGTTCTATTTTTTTCTCTTCAAAATACCAACGAAACGGTTTTTCCTGTGAGTTATGAATGAAACACTTTCTCCGCTAGTAGTAACACAGCAGAGGAATTAGTGACGATTTTTAAAACAACAAGCGTCGGTAGCGAGATTTACAAACGCATTCTTCGTGATATCTTCCGAGCGTTCAAGTTTTACTTTCATTCAATGAAGCCAAACCAGTCTTATATTTCATTTCCATCATTACGGCTCGGTTTATAAAATGTTCTTCTATTAACATATCCTAAACAACTTTCTAATTTTGTACCGTCCATCGGAGCGGACTCCGATATTTGTTAAGAGCCTGCGTTTTGAGTACATAAATAACATATATATATATATATATATATACTTATATCTACAATATATTTCTGCTAATCATTCGATATTCCGACTTGCGATTATCGTTCAAAGTATTACCGGGAGTTGCTTCGGTAAAATTATCATAAGTATTTTGTAAATTCTTGGTCCGTTCTTGCATCATCACCATACCGTCCCAGTTTATAGGTTCTAATGACGATCCGGAATACGTTCAGTAAAACATTAATTAATACCAGTAGTAAACATCTGGGAAAAAACAATTAATTTTATGTATATTAATACGAATAACTGTAAACTAAAATACGAATACTCGGTATAGGATGAAAAGGCAGCAAATCTCGGAATATCAACAGCAGCGACATTACGTAATATTATTTTCATCATTTGGACCGTATCCGACCTGTTCCGTGCAAATATGAACCTCCTACATCAGGTTTCAAAACGATATGCAGAGAGGAGATTAGCTAACTTTTAGCCTTCTTTTTTTCTTTTTCACTCGTATCGTTCTTAATCCTACGATTCTGCAACAATTTCTAATCATATAAATCAGGCAAATATCTGAGATTCGCTTTAGTTTACTTATTTTATATTAAACTAGCTGACCCGGCGAACTTCGTACCGCTCCAGAACTAATAAATATTGTGTTAACTTATCAGCAATCAATACTCAAAAAAAATTAAGTTCAATAAATGTACAAAAATCAAAATGAAAAGTATTTTAATTACATTGAAATAAATGTAATTCACGTGGCAGCAAGGCATTATCCCCCTTAATAACAAAAATCAGTATAAATTTACTTGGAAAAATTAAAGTAAACTACTCTTTGGAAACATGCTTTTTCGGGCTATATCATCAGCTAACAACACATAGTAGACATTCAATTTATATACTTTTTAATAAAGTGTGTACTCTGTGCAGTTAGCTGATGATGAGCTATACACGAAAAAAACGTGTTTCTAAAGTAATTTAATTTCTTAAAGTAAATTTATACCCTTTTTTAGGATTTCGTATCCATATAATATACGGAATCCCAATAAGAGGGTTCAGAAACGAAATAAATATTCTATTATATAATAGCTCGGAAACGGTTTGACTTATCGGAATCAGATCATAAATTACAATAAAACTTCTCTATGACAATTTACAACTTTAAGCTGACCGATTATCCTGGTCGGCATAAAAACCGTCTAGAATATATAATATAGAATTTAGAACGGCCCTTAAAAAATTCATAACTCGTCATCAGATAACCGTTTAAAATCGAAATTAAAAATATAAAACAAAACACAACAGCCCTTTCATAAAATTTAAAAATTACGATTAAAAAATTATTCGAACTCCCCTTTTGAGCCAAAAATAGCAAAAAAAATTAATTTTCTTCATAATTTTTTTTTTAAATTTTGTATTCTGCTATTCGGGACAGACACAAATTCAACAAATATCATAAAAATCGGTCCAGCCGTTGATTTAACTAACCCGACTTTGTTTTATATGCAATGCCTGTCCCACAGGAAGTGAGAGTAACTTTGGTCTAAGTAGGCACCTACTCACAGCGCGTTCGCTCCGGGTACATCTTAAAGCCCATTTAATTATCTATCGAATGCAACAAACCGGGAGTTTCAACCTCCCGGGGGTTCGCCCTGCAGCATCGATTTGAAAAAAAGTGTTTCGTCGACCGCCACCGTTTTTTTGGACAAAAAAATTACAACATTTTGGAAGAAACTGTATTTCAAAGTTTTTACATAAATTATTACCCATCTTCATTATTCATATTAATCTTCTCGAAATAGGCACCTCTCGCTTGTAAAGGTCGCTTTAAACTTGCCGACAGGTGTTCTGTTTAAAATGGTCTGTACCGCATTCACGACTTCTTGATCGGTGTCGAATATTTTTCGAAATCGCGCTATGCTATCGAAATATTGTTTAATTACCGAGTCGAATATCATCAGGATACACTTCTTTTTTTAATAAATCTAACGTCTCTTTAGCCGTTTTTTGCAACCAACAATAATAACGAATCACATACCGCTGTTCTTGCTCGATACCTTTCTTATCCATGTTGACAACACAAAACTGCACGTGGTTTTCACAATTTGCGCCTTACTCTTTCGACTATAAAACACGTAATAATGCTCGTAGAAACGTTCGGTTTGTTGCATTTGACAGCTGATGGAATGACCTTTAGGATTATCTGAGTGCGAGACCCGTTACGATGCGTTTTCAACCTGCCCACTCCGCTTGAAAAAAATTGTAAAGGTTGACAAAACACTTTTTTTTCAAATCGATGCTGTGGGTGTAGAGGCGAGGTATGAACTTCCGGTTTGTTGCATTCGATAGCTAATTAAATGGGCTTTAAGCACGCTGTGAGTGGTTGCCTACTCACACCAAAGTTACTCTCACTTCCCGTGGGACAGCCATTGTATATAGATAGTAGACCCGGCCACGCGTTGCTATGGCTCAGTTGTAATACGTTGAATTAATATTATAAAACTAATGCTTACTGATAAAAATAAAAACGATTTAGCCAATCTAAAAACACACAGGATTGAGCCTTCGAATTCACTTTCCGGATGGTTGGAAAATGTTTTCAATGACTGCACATGTTGATTTTTATAAAAATATTTCTATATGTTTTTTACGGGCATTTAGCAGTTAAAGTGATAGACGTCTTTTTATATGTAGCTTTTTTAGAACATCTTAAAATTTTTTTTCTTGCTGAGATAAATAATAAATCACAATATTTATACGACTGAAATATGAAATTGGCACTCACCGCACAAATGTGAATATATTCATACAATATTACTGAAAGTTGCGAAAATACCGAACACATTTTAAAAACGAATACACATGGATAATATGCGAGTATCGGACGGGCAGATGAAGCACATTTACCGAAACGAAAACACAAATAGGTCTGAATAACTCGGAACACGAAATACATGCAAAAAATGGTTGATGCGCTTATTGTAATGTTTCCGGTCAATCTTTCGATTTCCCGTCGGTAATTAATTTTTCGGATCAAAGACCTTTCAGTTGTATAAATGTCTCATTATTGGGAAAATCTCTTTGTGCTTCTCAAATTTCTTTCGTTACCTGATTGCCGGACATGTGTTTCATTTTTTTTTGTCATTCTCGCGGTACTTGTGAAGTCGGGTCGTTTATTATTTTCTTTTCTTTTTCCCGATTTAGGGTATACCATGTTCAAGAGAAATGCAGACCGGTTTGGACTGTACTCGCTAAACGACCATTCGCCTATATTGTTCTGCTACATCTTTTGATTATATTTTTAGTTTATCGTTGCGACCATTTAATGACGGAAAATTTAGTCCGCTACAACTCACAAATGTTAGATGCAAGCACGTCTGTGATCCAACCAATTTGAAAAAATTTCCGACTAAATTACTGCAAAATGTAATAAGAATATACTGCACATAAGGGGAGTTTTAAAATGTGCACAACACATTCTCAGTAATTCACTTTCACAAACAAATATATAAATACTCAAAACATTTAATATCTGCATATAAATAGGCAAAGCCTTTTTTCGTTTATTAACCGATTTTCTTTTTCATTTTTTGTTTGGTAGCTATTAAAAAGCAGTTTTCTTTCTTATTTTAATATAAAATTTGTACAAAAAAAAAATAAAAAAAGAACTGCTATTTTTGATTCAATTATGTTTTTTTTTTTAACTGCATGCGTAGCGCATGATTTCCGTGCCGTCATTAAGCGACCGCCCGCTGATCGGCTGAGAGTCAAAAACCGACACCTTTTTTTGCTTATTCGTTCCTCGCCGTTTCCAGGTATCTGAAATTACCCGCTCGCCTGTTTGGCCTACAGCATGTTTTATTGCTTCACGTATTCTAGGCGAATTTTGTAATTTCCGTGCAACTTTTTAAAATTTTTTTTTCTAGGAACCTAATTTAAATTTTAGCCAATATTTTAGAAAAAAAAATCAGCTAAATCGGTCGAGCCGTTCTTGAGTTACACTTTTTTGCGAATTGTGCAATTTCGGTGCGATTTTTTTAATTTTTTTTTTTTTTGCAAACCTTCTCCTAAGAACTACGAATACAACAAAAAAAAAAATTATTCAAATCGGTTCAGCCGTTTTGGAGGAGAAGCGAAACCCACATAAGGCAACTCATTTTATATATAAGATATTGTATCGTATACAATAATAATCACGGAAAAATTAATTTAAATGAATAAATAAATAAATGCATAATTGTTATTACCAAATTAAATGAATGATGAATGACTATGGAAAAACTTTGAAAAATTTTTAAAATCACTTTAAATAATTTAAATACGCTGAAAATGTTTACTTCAACGTTTACAGAACGAAGACACAAATTCAAATGATCGAGGAATTTGAGCTTTTCTATAACTAACCACCCTTAAATTTAACAGGTTTCTTCGATGCATATACCTACAGAAGTCGCTTTCGCAAATTTCGTAGAAGATCGGCATTGTAGCGGTACATTTACAACGATTAGCCTTACAATGTGACCGGACGGAAAAGATACTTCCGAAAAATGGTTCTTTATGACCCTTGAAGGTTGCGGTATAATATTCGTTCTTTTGTATCGGTGACAATCGTTAACCGCTTTGTGCAAACGATGATGTTTTCGCAAGGGACAATGAAGAAAAAAGGATCTGGTCTTTTAGAGGACAGTCTTTTTTTGTTCACTTTGTTAATTGTTCATCGATAGTCAGACCCATCTTCGTTATTTTTTACGATGACACTGATGCGACCGAGAATATATCCTTCTTTCTTACACATATACATATACATACTCTCTCACTCACTTTTCATATTATGAGACTTTAAAGCTTTTACAGTGAACTTTCCCAAAATTTTCTTTCACACAAACCTTCTTCTGGCAATAACGAATACAATAAAAAAAAAATTAACCAATTCGGTGCAGTCGTTCGCAAGTTATGGGCGTTCATACTAATCGACGATTCATTTTTATATACATATATAGATACTCCTACAAAATACCT
Organism: Icerya purchasi; assembly: GCA_039619475.1. Classification (NCBI taxonomy): domain Eukaryota; kingdom Metazoa; phylum Arthropoda; class Insecta; order Hemiptera; family Monophlebidae; genus Icerya; species Icerya purchasi. The sequence goes on from CM077116.1 coordinate 141,610,923, forward strand.
TGATAACGGTGTAGGTAACCCGAGAGATTTTCTTGTAATTATATAAAGTACGTGTTTAAATGTTGTACGTTATGATTATTAAGTATCGAAACCATTTCTGTGATCATATATAATTAAATAAAAAACGGTACAACTGACAGAAACTATTATTTGTGAAATATTATTACACCAACTAGGCCCGTGCCCAGGATTTTGAAGGGGGTGTGGGGGGGGGGGGGGATTTTCTTCACATATTTACTTTATAAATAATACATTTTTCGCTATTAATAATTTCCATCATTTTGATTCATGCTATTAATAATTTACATAAATGAATTACCGTATAAACATTAATAAAAATAACATATGTTATTGATTATACTCGTTATAAAAAATTTTGCATAAAATATTAATAAAGTACCTAAAAATATGGAGCATATTTTTCCTTTTTTCTTTTAAAGATAAAAACACCTTAAAAAATCATCAATATTTATTTTATATTTTTCGATTTTTTCAGATTTTTGTGTATTTATAATAACTATTTCAGGTCTCATTGGGGGGGCGGTTAACCACCAAAACCCACCCCGTGGGCACGGCCTTGACACCAACATGTTCTACAGTGATAACAAACTGCATATTCATGGTGTAATAATTAACACTTTAAAATGTAGTTTGTCACTACGAAACATGTTAATATTATAATATTTTATAAATAATAATTTCTGTCAATTGTACTGTTTTTTATCTAATTATATTTAAAATTTTATACTCGTATGTCTACATAATTATTTCTTTGAATATTTTTATAGCAAAGAATAGATAGTGATTTATTCCTTTGCAACGTGTTAATTTACTTTTAGTTATAAATGTTACTTATATAGAAATAGTTCTAAGATTGTAATAACCATACAGTTCTCTTAAGGGACTGTTTTACAAAAAAAAAAAAAAAAAAAAAAAAAATGTACATTTCAATTTTTTTAAATCTACTAAGTGAAATAGTTGATTTTTTTCAAATTAAATGTGATCATATAGCATAAACTGAATCATAAATAATACCGAATACCTAAAAAGTGTATTAATACGTGACCAATGACGCTTTACAATTTGCGAACAATTTGACCTGTCGCTTAAGAAAAATATTAGACTGTATTTTCGGTCAAAAGGAAATTTTCAGTCTACACTACATGCAATAGTGACAAAAAGGTAACATTAATATTAATAAAGAATCTTTTACCATCCTGTTTGTTAATTATAGAATACATTAAGTTATAACAAATACAAATATAACAAACAAATTTAAATATAAAATGATTGCAATATAATAGTAAAAATGGATGGATAACATTTACTTTTATAAATAACAATATATACAAATTAAGTAATTTATTTAAAAAACAAGGATTAAAAATAGCATTAAAAACCAATAATAATCTAAAAAAAAATAATAATCACCATAAATAAAGGAAATAATAATATATATGTGAAAATAGTGGTATATATAAAATAACCGTAATGATTGTGAGAAAGCATACATCGGTCAAACAAGTAGAAAAATTAAATGTAGATATCAAGAACCAGGCCCGTGCCCAGAAATTGGGGGGGGGGGATTTTCTTACATTTTTCACTAATATTTGTACTATTAATAATTTCCATCATTTTGATTTACATATTAATAATTTACATAAATGAATTACCCCGTATACGAACATTAATAAAAATTACATATGTTATTAATTATACTCGTAATAAAAAATTTTGCATAAAATATTAATGATGTACCTAAAAATATGGAGCATATTTTTTCTTTTTTCTTTTAAAGGTAGGTAAGAACACCCTAAAAAATCATTAATATTTATTTTAAATTTGTGATTTTTTTCAGATTTTTGTGTATTCATAATAACTATTTCAGTTCTCATGCCCCCCCCCCCCCCCCCCCCCGTGGACACGGTCTTGTCAAGAACATATTAAATCACTTAAAAATAATGAAATAGAAAAATTTACTTATGCTGAACATTTAATGAGAAATAAACATACACCAAATTTATTAGATTAGCTACACATAATAACAAATTTAACACATCATGACATAGCTGAAAATTATTATATAAATAAACACAAAATTAATACATTAAATGACCAAATACCAAATAATAATAACCCACCTTTTAATATTTATATTTTATATTTATATTATTTAAATGTTTATTATATCTTTAGATATTTATTTATTATAGTCTGTGTACATCATCTCATTCTACCATTTTGATATATTGACTTTAAATTGTTTTTGTTTATACTACATAAATCGTTTTGTGTGTTCAGCTGATGATGGGTTATACCCGAAAACGTTTCTAAGTAAGCAATCATTTTATACTTAAATTTGTTTGTTAATATTGTTCATTTTCAATAAATACCGAAAAGCAAAAATATGATAAATTCGCGTAATTAAAAAATCAGAGACTGACATGTTTCGAAGTCATTTTTACTCCACTATTGTTGGTTTTGTTTTGTTTTTTTTTCATTATCCCCAATTCCAGAGACCAAGATCATTAATAACGTGTTCTAGGTAGTTGCAAACAACGTCAATAATTTTCAAATCATAATGCTTATGAACAGCAAATTGAATATACAAGTCGTCGGCATAAGAGATTAGTTCATAATGTAGATTAATTAATGAGCTGAACTCATCCGTCGTATAATGGATATGGGAATTATAATACATTCTAGAGTGTGGGTCCAGGAAAAGAATCTTTCGGGACACCACATACTAGTCTCCTACTGTTTACAGATTCCCCTCTCTGCACAGGGTAGCATATCTACTTTTGAAATAACTGATGATAGTATCGATGACATATGGATTGATTTGGTATGTTTTTAATATGTCAATAATAGCAGATCATCTGCAACTGTCAAATGTTCCCTTAATATCAAAGGAAATGGCAACTGCAGAATGGCCGCATTAACAAGAGTTCTTAATTTCAGTAATCAACTTAACTCAGTACAAAGTCCCCTCCGAAAGCCAAACTAGTTCCGGTGAAAAATACTTCTACTATCAGCTTCTTTAATTAAGAGCTCGTTGATAACCTTTTCATATACCTTCCCTAAGGAGTTTAGTAATGAAATTGACCGATAACCTGAAAGGGAATGCGGGTCTTTACTAGGTTCTGGAAGGAGCTTAAACAATCTTCCAACACCCTGGGAAAACTTGAAGTGAAAAGCATTTATTAATTATACTGCAAATCATACCAGGGAAGTATGATTCACAAGATATTTAACTGCTACATTACTAATTTTATTGTTCGAGGCATTTTTCTTATTACAAAGATTATTACTAATACTAGAGACATCGCTGTCGGTGACCTTTGGAAAGACTGATCCAAACATGTCACAGGTGAAAGGAAATTCATCACTGATACAAAGGAAAAAAGTGATTAAGGAAGGCTTTACACTTACCTGTATTACCTGCAATAGAATAATTGTCAAGTATCAATTCAGGAATTTGAGTAGGTTTATTTTTGTTAAATATAAATTTATAATGGCGTCCCCATGCATAACTATTCAGAATTAGTTGACGTTAATTGTTTAATTTTAATTTTATGATTAGGTTTTTATACCTGATATTGAGGGGAATTTTAATACAGCCTCACGGATAACTATCGTTGGTTATAACTGCAATTACGGAGTGAGTAACTGCGGAATAGTCGGTCTTTTAACTTTTCAATTTTGTAAATTTGTTATATTTCCATTTCTCGGTATTTATTAATTCATACTAGTGAAGGATAGTTGCAACTTTTTTAAAAATGTCAGACTCGCTTTTGTAAATATTAGCTGATCGTCAGTCTGGTATATAGATGATGTTGACGACAGGGCATCAGACTTTTTTTTCCTTTTCTGTTTTTTTTTTGATTTATTTTATAAAGAATAACAGAAATAATCAAATGGTTATTATTTTTACATAAAGAAGATCAAATTAAACTCGGGTTCTTAACATTTTTCGTCAACAATACCGAATAAACTGCTTGCGTGGATATGCATCATACTACTAGAAGGTTCTAATGTTTAAATAAATGATTCTTTTCATGGGTTGTCTGTTGTCCTCAGTAGTGTTTTCTACTTATCCGACAAACATTTTGTTCTTGTGTGATAAAGTTTGCTTAAATTGCTGTTCTTCGGAGGGTTTAATTAATTTATTTCTTTAATTTGTAGTTCTTTTGTTTTACTTTATTTCGTTAATTTTTATCAGTTCCATTTCTTGTTATCTAATTTTTAAATTCTACCGCTAATATTAATGTCAAATTCATTATATTTAGTCGTAGTTTAAAATAATAATTAATTTAGCACAAATCGTAGATTTCTAAATAGGGGTTAATTTTATGTGTTATTAAATATTAATTAAATATTTCCTCTTTTAATCACATTATGTTAATAAAACTGAAATTGACCCCTGTAATCCTTCACATAACTTTATAGTCCATTCATCCAAATGTAACTACTTATTATTATTTATTTACCATTATTTGTAAATTCATTATTAGTAGCATTAACATTATTGTTATAAATATTATTATTCGTATTTCAACATTGTAATTTATTTGTGTTTTTATTGTACTTTAGCTCTAGTTTAGTAAGTAACTTTTCCTCATTATGATTGAAGTTCACTTTTCGAGTACATGGGCTCGGGCTATTAAGGTTAGTTGTAAATAGTACAGTTCTTAATATTAGTTTAGTTTAATTAATGTTTTATTGTTGTACACATAAGGTGAACTCAATATCAGAAATATGTAAACACAGGCCAATTAGTGCTTCCAAAATTGTAAAAATTTTTTATTTGGATGGTCAACAACAAAACTTGACTTGTGTCTCTCTGATAATGTTTTCGCTGATCACTTTAAATTTACAATCTGTTTTATCTACTCTGTATTACCTACTATTGCAAATACAATTTGATTTGATTTAATTTGACATGACGGGGCACGTAAATTTTCCTCTAATCTTCTTCGCTTCATTACTAGAAATGTCACTGAACCCGCTGCACAGGTTAAAACGACTAACAAAACGAATAAAACTGTTCAATAATTACCTCCTCCGACGTCGCCCAATTTATCTACTTCGAAAGACAACAGTGTGTCCGGTAGAAAATATAAAAAAGCCTGTCGACATGGGCACTTCTAGTAATTCTAACAATGCTTCTCAGCCTAATACCGTATCACCATTTCCGCATGACTTTGAAGGTCAAATTGTGGTTTTCATCGAGAACCTAGAAACTAAAAACACAGCTTCACCCGATGACTTTAGAGCTAAAATGTTTTATAAAAAAGTTAGCGGTTTATGCGCAATTACTCGTTCAGAAAATAATCTAATTAAGCTTCGCTTTTTCCTTACTCTTACAACTTACCGGTTCCCGCTTTCCGAGAACATTTATAAAGAACATAAAATACGGTAATTTATTATCATTCCGCTTTAACATAGTTCGTGATATTTCAACTAATTCATCCATCGAGGAACTTCTCTTAAACCGCTCTTGTCAGGTCGCAATCTCGAATATTCGAAAATTATATAACCGTATTTCTGCGAAAACTCTTTTACGTCAATTCCTGTTACTAAAGTAAAGTTTTTAGTCCCCAAAAACTTCCGCCTTCTGTAAATTTCTATTATATCTACCGCGTCAAACTTGAGTCAGTTATAAACTCTGCCTCGTAATCAACTCCGATTCGGCCATTACAGTTTTTCATGTCGGAGCAAAATTATCTGCTCCGTTTGTTAATTATTCTTCTTCTGAATGCACTATCACCGAACAAAATAACCCCAGCTAGTTGTGCATTCATTGCGCTGAAAATCACTCTACCCTTGACCCTTCTTGACCGGTACTTAAGGAGCATGTAAAAATACATGAGTCTCCGAAATGTTTCATTCGCCGAGGCTAAAAATATCACTCAAGGGAAGCTGTGGTCTTTTCGGCTATCATTTTTCCTGACATTTCTAGCACAAAAACAATTTTCCCGCTTTGCGGAACTTTTCTAATATCTCAAATAGGGAGCGGCAAACTTATTCCAGTGCAGATTCTCCTCTTCGTATATTAGACTACCTCCTCTTCGTATATTAGACTACCTCCTTGAAAACATTATACCAAACCAAAATCACAAAACTAGTTTTAACAAAACCTGTTCTAATTTAACCATTAATGCGGGCCGTAAAGGTTTCCGGTCAATAATTTCTGGTCATTCGAAATGTCATCTTCTTCTAATTTAATGAATATATATTTGTCTTTGGCCGTTAATGTTTCACCTGACCACAAATCTCTTCCCATCGAAAATAACTTAATTTCTGCCATATTATATACTCTCAGGAAGTTTAGAATGCCTAATTTGGACGATAAAATATCAGCTTTATGTCAAATTTTGCAGTCTTAGGGGTTTCGTTGATTAACATTTTCTCTAAATTCACTATTATTTCTCCTTACGTTAATACGCATTATTCTATTATTTGTTCTATTATTTGTTATTCTTCGCCTCGATATTCTTTTTTTTTTTAATTCAACATTTTTGTTCGTTCTTTTCTACGCCTTTCCTTGGCTTCTATGTTTATGTATAAAATTTCTTAAAAATAGTTATATGAATTATCTGCGCGTGACTGTTCACAAAGTTCGTCTCTTCAATGCCAATGTTGATTGCATAAAGGTTTTTACTATGTCTCTCGACGCGTTCTCTTGCTGTTGCTTGTCTCCTATTTTCCCCCCCGCCTAGACTACATCTGTATAGAGTGCTCCCATTGCCAAGCAACATAAAATGAAAATCAAAAAATTTAAAAGTAAAATATAAATAGATTAAGAATAGAACAAAATAAAACTAATCGCTTGTATTGGCAAAGTAATAAACTCTCAATGAATGAGAGAAAAGAAATTAAATAAAACAAAAAATTACATAAAAATAAAAAATATCAAATCTTATCGCTGGAAGAATGTAGGTAGAAATTACATAGTAGAGGATAAATGTCATACGACGTAAAGTTTTAAAAACACAAGTCTCTTGTTATTAAATTGACCGCAGTTTAATAATAAGTGATTGATATCTTTACTAAAATTTAGTCGACAATAAGTATTGCAACCTATGCAATAAAGTTTAAACCATTTGACAATGGCCGTACACATAATTGTCACAAATTTACGGGTCATACTAATTGGACCACGAATATGATAAAACCAAGGATTTAATTAGGTTGGTTGATAGCACACACAGACCCGAACGCAATGAATTGTTCGAACGATCAGTGTCGCGCTGCTCCATTATATCTTACTCTGTATCGTTTTCCTTATTTTACTACAACTACTTTTCTATCATTTAGTTCTAAATTTTTTATCTATCGGTGTTGCGTACTTCCATTAATTAGGCGGTCGATGACATACCACGACCTATACACAGTGATTTATCTGAGCGATGAAAACTTCGATTTAAAAACTTTTTGATTATCGTATTTTCCCGCTTTTTACTTATTCAAATTGTATTATACGTAAAGTTACATGATAGTCTTTCTGATTTCTCATTTCATTATTTTTATACTTCTCGTTTCATTCTCATCATGTCTTGTCAACATAAAATACTACAGCGGACTCGTTGTAGCCTGAGGCTACGGCCACGGGGCGAGCCGTGCAGGGTAAAACGATGCCAGTAATTTATATATTTACACGAAGTTAAATGGCTATGCCTTTTCGGTGGCGAAGATAGCGTTGTCGCTTGCCGCAGAATCCGGACACATTATTTTTTACTGCCGCTCAAATTGTTTTTTATAGAATTATTAAATTCAATTTGCATTAAAATAACAAAATAACGATGAAAGTTAACCCCGATATGGAAACTGAAATGCTAATATCAGAATGAGTATAAACAACATTGCCGCTGGTAGCGGATATTAAAATTTCCATTGCCCCCTATGTAAAAAAAAAAGAACACTACCTTTTTTAACTCCCTGTAATGAGTACGGCAGTTAAACATATGATGGAGATTTCATGATTCACAAAAAGTGAAGTAACAGAGTGTATTTACTCACGCCAGAAACGAATAAAATGTTATCGTGAGTTCTAGACACGCGGCAGCGTGTCAAGCCAAGTTCAAGCCGAGAAAATGGAACTGGTGATGACGCAGCAGCTTGTGTATATTTACACGAACCATTTGAAGCTACTTTTAACCCCTTAATAACTCAAAATATATTTAACATAAACATACGAAATTTGGTTTATGTATTAAAACCCCTTAGATTAACTAGAATCCTAAATTTCATAAATACAACTCAAACGGTTATTGAGATATTAACGTCTAAACATCGTCATTTTTATCACTGGCTGACATACATAGATCAAAAATCTTACCCACTTCCAGGTGACCTAGAAAGTTGAAATTTGGTGTCCAGATGGGTAATTGTGTACACACAAAGGGAAAAAAAATCTCAGAAACCAGTGAAATATTCATACTTTTTTACGTAATTTCGTCCGTTTATTGCTTAATTTAGTTTATATCACAGGTAGATTGCTAGATGTAAAGTTATAAAATTTAAGAAACGCCGGAAATTGACAAGTTTCGCTACACATTAGAAAAAGAACTGTGTCGCTGATCTTTTAACCGTCAACATGTTGTTGTAGTTTAACTTCGTTTCTTCAGTATGTCGCTTCGAAAAACACTGTTTTGCCTCTCGTCATTTTGTATATTTGTCAGTCTTTTTTCGTAATTTATTTTATATTTGCTCTTTTTAATCATTTCGGAAACAGTCGACTTTTAAGACTTTTAATCGATATCGACTATTTCATCATATTTCGCTAATAAACAATTTGTTAATTGACCGGTGGTGGTACACATTGTGTTAAACATCGTTCGAAAACTTTTTGGTCTTTCGGAACATCAAACGAATAGTGGCGGTAGTTTTAAAGTTGGGGGATAGTCGGACTCGATAATTTGACTTTCAAAAAGTTCTCACTTTGTAAACCTGTTTTGAAGAATAAACGATTTGAATTTGAATTTGAATGAATAATAATAATAATAATTTCTTTACAAAAATTAATGATATCCTATCAAAAACATAAACGTAAAAATGGGAGCCAAGTTCAATATTAAGAATATTCGTAGTTATCGACTTCGCCGACAAAAGAATTGAGATCTAAATGGGTGCCAAGTTGTATAGATGATCCTGAAATTTATTTATAAGAATATACTACATTCTAAAATAAATTTAAAACACAATTTCTTATTTTTTTCATAGACAACAATGTTTGCTATTTAAAAATATAACTTCTTCAATTTGAACAGTCAAATTATTTACACAAAGCAGATATTTAGGATAAGTTAAAGCTCACGATTTGACTTGGCTAGTTTTTACCAGCAAACCAAATTTTTAGAAAAGTAAGATATGTTGACCTTACAACATAAAAACAACTTCAACAGTTTCCCCTTCACTATGATTTTATGCAGACATTCGTGGGTAATGATAAACATTTACGGCCATGGTTGTCTGTAACCTTTTTCCTAATTAATTATTACGTATCTTTTATTAGTTGGAATTATTCCTATATCAACTGGTTAATAGCCAAATGGCTTGATAGTTAACTGAAGCCGGGCCAAAAAAAAAAAAAAATTGTGTATAACATAAAGAAGATAAGTTGATTAGCCAAATATAAGATAACTTGTATGTGAAAACTAGCCAAGTCAAATCGTGAGCTTTAATTTATCTCAAATATCTGCTTTGTGTAAATAATTCGACTGTTCAAATTTAAGAAGTTCTATTTTTAAATAGCAAACATTGTTGTCTATGAAAAAAATAAGAAATTGCGTTTTAAATTTATTTTAGAATGTTGTATATTCTTATAAATAAATTTCAGGATCATCTATACAACTTGGCACCCATTTAGATCTCAATTCTTTTGTCGGCGAAGTCGATAACTACGAATATTCTTAATATTGAACTTGGCTCCCATTTTTACATTTATGTTTTTGATAGGTTATTATTTACCACAGTAATCATTTTATTTAAATTTTTACGTTTAATTTTTATTATACCATGGTAATTATTTTATTTAAAATTTTTATAAAAATTATTTTTTTTTTATTCGTCCCGAATGCATTTCTGTACCGCTCGCCGCATCTCAACTTTCCAACTTTCCCGGTGGATTTTCCTAAAATTTTTTTTCATACAAACTTTGTCCTGACAATTACGAACATAACCAAAAAACAATCAACCAAATCGGGCGCGCCGTTCTCAAGTTATAGGAGGGAGCTCAATAGGGGATTTTGTGATTTATTCGAGCGCGTCAGATTAACATAAGGGAGTATACCTTGTACCCTGTTGAGTACCTCCACCATATATGTAAGCACCGTATATAGAAACGTGTGTCTAGGATAGCCGATCAGAATAGTAAAAATAAATCGATCGTTAGAAATACTCGAGCGCGTCAGATTAAGTTACAAGCTGAAAAGTGTGCATTTCAATAATCTGACGATTTGAGCGTGACGTAACGGAGTGGGAGGGGTGAAAACTTTCGGGAAAAAACGTCACCGTACATTCTCGAGAGCGGTTGATTTTTTTTTTATTTTGGAGGAAATAATTCAAGGATAACGGAAAAAATATAATCTGACGATTTCAACAGGCCGAAATAACAACAAGTTCAGTCAAGCATGAGGTTTCATGCGCTGAGGATTCCGTATGTAAGTTAACGATGACTATAATTATTTAGTATGTAAGAAAATTTGTTTAAATAAACTTCCATTTTTATTTTATTATTTCAATTTAATATCTTAATAAATTTTAGAAATCTTTTCTAGTAATAATTTAAAACAGTAAAGCAAAATACTAATTTGAATCGAAGACTTAGACTAATTTGAAGTGCAATGTAATGGTTATGAAGAAAAGCTAATTAAATACTTTTTTTATTTATTTTTTTAAATTATTGGTTGTCAAAAAATTTTGAACACGGTTAAACATATGCGCTTCGACATATATTTCTCAAGTTTGGAACATCAAGGTTTGAAAGTTTCGTTAATAAAATAACTTGCGGTTTTGTTCTCGACAAATAACGCGATCTTTTCATCGATATATCACACGCCCGGGAAAAAAAATATTATTTTTAAAACTTACGGGTTTTCAGCGCCTAAAGGTCCGATTTTAAAGTTGGAAACCCGGATATTCCAAAAAAAAAGAAATTGAGACGCGCATTTTTTTAACCTTGTTCAAAATCGTTCGCTACAATACCCAAGCTACAAGCGGAGCTACACGTCATTTTTCACGAATTTTTGAACTTTCAGTAAACTTCCAATGTTCGTTAAGAAAATGAAATACGGGTCCGTCTCGAAAAATAGCGCTTTTTCCAATAATATACCATACCTTTGAAAAAAACATTATTTACAACATTTCAAGCTTTTAGAGCCCAGAGGGACTAATTTTAAAGTTGGAAACCTAAATGTTCCAAACCAGAGAAATATACGTAGATGCCCATATTTTCTACTTTCTTCAAAATTTTAAGCTATAATACTCGCGTCACAAATCAATTCTCGCGCTTTTTCAAACTTTTCGGCAATTTTTAAAGTTCCGTTAGGAAAATGAAATACGGTTTCGTTCCTGACAGATAACGATCTTTCCAACGGTATATAACATGCCCTTTTTCCAAAATTTCGAGCTTTTAACGCCTCGAGGGTATAATTTTAAAGCTGGAAATCCGCACGTTCCCAACTAGAGAAATATGCGGGGATGCGCATATTTTTAACCACGTTCAAAATTTTTGGCGCCATAGGGGAACATGTCATTTTTTGGGTTTTTTTGAACTTTTCGGCAACTTTACATAATTTTTGTACCGTAATTTTTTGATTTTATGAAAGGACTCCTGCATTTTATTTTATATTTTGAATTTTAGCTTTATAAGTTTATCGGGTAATGAGTTATTTCATAAAAAAGAATCTTGAAAAAAAAAGTTTTCAAACCGTCAGATTAAGAAAATCCCTCCAAAAAATCGTCAGATTATGGGTCAGCATGACTAGGACATCAAGCTGAACCGTCTGTCCAATAATCTGACGCGCTTGAGTATTTCAAAATGACCGTTTTTTTTTTTTGCTTTTTTCAAAAAGCCGCCAAGAGCTTGCGTCACGTCCGAATCGTCAGTATTTTTAATGGAAGCTTCTTTCGGGTTCACTTAACATCCCCTCTGAATATCTGACGCGTTCGAAGAATTCTTTTTTTTCCATTTTCTACCCTTCCGTACGCCACCTCCATCATGCAAACCGTCAGATTAACATACCTCCGTTATCAGAAACACGTGGGGCACATACACTACCATTATCTGACGCGCTCGAGTATTTTCATGTGACTGATCTTTTTTACATTTTTGGAAAACCTGTAGACACCGTTCTCCCCACCGGTAAAAGGCTATACACATAGAAACTTTTTTTCTTTTTACCATCTAATCTTTAAAATCCAATAGGTATCCACGACGCTCGAGTAAATCCCCATTTAGCATCGTAGGCTCCCGTACTATTATGATCTTTCATTTTTTTTTTAACCGATCTGCTTATAATCGAAGTGATATATATTTTCAGAAAGCAATAATAGTTTTAAAACACATCAGAAGACAACATAATAACAAATAAGAGCATTAACTATTTTGTTATAAACACTGTCTCGTCCGTTAATTACCATTCTACCACTCGCCGCTTGTATCGTTTCCGCGACCTTAGAGCGAATAAAAATTCTCTTGAGCAATATAAGTATTTTTCAGAAACTCGACTAATCCCTTAACGTTAATATTCTGGTTTTTCTTTAATGAATTTGAATCGCAGTGGGGAATGTTGAATTTCAGCTATACTAGTCAAAAACTATACACATTTTCTAATAGACGACGACATCTATCCTCCTATTCAATCTAATCCGTCTAATCCAAACTTTATCCACATCTCAACACTTAACAACTCCTCAAAACCATTTAGCTTCATTTCAGATTATATTCCTCCTAATTACGATTTACGTTCCTTTTCAATCCTTCATTAATTCTCTCCTTTCGCCATTTATTATAACCGCTGACTGGAATGCTCATTCGCCTCTTTGGAGTTGGAGCGGGTACAACTGAAATGGTCTCGTGTTTGAAAATTTCATCTTACAAAATGACTTAATCGTTCTTATACAGTTCGTCTGCTTACCATAAAAATCCTTCGTCCTTCAATTCTATTGAACTTTCACTGCTTCCCCTAATCTTAGTCTTATTATAGTCACGATAAGCATTCTTACTTTTCTGTTTTTCCACTTCATCCTATTGAAGGTCCTTATTTACCAATTTGTTCTAAATCGGTTCCCCCACATGACGCGAGAATTAAATTTTCCGATGTTTTAAGCTCTCTCTTTTCTGCATACCATTTGTTGCTAATGGTTCCAAAAAGCCAAATGAAATTAATTCTGCCTTTTTTTGTCCCATCTTAAATTATTCTAAATCTTTTAAGATTCTCCTCTTTTGCTTAATTTTCTATGCGGAATCTATTGTTGTCCTTTTTCCCATTTCTTCGGTTAATGTTCTTATTACGAACCCGTAAAAAAAAACAAAAAAAGAAAAACATTGTTTACCTCTCTGATGTTCTTTCAACGTGTTTTCCTCCTTCACTTTCTATTTATAGAAGTATTATATACATGTGTGTGAGTATATATATATATATTGAAAATAATTAACTTTCCTCGAACAGATTTAAAATTACTTCGATCTTCACGATTCCCTAATATTATTTTTTTTTAAACCCTACGAGCGCCAGTGGCACCTAATTACGCCACACTCCAGATATCGTAACCAGCAAAGCACACTAGACGTCGCATCTGAAAACTCCTGAGCCCAGGCGCGGATATTATTATCGCGCTCCGCGGAAATCTCGCCGCACGGCAGATCGCACTGTCGGCAAGAGCCCAGTGTTCTGTCCAGAATGGTCAATAAAGGAGAGAATTATTCACGTTAATTTGCAATTTTTATACACACTGCAACCGGAATTACAAAAGTACACAAAGCGAGTAGAACAAAATAAAAAGGAAAACCGCAATATATTCAGTATCGGATGACTGTGGTACGCCCAAAACAGAAAAAAAGGCTTTCTTCACAACATTTTCATCCCATTTACGTTGATTTATTGTAATTTCCTATTCTACAGGAATCACAAATGATGAGATGTCTGATTCTTTGCCCCCGAATTACATTTCGCTTTTACTTAAAAAATAAATAACATTTTACTTCACTCTACTTCCTTATTTCTTTTTTGATAATCACTTCTTTTTTCCATTTCCCTCCACAGCTAAATCTTCTTATTTTATTGTTTTCTTTTTGTCTTATACGCTTTAACCGTTGTTCCCCGGTATTACCTTTTTCTCGTATTATTACTTTTTAATCGAAAAAATATACTTGTTTGTGTGTCCGCAACTACGTTTTCTTTTAATGTTCCTTTTTGCTTGCTAAATATTCCATTCTATTTTTCGCAACTTGAGCTTCCAACTTTTTAATATGCGTCCGACATATTTTCTTCCTTTCGCCTTTGTCAATCTTCGGCGCTACAAACTTTTTTCGTAATGTCAATCTGACCGAATTATATCGATTCTTTCTTATTTGTTACAACGAAGGTTCCTGCACTAACACAGACAAAAATTATTTCTACTTGTGAATTAATGTCATCTTGTAATTGATTATGGTTCTTCAATTTTTATTAAATAACCGTATCGAAATTTTTTCAGTTATATTTAGCTTGGCCAACTCTTTTCCTGGATGTTTAAATTTTTCTGGTGTTCTAATTTTAATGTGTTTATAAAGTTGTGACTTATTTTACTATTCGTTACGAAGTCAGAATTCTCTGAAGAGATATTTGATAGCTAGATTTTTTCACTTCTATATTCTTAGTTTTTTTGGTTTTCTTCTATTATTTTTTTTCTTTTCGTTTCCTTTTGATTATTTGCACGTTTGCCATGTACAACTGTCTGGGTCATTACGACACGACGAACCAAGAAATTATTATAGAATGTTTAAAAAGTTGTTGGTATTAGGGAAAGTTAAAAGCGTCCGAACCTGTTCTGTGTGATTAGCTAAAAGAATGTGTAGAGGTTCGTCCTTAATTTTACTAAAACCATTACATTATTTTAGGATACGTTCAACCGAAGGTGTGTCTACTCCATTTCAGAATGTACAAGAAGTAGGAGGTAGAACTCCCTGAAAGATATGATTGAGTGATACGGATGTGTACCCTAATCTTAATGTGTTGAGAGCAGAGAATTGTTCATTGCACCTCAAGGATAATGCTTGAGGCAACATGATGCATTAGTTTGAGTGAGCTTATCAGCTGCTTACTAACCGAAGAATACACCCGGCAGCGGTAGGTTAATCTGCTTAGAGCAAGTGATTTATATAAGTAAAGAAATCGTTTAGGATTCATATTGTATTTATAATGTACTCGTAATAAAAATTTTAAAATAGTCTCAGATTTTTATGTCAAAAGTTAGGCTCAAGAATTTAGCCGAGGATGTGATTGGAAAAGGATATCCATTTAGTGTAAGAGGAAAATCATGGTTTGGATATAATCGATGACTTTTCTCGAATTTCATACAGAGTTTTAATCGGGGAGAAAGGTCTCTAATCTCTTCGGTCCATAAATGTGACCTATTTATTGTGAATGGTAGTATGGATTTAACGTTGGAAGGTAGGTTTAACGCTAGCGATATATTGAGATCGTCTGTGAATAATGGAGCTGTTACCGGCGGCCGTATGCAATCCAACTCATCACTTATATATAGAATAAAGAGTGTTACACTTAGCGGAAAACCTTGAGAAATACCATTTTTTATGAGAATAAGAGAGGATACGGAGGAGCCAACTTTTATTTGAATGTATCTTTTTGACACATAATTCTTTATATAGCTGCCCCCCATATTGCCTTTTATATTGTTATTCTTCAAGCTTTGTAAGCACTTTAAATCACCGTAATTTATCAGTCCCGTTATATTATATCCCCTTAAAATATTCTTATACATTACACGATCCCTAAACACATGTAAAACAAAAAAAAATAAAATAAATAAAAAACATTTTCAGGCCTTACGCACATTTACGAAATAACGGTGAGTAAAAGGTATTTTATGAGTTAAATTTATTTTCTCGATCCTACGAAAAGTTTATTGCCCGATGTTTACTTTTCAATTGATACAGAACTCGAGTATATTAACAAATAAGAAGTGAAATAATAATGTATTTAAGTTGAAAAATATAAAAATAATATCTAATGAAAAATTGTGAAAAATTCTTTACTTGGCATTATTGTTAGTGTTTTAATACCACTCAATTTTAATTTGTTTCGCGCTGTTAAATATATTCTATCATTTTAAGTTTTCTTTTGAATATTTAACGCCACTGCATGACATTGTTGTATTCAACTTTATCCGCATTTGATGTGCGGACGTTCAAATTTCTTATGTTACAATTTAATTATAAATTCTTTATTATCCAACTAAACTCAGTTCTCTTCTATCTGATAAAATTTATTATGAATAACATAAATAAAAATTATATTACTTACACAAAGAAGGGAAGTAAGTACCAGAAATAAATTGCTGATTTTAAAAAATCTTTAATCGGAATGATAATAGGTCATTTATGTTCGGTGAAATTACAAGAAACCTCGAAGAACTTAATATACGTAGTTAATTGTAACACAAATCATAAGCCAGAAATTCGCCAGAATAAATTACTTGTAAAATTTTGAATTGTACCATATTTTAATATCGAACCATGAATTGAATTTAAACAAAAAAATAGAAGAAAAATTTTTTAAAAAATAATTACTTTTTTCTATTTTTGAAATGTTTTGTACATCAGATTATTCAACTGTAGAAGTTAAAATATTTTTTAACAATATTATTTTTTTTTTACGTAAAAAAACTAATATAGATTTTGTTTTAATTCATTTTTATGCATTTGGTAAAGCAATGTCAACAATTAGTTACTACTGCGTTTCCAAAGATAAATTTTATCTACCCTTCATCGTCGATATCATCTTTCCATTATGTTCTTTGATTTGGAGAAAACGTTCGACGGTATATCGAAGCGTTATCTACTTCGAAAGTTAAAAGTAGTTGCGATAGGCGGTAAACTGAAGCAATACATTTACAGTTACTTACTTGAATGATTAACCAATTTAAATTCCAGTCAGCTCAAATTTCTAACAGAACCTTCAGTAATTGTTTTCCACGTGTATAGCACCGTATTACAAAATCGTACGCAGAAAAAACGTACACATTTAACAGTGATTCATAATACGAACAACATCACAAGCAATAACGATCTAAATAACAGAATTAACAACCAATTCAACGAATTTTGTATCCGAATTTCGAAGTATGTTTAATCAAATAATTCAACAAGAGTATGATGATCAATATACTATTAACTATAATAAACAAAAAGTAATTTCCAAATGAATCGATTACTACGGATAGCTCTACGTTGGCTACGTGGGACATCAGCGAATTGACTCAAAATTGCCAAGAAGTTGAAGCATTTACAATAATTAACAATATGAATATTTTATTGATATCAGAATCACACTTCACGGACAAAGGTTATATCAAAATACTTCATTATACTGATTACCACACTCAACACCGAGACGATGCAACACACGAAAGGACAGCTGTTATAATAAAAACCATCATTGATATTTTCATTACAACAGCTGTATGAAACATTATGAATTAAACAAGTTTTTTAAAACATATTTACAAGCAACTACCGTAATGAAAGAAACTGCATTTGGTCCTATATACATATCATCAGTTTGCTGTCTTCCAAAACATATACGATTAAACCAGAACAGTTTAATGAGTACTTCAAAAGTCTTGGAAATAAATTAGTAGCCGGAGATGATTTCAATGTTAAGTACACATCACTTGGATCGTGTTTAACACTGCATTACATGCGCTGTATCTGACAGATACATAGTTCAACATTCTTCATCACTAGTTAGGCATGTGGAGGGGGATGTCGTCCCCCATCCTCCTATTCCTTCAGCTCGGGTTGCTCGACAGTCAGTCGAGTGTTGGTGGCCCCCCTGTGCAGTTGAAGAGTGCTTAAGCGCTGTGTATCTCACTGATAGGCGCGTGCTAAAATGTAAGTATTCTGTATTGTTTGATTTTTTTAACTTAACCCTTGACTTTTTCTTAGTAAAAGTTGTGATAGCTTGTGGTTAGTGGTATTTTTTACTATTCTAAATGTTGCTGGAATCAATAGACAAGTCATTTGTCTTGGGTATGGACAAAACGTGCCATCTCGCCGAGTTTTTCTTTGTGAAGTCGCGAATGAGCTCATAACATATCAGTTGTTAGTGCGATTGCAGCTCAAAAACTTGCCACGCACTATGGCCTTACGACTTTGAAAACTTCTTCCAAATGATGAAATACCGCAGGCTTCAAGCAATTCTACAGCTACTGATGCTGGTAAACGGAAACGCTGCCAACCTTGCTGGGACGATAATAAAAGGACCAGGCTCACAAGATATATGTGCAATGATTTATGCCCCAAACATTGTGTGCCCATACTTGTGTTGATGGCTGTAAAGTCGAAATCAAAGAAAGTGATTTAGACTGAATTTTTCTAAATCTACTGTCTTATACTTTACTTTTTTATTCAGATACTAGAGCCATTACGAGCTCAAAGAACTGAAATTTACGTCTATGTTATTAGAATTTAACATTTCAAAATTCGTATAGATTTATTTACTTCGATTTGTAATGAAGATGTATTTTTTTAAATTGTTTGTGCACCTTTTTTTCTGCAAAATACTAAAAATTCAATTTTGTTTTTTTTTTATTCAATTTACTGATCGTGAATCTCACAGATACGACGCGTGTTTCCACCAGGGAGCGCGATGGATGGTACTTCAGATCACTCGTCAAAAATGTTGTGCATCAGCAATAGAATAATGCAAAACTCTATAAAACCAATGTTGACGAATCGAAATACTAATTCGTATGCGTTTCAGCAGGTAACTGAAAAAGAAAAATCGATTTAAAAACTCCACTAAAAAACCGAAGAAAGCACAGAAATTGAGCATCTTTTATTCATCAATCGGTATACTTAGCGAATCCGATAAAAATGTCAGATATAATAATAATCAATCATCCGAAAATATTAAAAGATATAATTACAGAGAAAAGACGATTAAAAAGAATTCGGCATAGTATTAGGGGAACCCCGATAAATAAAAATACTCTAAATAGAATGACTAAAAAACTGAAGAAACCTCTTTTTAACTCGAAAAGTGAATCTTTTCATAAATACATAACCAATTTAGATCCGACAATAAATACCAATTATTCCTTATGTAAGGCCCTAAAAAAGATAAAACGAAAATATACATCTCATTTAAAAACAAAAAATATCAACTGCGCCAGTAGTGGTCAAGAAAAACTAAAAGTATTTGCTAAATACCTTTCAAAAATTTTCCATTGTGATAGTAACAATACAGCCACTGATGGAAAATTAGATGTGAGGAAATATCTAAATGTACCATTTCAAATGTGCCTACCTATGAAACGCACATCAGCGATGGAAGGAAGTGCATTTATATACAAAAGCATATTCATCAAAAGAATCAGCGAGTATGATTTAATTACCGTAATAATTCTTAAAAACTTACCCAGGAAAGCGATAATTCTAATAACGTATATTTTCAATGCGATTCTTCGTACTGGTTATTATTCTACGAGTATATGGTAGTCGCAACTATAATTATGTTACAAAAACCGGATAAGCCGCAGAAAGAAATAACATCAGACAAACCTATCAATCTATTACCGATCCTATCAAAAAAAACAAATTTCCTTTCACTAGATGGTATGACAAATGGTTGTGACGTGAAGGATTTGTAGTCCATTGGTAATATTGCTTTTTGCATTGTAGCCCCATAACTCACATCCATACTTCCATATCGGCGCGAGTGAAAAACTTATTTAAAAAAAAGTCAAACCAATCTTAGCGGAAAGAAAAGTAATAACAGATTGGCAGTTTGGTTTCAGAAAAGAGCACAGCACCATAGAACAAACCCATCAGATAGAAACATCATAGTTTCGAGAACAAGAAATATTGTGCGGCGGTGTTTCTTGATATAGAGAAAGCATTCCATGAAGTATAGCACGTAACCTTACTGTATAAACTGAAACAAAAACTGCTTCATCCGTATTATTTGCTGTTAAAATCATATCTCACAGACAGATATTTTCAGCTCGACATAAATGACACTTATTCACAGATTTATGCCATAAATTCTGATTTAACATAGAATGGTCTACTAGGCCTAGTATTATATAAGATATTCACAGCTGACTTTCCAGGCGATAGCACAGTTATGTTCGCTGACAATTCACCAATATTATCGATCAATAATGACTATGCCGATGCGATTTGACTCTTTTAGAATCATCTAACACATTTAGAAAAGTGGTTTAAATTATGGAAAATTAGAGTGGATGAATTAAAATCCAATTATGTATTGTTTACATTAAACAGAAACTTGGAAAGTATGTCGGTAAAACTAAATGGGAAAATAGTTTCTAAAACAGAATCAATAAAATACTTAAATCTTCATTTAAATCAACGACTATCCTGGAAAAATCATATCCCAGCAAAAAAAAAAAAAAAAAAAAGCAATTGGATCTTAAATCCCGGAACTTGAAACCGTTAATGAACAAATACTCTTCTTTATTAATCGGAAATAAAGTCTTATTATACAAAATTATTCTAAACCCGATATAGACGTACTAAAAACTGACTGGAGAGTAGTCTGCAATTCAACTGTAAAAATCATTCAGCGATTTTAGCCAAAAATTCTGCAAGATATAGTTAAGACACCGTGCTACATTCGAAACTGTAATATACAAGTATATAATGATCTTCGTCTGCCTAATGATGCAATGAAAATTCATAGTACTAGATACATGCGATGTTAATCCGTTAGCACCCGATCTTATTAATAACAGCGTGCATTTCAAGCGCCTTAAAAGATGTAATCTGATTGGACCGAAAAATCAACTTTAAATTATAATTTTGGACTATTTTATACATTACTCAAAAAGAAAATAGCTACCATTGGGTAGCATTCTATATACAAGTACAGTAAAACAGCAGCCGAAAGCTAAATACTAAAAGGTGAAAGCCAATCATTTTTAGATGTCATAAGCTTATTTCAAAAGCCATATTTAAATTTCCATAAGCTAAAAGCCTAAATCTTAACCTGTATTCAAAATTTAAACAGTCGAAAGACGAAAGCTTAAGCTGTATTTCTAAAAAAGCTAAATTAAGCTTTATATTCGGCTTAAGCTTTTTTTTTTTAATTTCTTGATTTTGCATTTTTGACATAATTATTCGCGTAAGTAATTGTTTTTAGAAACTTTTATTATTGTGCGTAAAGAAAAAAGTTTAAATTTCAATAGTAATGCTAAATAGTTTGATATATAGTAATTAGTAAATGATATTAATTAACTTCTATTGAAATTCATTTCGTAAGCTGAAAGCTGAAAGTTTAAGCCGTATTTTAAATTTAAACAGCTAAAAGCCGAAAGCTTAAGCTGTATTTTTCAAGGACATAAACCGTATTATTATTCAGCTTTCAAGCCCTGCTTATGACATCTAAAAAATGAGATTATGTTCCAGCTTTTAAACTATCCCAATTTTAGTAAAAGCGTTTTTTAAATAATATTAGCTTTTAGCATTCAAGCCCTGTTTTTCACTTCGTTATGTCCAACAGCACTTGACCACGCATAGTTTTCTTCAGACAAAGCAAAAAGAAAAAATGGAAAAATTTCTTCATTTTACTTATGAATTATAATTTTGTTTTTAAAAATTTTGCAAATAGAATATTAAAAACTAAAAACCGTAACATTTTAAGAAAACATGAAACATAAATATAAATTTTAAAATGAAATAAAAAATATATAAATGTTGAAAAATTTTATCATAGAATAGTTCACTTCATTACTGAATATTAGATTTTTTATTTGCAAAATTTTTTATATTGAAAAAATCTTTATTTATGATTTCTATAGAAATTAATTCTCACAAATTTACTGTTGTATAATTTTTAAATTACGAAATAAATTGCGGCGGAGAAGTTTATATTCTTTTGCGTGTTACGCTGGCGCGTATATTTCCGTTATCAAGGCTGGGAAATGTCGTTTAGTATCTTTACTGTGATACGGTGTTTTACGGTTTGTCGTTGTTTGTGTTTATTTGTTGAATACACGCTTTGGTTGTGGGTTTTTTGACCTCATTTTTTTACATTTTAACTGTTTTCCTTTTTTCTATAAAAATTGTAGCATTATGATTCAGTTTCGTAAAATATTTTTTGCAATAGCTGTTGTGTTTATTTCGATTTCAATAGCAGGTAAAGTTTTTCCATTACGGTATTTATGTATATTCTTCTTACGTTTATTGCTAGTAAAGACTAATAAAGGGTTTTATCGTTTTCCGAGAATGAAATTAGGGTTAAGTATGCTTTTATTTTTAAAAATTAATTTTTATTATATCGGATTTTGTTACTACTGTCATTATTTCTAATGCTACTTTTAAAATATCGTAATATAAATTGCGCAATTTTAGTAAAAGCGTATTTTAAATTAAATTTTGTTAATCTGCAGATGCAATGAGATGCGTGTTCAAGCAGCCTTCTGAAAATGGTATACTAGGTGCTGTAAAAGATAGGCTAGAATCGTGCCCTCCACTTTTTATTGATAGCGAAAAAGAGTATTGTTGTCTCGATACCGAATTTAAGTCATATTGCTGCGATTTACCCCATTTCCTAGTAAATATGTAAGTAATTTTTGTGTATTTTTTTTATCGGTTTAACTGGACTGTAAGCACTGTTACACTTCATATTAAGTTTATGCATGAAATTGCTAAATTACGTAATTTAGTTTCGATTCAACATTGTAATTATTAAAAAGAATTTAAATAAAGTACGTACTAAAAGAAACACAACCAAGTTAGCGATGTCTTGTGATTGGTAAATATGACAAAATTCTATTTGTAAATACATAGAACATCTATGTAGGTGTAATTAATTAGATCATCTATCCTCAGCAACAAAACGCTTTTATTTACACACTTCGGTTTATATTATAATTAGTTTTTTTGCGAAACAGTCAGATTATTATTTTTTTTTTTTTTCATTTCTTAAATCACCTATATAGTCATATTAATACACACCGAATGAAATAAACAAAAATAAATGGAATTTGTTCAATTGCAAGCGGATTGTCAATGCACACACATATACAAACTAGATATTTTTTCATAGTTTTTTTTTTTTAGATTTCCTTTTTCAGAAACAACTTTTAACAAATACCGTTTCGATAAGAATCTAGATCGGCCCCACAGTTTCATTTTACAGCTAACTTTGTTTACTTCAATAGTTTCGTATTAGTTCATTTACGATAATTCTTCTACAGGGCTGATGATATTTCCACTTATTCCATTTCGTGTTAACTCAACTTCATCGATGTTTTAATTTAAATTGTATTTTTAAACGATTTGAAAATTAGTTATCTATATGACCAGTCGGCGGAGTACTAGCGATTACTGTTGTATTCAAGTTTCTTCTTTATTTTTCTTTGCAATCGTGTCATTCAATATAATGATACATTACGCCCATTTGGAATAACGTGATTTACTAGACTACTGTTTCCTTGCTCCCATTCTTATTGCCCGGTACGTTGGTAGTAAGTGTTTCAGAAATAGTTTCCTCAATTTTTCGGGTTTTATTTAAATATGGAAATGAATGTATGCGATACATCGTGTAATTGTTTTCTTATAAAGTACTGAATTTAACATATGAAGAAATTATAGACTTCTGTATTCAATATCGCATCATACCGTTCGCCAGTTTTTTCCGAGTTCTTCATTTACTTGATTATTTTCTTTTTTTAAAAAAAAATTACGTTAAAACCCTGGAGTTCTCCTAAACTTTTTTCAAAATTTTATATATTTTAGCATTTGCACATCATGTTCGCGTATAATTTCCCTTAATTTTCCATGTTCTTTTGTTATGCTATTAGTTTTTCTTTTTTCTTTTATTGAAATGTGGAAGTTAATCTATACGTTAAGTTGTTTAAATTTTTTTTCATATATAAAGCGTTTAAGTTAATGACTTTGTTACTTCCATAAAGTTTTCAAATTTATACTTTTTGTTTCTTTAATGTAACGTAATTTTTTAAATTAATACTCTTTAATTTTATATTTTCTGTGTCAGTTATCGCTATTATTTAGGGTTCAAATTCAACTATAATTGATAGTGGTAATTTATTGAACAAAAATGATGGAAAAATTAAAAACTGTGGATATCGTTCTCAAGCCTTACCAAAATTTCTAATTATGGTGTACGGAGTGATTATAATAACATCCGCTTTTGGAAGTTAATCGAAGGGATATGTTAATATTATATTATTTAGAATTCGAAATTTGTTAATCAGTTTAAAATTATTATCTTAAATTCGTTTACATAATGATATATTTTTAAGTCATAATTTGATGATTTACAGAAAATACCGCATTTGAATTTTTTTTTGGGTGGATGATGTTATTTGTTTCATGACGTTTTTTTTTTGTTTTTTTTTTTGTTTTTTTTTTCTTCTACTACTACTATTACTACTAATCAATACTCATGAACTATCGGTTATGTGGTAAAAGCTGAAACATTCTTGAATAATATATGCTCACTATTCAGCATAAGTGATTGAGCAATTACTTCACTTTTGTAGAGTTAAATTTTTGTCCTACACTTTCCTCTAAATCTATTTATACGGATTTTTTCATGTTCACCTTTTTTCTCAAAATTTTAGTGCAGAAAATGGTAAAAACGGATTTCTGATAGTACGGATTAGTATATTAAACTCGGTATGTCTGTCATATGATGCTAAAAGTAAATTCTTAATTTGAAAATAAAATATCTCACGAACCGCAATGAAAATCATATCTGCATTTATTTATATATTGTTTAAATTTTAGTGCCATCAAATTTTTTTTTACAGATGTATAAATAAATATGTTTTTAAAAACATTTATTTCTCATAAAAAATCATAAGCAATTTGGGAAGGATGTTTATTGCGATAAATGCTATTTTAGTGGGAAATTATTTTATTTCATTATTATTGTTGAATAAAAAAAAATGTCGAAATATATTCTACAAAAATGATTTTTTAAGATAACAGAAAATTGGTCTTTTTTTGTTTTTATGTATCGTTCTAAATATAATCCATTAATATCCGGTTTATATTATTCGCTACAGATAAATCCATAACCCGTTTGTTAATATTTATAAATATAAAATAAATAAATTTTTTAATAACAAACAGAAATAAGTATAAAATAATTTACTTTAATAAATTCAAATAAACTATTCAATTTAACGAAACGTTTTTGGGCGTAGCCCATCATTTCTTCTTATAGTGCCATACTCAACTTCTGAGCGTCGACGACTACCTATTCGTACATCTCAGCTGTACAGATATAGGTGTAGTGCAGCCCATCATTAGTGAACTACAAATATATTGTGTTTATGAATTTATTTATTTTATATTCATATTATTCGTTCATTTTGCATAGCTAATCAAGTGTGCGATAATTTCTGTTGCAAAAGGCAATTGTATTTGATTTATTTGACTGAATATGCTTTTACAAAATGAAATCCAATCATTTGTCGTGAACTGAAATTGTTAAATGACAGTGGTTACCATTTTTAGCGTAAAAGTGTTAATTTGCAGTTCCGTTCATAATAGCTTTAATGAAATTAAAAAAAAAAAAAAACACGCATGAAAATTAACACTGTATTTAAAATTTATATTCCTATTAAAATTACGCTTCGTCGTTGTTATAAATCGGGTTATCGTTATGTACTGTCAAAAATAAATAACAGTGCAAATTGCAACCGAATTTATTGGTATTTAAATTTTTACGATGGAAAATATCTTATTGCATTTTATGAATAAAACGTGGAAATAAGGGATTTTTGTTACATTAATAGAAGTGATAAATAATAAGGTGTTTATTAGTTTTGCGAAAAACAGAAAAATGAGAAAATAAAAAAACCTCTTTAATTTTTCAATGATATGCGTTATATGATGGATTGCGTATGTCTGTGTGTTAATTTGAATGGTTCGCGCCGCCGCGTTTTAATAATTACAGTGTTATATTCTTTGTCCTCTAAGTTACTTTTATATTGTATTATTTTCTCTGGCTTTCAACATTATAGCCTTGAAAGTTTCATCAGCGGATAACCTTGTAAAAAAATATAAAAAAAATAATTTTCGTTGTATTGGTTACAATAATAAACATTCGGTATATGTTTAGTTAAACTTCTCGCTAAATAAATCAGTTTCTTTAAGTATGTGTTATTTGTTTAAATTAAATAGTATATTTTTATGTGTTTGAAACTACTTTATTGTTTGTAGATCATTATGGCTTATCCCGGTGCTCATAGTTTTATTGATTATTTCATCTCTTGTTAGCTGCATCTGTTGTTTATGTTGCCCGTGCTGCTTTGTTTATAAGCGGCGTCATGGAAGTACGTACTAAATTATGTATATTATATTTATTAATAAATTTTTCACGCTATTCGCGTTATTCTATCGTTATCAATAATTTCCTACCGTCGGCAGGTGCCTAGCGCATTAATTTCAAAAGTTGACAATATAGTTCGATAAATTTCTTCACGACCGTGAATTTTAACCATATTCACAGTATTCCTTTCGTAACAAATAAAATTAATCTTTATTCCTGACGGCTGGTGAAGCCTCCAATTTTATAACTATACAAGCAGCTGGAAAGGAAGTCTTCATCGCTCCTTCACGGTGACCATCTCATTTTACCGTAATTTTGTTTATTACAGCATTATAACATCGTAAAAAATATAATAGCCGTGAGAAATCTCACTAAACACTTTTGATATATGTGTTGATTTTAGTAACTATTTTGTTTGGATTAATATATTCCTTGTTTTTTATATGTATCTTTTTATTTTATTGAAAAATTAATTTTTGTTGCTGTAATAATTTTTTTTTTTTTTTTTTTTTTTTATTAACATCAGTGTGCTTTGTGCTTAGATGGATTTTATCTCAAAATTCAAAATTACACATGTTTGTAATTTTTTATGTGTGAGTTTTAATTTAATACCTTTCGGTGTCGAATTGTGTTAAAGGAAAGAGGTACTATTTAGGCATACTGCAAATCGTATCAAAAGAATGAAATACCGGTTTATATTGAAATTAGCAAGATTTAAAGTAACTAAATTTATATTGCTAGTAGTTGAATTGAAATTATCGATGTGGTGAAAACAAAGTGATAAAGGTGGGTACTGGGTTAATTGTGAAATAATAGGGCGGGAACAAAACAAGGACGTGTCAATGATCGCCGATTTATATTAGCGGTTTATATTGATAATCGGTTGTGGTATAAAAGTAAGAAAAGGAGATGATAATTGTATTAGGTCTGAAATAAGGTAATGGCCACTTAAAATAAGGAATCTGTGAGAAATGTATGAGATAAGCAAGGATAAAAAGGAATCGAGAAAATACGGCAGAAGGCTGAAATGTTTTGGTTTACAGAACTAGTGAAAGTAAAAAGGGACGGAATGTTAGATGAATTATTTTGAAGCTGAAGGTAATTTTATAGATGCGTGAGGGTTAATTCGTTATACAATACACTCCACACACGGTCGATGGGAATGGAAAAAAAAAACAAAACTGGCGTTTAGGTAAAGAAGTGAATGATATTGTGGAGATTAAGAGAAAATAAGGCTATTTCTTAAAACAGCGTATTATAAGAAAAAAGAAATGGATGTTTAAGAAGGACGATCATGATCATGGTATTTGATACCATGATTATGAATCGAGATATTCGAAACTGGTTCGTATTTTGAATATATTATTTGCGTGTTTCACGACCATTTATTTATATTATATCGAATTAAAATAATCATACATAAGTTTGTTATGTATTCGATTTATTATGGAACATTGGATTATTTTAAAAGTTACAGGGGGAAGAAAGAAAAAAAAAAAATACGATAAAGATTATTAAAGACAGTGCGGCGACAAAAGTAGAGAAGCGCGCTAGAAAGTTTGAAAAAAGAAATAACAGTACAAAAGAATCAAAATAAACAACATGTTTTGACAGAAAAATAATAGAATAAAAAATGAAAGATGCCTGTGGTTTTTAATTATTAGAACGAATTAACATTATGGACATTTATGGACATCGGATTGAATTGTTGGCGAGCGGTGTTATGATGACAGTAGTGAGCTTGTAAGGCATCTTGGGCGCATAGGGATTTTTTTTTTTTTTTTTTAGTGGAGGCGATTAGCAGTATTTAGTAAAATTTTTTGTTATACCGCCATAAATAAAAAGAAACAGTTTTTAAGTAATATTTAAAATTAATCATATTCTACACTAAAGTTATTTTAACTTTTATAAATTTCTTTACTTTACTTTAAATTGAGTTGCTCTTTTTTTTTTTTTTTACAAATATTCATCGACATTTTCTTTTACTCATTTAAATTTATGCATTTAAATTGAAAATCTGTTAACGACATGAATGAAGTACTTGTAAAACGTTTTTCACGGGGGGGGGGGGGGGGCTGTATTTTTAAACTTAATCGGTTTTCTTTTGAATTAATTGAATAAAGCAAAAATTTATTATTGAAAGGTAAGGTTTTAATGTTTTATTCGCTATCGAAGATTGTTTTGCACTTTGTGATATTTTACACTTTTAAAGTAATGAAAGAAAATATTTAAAAGTATTAAAATTATATGCCTATATGTATTAAGTTTGTTATGTTACATTTCGAAACTTTATGTTTTATGCTTATTTGTAATCAGGGCCGCATTTATACTTTCTCAAACTCTGAATACAACATAATTATGCCGTGTTAACATATAACAAAAAAAGTCTTATTTACAATTACATTTATATTTTAAAAAAATTAATCAGAAATAAACGTTATTCCAGTTAATAATTCGTTTTAATAAAATGCAGATATTTAATATAATTTTAATTTAAAAAAAAAAAAAATAATAATAATTGGCGACTTCAATTTTGCTCAAATAAAAGTTTAGTTTTTTGCCAGGTTTTAATTTTTGACGAATTTGGAACTCGTCAATGTGTACACACCTTTATGCTTTTTAAAATTAGTCGTATTTCAATGTGGTAAATTTTTTGCTTCAGGTGTAGCATTTGTTTTTGGTAACACTTCTCATTTCCGTCTCCCATTCTTTTTGTATTTTCAGTTTATTTTTTTTTGCCGCATCTTATTTCATTATAAATTAATCTTTTCAGTCGACCTAGAGAAATTGCGGAATAAGGCAGGAAAACTTATTTCCTGCATTTGAAATGAAATTGATTAAAGACTGCAATAAATGAGTATAATTTATAAATTTTATAAAGATCGATATAAAATATTACGAGACAATTTTATTCGTTCCGGACACGACAACAATATCTTTCAAGTTCTGAAGATAATTTTACCAGAGAAAAATTTACTATTATTTCGATTTTGTAATTTGTAAATAAGAATCTTAATTAAAAGCGATGTTCTGTGCTTGCGGCTAATAAAATGCGGCCCTGTTTATGGTGTGTATCTTGTGAGCGTTTATTGTTTTTCATTTAAAAACCCATAATATATATTACTTTTTTTTTCTTTTTTTGACATAGTTTAAACAGTATACAAAAAGAGTATTGGTGGGTGAGTACGACTTTATACATTTTGATTCACGCGCAAGACAATAATAATGTTTTTGGCTTTGCGTAATTTAAAATACTTAACTAATACACACTGTTTATTAGCTGCTCGTATTACACACGTATGTATAATCTCGTAACATTTTTATTTTTTTGTGACTGGTTTGCATAACTTCCTCTTTCATTACATTTTGTATATATATATATATATTTACTCGTATTACGTATATTAAATGCATATGATTCCGTCGCATCTGTTCGTTGGACCGTATAACATTTTTGGTGAAATGTATAATATTTACTCATCATATGCATACCATCGAATAAAGTTCGTGTAAATGAAGAGTTATATACATGAATGATATTAAATCATAATCATAATTACAACAGAATGTAATTACAATGATTTTACTTTTACTTGTGTAATCGCGTAATATTTTTCGTAAACGGAGAATGACGTCTTTTGTTCGTTGACATATTTCTTCAGTGACTAGTATTAATCTCTTAATCGTTTGCTGCTTATTCATTGCTAGCTCCTTTATTTGTTTGTTTGTTTTTGCTTTTAATAACACTTTTCCTGCATTGAAAAAAATTAGAAAAGCGAAAATTAAAAAAAAAAAAACATCCACCCTTCCACGCGTGTGGTTCTTGCATACTACCTTCTTGTAAACATAACTAATTGTTATACAATTGCCTATTTACATCGCTACTTGTACTTCCGAAGAATATTAAGGAATATAGGAGAGGTCACTTAATTAAGTTCAGGTATTAAAGTTAAAAATACGTTACTTAAAAATTTTACTTTATTCTGGAAATCAAGTTGCTTTATTGCGATCGAATGATCCCAATTTCGATATTTTTTTTTTCCTCATTTCTTTATATATATATTACTCAAAAATTGGAAAAAAAAGCTGTTATACAAAACTTATATTTTTTGTAAACTTGGAGAAGTTTTGAACAGTCTGCTAAAAATAATTAGCGGAGCTCATTTTCTTAAGTTTTTTTTTTTCTTCTCAGAACGTGATTGTATATTATTTAGCGCAATATTGTTGTTCGATATAAAATTCTGAAATAGATGCGTTTGTGAGGCATTTCATTTATTAAAATAAAGTCGCATTTGATAAATTTCTTTGTTAAATTCTTAATCAAAATTGAAACCATGAAGTTGTCATATAAGCGCGTGGTTTCAGATGAGTTTATTATTTTAATAAGTAAACCGGTTACAAAAATGAATTAGATTTATTTAATAATCTCAATAAATTAAGACTTATATAACATTTCTCAATGTTCTATTTACGAAAATACAGAAGCTATGAAAACACTTTTATTAAAAAAAAAAAAACATTTTTCTAAAATTACTTTATATGGAATAACTTTATTTTTTTTATTTTTATAGCTCATTAATATTATGCTAATATCTCGCGAATTTTAAGTTTCAACATAGGGTCGACCTTAATTTCGAAGTATTGAAATGCTCTTTAAATCTGCTTTAAGTGTTTGTCATTTTTCTTTTTAAAAATACGTCTTTAAAATACGGGCATGTCGTAAGATTGACGTAATACACAAAAATCAGTATAAATGTAAAAATAAAAAGTTAGCAAGATTTATTTTATGGTAAACAATTTTCTGAGTTATCGTTCATTTGCGCTACAAAATTTATTTTATTTAATTTTCAAATTCTATTTGTTATAGTCTTACGACTGAAGCATTCTCTAAGATGGGAATTTTTAATTTTACATTTTTCCCCGACAAATTGGAATTTTTCAATAATCTTTAAGCGTGTGGTTGCGTTATGTTTTCTGCGAGCAGATTACTTTCTGTTACTTTTAAATGTGTTAAGATATTCTGTAAAATTCTCATGAATTGTAAGAAATAACGGGATAAAATAAGCCAAATTCGGCACTCTTAAATTTTGCATATAAACGTATTTTGTTTTGGTAGTTTATCTTTACAATTTTGTTTAAAATGTTATAAAAATAGTTTTATTTTGCTTCTTAAATTAGCTTATGGCGTTTTCCAGTTTAATGGAGTTCGCATTGTAATATTTAATTCTTAAATAAATTTTCATTTGGACAGAACAGTTTTTCGGCGCAATTTTTGTTTGTTTTTTTATTTTGTATTTCTTTCGTTGTTATGTTGGGATTGTTAAGCAGGTATCTGACTATGACGTAATAGTAGGACTTCATGCGTACTTGTATTCATTTTGCACGAGTACTTTTTTTTATTTATTCAGTTTAAGAGCAAACATTTTACGTTCAAATAAAAAATCGTCTTTCTTGCACAATATAATACCCCCCCCCCCCCCCCCAATCAGCTGAAATAAAAAAGATTGTTAAATGTTGTCTTGCGATTATTATTTGGATATGCTGTGTCAAGTAAATCGAGAAATTATTGCATGTATATATTCCAAAGTTATCTGTAATTCAAATTAATTTTTATATAATTAAATATGAACATTTTCAATAATATGAAAATTTAGATGGATTCGAGTATTTCCAGTTTCTTTTACACTTTTTTTTTTTTTCTTTTCTCAACCACTTCTGAAATAGCAAACAATGTTTTTTTTTTTTTTTTTTCTAGAATATAAAATTACATTCAGCTGTTATAGGGTTTGATATTTTAATAATATTATAGTTAGTTTTAAGAACTGTTTTCGGAAATTGAAAAAAAAAAAACAAAGAAACAAAACACTAAACTTTATAATTAAATTTAAAAAATTTTGATTTGTTTATTAATTTTTTTTTTTGAAATACGATTATTATCGTATGAAATATGCGTGAGTTAATTTGTACAAGTTTTTGATTTGAGAAGAAAGTCTTTTTAATGTGGGACACAGATCGTATATAGATAATTCGACTGGAAATCATGACGCTTCTTTTATAACCACCGAAACCTGTCTTGATTAATATGATTCTTTCCGGCCTGGTCGAATGAAGTGATATTTAAAGTTCTTGTTTGTTGCATATTTCTGAAAGTACTATCGTAAATTGTTTTTTTTTTTTTTTTTTTTTTTTTTTTTTGTTTGGTATTGGGCTATAGATACATTTGATTTTGAGGAAAAGCAAATGTACGGAAAACGAGAGAAACGTGATAAAGAAAACATACAAATTTACTAAACAATAACAGTCTGGGATTGTGAAAAAATGATTAAGAACGTATAGTTTTTTGTTTTTTTTTTTACTCCCCTTGGGTTTGCTACCAGTAAGCCATGACATGATTCATCAGCAAAAACGCCTGTTATATAGTCTACTCAGGAAATTATGATAAAGAGGGAATTCATACAGGCTAAGCTCGTAAGTGTTACCGACTTCCTGGTGTAGAGCACTGCGACCGGTTTAGTCAGAAACCGTTTACTTAGGGCTTCATATAAGCTTTTGTAACTTAGTAAATACGAAAAAGGAAAAATCATAAGAACTATTTAACTTTCATTATAATTAATAAACTTATAAAACACGCTAAAAATACAAAAATAAATTAATTATAATGAAGGTAGCACAGTTCTTATGATTTTTATTTTTTTTGTTGTATTTATTAAGTTGCGAAAGTTTATATGAAGCTCTAAATAAATTTCGTGTGTTCTCCATTGATATATATATATATATTGTTGATCAGCTTCATGTAGGACGAATTTTTTTAACGTGAATTCCATTTCGGGTATCAGTGTTTTATATGGAAACTTAAAAGAGAAGTGAGATGCATTACTAATGGTCAGGCTGTCTTAAAAGCCATTTAATATCTGTTTTCCACTTCGGACTCGTTCAAAGTGGATACATTTGCACAGATTTTTTATGATCGATATACAGTCTAATTTAATGTGATTTCTTGTAAATTTTTTAAAAAGTATAAGTACAGAGTTTGAAAGAAAATATTTTATTTGTATTCAGCTAAATATGCTTCTGTGATTTAATATTTTATTGTTGCAATTATGCCGTACGTTTCATCGAGTCGATCATCCATCAAGTGATCAATTATTACCTGTGAAAATAACTGAAAAATTTTAAGTCTTTGTTTTTCAACTGAACATTAGTTTTGTAGTGTTCTTTGTTAATACAATGTATTCGCGTTTTTTCGTTGTTCTGGTTGCTCTTTGTTCCCGTGAAATTTTCGAAACAATCTCGATTATTTTAAAATCACTAGTTCTTCTTGAGGTGTTTTAAGCAGAGTCCGCATTGAAACCATCTACCAGTAAATTTACAGTCTCCTATGAAACTAGTAGTATCTGTGAAATTTTCGGTAAATGAAAATGCCCTTATACTTCCTTTGTAATCGACATTTTAGGTGGATTTTAAAATTGGCCCGTCTGTGATTAAGTTAAAAATTTTATGTATTGGCCGATATTGGAAAGTAATATTTCGTTGCAACGTATTTTTTATAACTTTTGGGGAGTTCCTGTAGAGTTGTGGTAAGAGTCATAGTTTACGGTTTTGTTTAAAACGTTTCGGTTAATTTGCTATTTTAACGTCGGATGATATTAACTTATAGTTGAAGTAATTTTATTTAACAAAAATTTTCAAAGAGTAGTTATAGATAAGATCAAATAGGGGAGGTTACTGGAAATCTTTGCTCACTGTAGGGCGAGGAAATTTAATATTTAGTCTTTCTTTTCTTTTTTTTTCTATTAATCATTTGATTTTATAGTTAACAATTTCCTTAATAAAGGTTTTTTTATTTAAAGTAAATCCCATACTCTTTACAGGTCGTTGGGGATTATGAAATTAAGGTTCACAACGTATTAAGCCCAATGGCACTAATGGGATTAAACGGCATCAGTTCCTTTCTCTCGGCCACTTTTACTTGCCCAAATTGCTTTGGTAACCAATTATTATATCAGGGTGCGTAAATCTGAGAGCGACTTGGATCCGGAACGAGATAAATCTTGAACCCGTGAACTTTGATTTAGTCAAGCACTTTACCCACTAGTTTACCGTGCTACCTAACTTATAGTAATTTTTAAAAAAATAATTTCTAAGCGTTTTTGATTCCCAAACTGTTTGCTGCTATCATTTTTGAGGTTTTAATAAATTGTATTAAATTAATACTCGACATGAAATTTATGTTTTATTTTTGCAATATTTGGTGTTCGTAGGAATTTAAAGTAATTTAGAGTAATATTTATAGTTTTCCATGTATTTGGGGGAAAATATCGAAAATCAGATATTAACTTAAACGTTTTACCTTTTATTTCTTTTTACTCTTTTAAATTTTGTCTAGCATCAATGTGATTTTTTTCATTTCCATATATTAAAATAATTGCGAGTGCGGTAAATATCATTCAGAGTTATTTGTTATTAATTACGTGTCTTTAGATAAATGTTCATAATATTTACGTTGCTTCGAAAAAACGAATCACGCTAATTGTGGAATGGTAGATGTGAGCGTTAAAAAAAAAAAAATAAAGATAACGAATATTTAAAATAGCAGAATTCGAAAAAGGGATGGAAACATTGCGCTTTTTTTTTTTTTAATGGGTTCGTCAACATGGACATTGGCCCAAGAACAGCGGAACAGAGAGAAAAGAGAGACTCAGATCCTTACACGATCAGAGACAGCCGACAGAAAGGAATCAAGAGCTAGAATAACCGAAGGAGAAGG
The DNA here is from genome assembly GCA_039619475.1 of Icerya purchasi. Classification (NCBI taxonomy): domain Eukaryota; kingdom Metazoa; phylum Arthropoda; class Insecta; order Hemiptera; family Monophlebidae; genus Icerya; species Icerya purchasi. The sequence continues at coordinate 141,646,251 of CM077116.1, forward strand.
AAGGGAGAGAATGAATGAAGCACAGTATGGAGCGGCAATACCGGTTTGTAAGAGAAAGGAGTAAAAAGAAACTTGTTCAGTTGAAAACGACGAACAACTAAACATTATATGATCGGGATCGGAAATACACTGATCGCCAGGAGGGTGCAATGGACAATAAGGAAAAGGCACGAGAGAATGACGGAACAATGAGGAAGGGAGCAAACTATGCCCAAAACGCAAGCGGCAAATCGCAGAGACATTGGAACGGCGCATAGAAGGAAAGTTAATAAACCATGGAAAGCGTGGAAGGGAAGGTTGGATAGACAAGAAAAAGGAGTTCGGGTTGGAGAATGAGGAGACGTAGGATTCAGACCACAGTTTGGAATGAGCAGCTGCAGACAGAAGGGTAATATTAGAAGCTGAGAAGGCAGGAAGAAACCTAAACATTGCGCAATTATTTTCAGTGTGAATATCTCAAATACCTTACTTTAAGTAGTGATGACTAAAGATCATGGCTGTTCCGTGTTTCAGTAATGCATTCATTATTCGGTAAATTACTATTATCGATATGCATACCTCTACCGTGATAATAGCGAACCTGTTAAATTATATAAGTTAGACTAATTGCAAAAGTTGAATGTTTTTTTTTTTTTTTTAAAGCTCTAAAAGGAAATTTTCCTTCAAATACGCGTAATGAAGTACTATCACGGTGTTATAAATCGGTCAAATGGCAAAGGAATCAAAAAAAAAAAAAAAAAAAAAATCAATATAGAAAATTATACTTGAATATTTCAAAAACGTCTTTCTGATATTCTAGCAAATATAATAGTTGCTACATCATAAATTACATTTTTACGAAAGATTATTAGCGTTCATTTTTATGACTTGAAATATTATATGAAAATTTCGAATGTGATTTAGAATGTTGTGATTTGCGAATTGGGTGCTCGTTGCCAATCTCAAAAGAACCGTATCATTTATTGTGTTATCTTGGAATAATAATAGGGTGTATAGTCAATAATAGCCATTTTATCTTAAAATAGATAAATATGGTTAACTGCATTGTATGAATCACAAAATGACACCATATTTTTGCTAATAGTTTTATTTGTGTGTTACGTTTTGTTTCCGTAATTCTGTGTAATTTTATTTATTTGGAAGGTTTTTGCCGCGTAAATTTAATGAGTCTGTTATTGTTTCCGTTTCATTTTTTTCCCTTAGTAATTTGCGAGTCGAATAGGTTCAACCTGCGCGGCGCTTAATTTTTTTCGTATGCAATATATTAAATATATATGTAATTACTTAATCAGTTTCAAGATAATCATAAAAGTGCAAATTATTCTCGATTTGGAGTCAGAGTCAGAATAGATAATAATAAAAAAAAAAGTCAAAGTAAAATCATTGTTTACGTTGAAGAAAAAGTTATATAGAATTTATATTTTCCATCGAACTCTTTAGGCAACTACAAGACGGTTTGGTGAAGATCATAAATTTAAACATCTAAAAAAAAATGAAATTAAAATTAAGAGTGTAGAGGATAAAACGATTTTGAAGAAAAACGATCATCATGCCTTTAAACCCAAAATTCCTGATCGAAATAAACCAACTGCGAATCTTCAGAGCAATAACATTTTGCTTACCGGTAGGTCGCTTCGACTTATAAGTATCGTTCATAACTGTCACAGAATATTCATTTTTTCTAATTTAGTGACATAGAGGCTACGTCTCACTTATATATCATTTGGGAAGGGGGAAAATAAAATAACGTCCGGATGTACTAATAAGCAGTTCTATTCTGAAGTAAATTTTTGATTGCGCTAAATTATCTATTATAGCGAGCATAGGTCATACGATTTTCGAAAGCTAATGTTATATTTTTGATCTCTTTACATCGGTACTCACTATTTTAAGTATCCGAAACAACTCGTTTTCTTCGAGCAATCCGACAAGTAACTTTTCATTTGTACAAATATCTTTACGTCATGTGTAACCAGAAATCGAACGATTTTTTAATTTCAGTTTTATATTTTTCTAAATTCAATACGCTATATATATATATATATATATATATATATATATTTTGTATCGTTAATACCAACAAAAAAGATTATCAACTTAATTTAATTTATAAAATTATTTTATTTCTTTTTCATTTATAAAGTTATTGATTTAAAACAAATAGTAAAAATTTATGACAAACTAAAAAGTTTATATTAACCCACGCGACCTATAACAGTATTGGGTACTCTATTGTAATACGTGTTTTCAACAGAATATAATCTACGTAGGTTATGTGTGGGATGGGTTTAATACTGGTGGGCCTTAGAATTTTGTTTATATCTTAGCTTATTTTATGTATGGCTCGTCTTTTGGGCGTTGGTCCGCCTGCTTGCGGCCCAAAGAAAATAGTAAAATAGTTTGTATCCGATTTCTGGTACAATAACATGGATATGATGCTTTACGTTAGTACTCTGTCGACTGTTGTTCCCGGATATTTAAATTATCGGATACGAGCGTTTTAAGTAATGCCATAATTAATTTTTCTTCCCTCGGCCCAAACTGATTTTGTTACGTATTAAATTATTTTCTTCCAAATAGCTTTTCAGATGTCTAGTTACATAATACATGGTGACTTTTGTTATGGTTGGTATGGACGTGATTGGTCTATAATTTTCATTATTTTCGTTATTAACAAAGTTGTTTTTTTTTTCCAGAATGGATGATTCATTTATTCTTATTCGATTTAATTTGGTTAAGTTTTTGATTATAGGTTTTATTAATTCCTCCGTGGATATAAAATTCCTCGTCTGAATCATTGATATTACTGCAGTAACATTTCAACTTATCGATATTAGACAAATAATAGTTCAAAAATTTGTTCTGCTTAAATGTAGTTAGACAAATTTTTAACTGTGTCGTCATCTGTAGTTGCTTTTTTCTATGTGTGCTCAATTTTATTTATTTATTTATTTTTTATTTTTTTATTATTACTGTTTTGTCGTTAAGTGCATATATGTATGTATATACATTTTTGCTTTTTTATCTGGTATTTGACTTATTTTTTGTATAAATTTTTATTTTTACATCTTTCATTTGTACTATTTTTTTAACACCGTTTATGGCGTAGCTTTCTAACATGAATTAAGTGAAGTATTTTTATATTTATTTTTTATTCTTTGTTTTGCAAATCTGTAAAGTTTCCTAAAATTTGTTCAAAGCATTTTCGGTAATTATCTCTGATCTGCTAATTATTATTTACTCTACATTTTAACATGATCTTATTGAAAATAGCTTTTAGTTATTGTTCACTTTGTGTATTCATTTTCATTAGGACTAAATACGCAACAAAAGTTTCAACAATTCCACAGCTGGCGTACATAAAATAAAAATTATTTTTATAATTATTATTGAAGCATTCATTTTTTTACATATATCTGTTTTTCTAAATTATAACTTTCATCTTTTAGCAGCATTAATTTTATTGTGAAAACAGAAAAAAGTGTTGATTTTAGGTGTATAAAAAAAATTCATTAAATTTTTCAATAACTACATTACGAATAAGGTTAGGAGCTTTTACGAATCTGGGCAGCGAGTAAACAGCTATGCCATACATCCGGTAGTATTACAAAATAGAAGGAATGAGAGACTATTTAGTAAAGCGTCACTGTACTAAATACGCTAATAGAGCCATTGTACACGGGAAAAATGAATAGTTTCGTTATATAATACTAGGAAGTATTAAGTTCAGTATATGCAAACAGCACGGGGCGTAACAATGCTTACTAAGAACTAATAACATATAAGAGTATTTTTTTAACGAAACTAATTCGCCCGAGTAGTTGTTAGGGTTTTCGCATTTATATTTTAAAATATTTTTCAGTATAATCTGTTTTTTACATTATTGATTGAAATTTTGAAAAAGAGATAACAAAAGAAATTTGAAATTTATATCCGTGAAATAATTTGTAACTAGTAGTATTATTTATAAAAATATTACTTCAAAAAACTATCAAGAGTATAAGAAAAGATTCCTTTTTCAGTTACCGATTTTTTTGTCTATCCGTAACGCTTCTCTGGTGTAAAAAAATTTCGAATAATTTTTGGTTTGAAAAAATTTGAAATGACCCTCAGTTATAAAACATGTTCGTCTTAAAAAGCCTGATTGATTTTAAGTATAATTTTGGTTTGAAAAGAGGAGATGTACCGTTGTTTATTTCAGACGGATAATGACATAATGGAGACAGTTGTACATTTTGTTTTTATCTTTAAAGTGCGACACGCCTTTTCGATTTTTATGCTTTATATTTACATACCTAATCTGCCGTTTTGTTGTCGCTAATTAGTGAACCGGTACTGTAAATATGATTACGTTGCGATTGAATAATTTTTAACCGAATAACGATGATTTTTTTTTCTTCTATTGAATTACCGTTTTTCACTACTAGATTATCACAATGAAATAGCATTCAATTAGAATATGTCATAATGACAGATAATTATGGACATGAGTTAGAGGGAGTTACCTTTGCAGTATGAGGTCATGGCTTTTAAACTATACGTCCTATTCTTAGCCGATTGATGGTTGTGTATTCGACACCCGGGCTATTAATCGGTGGCTACTATGGTTCGATTATCGATTTTAGTTGGCGTAAGTACGTAGTCTTGGATATCCATTTTTTGCTCTGCATCTCAATTATTCTTTCTCGCACAAACATGTCAAGCGTTATTGACCCTTGAGATTTTTGCGGCATCAGGGATATCATAGCAGAGCGAGCTTCTAGATTCGTGCGCACATTTCTTGAGATTCGAGTATATCCAGAGACCCACAGAAACTCGACTTAGGGTCCTTTTGGTCTAGTAGTAGCAGAGTCCCTCGAATTTTTTGCGTGATTGATTCTTCTCCTTTTTTTAATTTTTTTTTTTTTTTTTTGTAAATTTTGTATGAGTATCCTTTTCCGTTAAGACTTGGAATTATAGAGCTTCTGGAGACAGAACAGAATGGCAAACTTTACACATCCAACGCCGAAAAAGCATCATTCTGTATACGCCTTTGTGAAATCTTCATATCTATTAATCACCCGAATCGTCTTCTGTTTGAGGTCTTCTGGAGATGTTTGTGAGTTATTATGCTCTAATGGGGGAGTATATTGTTGGGAAACGCAGGTTTGAAGGGGCAAACAACTTTGTTTTTGTAAGTGCCCCTGTTAGTAATCAAACTGAATGAAAGTTAAGCACGGTGTGCTTCCAGGATAATATGAAGAGCGGAGTTTTGCATTGAATCAAGTATCTTCAATACGGATTTTACATTTGGATGTATAAGATGCGTAAAGAGAGCGAAGAATCGCAATGAATGTCGTTCGATCGATGTCATAAGTCGTTGTAGCCATTTTTCTTTGTTTTATAACACCAACTCACACACTTATTCACACAGCACTCTGCTTTTCCAATATGTGTAGCTTTATTTCTATTTTTAGCATATGTATAATATACAAAAGACTACGGGTAGCGTCCACATTATAGTTAATTATTCTAGTGCGTGCATGCGTGTTTTTCTCCGTTAAGTATGGAAAAGTTATCAGAAAATAAACGTGGGAGGAACCGATATTGCTGTTCTAAACAACGCTTTATTATACCTCGGATACAGTGGATGATATTGCTTGTTGCAGATGCCTTAGTTATAATAATTGCTACTGTCTGTGTAAACCATATATGAAGCACATAAATAATTGCTCATGCGAAATGGGATGTCAACAATGTTCTTTTTTGTGTGAAGATTACGTTTCGAAACAGCGTTTACTTTGTAAGCAGCCAAGGCAGAAGAAGAGCTGTTTGCTACAGTAAAAAATGTTTTATTTTTCAGATTAGAGAGATAATGAAGAGGATGGAATGGCGCGCGTTATATGCATTAGTTTCAGGTTTTGTCGTTGTTCCTGTATGACATACATGAAACGAAGAAAAACTTTTAACACGGTGAGTCTGATACTACAGCGGATATGAACCTGAAGATAGAAAAAAGTATAAAATTCATGGAAAGTCCACTCCTCTGCAAGGTAGATTAAATCGATGTGTGCGTGAAAAATGGATATTCAATCCATTATAAATGCATCAGAGGCCGTCACTCGCCCATCTACGCCAACATCGGAACTGGAGGTAACAGTAATATCAACCCTACCAGATTACACAAAAATACAAAAAAAAACTTAATCTTCTATCAGATATAGATAATGAAGAACAGAAATTTTCCTAATTTCCAGAGGAGAATAATAAGCGTCATAGTAAATCCGAACTGACAAGAAACCGCTGTCAAGCGACCGGCAGCAGCTGCAGCTAATTTCTGCAAACAGTTGCGGAACACAGAGGCGCTAGTGCGCGAAGGCGGTCCGAAGGATCAGAATTTTACAAATGCAATCCTATACAAGTTTTACCGTTCAAGCTATACAACACAATACCTTAAAAGTACTGTATAATGTTTACGATTTTCAAAATGTTGAAGGCGTCAACTTAATTTTAGACGAAATCGTAAAATTTGAGGTAAACAACGTAACTGTGAACCTGTATAGGCTTGTGGAACCTGATTGTATCACCTCGCATGATTACAGCTTCGAGATTGTCAAGGCGAATCTAAAAAAATGTCACATTTCAAACTATTGAACACATACGAATATACTCTGCTGGCGAAAATCTAAGAATATCAGATTCTTTTTGATGCGCAATTTCTCACGGCTATTGCGCTACCAAAACCGAAGAGGACGATATTTTTGCTGGAAATGTCTAACGGCTACATCTACGGAAGGCGAGCATAAATTCGTTTATTTGCGGTGTAAATTATGAATACCAAATATTAAAGTTTTAAAAAATATTACGCGTATATTATTTCCATAATATATATATGTGAGGTAAGGAACTCCAGCTTTATAAAAACCTACTATCGGTTCATAGCATAACAAGACGCCCGTCATTTATAGAGATGGTAAATGAGTCAAAGTCGCAACAAGAACGATATTGTATTATATTTTCATGTCAGCTCGGGTAAGCTATTTCCAAAATTCAAATCGAGTGTACGTATTTTAGAATCAGTCTTAAGTATATTTCATCATTTCCAAAATTAACCTTCCCGTTACAAATAATAAACTCTTTTTGTGATTGTACATATTGTTTTATTTGTTTTTTATTATTTTCTTATTATTGACCGTATTAATCCTTGACCTTTATGTTCTACATATCTACACATTTATTTTCGAATTTTCGAAATAAGTACCATGAATAAATCCAAGTATACTATCTCAGCATCAAAAACTTACCTTATATCTCTCTCTCATCAATCGTTTTCTTTTTGATCTATCGCACATATTATTTTTTTATCATATTTTTTCCCAATTCTCACGTGTCATAATCTATGGGAAAACACTGATATTCCTTCATCACGATTACCATTCAAATCATACATACTATTTATGATTCGATGCTTACTCACTGCATATATGAATTGTTTTGCTAATTTATCTACAAACAGACATCGATCAATTCTACTCCTAATTTTATTTATTTATTTATTTTTTTTATTTTTCATTTTTTTTTTTTCAAATCAATCAACACGAGTCTTTCGCTGTATGTATTTTCACGTCATCATCATCATCATAGTTGCGTCTCTTGAGGCAAGAGATTGCATGCATTATTAAATTAATCTAGCTCTGGCCCGAGTAATAATCGTCTCTCGTAGACTTTTACATGTTGAGTTTGCCGGAAGGTTCGTTGTCATTAATTCTAATCTCCTTCGTCCTTTTATTGGATTTCCTTGCATTTTCCCTTGTACCGGCAACATGAACGAGTCGTTTTCTCTAAATTTGTGAGCCAGATATTTCATTTTCCAAATTTTGATATCTTCGACTAGTTTCCGTTTTTCCCCTATTTTTGCTAACATTGCTGTATTTGTTATGTGTTCGGTCCATGATATTTTCAATAGCCTCCGACAGCACCACATCTCGAAAGCTGCTATTCTTTTTTCGCAATCTGTATTCATGGTCCATGTTTCACAAGAATATTTTAGGACGGTCCACACATAGCAGCGCATTATTCTTTTCCTGAAGGCTTAAACTCATATTTCGATTTCCAAGGTACATGCTCTTATATATGCAAGTATGAAAAAAATCCAATTTTATTATTATTTCAACGGATATGTTTCTAGCAGTTAATTGAAATAAACGATCAAAACTCGTTACTTAAATCTCAAATTTTGAAGGAAATTTTCATACCAAACTCTGTTTTTTACATTTTCTTTCTAAATCATATCGCTGAATAGACATTTTTATGTGCGAAACGAATGAAACAACCGGTGACCGATGAAAACGTACGGGTCTTATTTGGAATATAAATTTAGATGGGATTTCTATACTATGTTTCGTTCTAAGATGTTTTATTTTGACTTTTTATTATCATTATTATTATTTCTCTCACACAATTATTCTGTTTTATTTATTTTTTTCTCTTTTATACTAACATCAACACTTCATCCGCTCTTTACACTAACATGTAATTTGTACAAAAAAATCCTTCGCAACATCTAATAACGGATCCCGGAGGGGAAAAAAATCTCTGATCAAAATATTATTTGATTATTTTATTATAATTTTCACGCATGATGTGGAACGTCTCTTCAAATTTTAATTTCAAAACGTTGAGCGTGGGAACATGAGTGCGGGGGACCGCGCAATTAAATTTGATGAAACCCTCGGCAGCGTGAACGGGTGGTGCGCATTTGTGGCGGCAGTGAGTGGGAGCCCCATTCGGGGATAAACCGTGGGACAAAAATCGCTAGTGTTCTCACGCTTTTATTAAGCTTAATTAGCGCTGGCAGCATCCTTTGCGCCAGATGTGAGTCTTTTCTTCTCATTATGTTTAGTAGTTGTTTCGAGTGGATAAGGAATGATAACATTATGACTTTAGAGGTTAGTTACATGGTATCTTCTTGTTAATGGGGAATCGAGCGACACACCCAAGAAGATTGCTGATGATTTTAACTGGAGTTGCGATTCTTTTAACAACAGTTGTATTTTTGACGTTTTCGATGGAAATCAATACATACAAGTTTTTGACTGGAAAACACTAATCCGTTGTTCTCGGACAATTTATTTAGTTTATTAGTTGTTCTTTGTAATAAGGATCTAGCTAGAAAAGGCTTATCGGAGGAGAAAGATGTATTAAGATCATCAATGTATAATCTGCCTACTACTGCAAGTTCTATACAGTCAGCGATATCATTAATATACACAGTGCGTCCCATAAGTTTTAAGACTACGAGTATAGAATCGAAACAAGTAGCACTATCTTCATGAAATTTTAGGAACTTCTTACTACATCCTTCTTACCCTTTCATACCAAGTTTCAAGTCGATCGGATGATTAGTCTCGGTTTGGTGACTGTGCGCGTGACCTACTGTTGGCTGTGTTGTCATAACTTTAAAATGGAAACAAATCTCGAACCAGGCGCAGCGATTAAGTTTTGTTGGAAAGCGGGTAAAAGTGCGACGGAAACGTTCGAAATGATGAAAGTGGCTTACGCTGAGTCTACTTTGTCTCTTGCTACTGTATTTCGGTGGTTTAATTCGTTTACTTCGGGTAGCGAGTGCATTAAAGACGAAGAGAGAGGTGGGAGACCATGCACAACGAAAACAGACGAAAACATCGCTCGTGTTGCCGATTTCTTGAAGGAGAATCGAAGTGCGGGGTGTACACAGGTTGGTAGAAGAAGAAACTGGAATCCCTAAATCCATCGTTCAACGCATTATTCGAAATAATTTACAGAAACGGAAGATTTGCGCGCGCTTCGTTCCACATGCTCTGACAGCTGAGCAACAAGAACAACGCGTCTTTCATGCGCGAGACCTTCTCGAAATGATTGAAGCCGATCCGAATTTTCTTGAAAGCATAATTACAGGTGACGAAAGTTGGTGTTTTGCGTATAACCCTGAAACGAAGAGGCAAAGCGCGGAATGGTGTGGAAAAAATTCCCCGCGACCCAAAAAATTGCGATTTCAAAAGTCCAAAGTAAAAACAATGCTTATCGTGTTCTTTGATTCAAAAGGAATTGTTCACAAAGAATTTGTTCCTCAAGGTGTTACTGTCAATGCTGCATTCTATCAGCAAGTTCTAGATCGCCTTTGTAAAAGAATTGCGCGCGTCAGGCCGAATTTGTGGAGAAATCGATCTTTTTTCCTGTTACACGACAACGCTCCAGCACACACCGCAGCGATTAACGTTCAGTTTTTGGCAAAAAAATCGGTTCCCGTGTTGCGCCACCCGCCTTATTCGCCGGATATGAGTCCACCGGACTATTTCCTGTTTCCCAAACTAAAAATGACCCTGACAGGAAAACATTTTGCATCGATTCCTGAGATTCAAGAAGCTGTGACGAGCAACCTCAACGATATTCCAAGCGACGCGTTTTTGAAAGGTATGAAAAGGTTGGAGGATCGCGCAAACAAATGTATACAGTCTAATGGAGCCTATTTTGAATAAAAATCGTGTTGAAAAAATTTTGGTATTTTTTTTTGTATAGTTTATAAACTCAGTCTCAAAACTTACGGGACGCACTGTGTATAATATAAATAGGGTTGCACTTAATGCAGAACCCTGCGGAACTACATTCTCGATAGAAATGGGTTCTGAGATTGCTGAACTGATTTTTACTTGTATTAATCATTCGGTCAGAAAACTTTGAATGTATTACCGCAGCTTACTGCCCACTCTGACGGCTCTTAATTTCTGAAGCAATAAAAACCTCGGAACCCGAATATAATTTTGCAACACAGTCTTTAGTAGTGTATTCATTAAATGTTCTGGAAACATAAGTTAACGAATGTGGGGTAATTACAATTAATGTAATGCTATGGACAGTAATCGATGCGAATGATTGGCGATCAAAGATGCCGCATTTTAAACTTGTTTGCTCAATTCCAAATTACTTTTTTTCTCCCAATATTCTTATAAATCGTATTCTGTCTGTAGGTTTGTACAGGTATTGAAAATTATTAGTATAGTTCTAAATGTTTGGTACACGTATGAAAGTTCAAATACATACCGTTAAAAATGAGGAGAACCAACGAAATACATATATATATATATATATATATATATATAAATGTAGGGTGGGTGATTTATTTTGCAACCTTGCTGTTGCGTTGCAAATGCGCAGCTTAATAATAAAACTGGTTGATGCGGCAACCATGGTTAGTATTAGTGTTGATTCATTGTTAGTTTAGGCGAGTTGCAAAGCATTTGGTGGATTTCTTATTTAGAGACGTGTGTTTCTGTGTTTTAATATTGTTTTGTAATTTTTCCAAAAAAATTTATATATAGATATAAATGTGGAAAGGTGCGATTTTGGGTCGATGAAAAATGTAGAAAAGTTAAAAGTTTCAACTTTACAATATAGGATTTTTAAAATATTTTTCCCCAGAATGTATATTCCTTTAAAATGAATTACGTTCCGTTATATATTTTGCGGGAATTCTGGAGGTTACAATTTTGGCCTGAAGACAAAATGATACGTTTTGTACATTTTCTAAAAGTATAAACTAATTTGCGATTGCAAATGTTAAGAATTGAATGCCAAGGGCTATTTAAAAAAACAGTGTCCATTTTCACCATTTTTTTTGCAATTATCCTGCTGTAAAAATCACATTTTAAAATAATGATATCGTTTCGAAAATTACTTCATGTTCGCCGTAATTGATTTAAGAATGATTTCATATTTGTTTCACAGCGGTCGGTTGGTAACTTTGTGAATATCAAAATAGTCGTTTCGAAAAAAACGCGTAAAACGGGATAGTATCCAATTAAAAAATGCTTACTCAGCGATTCCGGCCCCACACATTAATTCTGCTTCTTCTTCTTCTTCATAGGCCTGATTTAAAGCTTGCATTTCCTCTTTTCTTGCCTCGCGAACTTCCTTAGTCCCCAAGGCACTGCGTCTGTTTTGCCAGTTTACGCGCTACTCATCCGTATGTTGTGCATGGTTCTTCTTTGTGTCCAACTTTTAATAACTCGTTCATTAACATAAGAAATGCCGAATAAGCCAACAGCTAAAAATACGGCTACTTCGATCATTTTCAATGAACGATGCAAATGTTTTGAAGTTAACCGTCAAACTGTTGAGTTGAAACTTTCATTTACGTTTTACGTATGATCACCTAAACATCTTGATAGCCTGTCCTTTAATCGTTGTATATTAAAAGGAATCACCTTCTGTATGACATACTTTAGGCTCCGTTCGAAATTGTTTAGTCTGCGCCACTTACACCAGTTCTCTAATCCGGCTGTAGATTGTTCTTGTACTTAGGATTTTCGGCTGTGGTTATCATGTGGTTGTAAATGGCCATAGTAGCTTTTTTCATATCTTTGGCGCTATTTATATTCTCCTTTGAATCGCTAAGCCGTAATAATTGCTGAGCTTTTTCGTCAGTGCTCCTGTTAATTTTCCCCTTCCGCCAGTTTTTCAGTTTTACTGTTAATTCGTCGCCGGAACAATTGAAATTGAGAGTAGCTGAAAATGTTTTGGAATTATGCTCGTGTACTGCGGGTTGGTGGGGGGGGGCTACATTTGTGCTCATAGTTAATGAATGTGATTTTCGTTTTGGAACTTTGAAAACATATTATTTATTAGTTCTACAGCCACTTTATATCATTAAAAAAAATAAACAATAAAAATTTTTAAAGAGTCTAATGGTTTCTTCCCCCTTAATAAAGAAATAACGGGCGAAAAAGAGGTATCGCTCTATTGCAATCGAAGGTAGTTAAAAGTAGCGCCGTTTTAATTTTTATTAAGTGTAAAGGTTAGAGTAATGAACAACTGGAAAGAAAAGTTAAAATTTGGTAAAACAGTAAATTGTAAGCTCGGCGACGAATAAATTCCAGAGATATTTGCTTGTTCCTTATACGAAGCGAACAGTGCCATAGAATACAGTTAAACTACGTCACTGGTGTTGCATATAAACATTGCAATCACTTCACTTTAGTTATTGCGGCTAGCTCAGTAAACATTGTTCTTGGTCGTGACAATACTGTCGCGGTAGAAAATTTTCTGAAGTGCGTGTTCGTACTCGAAGTTAGTTGGAAGACGTCTATACTCATTATATCGTGGTTGTAAGATGCATAATTAGAGATCCTAATAACAGGTCGCCTACTAGATGTTTATATATTTAAAGGGGCCAGAAAAGGTACTGTTGCCTTACATCAGAATTGACATTGGTCTGGTAAAAAACTTGCCCTCACGAATACCTGCTCTCTGTCAGAGTTACCTGTATGCGAAATGTTAGTCGAAGACAAAGCTAGTCTGGCTATTAACATTTTTCATTTTGTCCGGTGGCCCCATCTTAACAAATGTACCGAGGTAATTAATATTAAGGGTGAATTCCCATTTCGCCTAAATTTAGGGTCGGGTTACTCAGGTAATAAAAAAAAGGTCAGACAAACATACGAATGATTTCGTGTTGGCAACAGCGCGTCATCATTATCGAATTTTAAGCAGACTAAACGCATCATTTTTTTTTCTATTTCATTCCACTGTTAAGGTTTTTTTTTCTTTCCGAAATACAACAAAAAAGTTTATATGAAAATCAGAAGTGAAAAAATACCGCTAAAAATGTTTGATGTAAATATACGCGAAACGACCACTCCGATTAATATTTGCGAGTTATTTTATTGGATGTCCAGTGCTGTATAAATCCCACCCGCCTTATCAGTCAGTATATAAAAGCCTTATTGATATTTAGTGTGACATGAACATTAAGGTTTTCGGAGTTGCAGAAAAAATAATAAAAAAGCTAAATTATAATTAGGCGTAGTTTCGAAGTGGTCGCGTTTATGTAAGAAAAAAGGAATAAAAATCGAATAGAATTAACAATAATGACATGACATCGAATGATTATTACAGCGGTAATTTTATTATCGATTATTAAAATTACAATTATAAGTACATACAAAAAGTAAATGTTAAAATTAGGAAAACATAAATAAAGCTCCATTTAGTTCACCCTGCCTTTTTGCCTTTTCTAGGCTTTTTATCAAAATAACTTCTTCCGGCTCAACGTAGCTCGGTACGCATTTCAAACGCCTATACTGTCAGCAAGTGCTCTATTTCCGCTTCTCGGCCACGCGCAACGAAACTAGTTCGCTACCCCTGCGTAGCGGTCAGATCCTTCGATTTTTTAACCGAGAATGCGTCTTTGACAAACAATGCCGCGTTTGCCCGCAGCCGAGACCTTCCGAGAAATTGAATGATTATTACCAAAATTTTAACATTTTCAAAGGTCGTAAGAAATGCCAAATCCATCTCAATATGCGGAAAATCACCGCATACTGACTGTTTTACGCTATGAGGTCACAATTTGTTCTGGGTTGAGTGTTATGTGTATCAACGTTCTGAAGGAAACTATTCTTCTATCTTGAATATTTAAATTTTCGCTTGTGAATAAAATAAAAATTTAGAGTCAGGCTAATACAGCATTGGACATCCAATAAAATAACTCGCAAATATTAATCGGAGTGGTCGTTTCGCGTATATTTACATCAAACATTTTTAGCGGTATTTTTTCACTTCTGATTTTCATATAAACCTTTTTGTTGTATTTCGGAAAGAAAAAAAAACCTTAACAGTGGAATGAAATAGAAAAAAAAATGATGCGTTTAGTCTGCTTAAAATTCGATAATGATGACGCGCTGTTGCCAACACGAAATCATTCGTATGTTTGCCTGACGTTTTTTTTATAACCTGAGTAACCCGACCCTAAATTTAAGCGAATTGGGAATTAGGCGAAATGGTACCAGACCATATTAAGTACGGCTGATATCTCGATTGTACTTGATGGCCCAAAAAACAAAACAATTATAATAAGCAGAAATTTGTAAAAATACTACGGATTAATATTACTGTAATTTTTCCGCTTAACGCTACGGGCTTATTTCATTAGATGATGTTTTATTTAAAAACTTTAATTAACGCCTCCTTATTTATAAGGCGGTTTAAAACTGAATATTTATAATTTTAGAGCTTGAACTTTGAAGTGTAGTTATTAATTTCAAAAAAAATCTTCAATTCTTCTTTTTTCCAATGAACCAACTGGGGAAGCATAAGAAACGCGAACAAATAGAGGAAAAATCGTAATTTTTGACTTCGTTTCAGTTTTGATTCGGTTATGATAATGCAGTTTTCAGAGATATTGGTTGTTGCAAGTAACTGGGAAAAGGAAATTGATAATTCGGAATTAAGGTGTAATTTTAGTGAGCATTGTTCTACGGTTGCCGGTGGAAAAATATTGACTCATGAAATACATCGTATTTTTATGTGAAATGTTCTATTAATAATTATTGCGTGCGTTGATGCGTCAGTGTGTATGTTTCGCAGGTGAAAAAATACAAGATCGCTTCGTGCTCTAACTTTTTTTCGTTATTATGATTATCTGTTATACTCCATCATCTGTTAATTCATTCCATTGTTGCCTAATCAACATATGCATTCACCTCGCGTCAACGCACCCACGCAGTGTATTGCGTCAATAGAGTTATCCTTCGTTCGGACAAAATGTTTTGTTCTGTCGTATTACTTATTCCAAAACTTTTTATTTCGATTTTTAATGTTTATTTTCCGTATTATACTGCAACGATACTAAGGAAAAATCATTCGTGTGGCACTAGTTCCGCTTAAATCACACTATTCTCTTTATTAAGTACCGCAGTGTATAAGAGACTAAATCTGTGGAGCGTTTAATATTATCTTCCAATATTCTTTAATAATTAATTATCTTTCGATTATTAGCGTGCTTTTAATACGCTCAATGTCGCTGTCATATAGGGCTCAGATTTCCGAAATTTCAGAGGCGAGGGGGCTCAGTTTAAATTGTAAGTATATTGTACTGTGATACAATGTATTAGTGAATACAACTTTCTGTTATATTAGAAGGCGACACATGTATGTGTTAGAAATGTACAAAAAAAAAAAATATATGTACATATATAAAAAAACTGTCTTGGACGATTTTTAAAAACAGATTTAAAATAAAAAACAAGGTCAGTCAAACATAATGTTTCCATATGTTGAAGATTCTGTGTATTAAAGGTGACCATAATTTACATTTACATTTACATGATACTAAATTCAATGCGAAGGTATTAAATTTTAAATTTGTAACATTTTCACCTGGCAATCCTGTAAATGTGTATTTTTGTATGTTTAAAAATTGTGACTATTGCTCTTTTTTAGAATTTTTTAAAACTTATGAAGCTCTTCTTTAATGATTTCACTTCTTTAAAATTTGACTTTTATCACGTACAGTCGGTCCTCCATATTGGAGGAAGGCCGTAGTTCGTTGTTGTGAAAGTCTGATAAATGGAGATCACCGGGAGCATAATAACGGCATCCATATTTCTATCGCCGGTGAGTTGCACGCTTGAAACATATAAATTCATGTTAATGTAAAACTGGCGGGAAGAATTTTCTGCTTTTTAACTGAGTAACAGATTTATGTTGGTTATTAATTACAAGTTCTTTGAAGCGCCTAAAATTTTCATATGCTGAAAATCACGATGTCAGTTCTCGCACGGTAGAGAGTTAAACCGTTATTTCGAAAGTCCGTGGAATGTGACTAACATCGAGGACCAACTGTACTTTTATTTATGAAATCACCGATACAGTTTGAAGGTTTGTAATATATATTAGATATTTCGTTTCGAGTGAAAGATGAGCAAAGAAGAGCAAAAAAATAGGTATCTTATTGAAAACTTTTTTTTGCTCAATTTTTAATTACTGCATCGTCCGGATAAAAAAACATTGCAAACAATATGTTTTACTGAAAATACTGCGGATATTTTTTAAAAAATGGTCGGATTGTTTTGAAGGAATTTTGAAATTGTTTTACTTTCTTAACCAATCCAGAATTAACAAATTAATTAATAATGTAAATAAACATCATTTATCGTTATGATGCCCGGTATATACGTGTCCACATTTATCTATCCCTACTTGTGCATGTGTTTCGTGTTATATGTGACGTGCACGCGATTTTATGTCGCGATAAAATCTACGTGTACATATTTACAATTCCCCTAGTAATTATTTCGCGTTTGTGCGGTCTAAAAATAGTTATTTCGTTAATAGAATCACTTAGTGACGATTTTCATAGCAATTTGTAATTTTTGTATCGGCATCTATTTCATAATAACTTATATCCGCGTTTTTATTTTAATTTTTCGTCTTATAATTCGTGCGATCACACTTATTAAATAAATAAAGAATAAATGTGCAATTGTTTACCTTACTATTTTTACACTTTTTATTCACCTCTCCCTTTTCTTTTCACATTTTTAATAAAAATTTGAAATTTGAATAAAATCATATTAAATCGGAATAAATTTAAAAAAAAAAATAAAAAAAAACGGAAAGGTAAATGAATAATTTAAAAAAGTCAGAAATTAAAATAAGCTTGTTAGAAAGAAAAATTTCTAAATTTAGTTTAAAATGTAATTTCATAACGATTTAGAACTTAGAAAAAAAAAAAAAATCGTTTTTAAATTTTTGTTATTACACAAGAAACTGAAAATTGTTAACATTTCGGTTTGATAAGTATATATGATTTATTTTAGTAAACGTTTTATTTCATTTTTAAAATTTATTATCAAGCTATATACGTACATAAGATTTATTTTATTTTTTTTTTTTACATACGTTAGTAAACATTTTAATTTTTTTGATATATACGTGACCTAAAAGAGTTAATTTTTTTTTTATCCGCAGTTCTGAAATTAAATGTAGAAATAAAAAAAATAAATAAAAACACTCTCTTCCGAAAAATTGACAAAAAATAAAATAAATTCCTTCGCACATATAACTTAAAACCATTTTCTCGACAAGTAAAATAATTGTGTGAAAAATTTTCTCATGAAAAACTAAAATAAAAATTGCGGACGTTGACATAAAATTTTTGGACATATATTACGTATTACACAGATTAAACAAATTCATCAGGTGTAGAAAATATAATAATATTACAGCACACGATATTTACATAGCATAATACATATGCTAATTTTCTGATAAATATTATACTACTACGGAGAAAGTTTATCAATCGAAAGAAAATATTAAATTTACACGATACAACATGAACATGGTAACTTTACACTTTATTATCAAGAAGAAGAATATCAATGCATGACATGTCAGCGTCCACACTTTTCATTTTAATTTTTCATGAGAAAATTTTTCACACAATTATTGTACTTGTTGAGAAAATGGTTTTAAGTTATGTGTGCTAAGGAATTTATTTTACTTTTTTGGGTACATTTCTTAGGAAAAAAAATTAATTTTTTGTGATTTTCACCTTTTTAGTTATAAATGAATTTCCACAAATATTTCGATTTTATCAAAATTATAATACATATTTTATTCAATCTATATAAATTAATGTGACATTATTATTATTATTTTTTTTTTTCTATTACAATAATAAAGCTTTATTATTTCTTTTAAGTTGGCAGAACTGCAGAGTTTAAACGTCTAATTCTTCGAAATGATTTTAAATTTTCGTAATTATTATTATTAACCAGTTGTCTAATTTTTTCGGTAACAGCCGCGTCACAATTTATTTTCGTTAACGTTTCGAATAGCAGCAGTGCTCTATTCACCATCCACAACCAGACACACATTTCATTGTGTGTATCTGGTTCTGATGATACACAGAGCACTGCTATTCGAAACGTCAACGAAAATAAATTGTGACGTGGCTGTTACCGAAAGCAGTAGACAAATGATCTAAATCTTCGATTCGAATACCGTGAGAATAGATCTAACTCTATTTACGCTTACGTACGGTTGTTTCTTGCATTTTGCGAATTTTGAGACCTGCGATAGAACCAAGGCAAGCATTCGACGCTCGGTATTTTTTATGAGCTTTTTTTAAGCGTCGTTTACGTTGAGTGGTTGTTTCTCTCGTTATCGTAAATAATTTTTCATATTTCAGCTAACGTGACAGTAAACGTAATAATGCTAAGCAAGCAAAATTAGAAACATGTTCTATCTCGTTTCATGTATATATATATATATATACATATACGAAGACATTTGGCCTGATTCCTCGGAGAAGATCTTGCGTACCCTACTCATCCTGTAACGCGTGTAAGTCGAAAATAACCATGGATTATTGTATATTGTCATCTAAAACCAAGGTCTATGCAACATTTTAGAATTTTTCATCGGCGGAAAATGTCTTAAATAGAGTTTCTCAGATCTGATTCCAGACAAACAAACAAACAGACGTGAAAGTGAATTAAAGAAAAGTGTATAAAAAAAAAAACCCAAAAGGACAGTAACACGTAGAGCACCGAGCAGTGATTTAATTTTTACTAGGCCATTCGATATGATTGTATATGATTTCATGTTAATTCGATATACTTTTTACGTGCGTAAATTAGTTAATTCTTCAACTTTAATTCTAATGTCATACAAGCCTAAAATTATAATGTTTTGGAGAAGTAGAGATGAATTTAAACGACATTATTTCCACCGTGTTATATGTAGAAATTAAATAATCTCGTAAACAGCGGCGGTAAAAGATTTCGTTACAAATACCGCAGCTTATTAACTAAACCAAACTGAAATATGCTATAAACAAATTTAAGTAACTAAATTTACAATTCAACTACAGCGCATAGAATACTGCGCAATGATTTAATTTGTGCTGGACAATTCCATACAATTGTATATAATTTCTCATGTTAATTCGGTACAATTTATATGTGTTTGTGTGCCGCGTAATAAAACTCCCGTAATATTTTTTTGACACCGTTGTGCGTCGTGTGACTAGGGGTCATTTCGTAAAATTGTCGCAAAAGAATGTTGCCCGAACAACTTTATCGCAAGTTTTTCCATTATCTCCGTAAAAATTCGTCTACTTAAATCGATTTAAATAGTGCTTAGTAATTATGTTCATTGAAGGAAACGTGACTACCTCGGTGTGTTATCAACGTTTCTCATATCATTGTATAAACATCGACGGTTAAGAGACATATCCATGTCACAAGTACTTCTGTACGGAATTAAAATTTTTCATATAATATCAGCCGCTCGAAATAATACTCGATGAGATTAAGCTTGGAAAATCTGATTATTCAAAAAATTAACGAACGAAAAGTAAAATGCTAAATATATATATGTATATAGATAATGATCAGTAGGTTATACGTAGCCGTCGATCGGTATCCCATAGCGCGGAGTTATTGATGATGTAACTCCGATCGCAATTTTGGATACGCATCCGCAACTTCGACAAAACGATTATTGATGATCTGTTCAATAGCTGATTGTTCTGAAAGAACGGGTTTATAAACACACATCTTGAACAATCGTAACCGCTCTCATCTCCTAGCTCCCCGAACGCGACGTTTATAGAACTAAAACAACGACAGCTATAAGTTGAACAAAGAGAACCAATTCTTTCCGTTTCAGTTGATGATGATTATCGTCTCACAGTAGAGCAAGCGGAAGGTATTAGATACGAATCGCGCATACACTACAAATGCAAATGTTTCTAGTAGTGCGCTAACCTTACTCCACAAAAATAAGCGTGCATGGACACATACATACGTTGAAGCAAAATGTGTGTAGTCGGCTGGTGGGCTAGTAGCCTAGGCATCGTTTCTATTGATAATAATGAAGGACACAATTCACAATAACTTCAGAGCAGTTTTGTTGATGGTCTGATACATCTCACATTGAAGCGCGGCGGCGAAATAATACTTCGATTGCAATATGTCAGTTTATGCGCGCTAGCGATGCTTAGATTTTTGCTACTTTTGTTGGTTTACTTTTTCACCATCATTCAGATCTGTCCGAATTGTAGTAATTTTGTACATTTTTTTTTTTTTTCTTTCGGTATGGCTAAAAAAATTACAAACTGTAACACCACACAATCTTTTATAGTGATGTCGCTGTTTCGCCGCTTGTGTGCAGTTAAGTTGCCGACAGTCTGTTTTAGAGTTGTTTAATGAATGGTGTTTATTGAATCGGTAATCTAAAAGAGCTTAAATCTGAGGAAGAGTTGTTATTCAGATGAACAGGAGCAACAAGAACAACTCTCTAAAAAGATCTGTTCTTATTATCGCTACTAAAGATGACAAAAAAAACTCTGAATCAAACCAATGTTGTACAGATGTTCTCACGGTTCAGCTATAGAAGTTAATGTATTATTGACCTTGAACAAGGAAGAACAGTTTTTCCGCTGTGCTTTTCTGCGATCCATTCATTGCGAATGTTTGAGCAGAAATGCATGAGATCAGCTAGAAAAGAGGAAAATAATAACATGCGAATTAAAACGAAAAACGTTCTTTATTACTCTCTTTATAGACATCAGATGCACACAGCTCTTTGTACAATTGTGCTCCTGTGTTAGCTATTTTGTAATTTCCTTCTCTCAAACACGTCGACCGGCCGATATGATATTTTTATTTTCTATCTGCTCTTTTACTTCGTTACTTTTTTTTTTTTTTAATACACATCGTTATTTAGTGTTTTTCGTATTTCTTCCCATCACTTTTTATCATACCTTCATATGAAAATTGAATTAAAATTACACACAATGTTTAAATAAATTAGTAGTTCATAATAAGCAGTTCCAATTTTTCACAAAATTGTTCATAATCGATTACACTTATAGTCAATGAAAATTTAAACAAATTATATGCTAATTCATTGACGTGTACGTTCTGAGCACTTCAAAAACGTTTTAGGACAGCTATACCAAGGGGTGTGCAATAAGTGTGCGTGTACCGCGTTGTACTGCTAAACAATTGCAAAAATCCGAAAAAAACAACTTACTCATTAAAATAAATTGTTAAATGTAAAATTATTAAAAATCAGCAATTTAAATATATAAATAATTGAAAGAAAGGTGGGTTTTAACGTTGTTTTTTTTTGTTTTTTTTTGCAGTAGTCAATTAATTGGTTAATTAATTGACTCCGAATTGGTGCTATCTTGTCAGTTCTAAAAATTTGAACAACTTTCTTTTTGTACACAGGTTTCTAGTTCTTTAAATGAGAAAAACTGTTTTTATCATCCTACTTTAGACGCCTATTCTGAATAACGTCCCGAACGATTCCACTATTCAAAAGTATGTATTTCATCAAATTGCATACAGTTTTACCGTATTTGTTTTTCTTTCTTAATGGCAATTTTGCCAAAAAGATGAAGTATTTTCACCGGTTTGACATGTCTCTATATATCTCTTTATTGGAACAATAATACTCATACACTCATATTGGCTATTTATGGAAACTTATACTATAGGTAACATATGGTAAGTCAACTCGGTTTAAACGATTTCAAAAAGATAACGAAAGATTAAGTTTTTCTGATTTTAAAACATATAAATTATAGCTTGGTAGCATTTTATTGTTTTTCTTCGAACTTTCATATATTTTTAAATCTTTGTTTAGCATAAGAGATTAGGCTGCTTTTAAATACGTCCATCGAGCATATTTTTAAAATAAAAAACACCTCCCCTTGAAGAAGTAACGATAAAAAAAAATTGAAAAAATCTATTTAACGCAAAACAAACTAAGCACAATACTAACAATATTCACGAGCGTCAATAAGTAAGTTACCTTTCCCCGTACTTACTTAAGCAACTGACGTGACATAATCTAGTCTAATATTAGTCAGGGTACGTTGAGTCAACAACTCGACAACGAGAGTCATTGTTGAGTGTACTGCGTACATAAACATCGGATCCGTACTGATCCGATGGATGCATAATTGCAGTTTAATCTGCCATTCAATTTTGAATCTATATCCGAAAAAATAACGAAATGTGTGTATGCGTGTATATAGCTTTTCTAATTTATTTATTTAATTTAGTGTTAGCGAATTGTGTACAGCTTCTAGAAATATTTCATACTAATATACATATAGAGGTTTTTTATTTACTACAAATGAAAAAGAAAAAGAAAAAGAGAGAGAAAATAGAAATAACATTCTTATACGACAGTAAAAAAACGAGTGGCGTATTCATTAGTTATGAATTTAATGCTTGCTTTAGTTGGTTTTTTTTGGTTTCCAGTTTATTTTTCTCGTATTGGTACTTTTATACTTTTGAATACATTTATTTTTTCTTGAATTTTTTTTTTTTTTTTTTTTTTTTTTTGGTGCTAAGCGATAGAAACGGAATGCTTAAAAAGAAAACAAAACATAAAACATTTTTAGTTTTATATGTTCACATTTTACGCTTTAAAGTTACGTATTCCTCTTAATTACGCACCGATTTACGTAATTGTATAGTGAAAAACTAATAGTCGCTATCGAAATTAACACCATTTTAAAATTTTTGTCGCTTTCTGATAGTACATCTTGATCGTATCGGAACAAGGTAAACAGTTTTTTAATAAGTATACAATACTTATTATCAGCTATCACGATAAATAAAAATATGAACGATTGGTTAATTTTTTTGATATGTACTTTGAACCGCACTCGTTAATAATTTCGAGTCATCGTGAAGATGGTTTGCTTTATCAACAGAAATTTAAAAAAAAACATCGCATATTTTCCAATAATTTTTTCGCGCCTTTTTATGTTGCTCTTGAACTGAACGTTTAAAGTTAGCGCAGTAGGGGATTATCAAAGAAGATCCGTGATACTTTCAAACTCATTCCTGGAAGAAGTATAATCTCTGCTGTCAAGATTAATCGAGTTAATTAAACACCTTTTTACGATGATATTCATTTCATTTTATTGTCTCTCCCGCGAAATGTGCCGAAACATTTATGTACTTTGCGTGATTTCTGCTAATTTTAATTGCTTATTTACTTTATTTATTTATTCATTTTTATTTATTTATTTTTTTAGTCTGTTAATTTTATATCCGAGTGCTGCCCATCTGGTGATTATTCCTATCTGTAAAAGGATTGTGCGGAATGAATGCTAGTCTTAAATCCGATTACTCCATCGTCTGCAGATATTTATTTATATAAAAGACCACTCTGCGGAGTTAATATTTACCTTCATGCGAAGCATTCAATTTCGGCTGTATTACTGTATATTAATCGTTTGTTCCGATGATCGTTCTGTGCAATTACATTTCATCGTTTTCCGTGTATTTATATCTTATTATTCGTTAGATTTAAAATTACATTAAATTATTCCGATTTATTCATTAGTTTCATTGCTATTTGTATTGTGCGTATTAAAGGAAGCAATTGAAAGTTAATATTTTAGGGGAAAAAATGAAAATAGTTTATGTTATCTTGTTTAATGTGAATGAGGGAATGAAAATGAAACGGGGCTTGTTGAATAATAAATGATGTAGAACTATTTGTAAAATTGAATATTTCATAAATCTTTAAGTAAAAGAGAGAAATCTTGTAATTATTTGCGAACATTTTCTGGTAATTATTAATATGCCTATTTATTTAATTATAGAAATATTAATCGCAGTAGTGTAATAAATGTTACAATTAAAATAATACCGACATGATCCGATATATTAAACCTCCACATTCATGATTACTCTATAAACGTGGAGCTTTAGCACTTTAAGCCTCGCGTTTTCATATATGCGGACAGTGTCTATTACTAAAATCACCCAAGTTTTTTTTTTTTACAAAATTAGCAAAAATGACAATTTGTAAAAATTTTGTAAAAAAATAATTAAGTGATTTTAGTAATAGACACTGTCTGCATATATGAAAACGCGGGGCTTAAAGTGTTAAAGCTCCACGTTTATAGAGTAATCATGAATGTGGAGGTTTAATATATCGGATCATGTCGGTATTATTTTAATTGTAACATTTATTATACTGCTGTGATTAATGTTTCTGTGTTTTGTTCAACTAAATAAATATGTTAAAAGAAAAATGTCTTCCTGTTTGCTAAAGTTAAGAAATCTAAAAATAAATATATCGTTTTATACATACCTCATTGTTCGCTACATTTGTAATTATATTTGGTTTTGTAGTTCGAAAATTTTTTATTCGTTCGCCAAATACTATTAAACGTGTAATAGGAACAGCTTTTTTTTTTTTTTTTTTTTCTTTTTGGATTTTAAATATCGGTTTCTTCATTTCTAATCGCAACATGTCACATGTGTTGATAATTCCTCGTTATCCAGACAAATTCCAAATTGAGTGTTTGGATTTTTTTCTCTTTCGGAAAATTAAAGTACAAATTTTTTTCATTTTTGAAAATATCACGCATGTACGTCGACAATTAACAAATGCTAATGCGGCACACAAGCTCTCTACGTTACTTATTAAACTAATACTACCTTCTCCGCTACATTGTGTACAATCTATAAATATGTAGAACATATCGGTACTTTAAATTACATGTTGAAATGAAAATTACGCTTTATATTTCCTTCCCTTGCAGTTTTAAAACTGACACTGATAATATGCTATTAAATTAATAAATAGAATACTTTTTTTTTTTTATGAATTAAAGTCGTTTTGTGTAGTGTTCAGTTATATTTGTTACGCGATTCCGGTAGTTGTAAATAAAATATATTTCCTGAAATATTGCTTTTAGGGAAAGTTTCATCTTTAAAAATTAAGCGATGGATTTTCCTTTATGATGGATATAGTATATTCTTCAACCATCACTACGCTTCTTACAGCTTGATAGTAATGTATGGGAATTAAGCGAACGTTAATTAAAAGTTAGCTAATTAAATTTAATCCCTTTTGCGGTTTCGGTTTATTATAATATTACTACTCAGTCGACAAGAATATTTGTAGACACGCAAATTTTTGCATGTGTGTTTGGTGGCAAAATTACGTTTGCACGGTGATGGTGAATTATTAAATCACATGTCCTCGCGGCTTTAAGAAATAATCGTATATACTTAATAATATTCTTCTTCGCCAATTATTTTCTCGAATATAATATTTTTAATTTTTTGATTTAGGCGGAAAGAAATTTTTGTTTTTTTCCACAGAAAATTTGTTGTAGTTGTCGCATTTATGCATTCTTGGTCTGTTTCTGTTACTTTAGATCTTGAATTGAAAGGCGATGTACGTTTTCGAATTTAATCGGTAGAAAAAAGTGTTTCCGTAACGAATAGTTTCAAGCCATCGTTGTTTTATTTTATCTTTTTTCTTCTTAAGCGTCTGTAGTTGCTTTGGTAAATTAGTGTTGAATATGTTTTTCTATGAGGTAGCAACTGTACGGTCTTCCTTCATCCACGTAAGATCGAATATTAGAAAATACTAATTGCGGTCTCGAAGCTGATACTTTTTCGTAACGTACTTAAAATTTTCTTTAATTGTTTTTACGCAATTTCCCGTTCGCCCTGAAACAAAAATCTTGTGTCTACGGATCGCCAACGTAAAGATTATTACTTTTGTCGCTAATAATACTTGTCAGGTATGTATAATGCTGATATGTGTTACGAAAAGTACCCCCAGATTTTAAATATTATATTTTCCTCGTTATTATTATACTAGGAAGTCCGGTTTTGATACACTCACAACTTGATGGTTGCTGAAGAAATTTCGTGGTTTCTTTGATAGCCACTGAAATCAGAGCATTGCTATAGGTTTAACATAGGCGACTATAATAGTATTCGTGCATCAACAGAAAATTGTTTATGTATACAGTTACTGATGTTGTTAAATGATATATTTAAAAGATGCGCAGAAAGCCTTTAAAAAGTTCCGGAACACGAGTAAAAAAAAAAGCCAATAGAATTAATTTCGCTGAAAAGTTAATTAATTAATTAAAAATGACACCGAAAACTCCAAAATATTTCCGAGACTTCTGGGCTTGTCATATTCAAATGTAATTTTATTTAATTTTCTCGAACACGCTGAACGTTTTAATGTAATTTTTAACAAATCAGTTTATTTCTACGGAAATTCGGCGTGTGACATAATTGTTTTAAATATTTTTAGAAATTATAATAACAATCTTTGCTACAAGTGAAATTTATCAGAATCCGATTATATGAAAACTGTAAGAAATTCGTAATGACTTATGGGTTAACGATAAATAATGGTGCGACTAAAGATAGTTAACAGAGCTAGCAAATTAAGACGTACATCAAAATAAGCTGGTTGCAATGTGGTGGTGAACAACTTTATTTATTCGGGAGTTCAGTTATAACTAATGTTATTTCTGCCATTTGTTCCTTTTTAGCAAAGCTTTCTGATCGGATTAAAATATAACCACCTTTTTTTTCCTTACTATTTGTTTCTGGGTAAAGATCCTTGGTTAACGAGCCCGAAAAAAAAAAACAAAAAAAAACGGAAGATGTTTACATAATAATACAGGGTGACTGTTCAACTGAGAAATCGGAGAAAAGTCGGGAATTTTTTTGTAAAACCGGGAAAAACAGTAAAAATAGCTAAAAATGATATTTTTAATAAGAAATAATCGTTTGAAGCAAAAAATGAATGCATTTTAATGTACTGTACTGAAAATAAATTATAAAGTTCCATTTTATTCTCATAAAATACGCTGCGGCGGTCAAATCTTATCGATAGTAACACAGAAAATCGGGAGGATTTGGGCCGGGAAAATTAAAATGATTTGGATCAGTAAAACTGGGAATAAATCGGAATTTCGTTGTAAAACTGGGGAAAAAATTAAAAATAGCCAAAGATAATTTTGATTTAAAAAAAAATTGAATTCTTTAATGTATTTTACTCAATAATAATTTACGTTTTTTTTTCTATTTGTGTAAAATATGCTACAGCAGTCAGACATTATCAATATGTAGTAACAAAAAAAAAAAAAAAAAAAATCCATTTTTCTTTTATTATGAACTCCATTATTAACTTTTGTAATAATAAAGTAAAGCATATATTGCTTAAGTTAATGATAGTTATATAATGGTGAAATATTTAAAATGTAAATAAAACAACTTTAAAAAACTAAAAAATTTAATTTGCAGTTTTTTTGTTTCTACCGAAATTTTATTTGCCTTCGCTTCAATTTGTCCCGGTTTGTTGTTATACCAACAGAAAATTTCTACAATTCTAGTAAGCGGGAAACTGGTAGGATTTGGACCTGCAATAAACATGGAATTTAAAAATTATATTTGAGTGGCTACACTGTGTGTATTTTTTTTTTTTTTTTAAATTTCAGGCTCTAATGGGTTCATTTTTTACATTTTTAACCCCATAAAATGAAATTAAAAATACAACATATTTTTGTTTATTTTGCGACAACGCAGATCAAATCAGAGTCCTATAACCATGTAGGTAATACCGGAAGATAGTATGGACAAATAGCGATGATTGGGTGATACGTTTTTCGGCGAATTTCTGAATAATATTCATAAGTACGGAGTGTTAGCTATTTATTTATTTATTTATTCCCCCCCCCCCTGCCCCGGAAAAACAAACTAATAACGTTTTCTTTTGGTATTCGATACATGATTTTTTTCTCTTTTTTTTTTTGGATCTTCACCCAAAAATGCCGGGAATAGAAAAGTTCACTTAATTTTCATTCGGTTGTCTGACGTAGACGACATAAAAGAGCTAATTGTAAGAATTATAGATGGCCAGTTGAAGGATACAAGGTACAGAAATCACACAAGTTTCAACGAATTAAATAAAGGAAAAGTGTTTTTTCGCTTTCTCTAACTAAATCATCACACCTTCTTACAGTATAATAAAAAACGAACAATATCCTTTTTGTGAAGTGTAATCATTTAGGTGTTCTCGGTGATGAGCTTATTCTACTACCGGAACATAACAATATTGATAAATAGCAAAAGAAATGATGTACCACCGATAATAAATGTTATATTCCAGTAAAGCGAAAAATTCAAAAATGTTTAAAAATTTTAAATAAAAGAAAACTCGAGAAAAAAGTTGAAATATCTATTGCAATAATTAGTGGTGTAATTAAAAAAAAAAAAATATATATATATATATGGTGATGAGAAGTTTGATCGTTTCACTCTCCTACGTTTTGGCCTCAACAGCGTAAAATATTTATTGAATCAAAAAAACATCCGCGAAATTTGGAATTAATTTGCTTGCAAAGTAATGAATTAGTAATTTTAAGTTAGCAATTTTCAGTACTTCCTTTGTTCATATATCGCTTAAAAAATGACCTCTTGTAAAGAATCGACGTATTAATTATACATTCATTTATTTAAGCATGTTTTTTCAATAAAAATTCCCAGAACAAATTAGCCCATCTGAAAGTAATTTCTCACTAATAACGTAAGTTTTAAGAAATTTTATCTGTCTTACAATAATCTAATATTAAAATATAATAACCTTAATAGTTATTCGAATATACTGAAATTAAGTTATAGACGCGCTTGAAGAAATTAAAGCCAATCTGGATTCTAGATTTTATTCAATAATTTTGTTCGTTAGTTTTAATAATTAGAAAGTTTTCTCTCATGTTCATATTTATTTTTAACATATGTACGTGAAAGTCAAAAATAATTTGTCATTTAAATAAATTTTAATGAGTGAGATCAAAATTCTTATTAATTTGTATAAAAATTCCCAAAAAATCGTTTTAAGCAATTTACGTTATTTATTAAATACTGCTTTATGTTGTATTACTTTTAGAAACTTCAATTAATCACTATATATAAGAATATTTTCTGCGAATAAAATATTAATATTGCGGAAATTTTTTTAATAAACTGTAGGTAAATATTGTTGGAATTTTTATTTTAAATACACGCAAATTGCGATTGTACGTTAAAAATGTTTAAGAAAGAAGACATGTCAAATACACTTTATTAGTCTAGAGTACAGTACTAAAATTTCCTTACAAGAAGAAATCAGTAATAAAATCTATTCGATATACTTCATTAATAATGTCTCTAGAAATTGAATAAAAGAGAAAAAAGAAGTACTAGCATATTTTAACGCAGAATTTAATCGGTGCCAGCTTACTTTAAAGTACCCAGCACGATATTTTCAGCAGTAAGATCTGAAGTGTAATAATATTTTTTAAGGGGGAACATACATTTAGACGGGCAAAAAAAACGCAATATTCATGAATTTTTTTACAAAAATCTACTTATTTTGTAATTACAAAACTTGTAGTGTACACATATATTTAGGAATATAAAAAAGATTTTTTATTTAAAAAATGGCGGAATTATGATAAAATGTTCAGAACTGGTTTTTAAAGAAGTTGTAAGTTACCGTGTAATGTAGCTTGCCGCAGACTATGATCTGCAATAAAATTTCAAAAATCTTTTTATTTCTAGCTTCTATGCGAATATCATGAAATTTTAAAAAACAAATTTTGAAAAATGGCACGTGCTATAAAGAAAAGTTTTATATTTTACCAATTATTTTTCTCTTTTCGAAAATTAATTTGATTCAAATAGAAAGAAATTATGTTATTAATATTTCTGCAAAGTTTGATCCGAATCGGTTAAATAGTTTTTTGAGTTATCTTGCGCGACAGTTATGATAATGTAGTTTAGAGAAAAACGCGTTTGAAGTTTTCGCATCACAAACACTATTCTTTTATTTACTTCAAATTCAGTGTTTATTTTAATGGAGATGAATTTATAAAACGGCTACCAAAGAAGTTAAGTATGTT
Source organism: Icerya purchasi (assembly GCA_039619475.1). Taxonomy (NCBI): domain Eukaryota; kingdom Metazoa; phylum Arthropoda; class Insecta; order Hemiptera; family Monophlebidae; genus Icerya; species Icerya purchasi. Next base: position 141,676,798 of record CM077116.1, read on the forward strand.
CGGAATGCGGTTTTGGTGCTTAGGCCAGTAGGGGTCTGCTCATCTGGTCCCACTAACCGCAAGTTGTGCTGTCGGATAAAATTGACCAGCATTCTGCCTCTGGAGCGATAAAATCTAAGAGTAAAGAGACGAAATTAAAAGATCGGCTTGTTATAGAAGTGAATTTTAGCCTCTACACCTCTTACTCCAGATACCATTAACAAACGATCAGTTCTAGCATACTGCCGACTAAAAAAAATTCTCGTACATCCGATAATGAACTGTACTCATATTGTTGCAAGAAAGAGCGTATTTATGTAATTATTTTTATTTGATCTTTGTTTATAAAATATCCATCTTCTAAGAAACCGTGAAAAACGTATCATTTATAATATCTGCATACAGTTTTCTTTCCTTTACGTTACTATGTGTACTCTCTCATTGACGCTATGGTGAGACCTGTCATAAGTAGCTCATAACTTCTTAAATATTTCGAATTTCTTTTTGAAATTTTGTGAAAAATAGCCCTAACTTTAAAAAAAAAACAAAAAAAAAAACAATTTTTTCATCGTTATAAATGTACGTCTTCTCTGAAATCCAGTAATGATGGCGAGTTTTTTAAAAATAATTTAGAATATTTCCAGATGGATATTTTAACAAAAATATAATTAAATATAAAATTTCTGTGCGTCCTGTTTTCGTGAATAATAAACTGTTACTACTATAACTTAATAACAAATAACTAAAATGATTATGCAGTAATCATGTATGATCAACTGTAATTTACGGTAATGACACAAGAATAAAACATAATAAGAAACAAAACCTAATATTTTATCGAGTCAGTATTTCCAAAATTGATGAGTCTCAGCTTAAATAATTTCACCTGTGATGCGAACTATGCCCTCTATTCGAATGACTCTTTAATTCCTCAGGGCGTTCGACCTTTTACTCCAACCTCAGCTTTGGGCAATCCTGTGCCTCCTAAACATGCCCGTTAACGATCTGTTACTCCTTTGGTAGCTGTTTTCATTTCCTCTATTTTTAACTATTTCCCAATATCACCCCTGGCACTTTTTTGTCTACCTTAACATTACTCAACACAAGTAAACAAATAAGTAGTGCAGATGATGATGCCGTCTTAGAACGAAGTTTGGCTATCAATAAGGCCGGTTTGTCTTTATCAATAACCCTTTGTGTCAGCTCTGTTTCTGTCGCTTTACTCCACCGTTGGAATTTCTTCCTTCCATTCTGTTTTTCTTCGTCCTACGCTCCTTATTCCGTCTATTTTTCCTCGAATAACCAGTTGAAGAGGATCATCATATTTAATATTTCTAAGAATATGATCGTAATATTCGAGTTTACGTTTCTGTATCGCAAACAGTAACTCTTTTTGTTTAAACAGTAACTCTTTTTTTTTTTTAACACATCTTCATTTTAACTCGTGTCTGTCTACGGTATCTTTAACACGCGACAGTGAATGATCATTTCGAACGCGTGCAGTTTCTTTCCAGCTTTCTTATGAGAGTCCAACTTTCAACTCCGACAGAAGTACTGAAAAAACGTAGCACCGAATAAGACGCATACATAGCTCCAAACTGACATCTTTCCGTGTTAACAGCTTCTTTTTCATGGTTCCAAAATTCGTTCCCGCTTTTTCAGTTATTTTATTTCTACGTTTTGATCGACTTCCTCGTGAACCAAATATAAATATTTATCAACTCTGCCCACTTCTTGACCAACATAAATTCAACATCCATTTTGTTTTTACTACGTTTATTTCTGGTTCGTGTTCAAGATTAACATTATGGACGCGGTTAATCATATCCCGCAAACCTTTTAGACTGTCTGATATCAATACTGTATCCTCTGTGTATCGTATGACAGATGCTCTCCCCAATCCTAATACCGTCGTTTACTTTGATAGTCTTCTTAAAGATGTTTTCCGAATGTACATTGAATAGTATCGGTGGCAGAACACAGCCTTGTCGCACACTCCTCGTTATTTTTCTATATCAACTGTAATGAGAACTCCGCAACGAGGACTACAGCCATCTGATCCCAATATAAATTGCGGATTATTCGTACGTTGGCTGCATCCAAACCAATACTTTCTAAAATTGCAATTACCTTCTCATTATCCACACAATTGAACGCCTTCTTCTAGCCAGTGAAATACAGATAGCGATTACGATTTATTTCCCTCCGTCTCTGCGCTGGTATATATTCAAAATACACGATGCTTCGCGAGTCCCATAACCATTTCTGAAGCCAAATTTCCATTGCCCCGAGTTTTCTTCGCATTTCGTGTAAACTCTTCGATGTATTATTTCCAAGAAGATCTTTAATATATGCGACGTTAAGACTTATTGTACGGAAGTCTTCACGCCGTGTTACATTTGGATCGTACGGTAACGGTGTAAAAACTGATCTTAGCCAATCGTTCCGAGCAGTAAATTTTGTTACAATATTTCTTTAAAAATATAATCGGCTGTCCATCATTGTACATGACTTATTATCTCGCCATAAATTCCATCTGGACCATTTACTTTTAGATTCCTCATTGCTTTTATTACTTCTTCCTGAATTTCATCTATGTTTGTTTTCGCTAAATCCTTTATGCCATTCGCTGGCGAGTTCGCCCTATTGCTATCAAACAACTTCCGGTTATAATTTTTCCATACTGCAATCCTATCCCGCAAACTGGCTAATAATATTTTACCATTTTCGTCTTTTAGCACGAACTTTGTTACGAACACTGAACGCATCATGTAGGGACCGTCGAGTCTCTATTTCATAACATTTCATATCCAACCATCTTCCTTTTGCCTCGTGAATTGCTTTTCGTATAAACTTATTCAATCTTCGATATATTCCAGTTTATCGCATTTATTTTTCCGCCTTTCTTCCATCATTTGAAGAATCTCTTTAGTCATCCATACATTATTCCTAGGCGATCGAGAGCTGTACCCCTGCTATCTCCTTTTGAATCCTACTTTGTCCTGTTTTCCATATTGTCCAGGTCACTTCAGCGCTGTTTTCTATATTCAGAAAAGCTGCTTTCTTCATTTCATCTTTAACTCTCGTACATATCGCAGTCTGCTGAATCCTACATATATCAGTACGTTCTGACGGTTTTTCTTTTGATACTTTTCGAAATCACTATACCAATTTTCTAACTCGTCTTCACTTTTATCAGTAGTTGTTGGAGCCTAAGTTTATAACATATTTAAAGAACGATAATTTACCTCTAGTTTTAGTAATACACTTCTGGCGAATAACGGCATAAAATCTGCTACTGAGTTGTCTGTATTCTCTTTAACACTATGATTGCTCTATTCCATATCTATGCTTATTATCTCTTGAAGCTAAATAATACATATTTGCATATTCCATTTTTACAATGCCTTTATTTTTTGGCCAGCGTACTTCACGAAGGCCCAGTATATGTCTATGTTAAGCTGTTTTCTTTCCTCTTCTATATTGAGGATTTTTCCAGCTTGAAATAAACTCCACACATGCCATGTTCCAATTTTAGTTTTCTTGTTTAACACTTTAATTGTAATTTTGCTTTAATTCTATACGGCTACTAAATTTGAACATTCAAGCATATATGTGTTTTAATCATTGCAAATCTTATTTTTCAGAGAGAGTTGGGATTCGTAATTTTTATTTCTTAAGATATAGTTACTTAATTATAATTTATAAACAAATATCGTTGTGGATGACATACCGGTGTAGAATAAAACAATAAATAAATAAATAAATAAATAAATAAATAAAATAAAATAAAATAAAAATTTATTTTTCGAATAAAAGTTATAGTAATATGTAGTGACTGAAAAGAATTCCTGATTGCCAGGTTACCTGGACCGCTCATTTTGCTACATAGCACTATAACTATGAAAAAAAGCCTTTTTTTTTTGTTCTTTTTGCGTGTTAACCAGAAATAAAATTAACAGAATTTAAATTACATCAACTATTTAATCTAACTGCATCCAATGATTTTCACTTTTATTCGACTACTACACGGTAGGTGCTTACGCGCAGTACTTTGGTTTAAACGTAATTCGCTTAAGCGAAATACCGCTGTTAACTATGGTGTGTAGTCTAGATTCGAACTTTTAAATGGTTTTAATAAAAAATGTTTTTAAAAAGCGATTTAAACTTTTGAACAATAATAAAAATCTGTTCATATACGGTGAAAATTTAGAAAAACGAATTTGTATTCTCACGATTTTAACACAATATAATTTTAGTACATTGAATAACGTTTAATTATGGTACTTAAATTATTAGCGGACGGATTTACGGATGAGAGGGGAAAAAAATCAATCAGAACCGGAAATTGAAAATATTATTAGTAGTAATAATAAAGTTACGCTATCAAATAAATTAAATCGATATATTGAAATGTCCACAATCAAGTCATATCTTCTTCAAAAATCTTCAGTAAAGTACATACACTACTTTACTAGTTAATAGGAGTAAAAATAGTTATGCGTTGACTGGAAATGTAGTATTCGATGGGAATTTCAATATTGATGTGTTTATGATTTTACTTTGTTGATTAAAAGTCGAAATCGACTGCTAAGTACACAGTGATGTTACCGATACTGCGTAATAATAGTGATAATAAAACGTACGTTGTTGTCAATTGTATTATTTAGACGAGAGAATAAACTTTGCACTGCACAATTAAAGTTACTCACGCCGTGTACACTTCATAATTTGAGTAGTTATAGAAAACTGAATATAAAAACTCAGCTGAACAGCATTGATTTTATATCATCAAAATACTTTCTTTTCCGTAGGTTTGTAGCTGTAAGGATAAAACTAAAAAAGTCCGTTTTTTTAAACCGTGATAAATGGGAGAGAAGAGAATAGTTGAAACTTGTAGCTTTTTTTTTTTTTTTTTTTGTATGATAAGACGACTGAAGAATGTAAGCGAGCATTATCCTGCAGAAAAACCGGTTGGTTTTCGTTACGTTAACGGAATGCTAGGAAACAGTCGATTCAGTGAAGTCTATGATTAGTGCTCGTGTGCGTGAAATTGTAAGCGTATAATTAAAATACATCAATGTGATACGTTCTTAAGTGGTTAGCCGTTCCTGAGTCATGAGTTCTTAATAACCGATGATCAGTTTCAAGTGTCATTTACTGAATCAGAACCAGAGTCGGTTTTTCATTAAAAAAAAAATTCTTCTGTTCGGTAATGCAAAAATTTGAACGAAATCTTTGCGAACGTTTTTAATTTTACATCGTGTCGCAAGATTTTTTTGTAATTTCGAAATAGTGTTTTAGTTCATTCAATTAGTCTCTCCCCTTCTTAGATCATTTTCCTTCTGTTTTTCTACGGTCATGATCGCCTCTGAACTTTGTTCTATAGACTCCGTGGACGTTACACTATTTTTCAGTTTCTTTTTCCGATCCGAATTCGTATAAGATGTGGATCCGTTTATAATGCTATTCAGCGTGTTCGAAGCGTACATTGTGGGATCCACATTTCAAAATTAAAAATTTCTTCATGAATTCATTTTAATAATTCAAATTTCTTACCTATATTTATGAATTATTAAAAAATATTAACAGTCCACTTATTATGTTTTGACTAATCGGATTTTTTGCTTAATTTTTCCTTTTGAACTTTTTCCTGTGCATGGGTGGTGAAACATTTCCGAAAATAAATTACTACGCACAATAAGAACGAACGTTACGTGGCATCGTGGTACAGTATACAATCGTAATGAATTGCTTTTGCAATAGATCAGTATGTTGGTTAACGTGTGTCATGCACGTAGTAAATCAGACGTTACCGTACAGTGTGTGTTTTTTTTTTTGAATATTGAGTACCAGCCAATTCCTGTGTTTGGAAGCAGTTGCACGATCGAATTATTGGACAGTGACGTTATGTTAATATCTAACGGCATAATTTGATTGATTTCAATCATTAATTATTTCATCACTGATAATTCGGAACATTTATTACTGTTTAGTATTTAATTAGAATGCATAAAACATTTTTTTTTTGCCGTCTTTTGGCCACCAAAAAATTACACTTTACTAAAATACGGCTGAAATGACACGTTCTCCCCCCTCCCCTCCCCATTTTTTTTTTGTAATAAACGAGGAATTTACTCTTTGTTATTAGTAGCGGTTGCATTTATTGTATTTTCGAACTATAAATTGGGTTCTGAGCACATATTACGCAATGTAATGTTTCGTTTGTTTATGTTTGCATATAAAAACGTATAATAGAAAGTAAATTGCAACTATTATAAAATTCGATTTATTATAAGCGCTAAACTGTAAAACTTCATAACATATAAAAATGGGAATGTGCGATCGATTTTTTATATCAGTTCACAGTATTATTTTGTGTTTAATGTTTTGGATACGAAATATTCGAACTGCTTAATACTAATGTATATGGATGGATGTGTTGATTTGATACTTACTCATTGCTGTATTATTAGAAAATGTTTGAATAGTCAAAAAATACGAAATCAAAATGTGGCCTCCGGGAAATTGAAGAAATATTACTATTCGAATCAGTTTTATGAATCTGAAGGGGTTATAATTACTGAACTGAAGAGTATTTTAATTGGGCACTGTAGTGGTAATGGTCGAAGCTGTTACGAATTTATGAAGTTTTCGCTATAAAATTGATAGATATGTTAACAAAAATTTTTGTGGATTCGAAACTAACAAAAGAAACTAAAATATTACGTGTAGGGTGCGCCATATATTTTAGAAACTTGCACGGTGTGCTTATTGCGCGCAGTTTGAAAATTTAATAATGTCATATTCGAAAATATTGTCAAGGCTTATGAACAAAATAAAACAAAATACACAGATTAACCCAATTTGCCGAGAAATTTTAATTCTTTCGTATCGTATGATGGTACACAATAATAAAATAGGGCTTTTTAATGATTCCGATTAAATCGCAGGAAGTCGTAAAAGATCAACTACTGATAGTAATTGAACGTAGTTGAACTGGAAGCGAACGTTAAAATTGAAATTATATGATAGAGACGGTCGTATACTTATCACTATATAATCATTACAATTATCTTTAAACGTTTGCGACGACATACTAGTGCCAATTTAGTTAAAATGGATGAGTCGGATGTAAAATAATAAGTAGCTGTTGCACTTCCTGCTTTCGAAAATTTATTCGTTAAATTCTATTTCGTAATTATTTAGTGAAAAAAATGCATTGTCAATTTGGCATCCGATATTTAGACAAATTCTTTAGGCATACGAAAAGCTATTGCTGGTAAATGCTATTCTAACAATAATCCCCCGTATCCGTATGCAAAGTGATATGTAAAAGCCAAAATTAATAACTACCAGTACGCAGTTATAATTTCAGGGTCGTCACCCAACCGGGAATAAGGCGGAAATTTTGTTGTAAAACCGAGAAAAATAGTAAACGTGTCCAAAAATGATATTTTTAATAAGAAATAATCATTCAAAGCGAAAAAATGAATGCATTTTTTAATGTACTTTACTCAAAATAAGTTACGATATAAAATATGCCGCGGTGGTCAAATATTTATCAATAGTAACAAAACAATTCCATTCTTCTTTTCATGCAATTCTAGTAATCAAGAAATCGGAAGGATTTGGACCAGGAAAACACGGAATAAACTGAGAATTTAAAAATTATATTTGAGTGGCCATCATGAATTTATAGATTAGCCTCTATGGGAGAGTAAAAGGTATTTTGTAATAGTAGCACAATCTACACGATCATCAAAGTGTATCTGGGAGGAAGCACTTTAGTAGTTTCATTCGGCTGTTCGACTTATAAGTCAAATATCTCCCAATTCCAAATATATGCTATTCATTTTACGTGCATTAGGGTTGCTTTTTTTTTTTTTTTTTGTTTTGTTTTGTTTAAGCAGTGTTGATTTTAAAAATAAAAAGTGTACGGATTTAAATTTCACCAAATTACTTTGCAACCAATGAAATTAAACGTACAAGATTTTGTAACGGTGTAATTTTTCGAGTTGCAGTTAATAACTGTAGCAGCAACAAAGCCTTAGCACCTAATATTTTCATAAAATCAGAAGATTACATGTTGGAATTTCAGCACATCCGGTAGTGAAATAGTTTAAAACGTGTATCTAAATAAAATTCGAGAATGTAATAATTATAGTTAAATTATAGTATACTTTCGTGTTGTTAGGGTGGTTCGATTATTTGTCTGATGTAATCGTGTCTGCGGCGGTCATTGTTTACCTGTCATGGTGTATTTTTCGTTCGTTCATATGTATACTAGCTGTGCTCGCGATGTTCCCCATGTGAAATACGGTTCTAAAAAATTACTTTGTTAAATTACGCCCGCGTGGAATTCAGTTCGTGACTATAATAGTATCAGTAAAAACTTAATATACAAAATTATATCACTCTCCCAACTAACTGTAAGTAATTTTATTCAAAAATCACATAAATCTTGAAATCGGATTAGTAGTTTCGGAGATTACCTCTTACATCCAAACTTACAAATATTACCTCTTTATAATATTATTGTGATTCATCGCTCGACCATTTTTTGTCGCCTTTTATTTTAACGGGATAATATATAACCTATGTCCACGCTGAAAGTCCATTCTAAATATTTGCGAAAGAATTTTTGAAATCGGATGAGTAGTTTCGTAGATTACCACATCCAAACTTACAAACATTACCTCTTTATATATTAGCATAGATTTAATTATTATTGCTGATATAATTCGTTATTTGTTTCGTTAATTGTTTCTTCGGTTTCAATTCGTTCTTTGTCTTCATTCTATCCTTGTTTATCGTGTAGGCTTCATAATTTCCTCTATTTTCGTTTCCATTGCCGTTCATTCTAAATCCCGAAATAATGCTTTTAAGGGCTTTCATTACGCTGATTGTTAACCATTAATACATCGGTTATTCTGTTTCTGGCAAATTATTATTACAAAAGTTTTATGTGATTCGTGCGAGGTTTTCCTTTTATGTTCGACACCATTCACTGGCGTAGAGGTTGCTGTTCACATTTTTGTAAAAGTTATTGCGAAACGTACGTTTTAAGAACTATGCTAAATTGACGAATTTTCATAAAATTTTAAAAATTTTCATCTTGCAACTGCTACATTAAATATTCTCTCTTCGGTCTGTTCTTAGGCCGTTAACAAGAGTACTTGTGGGAAAAAATGTGATCGATGATCGATTTGTTTGAAACCCCAAAGCGTAACAAATTAGCTTGTAGTCGATTCAGAGAGAGAGCGAATCAGTCTTATTTCAGTAGAAAAAATTATTCGAGGCAATAAAAGAAAATCGAACATTTTCGTTTCCTAGCCACGATGGCTCAAAGTTGAGAAGTCCTGTCTACGGTTCCGGTTTTATCGATTGTTTCATGGTATTTACTTCTACGCTGCTGACTTGGCCGCTCAGAACTAAATAAACGCATTTACGACTTTCAGTTTTAAGTCTTTTGTTAATAGATATAATAACGTCATATGTATTTTATTAATTTTCTTTACTAGAAAACTTAATTGTTACGAGAAAAAAGCCAGGTGGTAAATTGTTTTAATTTAATTTTCAACGGGATTTGTTATTGATGTTGCAGGGGTGTACCGAACTGATGTTCCTCAAGTTCCAACCGCTCCGAGCTATCAACCAGTTGGACAGCAACCATTTATTCATCCCGAAACAACAAACACTAGCAAAACGCATCATCTGCCTCCGGGCGCCTATCCAGTTTACCCACAGTTCACAGGTACTTACGGAACTTTCGATCACATTTATAAATAGAGTAAGTTTTAAGTTTTCCAACTTTACGATATCCGTCCATAACAGTACGATTGTCAACGTTTGTTTCGCGTGTTCAAATCAATCTGCAATATTTCGCTTTCTACTTACACGCCGCTTGCTGTTTGTCGCGTTATTGTGCTTTTTATTTTAAGAAACTAATTGAGCACCATTTCCGGGAAAGCACCTACTAGTATTACCACTCATTTTTTTTCCCTTTTTTTTGTGTGTGTGTGTGTGTAATTTTTTAAGAAATTATCTAGACATCTGACGGTTGCGATTTTAGCTACGGTTATTTTTTTTAATAAAATCGTCATTATAAGTATTTTTGTTCAAAAAAGAGTTTTCACCTTATTTTTGTACACTCAGTAACTTTCTATCTCTATTTTTTTTTTCTTTCCTTTGTGGTCAAAGTTCTCTTTAGCCATTGTTATATACACAACTAAAAATCCGTAAAAATTAATGATGAATGGCGAGCTCCTTTTAACATTCATTTAATTGAGTGGATCTTCGCATTATGACTCTAATATGTAAGTTAAACGGATCCCGTTGGCATCGGAAATAGGAAAAAACGAAACAAGCAAACAGCAAGACGATTCCACAATGAAATGAGTTTATACTGGAACCAATAGAGCCACATTCTTTTATTTAATTGAAGAGGAAACAAAGTTCATGATAACCAGGTAAAGTAAAGATTATCACTTATAAAGTCAGAATCGTAAAACTAAAAAGGGAGCTTACTGAATTTTAATTGCGAAGAAATAGCAAGCATATAAATCCAGGGTGATCGTGAACAGTGGAACTGGTAGTAAACTAATGAAAAATGCAGAGTAATGAATGAGCATTTGCTGAGTAGAAAGAAATTTTAAATGAGAGTTTGTCTTTTTAGGAAAAGAGTGGGAGAGGGAGTATTCTAAAGAAAAATAGCTAACATTGTATGGAACAAAATAGAAGGCGATGCAAAGAAAATGTGGTAAAGGACATCCGGCAGCACGCAGTGGCCGAGACATAAACGACAAAAGAGAAAATGATAGAATGACGAAAGTACGGAAAATCTAAAAACCATTAATGAAGCGGTGGTACGGGTAAATGGTACAGAAATGAGGGCTTAAAAAGAAAAAAACTGCGAATAAACGAAATCTCAATTCGCACACTGAATCTCATTACCTTTAATTTCAGAATGAAATAAGAGGCCGCCTCCTCAGCCGCATGTAAGATTATTGATGGAACAAAATAAACATAATTTGAGTAGAACTGAATAATTTATAACGAGAATATAAATTGATTCGTTTAACGTGGGGTTCATTTAAACCCCTGGTTCAAGACGAGAGTTCGGAAAAACTGCGGTAACTTTATGGTTGAGATCAGTGATTAATTAAGACGAAAGGAAAAAATTAGGAAGATAAATGATGTCAGAGGAACTTAAAAAAAAAAAGTGGAGTAGGGCGAGCGGCAATCTGTCAAAGGAGAGAGGCTATCGATGCTAAAAGTTCAAATTTGAAGCAAAGGAGAATATAAATCGATAAGTTTATTCGAGTAAATAGATGGACATTTAGTGAGGAGACGCACGTTAAAAAAAAAAAGAAAGGAATATTTTATTCGGTAAAAAATGCGAGGCTGTAGTCCAGGAGTTGTGCTCTGAACCAAATGTAATTTTAAAGAAGGGCAGTGGGAAGCATTGCCATAAAGAAAACAATAATCAGATTTAAAACGATTTACGGATTATATAACAAGAGCTTTACGGATATTTCGATATTTTAAAAGACAGCGGATACGTCTCCAGAAAGATAGATGAGTAATAAGGTGAATATCCTTGAATAACGGACCGTATGCAAGAAATAGAAAACCTCTGTTTTGATTTAAAAAGGTAAGAGAAAATGATAAGCATTATTTTAAAGGAGAAATCAGAAACGATGAGTTTTAAAGCAACGCTTTAGGAAACCATCGTTTAAAAGCAATACTTTGGACTTTATTTTAATCCTTGCATATTCGATGACTCATTTTTAAAATATCTATCATCGAAGTATTTGTAAAATTCCGCGTGTGCATATTTTTTAAAATCTGTTTATGTATCTAGCAAACAATCATTTATTTTAATTTAGGCAAATATCGGATACGTATAATATATATACAAAATGTTCTAGGCCACCTAATAATTCCCTCTAAAATCTGAATAGTCTAAGTAAAGGGGAAAATTTAGTCTCGCCACAGTAAATTGACCGTATTAAATTATCGGAAGTTATCTATATTTAGATCGAGGTCATCTTTTTAAAATAGAAGGAAGTATTATTTTTATGGATTTCGATTTCACGCCGAAAATTAAGAAACTTTTTCGAAACATTTTTCTCTAAAATCATTATTTTCGATTCTAAAATGTCTTCTAAATCCGTTTGAATATAACATAAAATTTTCTTATTTTCTTATTGTGAGATTTAGCGTACGGCTGCTATGTATGTTCTTTCGTTTGCTACGAACAAAGTATTGTTACCATTCTGTCAACGTTTCCGATAAAATTTCATATTTCCTTTTAACGGTTCACAGTCATGGCGTATTCCAAGAAGAAGCTGTTAAGAACGATGATCACGGACAGCGATTAATATTGTGCAATTAAATACGAGGACAATCTTTTCATCGGAAGATCCTGTTTTCGAATGCGAATGGACCATCTTTAAACGTGATTATTTGCTTAAGAATTGGAATTCCAATATTGATCTGAGACAAATCGCAACTAGTTGTTGAAAGAGACGGATAATCAACACATGTGGAACGGCAATGTTTGGTGTATAGGATTGTTGCGGGTAATCGGTTCTCTCTTTTTAAACTGGAATGCGAACCGTGATAATAAAAACGGCTACAGGCAAAAATCTGCCGCCACCTTTGTTGTAAGATATTTCTCCTGAAACGGGTATGTCAACAATTTTTTTTTCTTCCAATAGGACGGTTATCGAACTCATGCATTAAAACGGACCGAACTAGGTTCAATAAAAGGTTTTCGAGGAGCTAAATTAGTAAATGTGGTCTAATTCGTTACTCTTTTCGTCCGCCAGATTTGATTGTTCTAGATTAAGGGTAGAAAGCACGGTGTGTATACGGAGAGACGCTTACGACAAGAGCGAACATGATAAGTAGATCACACGAGCTATCCGATATTTTTAGACTAAAAAAATTCTTCAAGCTGCAGATTCGCTCCTAAAAAGATTTCGATCAAACAACATAGAGCTCAATGTGAACATGATGTGGGTATCGATTATTTGTTACATTGAAAGTTTCAGTACTTTTTGCTATTCATTTCATCCGTGAAAGTACAAATGTTCATTTAAAAATTATAAAATTAAGAATAAATATTCTGTGTAATTCAGAATTTTTTCATCTGTTAAATCCAGTAATTTTCTCCTTGCCTGAAAACAACGATTTTGGGGGAGAAAAATCAAACGAAAGTAGTTTCTTTTCTTTTTTTTTTTTTTCTATGTAAAATCGAAATCAGCAAAAAAAAATGAATTGTTTCATTAAAAAAGAATAATTTACAATCTGATTTGCTACCTCCATGGGAGCCGAGAATTGAAAACGCTTCCGATCGAACCAACACGGATAATTTATTAATTACGGTGCTTTAAGTTTTTAAGTTTATTAGTTATTCTATATTTTAAAAAGTTTGAACGGATAATCTTCGATACTCGCCCGGGATATTATAAATTAATAATCGTCTTGTAAACCATAAAATGAAGGCGAGTTACAGAGTTTTTACGTAGTATATGTATTATAACTTATCGTCCTAAACTAAATCGTATATTTAATTAGAGCAACGTGCATGTGTGGCAAGTAACATTTTTCCTAAAAAAATATTACTAGTTCATAAAAATCTGATTTTCTGTAAAACTATACCGTGTGCGTCGGGAAATCTATTTATCCTAAAAATTTCTTCGCAACCTGGTATAAATCTAGTTAGTATTATAAAACTAATGATTTATTAAATGGTGTATATAGATGTGGAGCAAAGTTCTCCCTAATAACTTATGCATAAACCTGCCGCAAATTTAGTCGCTTACCATGAAAACGGCTTGAGATTGCTCTCATTAGCATTTGTTTGGTGCAGTCGCAATGAGTATGTGTCAAAAATTAAGGATTGGTCTAGCGGCTGTACGTATAGAGTTATCCATTTTACATTAATGTGCAAAATTGCGAGAAAAAAAAAATGCACTCAGTTTCGCTGCTACAAATAATATAACCCGACTAATATTCCGCATGCTAAATGTTGTATCATCGGTGTATACAGGATTACCGAACCAGTGTGATTAACCTTTTCCAGATATGTAAATACTAATGTTATATGTGTTTGTTAGGGTACGGAAAGGGCATAATGCACTACTTTATAATTGAACGTTTATATAAGTTTTGGCATTACTTTATTTCACTTAGAACACCCGATTTCGTCTTATTATACTAGCTGAATCTTGTGTCTAATGAGGCTGTCTATCTTTTAAAATTAACGTGCAATGACTAAAGCGGTTTTGTTTGAACTTAATTTATTAACGAATAAATTTAAATGAAATATTTTCTGCCTATTAATATAAGTAATTAAGCGTGGTTTGTTAATTTTATTTGTGCTTTTAATGCATTTTATTTTAACTGCCTTAAGTTAAATAATAACCCTTGTTTTTGGCACTAGAATACGCTATTGCTGCTTGGACATCTATTTCAGCACGTTTAGGAACACAAAGTTTTGTCAAATGTGAGACTTCAAACGAGCCCGATGGTTCCAGGAAATTAAAGCTTGGACTAACGATTTAGATAGGTGTTCAGATAGTGGTGAAGAAAACAGTGAAAAAGACAAAATTAACAAAATTCCCTAATTATCGGAATTATTGTAGCTAGTCGATAGTGTAATTAGTTCCATTATTATCATTTTGAATCGTACTTCAATAAAACCTGTATAGTTCATTTAATAACGCGTTCAATAAATTCAATTCCAGTTACCTTTATTATTACTATTATTACTTTTTAAAAGTCGAACGCACGTTACATTGTATAACGTGGTTGCACATTCGAATAATTGCTGTATTTTAGAATATACAAAAGATCCCCCCCCCCTCCCTCCCGAAAAAAAAAATCCATTAGCCTTTTATAAATCTCTGTTTGAAAAACTAATATATTACGAACTTGGTATATTATATACGTCACTCCTAATTCACCTCAAAAATCTTCGCGTAGTATGTAGATTTCCTCAACTTTAATATATTTATGGGTATATTATATATCGCTGATTAAATACAATAACGTCATAACTCAGAAAATGGCGAATTTGAGTTATGTGTATAGTTGTAATGCATTTTATGAGTACAATTAGAGATTAAAACGCCATATTTGTAAATAAGAAACTCGACAAAATAAGCATTGCTTTCGGAACGGGTACACTGTTTAAATGATAGTAAATGTAAATGTTAATTTGCGTTTCCTGCGAAATAGTTTTTTTTTGAGTCGTGACGTTATTGTATTTAATGAACGATATGTTAGAGCTTGATTCTCCCAAGCATATTTACATCGCCTGCTACAGACTTTTGTAATTTGTTACCGAATTTAGCATATTTTATTCTTTAACCTTTAATGCTTACTATTTATTATTACTTTTCGAGTGTGAAAAAGTAAATATCAAAGAAATACAATCAATTCGCAAAAGTTACACAATTAACATTAAATAAAAAATGAAAACCAACATATTTTGGGGAAGTCACTTACTCCATAATTGTGGTTAATTGTTTTTTGAAGTTAGGGGCTAGTATTCTGACCTTTTTCTTGTAAAACTTGGATGGAAAATTATGCGTTGAATTCGAGATTGCGCGTATAATCAATTTACAGTTTTATAAAGAAAATGATTTTATATCTTCGTTCGTCATTTAAACTCATCCGATCCTAAAATTAGATCAAGATACATACGCGATGTATTTACTTCATATCTGCATCTGGCTACGCTCAGTAACGAACGAAAAAAATCGGGAGCGTGACGATCAGTAGTAAACCTTTACATACGTACATGTCAGTTATATTTGCATATACAGTAGTTTAATCGGAACAGCCTAACACTTATACCAGACAACAAACGAAAAAGTACGTTCAGTCACAAAAGACAAAAACTGGAACGGAAACTATGAAATAACATAAAGTAACTAATAGCGAAAAGAAAATATTTAATTAAATAATCCTAATAACTAATTGAGACCGATCATCAAGGAAAATTCGACAAAAGTGGGTCTCGAAACGGCAGTGTGACTAATGGTATTAGGTAAACTTAATTTCTTTGGAAATCGATAGTATAATCGATAATAGCAAAACAAAAAGTTTTTAGGGACATCTTATTTTCATGTGTGTTAAAATACTCGTATTATATTTTCTGAAATTTATCTTATTTCTATTTCTTCTTTATTAATTTTGCCTGGAACTTTTATGCTGAAAAAAATTTCAAGTAGTTTAGTACAATGGCAAGATTTCAACGGTAGAATTTGCCTCATTACATAGGAAAAGTTTTTTTACTTTTAGTTCATAAACAACTTCCTATATGATTTTTCTGGTGAAGCGATCTGTCCAAGGTAATTGCTATGTACTTAAATTTGTCCAGCACTTCTAAAGTGATAACATGAGAACACTAGTCTTACTGCTCCTGATGAACGAGTCATGTATGGGATATATTATATTAGGTATACTGGCGAAATTGAGAAAATCCCCTTGAAACATTATTTTGTTTGATTATATATGTATAAAGTATTTAAGTTTATTTTATTATTACAAATCGGCAAGTAATGCTGAGATTCTTTGTAAATGTAATTAAGAATATTATAAATATAAAGTTCTGTTAAAAAAATCGGGGTAATGTGTTACTTTTAGCGTGTAAAGTGGGTCATTTTTGATACTAATAAATGCCTAGTTAAAAAAATTATTAATTCCACACTTTTCCGGCTGTATAAAATTATAACTGTATGTATATTTTAATAGGACGTAAAACATTTACTAATTATAGTTGTGCAGAAAATCTGTTTAATGACTAGTACCTTTAAATTTAAAAAAACTATATATATATATATATATACACAATGGGATCGAATTGTAAGGCTATGAAAATGATTGTTGAAACGAAATGTCAATCGTTGTGTTCGCAAAACGCGTCTTGCTCGATTGCTGATGTGAACGGTTCATTTTAGTTAGCTATTAAATGGGTTGCTTTGTCGGTTGTCAAAAATTATCTTTGTTTCTCAAAAACGGACCGCCGATAAGGTCCGATTTTTTTGTCACAAATTTTGGTGATATAAAGTACCTTTTTTATTTTTCTTTTATCACTTTGTTAATGATTTATAAATGAATCGACAAAAGATCTAAGGAAGATTCTTTTTTTTTACTTATTCCAAGTATTTTGTTGTCTTGAAGCAGGCTGTACGTGATACTAGGTTTGGTATTTATTTTCAAAATACTGAACACTTGGGTTATTTCACTGGCAGGCAGTTAACATAGAATCGCATTCGTAATATGAAGTTGGTGTCCATTCGTAAGAAGTTTGATTATTTCTGGTTTTAATTTTTTTTTTTTTTTTCTTTCCTCTGATAACATTCATTAACACTAAATACGGTAGAAACTAATTATAACTCGAAATAGTCCAAAATAAATTATTTTATTTTACTTATATTTTTTTTTTCTTATATTTCAGCTAATGTGTCTATTATTTTTTATTTATTGCTGTATAAATTTGTTTCGAAATTCTCTGTATCACTTTTACAATAGTTGCGTATTAAATATTTTTATTTAAGTGCTCATTTAGTTTGTCACAACTTAATATAATTAAGTACTATATACACAACCCATTCCTTTTTACATTAATCGGAGTTATTGGATATACATTAAACCCCGATTATATAGCTTAATATCGCCGAAAAAATGGCAGTTGAAAGCGTTACAATGAGTTAGAACGAAGATCAAAACAGTGTCATACAAACAACTTTATATGTCCGCCAGCTGTTCATTATATCAAATCCAAACAGTATTAATTACTACATAATTTTTTCTTTTTTTTTTTTTTTAAATTTAAAAGTTACCAATTTTATAATCATTGAACGAAATGATTTTTTGCATAACTGTAACTAGTAAATGTTTTACATCTTATTAAATAATATTCAGTTATAATTTTATACAGCTGGAACTGTGTGGAATTAATAATTTTTTTAACTAGGCATTTATATAGTATGAAAAAAGACGTATTTTACCCGCTAAAAGTAACACCTTACCCCAAATTTTTTAGCAGAACTTTATATTTACAATATTCTTAATTACAAATAACGGTGAATATCAGCACTACTTGCCGATTCGTAATTATAAAATAAACTTAAATACTTCATGTAAATAAAAGGAAATAATGTATCAAGGCGATTTTACGTCAGTCGGCTACACATTGTTTTTTTATGGGTCTCTAGAAACTGACCCACTAACTACCAAATTTTGGGAATAGACTATCAATGACCACCAAATGATTCTTAACTGTTCTGCAATGTTGATTTGGAATTACCAAAAATTTGTCAGCCAACTTCACACAGCCATGCTACTTTCACATATTACGAATTTTGCTGACCGTAGGATTAGTTGATTTCAGTATAATATTATGATTTTTCTTGCGCCTGATTTACCAGCGTTATCGACGAAAATGTTTGTCTAAAGAGGAACCGTCTTCGTCCTATGATTCGAAACAAGGAAACAGGGGAGGTGCTTTTCGTATGCTCAGCGAAGGGAATTTCTAAAATTTTTACCGAACGTCTTCTTAATTCTCGATTAAGGAATGATACGTAGACCCAAAATACAAAAATAAGGAATTGTATTCCATCTACAGAAGTAATTGTCTTTATATGGAAAAGTAATTCGTTATGTTTGAAAAGAAATTGATAAGATGCGGTTGTCACATTATTTTTCCGCACGGAAATCACACAAACTATTATCACTAATTATTATATATAGGAAGTAGCATATTTTTAATAAATGCGTAAAAAAACAAACGTAAAATACGATTATTTTAAATTTGAGTGGTGTTAACATTAGCAAGATGGCAATAGTGCGATAAAAAGTAAGGCCAATATTAATAGCGTATATTATCCGATTAAAAAAAAAAAAAAAATGTTTAAAAATTTTGTCTGATAATATCCGGTATCGATTTCAGTACTGATTTTTACGGGAAAACTATTCTTCCGTTTAAAAAGGCTATGTGCACACTGTTTTATATATGTGAAAACATTCATTTCATAACTTAAATAATATATGGCTACAGCCAACAAGGGTGACTACCCAGACACAAGTTGTAGGTTGGTTGGAGGAATTCGAATTTAATTCGATTGTATATAGATTTAATAAAGGAAGAAAAGATTGGGATAACTTATGCAGAAGGAAAGGTCAACACGTAGGAAGCGCAATAGGGAGTAGATAGCCCCAGTCCTTACAGGTGTGAATACAAAGTATTCCGTTCGGATTGATTGTGTAGTTAAAAAGTTGCCGTGGTTCTTGCATATCCTTTATTTAGACGTTACAACGCACATGGACCACTTGTCGACCATATCAACCATACTTTGCGACCGCCATTAGAGCTGACGGCAGAAAAAAGGGCAACACTCGAATTGCGCACCGGAAGTTTGCCGGTATGAAATATAAAAAAACGAACGAAAACGGCATTCAGTCCATGATATTTGTTGGACTACTCGGTGGTTCGAAAACTGATGGCCGCTTTATCGTATAACATTTGAATATGTTCCGATGGCTTTCAACATTTTTACGCATCGTATACTTAAAAAATAGCCTATTTTTCGCAAACCCTTAAGGAGGTTTTTTCTAAGCAACCGAAATGTAGTTCCCTTAATCCGTAATAGCAAACGTTCCCCATCGAGTTATGATAAGACATTTTGGAAGTCACTGAAAGAACGACACTTTTACTGATTTTATTCCTTCGTCGATTTTATGAAATCCGGAGTTTTTTTTTAAAGCGGTGCGCAATTCGAGTTCTCAGCAGGCGGGATATTTCGAGTCGGTACGCAATTGGGGCGTCCCTGAAAAAAAAGTGGTCCATCTGTGTAGCATTGCATTTTTTTCCATAATTTCTATGGTAAAATAGCATTACCCACGACCGACCACTTTCTTGTGGTTCTTCCATGGTCGACAAGTGGTCCGTGTGCGTTAAGCCTTTGTGTTTTTAGTAATAAAAAAATCGTTTTTTCATATAAATCCCGGTTATTGTTATTCATTCCGCGTTCTATGTCTCTCTCTGTTTCTTATCCTCGTTATCATCTTCCTCGCGATTCTTTTGATTCCATTCTTGTTTTGTTAGTAGTTTGAAATAGCCCTTTTCAGAGTTACTCGGGTACATCGTTTGTACAAGCACTTATACCTAAGTAAACAAATATATTTTCTGCATTTCTTTACCCGCAGTTTAAATTAATTCGCGTGCGAAATTGAAAAACAACAGTCAATAAGACGACCACCGGATCGCAATCGCCAGACGCCATCTTTTACAACGGCGCTTCTGGCACTCGACCGAATAATGTAAAGGTTGATCGGGAAAATTTTATGATTTGTGAAAACGTAGTAAATTTAACTCAGCGGCACTAGTAAACGAACAGATTTCGCCGATCGGCATAATTTGTAACGCGTGAAAGCATCTGAGTGAGGGTACATTGCAAAAGATCGGGCGAACACGCAACAACAGAAATTTGATATCAGTAGACGAAACCAGTCTTTGAATTGTATTGTGTGCGTGGAAATAATCAGGTCGGAAATCTATGATATCAACAAAATGTCGGTTGACATGCTCTCAACTAGAAAACGTAGATATTATTCTAGGAAATTCTAGTCTCGTGTAAATTAATCTAGAAAATTATAGTAAATACGATACCATTATATTATTACGTTTATGTAATAAGCGAGCCAGTTGCAACGCTTGCTCATTTACGTTTATATTCATCCTAAAGAAAACTGACTATTATAACGAAAGATGAACGCGGCAAAATTGCGAAATATTCGCGTTGTACTGTTTTTTATTCTCCTTTCTTTCTAAACTCAACATTCTAATACCGATAATACATACATACTTGTATGTTATTTATGCTGCTGTTCTTGATAATAAAGAATGTGTGCGCTTGTGAACTTGAAGATTTAGCATTTTGGAAATTTTATTATTTATAAAATAATTCATAAATAGAAATAAATATAAAATTACAATTTACAGGAATGAGATGGTTTATAAAAATTTTTTGTATTTCTAAAGATAAAAATAAAAAAAATCAAATATTTTAAAAATAATATTTAATCTCTAACTTCCTCTAACCTCCCCGTGAATTTAATTTAAGCGGCTTCTTTTGGAATAATTTTGTGTAGTTTCTTCCGACTTACTAAGCTTTTTTATTTATTACTATTATTCAGTCGGAATTTTCTGTTTCTTTCGCTCGGCTGCACTTTTCGTGTTTTTTATTTATTTATTTATTTATTTTTTTTTATAGTAAATCTCGTTTGATTTTTTTTTTTTTTTCATTATTAAAATATTCTGGTATGCGCGGGATTTTTTGAGCGTGCTATAATTTTCGTGGGTAAAATAATTTTTTTCTACTCTTCGTTTGAATGTGACTATGACTGACCCAAATTTGTAACTTGGTTTTGGGTTTTGCAATGTTATTACGCAGAGTATTTTTTCTTTTTTTTCTTTCTTGGGCATGCCAGCTAGAGACCTACACCCAGAACTAACAAGAAAAAAAAGAGCCGTCAGTTAGATTTTGATACAGTCAGATATAGACAGTATAAAGGAACCAATGGATGAAATTATGGATGGCGAGGAGAAGGACAAACTATAAGGTGCACAATAAGGAGTAGGGAGTTTGAGTTTCAGTAAACAAGAATATAGAATACAACGTTCGACAGAAAGGAATGGACATTCAAAAAAGATATGATTGGCGTCACAGACCACCGCTTCGTTATGGTGAAGAGGAGACACCAAATATATATTACGCAAAGTATTTTTGATATTATTTCCGAAGGTTATTCTTCTTTTTTGATGGGTTGTTAAAAAGAAACACAAAACAGTTACTCCTATTTAACGATAAATAGCGAGATGCAGAAAAAATTTATAACATTTAGTAAAATATGAAGAAAGAACATTACATATTTTGATATCAGTGTTTCTTTCATACTCTCACTTTCCTCGTTTCCTGTTTTTTGCTATCTTTATTTCCCTAGTGTCCAACCGAATCAGGCCTTGATATTTCTCAGCTTCCTTTTATAATTCAAGTCTGCTGGAACGACGCCATTTTTCGGCAAATCCAAATAAAGAAGAAGGAAAAATTAGCGTTCAGCGAAAGAGGTATGGTTATTAGTATAACGAAAGAGTCAGGTTTAGTCTAAAGTAAAGTAAGTTCCATGACTGGAGAGCGTTGGGGATTGTGAAGTTGAAGGTTCACTCTGATAAAAACGGAGAAGAACGTATTAAGCATGATAAATTCTTTAACATACTAGTTGACAACGTTAGTAATCGCGTTTTTTTAGTAAATTACTATCAGAAAATTATACTTCGCGGTATTATATTACTAAATGTAATGGGCCGTATTTTATTTATTTATTTGATTAATAATAAAACCATAGTTACATTGGCACACCCCGGATTTGTCCCAAGAAGGTGGGGCTAAAAGAGTAGCATATAGGAAAATATAAAGGCGGAGGTCGAACAACATGTTTCGTACATACCTCTCTCTCCTCTCGTTTATACATTTATTTTTGTGTAAAATGTATTATTTAAAGACACTTAATATTTTTATCAAATATTAATCTTTTACCGTCAATAATTTTGCCATTATTAACAGTGCCCGTTCGTTCTCCCTGGAAGGAGCTGCCGGCCCGTAGCACCCGCCCCCTGGGTTGCGCCAATGCATAGTTACAAGCCGATAAAATATATTACTTCTACATATTTAAAGATGGCGGTTTGTTATATAGTTCGCATTGGTGTTTTTATGCAAATTTTGATACGAATTTTTATATATATTTAACTTTATTGACGAAACCTTTTTGGTTTTTAAATTTAAAAAGCGTGGAAATGTTTTATTTATATAGGCGGAATTTATTTTTATTTTTTGTTTTTATCAGGATTGATTTAAAATTTGTAGTTAACAAAAGTTAAAATTTTGTTGCAAATGTCGATTTTTAACAATAGTGATATTTGAATTAGGATTTATTAGATATTGAAATTTTGCAAAGTAATAGTAGTGATGATGAGAAAACTGTATTTGAAAGAGTAGCGGCGGAAAGTTTGGTGTGTGAGAAGTGAAAGTACGTAATTATTTATACAAATAAACAATTTTAATAAATGATTTTTGTTACGCGAATTAAGGAATAGGTTTATTAATGTTCAACGATAAAGAAGTTGAAAGAAATTCTCCATAGTAGAAAGAAATAAATGGAAATGACGGATGATAGATATGAAGAAAACCATTTTTGCCAACATTTTTGTGACTGCTAAACTAATCTATCATACATGTATATACGTAAACTAACAGCAAGCTTAAAAATTATAATTCTTATTTTATGTAATAATATCAAGATTTATATGTCGTTTATATATATTTATATATATATATATATATATATATATATATATATATATATATGTGCTTCTGTAAAACGTAATACGAGATCCCTTTGTTCTGTGATAATTTTCTAAATAGTATTTTGGTGTTTTTTAAAGTGAAAGTGTGTATTTATGGGGGATATTATCTTTGTATGACAATTTGTTAAAAACATCGCTTCTTTAGATTGGAGTACCACACGAGACTTGTAAAATAATAAATAAAATTATAAACATAACTAAACATCATAAGAATAAACATAAAATATGTTACAAAAGCTGTTCCGCGCGCGAATATATCACCCCATCTTCAGTTGGAAACGGGAAAAGAAAAAAATATTAGTATAATAACATCGGGGCCGTATCTGAGAGAGGGGGTTTTCAGGGTTCAAACCTCCCGAAATGTCTGCGGAATAATAACTGCTTGAATTAAATGAAACGAAATTCAGAATAAATTTATTTCTTTTTAATTTTTGACAAAAGAAAAGAAAATTGAAATTTTTATGAATTCTATGGAAACGTCTATTTTTTATTTGTTTTTATTGTAGTGTTCAAATATTGCATGTGCAATAATTGACTACAAGGCTCTGGTGTACTATTTATAAATAAATTTATTTCACGATAATACACATACACACACACAAATTTATAAAAATATTTTCGTAACTCCTTCCGAAATTTTGGTCTAGATACGGCCCTAGATAACAACACCCCGTGCTGTCTGAAATAAGTTTTTCTTTTGTTTTTTTCTTTTTTCCCCTCCTCCCGTTCTGATGACGGGTCTAGTGGTAAAAATTCATCTTAAACTTTTTGCCACTCGCTCTTCCTGTTCACTAAAATATATCATTCGTCCAATTAATATTTTAAAAATATTTAACGAATTCTTGTGATGTTTATTTTTTACAGGTACGCATATTAAAAACAGTTCAGTCAAATAATCGAAACACTTCTTCGGTATACTCCCGCCAGTATTCGACCTCCACCTCACATCGCTTTTTATTATTTATATACTTATACATTTATATTATTACTTATATTATGTAACGTTAATTATATTAATTTCTATGGCTATATATGTACGTTGTTGTTAACGTTTATTTTCTGTGTATACTAAATAAAAAGAACAATCGCACATTTATTATTATATATTTTAGCAATCGTGTACATTTAGACTTAATAATTAATTATAATCATATATTTTTCTATACGATAAAAAGACGTGTAATAATTCCGGTTGTTCTCGACACAAGCGGCTGCGAACTTTCATAATAGTGTTACGAAAAACTACTGCGTTTGTATTATGTTTTCTCTTTGTTTCTAATCGTAAAGGAACCGGTTGGAATATCTTCTAATAATAGAAATTATGAAAATAATTAGAGTTCTAGCAAGAAGTCCATTCACGAGCTTCTTCATGCGCGGCTTTTGCTACTGACGCATATATCAACAGTACAATAATTTTTTAATTTCCAAAGTGTGCGTACAATGTCAATTAATACGGCGATAATAATTTAAAAGGCTGTGTGTCGATTATTAATAACAATTTTTTTTGTTTTTTTACGTTCACGCTTTAATAAAACATTCCTATTTAATAACTAACATTCCTTTGTATGTAATGAAAATTCTCATTTACAAAGTTACCACGTATACTAAAGGAGAAACGTAATTTAATATTTTTTCTTTAAGTTTATTTTTCAGTTGTGTTTTTTTTTTGTTTTTCTTTTTTTTTTAATTCTCTAGCATACAGCCCCGATGATTTAAAGAAATAAAATAGCCGCGATATTTTGAATGTAAGCTGTTGATTTGTTGTTGGAATTAAGAAAAGAATTGAATCTAATAATGTCGTTTTCAATAGACTGACTCGTTTTATTCGGTAATCGTGAAATCGCGTTGAATCCGGCATTAAGTTTGTTTTACGAACTGGTAAATAATATTGTGTAATTTCTTACAATCTCTTCTCATTTTTTTTTTTTTTTTTTTTTTTTACATTTATTGACGCCATATAATCTTTTTATAATTTGCATTTTAATAGCTTTTTTACTAACTTTTTTACTATATTTACTTGTGATAATTTCTTTATTTACATACTTAAGTACATAACAAGCATTTTATTTTTGTGTCGGTTTTTAATATAAAATAAACATTTGTAATATTCCGTTTGTAATTGTATAGTCCTATAAACATTTTGAAATAAACAATAAATATGTCTCTTTTTAACTGTTGTCCGCTACAATCGACCAGAACCGAAATTTTTTTTTTGTTTCTAATCGGCGTTGGAATATTTGATGTTATTAAATGAATACTGTGCTTTAATGAATGTAAATAACCGTTTCTACGTATTCACGTTATTATCGGGTTACGCCGCGATTTATTAATGTCCTGTTTGGTCCTTAACAACAATCTTACCGCGTTGAATATTCCTCGTTTGAAATTGAGCAACATGGAATTAAACAAATAATTTAATGGATTACCTGCCCCCTAAAAAAAATCCCGCGTGCGATCCTCGTTTTTTTTTCTTTTTAAATACGTAATAAACCGGTAATTTAAAAAAAAAATTGTTCGTATAATTTTCAATTGTATTGCAGGTATAAAATTTGAATTTCAACTTTATAATTCACTTACAAATTAAATTTATTCGAAATAATATATATGTATATATAACTTGATCCGATCTGCGCAACAACCCAAATGATATTCTTTCATAATTCTTATGGAAGAGTGTTAGATTTAATCGATTCTGTTACTTTTGACGTTATATTGATAATTAGATCTCATTTAGAATATTCGGTCCCATTATTGGCTATCAGTAAATCTGAGATAAAACAATTATAGGTAATACAAAATAAAGATATTAAGGGGTGTCTCGCGCTGCACCGGTGTATATTCGATGTTAGTTGAAGCCGGAGAATTTCGAATATCAATCGAGCTAAAATGGTGCTGCGATAAATTCGCTATTAGAATTAAAGAAAATAGAAGTCATAACATTAACAAACAACTCATAAATGTAGTTGAATTAATAAATAAGAAATATTGCTACAAAATAAACCGGAATACCTTTTAATAAACTTAAATCTCCGATATACTATTCAACTTAGGTATTGATCTTTAATGAATAAGAATACCAGGTACTTGATTTTCAATTATTTTAACCATCCATATTAAACACAGATTACTTAGACTATGAAGTTATTTATACTGATGGAAGTTTTAATAGACAGCAGAGTAAATATATGTCAGCATTTAATTACATAACTAGAAGTTACTCACGGCTTCGCCCGTGTAATTATTTTTTTAAATACGTAATCTATGTATCTGCTATATATATATATATATATATATATATATATATATATATATATATATATATTAAACAGAACATTGACACACAAATTATACATCATAAACTTGGGTTAGTAATAATTAAGAAAATTCTGTTTATATACTTACCCAGCTAATAACTGAAATATCACTAATAAACATGTTATCGTATTTGGCTACCACACTGCGTGCATATATGATGTGTTTATAGCGTGTGATGTTTACGTTTGACTCGACGACAGTAACAACATATTTTTCGATTTTGTTCATGTTTTTGGCAATAGCCGACTGTTAAATTTTAAACGATTTGACAGAGATATCACTGTCTCTTTCTTTTTTAAACTTTAAATTACACGAAAGCAACAAATCCAGAAAGGAATGGAGATGAGATTTTTTAAAGATGGTCTACTGGCTAATACGTATACTGTTTTCCGATTTTAGCTGCTGTTAAATTTTAAACGATTTGACAATCACTATCTCTTTGTTTTTTAAACTTTACATTGTTGTAATTTCTGTACTATTTGTGACACCAATGTGAAACAAAGCTTAAAACGAATCCGGTAATCTGTATAGGCTGTGTGAATTTCCATCACCGTTGCTGTAATTGTTTTTGAGTTGAATCGGAACAGACAGACAGACAAAAATTTAAAAAAATAGATTTTCTGTTTACTGTGCGATAAAAATAGCCCGATACGGTGATTATAATGACCATATTCGCAAATCACAGACAGACATTACAATTTTATATATTAGTATAGATTTATAGATATAAGCAGGCGACTAAAATATATCGTACCATGTATTGTGCATCATTCGTGTCGGTAAAAATGTGTGCTACATTTAAAGCCTTGCAGTACGTTAAGAACTAAAAGGTATTAACCGACTTTTTAGCTTCCTTATTACGATTAAGCAGGACAAAAATAAATTTTGTGAATTAATAACTTTGTGAAATAAAAATAAATTTAATAAACAATGTTGAATGTCAAATAAGAAGGATTATTATGAAACTGGACAGATTTTTAACGAGAGTGAAGTTTAAGTGGGCTTCAACTCATTGTGAAATATTTGGAAACAAGGTGGCTGACAAATCGACAAGAGCGGATAATTATTCATAATAAACGTTGATTGGAGAGAAGCACTACTGTATACTAAAGAACAGATTCAGATTCAGTGGGATAAAGAATACTCAACAAATAATGAATCTGAAGGTGTAAAGTATATGCATACATTCAAAAAAAGACATTAACTAAACCATAAATGCAAATAGATGATTAGAAAGAGCACATTGTAAAATTAATACGACTGAGAATTAGATATTACAATACAGCTAACCCGTGTGATCCGATGTGCGAAAAATGTGATGATGAGAAGGGAGCTTTAGAACATTATATATGCCATATACTAAATTTACTAGAGGAATAATACATTTATGCCTGAATAATTGGAAAACATTACCGATTTCGACGATAATAATTATGAATGAATCATTGTCAGTACTTAATGGAAAACTTTATCAAGATCAGTAAGATAAATATTTAAAAGTTTAAAGATTGGGAAAACTAGTCAGTGGTGGGAGTCAGGTTAAGTAGCTGAATGACTGCCCAGATCTTGCGTTTCGCTCGTTGACTTGATTAGGAAATGCTTTTTTTTTTTTTGCTCGGGAAAAACAGGAGGTGCCTTATTAATCATCTGCAATGTCAACAATGAAATAGGATGGTAGTTTTTAGGAACATCAGATTTTTTTTTCAATATTAGGATTAGATTTCCGTCAGGATATTTCTGGAATACCAGATACGATTGAATGTGTTCAGGAGAGGAACTGTTTGACGAGTAGTGAACTTTGTTTTAACATATACAGGTGGATACAGTCGTAAATGTATGATAGTTAAATTAGAAATTTAACTTCGAGGTGATAAACTCATGCGTTATATGCTTTGATAGAGCCGAATAGGAAGGGTAGGCTGTTGTTTCACACGGTATTTCATGCTGAGAGAAACGGGAGGACAGCTTTTGAATAAAGACGCGTCGGTGAAGTGATGTGCTAACACTTTGGCGATGTCGAATTCGTTGGTTATGGGATTGTTATTTATCTCTAGAGACGATGTCTCTTGGGACACTGTTTATTCCATTGAGGGATTTAATTGTAGTGCACACGGTTCGGTATATGGTTGAAGATGAATGAGGGGAACTGTTCTCAACATTCTTGTTTCTTACTCCAAATAAGATATTGTATTCCTCTACTCCCGATCGAACAGGGACGAATGAGAATAACAAATTAAGACTATAAATATCCTCTTTTTATTTATTTTGACGTTAATTCGCAGCGAGAAAAACGGTTCGTACTCGTTGTCGTATTATCGTTATTTACGTGAGAGTGAAAAGAAAAATAATAAGTGAAGAAAGAAGGAAAGGAAATAAAAAAACGGTGTTTTATAAAATGATGAAAAACTATGTGTTTCACGAAACGAGATTTCTATCGGCGTAAACGTTCTTTTACGTCGTGACTTCGAACCGCGGACTTAGCGGAAAACTCCGAAGACTGACTATTTTATAAAAAAATCGAGAAAACCGAACGAGACTCGAATCGGACTGAGTACAGAGACTGAGCCTCGAAGTAGAACTAGCACTTGGACGAAAACTGGCGACTAACTAACTCTGCGAAGAAAAAAGGTTCAGCTTTCGCCTCTGTTCCAGATGGGATTATCGACGAAAGGCCGCTTGCGATAAGCACGATATCTACATGAAAATAACGGGGGCGATAAGGCAGGAAATGTCGCAATTAAATTATTTAAAGACAAGCCGAAATGGCCAGAAGATAGTTGCAATGGTCAGCATATAAAAAGACGGCGATAGGAAATACAAGATAATGAAGACTAAATACACTATTAACGGATTTAATGAGAGGATAAGATGAGAGAGTTTAGCGGCGAAAATAGTTTTCGGTCCGAAGTCGAACAGATAATTAGGCTATTACGACATAAGAAAAGTCAACAAGAAAACGGAAACTACAGATAGAGTTATCGGGAATCGTATTTAAAGAAGAATATGGAACCGATAAGAAATTCAAGTAATTTAACATGAACATAAAAAATTAAAGAGTGAATAATAATAATAATACGAGAATAATTAAAAGAAAATATGGCAGGAGCATGACAAAGAGAACAAGTGGCGGCCCGGGACTTCTTGAAAATTGCCAGGCACTTATATTTTCTTAACGCTTATTGCGCTATTGAATTGCAGCTGAGATCTCTTTGCATCACCATATGACACACTCTCTTAGTTTGGATGTTTTGGTATGTAGGTATCGTGTGTAGGCGGTATCAAATATGGTGTTGAGAAACACGGTTAGGTTGTCTGAAGGGACTCGATAGGAACTGAAATTTTAATTGCGGCCGTGTATCAATCCGCCCTTTGAAACGTAAACCGTGAAAAATTCGATACTGGTGGGGTGTGGGAGACCTATAAAATAGAAAAATAAAGAGAATTGATGGCTAGAGCATAGATCATTATAAACGGAAAACTTTAGTTTCAAGAGAAGTGTATAGGTACACTAATGCTAAGTCAATAGTTATGAAGGTGTTGTAGGAAAAGTTGAAATATATGCGGTCGGATGGGTGGAGAATGTTCAAATCACACCCAATTGGGATGTTGACGATTATTAATCTATGCCTTGTGGTTGCCATAACCTCCAATAAGGGGACAGCAGGCGTTAAAGTTCTAAAAAATGATAATTAGACCTTTCGACTGGGTTATAGCGTTCTGAAGGTCTACCAAGCTTGCCATATTGTTCGAGGCAAAATAGCAGTTGCAAATCATTATTGGAGGTCTTGATAGACTGTGTAAGTGAGCAGATATTGTTACTGACTGGGGAGGCGTATTTATTCTAGTTACTTCAGCTGGACCGAAGAGTGGATAAGAGTTCCGCTTGCTCGATCGCATCTTGAATAGGTTATACTCTTCTATACTTGGCTTGTCCTTAGGTAGTAGGTGTGTTCCGGTAAGCAGGCTAAAGAAGTAGAATGTACGGTTAGCATGTGTTCGGCTTGATGATTAAAAGGACCTCTTACAGTTCGACTGTTACTCGCCATGCTGGGTATTTCTGAGGTATCTTGTTTAACCGGTGGCTGCCGTCGGGTGAGTTTTGTTGTTGGAGCTAAATTAGCATTTATGTGTTCATGGGTAGAACCGTCCTCTGACATGTTGCCATCTGTGGATAGGTTGTTTAAGTCGTTTACTATTCGGGCGCATCTGTTTTTAACTCATGTTTTTTAGACGCGATCTAGTTACTGCAATTAAACGAATTAACCCATTTTTATCTTGTGGGAAATTGTGCGCATAAGGTTTATGAACTCCACGAAGTCAGTGATAAAGCTAAATTGCTCGCTTCAAACATCGGTTTGGCTCTCTCACTATCTCATCAATATTTGTATTTTTTTCATATCTTGATTTTTAGTTGTCGTCCGCGATAGCCTATAGAGCGCTTGGCTTTGATTAACATAATGTGGAAACTAACATCGATCGTACTGCTAAAAAAAATTTTTGTTTTGACTACCAATATCAGTTGATTAAATCTGTGATCTCCAGAAAGGATTAATATATTTCAACAACAGTAATTTTATTAATTTTTAATTACATAACAAAAAAGGGTTGTTTTTTTTTTTTGCTAATTTACAACTAGCACTATGGGCTATTTAGTAAATTTAATATTTTAGTGAAAATGACTTGCTGAAGAGCCCTGTCCAGTGACAAGGCCTCACTTAACATATGTACCAGATACAGTTTATATTAGGTCCATTACTATTGTCCTCTTCAGTCTGCGAGTATCAGCAGAATTATTTAACAATGCGGCTGCCATAGCATTGGGGTGTGACCCCAGTCTTGCAGCGTACTGTTTTGCTGCTCGTACGATTTCGTCCTTCACGTAATTTATTTTTAGGTCCTTATGTAGAGCTTCATTGGTTATGTACCATGGTGCGTTTACCATTATTCTTAGGAGTTTGTTTTGCAGCCTTTGGATGATTGCTACGTTACTCTTCTTCGAACAGCCCCACAGTTGACAACCGTATTACCAGACTGGTTTAATAACTTGGTTGTACAGCAGTAGCTTGTTTTCCAGTGCTAGTTCCGACTTCTTCCCTAAGAGCCATAACATCTGCCTGGCTTTAATGCGTATTGCGTTACGCTTTACTATTATATGTTTTTTCCACGTTAGTCGTTTATCCAGGTATAAGCCCAGATATTTGGCTTCATCTTTGAGTGGCATTATTCTGCCGTTCATTGATACGTTAAGTTCGTTTACTCTCCGATTTGTGAAGGTTACGTGCGTCGATTTACTTTCATTTACCTTGATACGCCATTCCATAAACCAGTTAGACAGCCTATCGATCGACCGTTGTAGAGACTCATTTGCCTTTACTGGGCACTCCTCTGAGCACAAAATAGCCGTATCGTCAACAAAGGTAGCAACTTCGACGTCTGTCAGGGTAGGAATATCAGCAGTGTATATGAGGTACAGCAACGGCCCCAATACACTGCCCTGAGGCACTCCTGCTTCTATCGGAAATATTTGCGATTCTTCATCACCGTATTTGACCGAAAAGAATCTTTCACTAAGATAAGATTCGAGGATATTGAATACCTGAAGAGGAAATTGGCATTTTATTTTGTAAAGTAGTCCATCGTGCCAAACTTTATCGAATGCCTGGCTAACATCCAAGAATATGGCGTCACAGACTTTTTTCTGCTCTAGAGATGTTACTATCTTATCAGTAATGCGGTGTACTTGTTCGATGGTTCCGTGTTTAGCTCTAAAACCAAATTGGTGGTCTGGTATTATTTTTTTCCCTTCAACTATAGGCATTAGTCGCTTGAGCATGATTTTTTCGAATATCTTAGAGAGTATCGGTAACAAGGAGATTGGTCTGTACGACGTCAGTTCGGTTGGCGGTTTGGATGGTTTCTTGACAATTATAATTTGCGAGAATTTTAACTGAATGGGAACATATTGAAGTCGTATTATGGCATTAATAATGTAGGTTAATAATACCAATCCTTTTCTTGGCAGTTATTTTAATACTTTCGCTGAGATTAAATCATAGCCAGGAGATTTGCGAGGATTCATCAAGTTTATGACCTTTTTGATTTCTGCGGGGGATGTTAGCCTGATTGGTTGAGACATATCGGTGTTGTCTGTCCTAGGAGGGGAACTCATATTGCCGCAGTTCGGTTTGAAGGTATTGGCTAAGTGTTTACCAAATTCTTCAGCTTTCTCAAGGTCAGATCGTGCCCAGCTTCCGTTTGGTTTTCTAATTGGATGTGCTGTTTCTTTAGGTTTCTTCAAATTGCGTACTGCTTTCCATAGAGAATAGTCATTATGCGGTAAGGGAGACAGAGTAGATAAGTGCTCTTTAAAGGATTTATTTTTTAAGTTTTGCAATAACTTTTTAACTCTTTTTGTTTGGTAGTTCAGTGTTGCTTTGTCAGAAGGAAATCGATATCTTTGCCATCTTTTTCTTAGCTGTCTCTTGAGATTTACTTCACGTTTTATTTCTGCAGGATAGTAAACAGATGGTTTGTATACACTTTTGTCTTTATTTGGTGTAGCCAGCCAAGCCGCCTGTTGCACGAGATTATTGAAGTATTCAATAGAGCTTTCGATATGCTTCTTGCATTTTAACGGTATTTTTAAATTGATTTTTCCCTCCAGCTGGTTACGAAATAAATCCCAATTTGTATGCTTTGTAAAGATCTTTGGTCTACAGGGTTTCCTGATAATGTTACTGCTTAGTGTCAGTCGCACTGGTGAGTGATCGGAAGATAAGTCATTGTCTGATTTTATATCAATGAAGTTTCCTGGTAGTCCTCTGGTTATGAAGAAGTCCAGCAAGTCTGGTACTTTCATTGAATCAGTTGGCCAATAAGTTGGAGTGCCAGGAGATATAACCGTGCTGTTATTACCATCTATTGCCAGTTTTAATTGCTTACCTCTTGGCAAAGTAAGCCTAGATCCCCAATATGTGTTCTTGGCATTGAAATCGCCACCAGCTATATAGGTAGGCTCGAGGGTGCTTAAAAAAGCACTGAACTGGCTTTGCGTTATGCGATGCTTTGGTGGACAATAAACTGCTGATACGACGAAAGGTTTATTTAGTATACAATTTAGCGCCACACTAGTTGCTTGTAGATGGTTTTATGCGTATTTCTCTAATTCGTGATGTTTTATATTTCTTTTTATAATGACTCCAGTTCCTCCATGGGCCGTGCCATCAGGATGATTGGTGTAGTACGACTCGTAGCCTACGAATGGAGCATGTTTTGTGTGCACAAGATGCGTTTCAGATATCAGAAGTATATCAATATCGTTTTGTATAAGATACATTTGTAATTCTGGAATGTGGTTGAGTATGCCATTAGCGTTCCACGTTACAATTTTTAAGCAAATCATTTCTTATTAATTAAAGCTGACATGATAGTGTTTAACAGATTATTTAATAATTGACTTTGTTGCTGCATCATATCTTTAAATAATGCCTTTATTTCAGCTAGGAATGTCTGAAGTGTAATAGCAATAATATCATTATTTATGTTATAGACCTGAGAATTGCTTTGCGAACATTGACGCTGGTTACTTAATATTTGCGAGTAAGTGGGTCTCAGCAAATTTGAGTCTGTTGTAGTGCCAGGAGGCAACTGCTGTTGGATACCTGCAGCAGGAGCCATTGGTGTTTGAGTTTTCCCATTGGTAATTTTTTATAGACTGCGCAACCTTTATAGTTGGATGGGTGATTTCCCTCGCAATTTGCACATTTCGGCGGTTCATTAGATTTCTTATTACAATTTAAGGAATTATGGCTTCCACCGCACTTTACACAGACGAATGCACGGTTACAGTAGGATTTTGTATGGCCATATGTTTGACATCGGAAACATTGTGGGATTGTATCTTTTTTATGTGGGGCTTCCACTTTTATTTTAGTGTATAAAAGTGTTTCTAATTTATACACGTCTGCATTATTCGCTTGTGGCTCTAAATCAATGAAAAAGAGAGGTAGTGGTTGCTTGTTTACTCTATGCTTGACGTTAGTTATATGCCTTACTGTATGGCCATGTTCTTCAAGTGCTGACTTAATGTCCTCTTTACTGACGGAGTAATGTAAATGCCTGATTGCAATTCGAAAACACCTTTCTGTTTTAATTTGATAAGTATGATGCTCAATACCTTCTCTGTTTAAATACTTTACTAGAGCACGGTAATTATTAACCTCATCTATTTTAACTTGTACTCTTTTGTCGCCTAGACATCGACAGTGGATACTATTAGAAGGAATAATATTTGAAAGATCCTTAATCATTTTATTATAATCGTTGACACCGTAAATTGTTATTTGTGGTGGTTTTGGTTCTCTCCTTACTTCCTACACGTTGGCGTCTTCTTGTCCTGCACTGTCTTCAACTGCTAGTGCAGCAAATCTGTTACTACTCTTTTTGCTTACATTAGGATCAGAACTGTCAGTCGAGATACTTTTCACGAAAGCCCTAGGTCTTTTTCTGGTTTGCACAACTTGCCAGCTGTGATCATTTTCGTATGTATGATTAGTCTCTTCAAGATGAGGTGAGTAGGTCTCATGTATAGGAATAGGAGACATAATAGGTGCATAGGCATGCTGAGTGTTATGTGTGGTTGGTATTAATTGTATATCGTTAGCGGTGTTGATAGCACGAAAATCGGTATTGTTGTTGTTAGCGTTACAAAATGATATTGGAACGAACTCCCCGAGGTTAGACGTATTGCTGATAAGCGGCGGTATATCGTTCCTTAAGTGGTTTCGAGATAAGGCCTCAGCGGCAGCTGCATGCGACTGACGAGACGGAGGGGCAGGTGTGGCCGGCGGAGACCGTTGCAGCGGCATATTTACCGTTAGGTAAATACCGCACACGAGCGATAATATTTATTAGAGAAAAGTAGATAATATGACGCGCGCGATCAAGATAATGAAATATTATCACAAAATACGAACACAGCAAGTAACAACTTTACACTATTACTTATTTTGCTAGCAAAAAAGAAAAGTTTTAACCAAAAAAAAAAAAAAAATCAATAACAAATATAATATTTTAGAGTAGTAAAATTTAAGGTGATATCATGATAATTTTTATATAACATTAATACTTATTCGAGTAGACGCCAAATTAAAATTACAATATTTAGAAAAAATTTAATAATTGGTGCTTATTTCAAAAAGTTAATGTATAAAAATTATATCATATCACTTAAGCTGTATCACTCTAAATTATATTATTTTTTTATCGAATAATTGTTTTTTTACTTTTTAGTACACTTTTATTAAATTTCTATATAGTAAGACTTGAAACAGGTATTTTTTTTAAAAATTTTATTTCACAATTTTTAGCATAATGCATAAATTTTTTATCTTGTAAAAATCAACTTTTTTTTTTGATGTTGACGCATTTTCTTTATAGCTACATTTCAATGATAAAATTAAGATAATACTGTAATTTCTTAGAATTTCGCACATTATATAATGTACGGAATCCGAATAAAATGTTTCAGAAACGACAAAAGTATCAAATAAACATCAATAACTCACGAACGGTTTAACTTATAAACTTCAAATTTGAAAAATAAATTACAATTAAAATCCTCTTTAAAACGATCTATAACTTCAAGATGACCGATTAGTTTGGCCTCAAAAAACCGTTAAGAATATATAATATGGAACTTAAAACGACCTCAAAAATCATTTAAAAAATCATAATTCATCACTAGATAAACCTTTAAAGGTGAAATTCAAAATATAAAATAAAATGCTGGATTCCTTTCATAAAATCAAAAAAATTATTTAAACCCCCTTTTAGGCCAAAAACAGCAAAAAAAGGAATTCACGTAAGTATTAGCCCGAGTAAAAACGTTGGAAAAACCAAAATATATTTTAAACATATCTGTATTACCGATATCGTGTTGTGTCGCCGCGTTCTCGCGTTCACGTATTAATTGTTTTCTATTATTTCGTCCGATTACCGTAAATACTTTATTAGAAACATCG
Source organism: Icerya purchasi (assembly GCA_039619475.1). Classification (NCBI taxonomy): domain Eukaryota; kingdom Metazoa; phylum Arthropoda; class Insecta; order Hemiptera; family Monophlebidae; genus Icerya; species Icerya purchasi. The sequence goes on from CM077116.1 coordinate 141,713,560, forward strand.
TCAGCATTGTATTAGCATCAATTCGGTGAGATTAAACCAGTTTACCCGTAATTCCGGTGTTGGTGTACTCACACGCGCTTAACACGCACACGCAAGCGATGATACGTCGTTCGTCGTTATCATGACGCCGGCGGCGGTATCTACGTCCGTTACATATGCTACACAGCAGTCGACACACGCCCAAACACACATACACTCACCAACATGTGACGCAGCAGCGGCAAATCATCATTCTCACACTGTGAAGCCGGCCACGCTGATAACGAGCTATGCTCCTGTTATCAGTAGCGGCGTATATTCTTCTACCGCGCAACCTTATTATTATCTATCTCAGCCGTCTTCAGCAATGCCAGCTGATTACAATCAACAGTTTCCTATTTTAGGTAATATTACTACCCCGAGCCAACCGGCGAGCTCCATCGGCGATGTTGCAGTAGCCGATATCAATGACAGCGACACATCGAGTGAGAGTAATATAAACAACGAATGGCAAGAACCGAAGAGGAAGGCCAAAAAGCGATCTTATTTGCAATCCCATGTGGAAAACAACTCCAGAAACAGAAATCGATTTAGCTGCTTGAGTAACTTTAATGATGACTGTACAGAAAATAACGATATTACCGATCCGAAATCGAAAATACCTCCACCACCCCCACTTTTTGTACACGAAGTTATAAATTTCGCGTCTATGATTAAAAAAATTGCCACAGTACTGGGCAAGCAGGATTTTGTCGCTAAGACCCTAAAACAGAACACAGTAAAAGTCAACGTCCAAACTCCTGACGATTACCGGAAACTCGTATCAACATTCAAGTCAACTATCATACGTATCAGTTAAAGCAGGAAAGATCATATAGAGTTGTAATTAGAAATCTCCACCACTCCTTTACGGATGAACAAATTATGGAAGCTCTTAAAGAGCATGGTTTTAGTGTTCGAAATATAATAAACGTTAGGCATAAAATTACAAAAGAACCTCTGCCATTGCACTTTGTAGACCTTGAGCCCTTAAATAATGTTAAAGAAATATTTAATCTAACTTACTTACTTTACTCTAAAATAAAGGTCGAAGCTCCCCATCCCAAGAAGACAATTCTCCAATGCATGCGCTGCCAGTCTTGGGGGCACACTAAATCTTTTTGCAACCGGCCGTATAGGTGCGTAAAGTGTGGAGGTCCTCATAATTCCACGAAATGCAAAAAAGAGCAGAGTACTGCCCCGAAGTGTGCCTTATGTGAAGGTGATCATCCCTCAAGTTACAAGGGTTGTGTGGTGTACCAGAAACTGCATGAACAAAAATACAAGCCCGGAAACAGTGCCATAAAATTATTAAGGAATAGATATAATCAAACCTTGGTCAATCCGAAAGTATTGTATGCTGAAATGACAGCAAGCAAAACAAGCGCAATTAACTCTCTTACCAATAACGATGAACTTACGTCAAGTACTAATGTCAATAAAAATGTGAGCTATTCCCATAATAATAATCAAAATAATAACTCTGATTTTAAAAGCATCATAACAGCTTTTCTAGACGATTTCAAGTCAATGTTTAACCAGCTTATGCAGCAAAATTCAGTCATGCTAAACCTGCTTACAGCATTAACAAATAAAATAATTAAATAATTATGGCATCGTTACGCATAGCTACGTGGAATGCCAATGGTGCAGTTCAAAATAAACTAGAAATCGAGATGTTCCTTAAGCTTGAACAAATCGACATTTTATTGTTGTCGGAAACTCATTTTACAGAGAAAACACAATTTAGAATTAAAAATTATAATGTCTACGTAACTACAAGACCGGACCATAAGGCACATGGCGGTAGCGCTGTAGTGATTAAAAGTACAATAAAACACTACGAACTTCAAAATATATCTACTAAAGAAATTCAAGCAACAAATATAATGGCGTATACATTGAATGGTAAAATTGTAGTTTCTGCAGTGTATTGCCCTCCAAACCACAGATTTAATGAACGTATGTTAAGCAAATACTTTAGTATTTTGGGTTGTAGGTTCATCTCTGGCGGTGACTGGAACGCCAAAAACATAAGATGGGGCTCACGATTTTCTAACATCAGGGGAAAACTTTTAAACAAAATAATGCTAAATAAAAATTTTGGTTGTGTGGCAACAGGTGTACCGACACATTGGCCTACTGACTTAAACAAACGTCCTGATGTTTTAGATTTTTTTGTTACTAATGGAATTTCAATGTTGAACGTAAAAGCTGATCCAAATTTTGATTTATGCTCAGACCACAGTGCTGTAATATTAACTGTAAGTACAGGATTAATAAACCAAGATAAATCTCCAAACTTACATAATAAATATACAAATTGGGTAGATTTTCGAGCATCTGTAAATTCTACACTAAAATTAAATTTATCATTAAAAACGGAATCAGATGTAGATGCAGCGGTTCAGTACTTTACAGAAGCTGTACAGAGTATTGCATGGAAATGTACGCCAAATATAAACAAAATAAAAGAAACACATAATATACCGCGCCATATACTAGACCTGGTAAAAGAAAAAAGAATCATCCGTAGGAAATGGCAATCGTCTCAAAATCCCTATTATAAAACTCTGTTAAATAAAAAATCGAAAGAGCTAAAAATTTTACTTAGAAATACCAAAAATGAATCTTTCCAACGCTGCCTGCAGGAACTTTCACCCACGGAGGCGACAAATTACAGCCTCTGGAAAGTGATCAAAAGCCGAAATAAACCCATTCAACCCCTTCCCCCAATTCGCAAACCCGATGGTACATGGGCTAGAACTGATGAAGAGAAAGTCGAGGAATTTGCCAAATATTTTTCTGATGTTTTTAAGCCAAATTTACAATTAAACGACGAAACCGATATACATGATTTTTTAAGTGTACCTTTACAGTTAAGCCCTCCTATTGAGCCAACGTCTCCCAGCGAAATCAAATACGCAATTACTAAACTTAATAATAAAAAAAGTCCGGGTTTTGATTTAATTACCAATAAATTGTTATCTGAGCTACCAAAAAAAGGTATATTATTGCTTACAAATATTTTTAACGCTGTTCTTCGTCTGCAGTATTTTCCATTATCCTGGAAATTGGCGCAAATAGTAGTTGTACCAAAGCCCGGTAAGGCACCGGATGAGGTTTCATCCTATAGACCTATTTCCTTGCTCCCGATCCTTTCAAAACTCCTTGAAAAAATAATTTTAAAGCGGTTGAATCCTATTTTAAATGCGGAACATATTGTTCCTGAACATCAATTTGGATTCAGAAAAAGACATTCGACCATTGAACAGGTACACCGAATTGTGCATACTATTCAAGAAAGTCTTGAAACTAAGCAAATATGCACGGGTGTGTTCTTAGATGTCAAACAAGCCTTTGATAAGGTATGGCATCATGGTCTGCTTTATAAACTTAAAAAAATAGTGCCGCATCCTTTGTACCTTCTTTTAAAATCCTACCTTGAAGATCGCACATGCCAGGTTAAAATTCTAAATCAATATTCTGAAATCTATCCTGTATCTGCTGGCGTGCCACAAGGAAGTGTCTTGGGCCCGGTGCTTTACTTAATCTACTCTGCTGATTTTCCAGTTGATAATAGCGTGATAACAGCTACGTTTGCAGACGATACAGCACTATTAGCTACCGGTAAAGACAATAGTGAAACTTCGAATAAATTGAAAAAAACTTTATCGGAAGTGGAAAACTGGCTGAGTCGTTGGCGTATTAGAGTAAACGAAAGTAAATGTACGCAAGTAGATTTCACGTTGCGAAATTTTACGTATCAGCCGTTAGAAATAAATGGGGTGGTTATCAACCAGGATAAAGATGTAAAATACTTAGGCATTCATTTGGACCGCAAATTAACATGGCAAAAGCATATTATACAAAAAAGAAAACATCTAGATATAAGATTGCAAGAATTAAATTGGCTTCTTGGCAGGTACTCTAGTTTATCATTGGAAAATAAACTCTTAGTGTACAAAATAATTATAAAGCCCGTTTGGACATACGGTTTAATGTTGTGGGGTTGTGCAAAGGATACACACATAAACAAGATACAACGGTTCCAGAACAAGGCTATAAGGCTGATAGTCTCACCGCCCTGGTACGTATCTAACCATACTCTACATCAAGACTTAAATATCCCATATGTGAAAGACGAGATCAAGCGAGCTGCTAAGCGATACATAGGCCGCTTGGAGTCTCACACAAACGTTTTGGCGATCAATCTTCTTGATAATAGTCTTGATGTTCGAAGGTTAAAACGTAGTCGACCGTTTGATCTGGCCTAGTTTTATGTTACTAAAATTTCAGTGGGGTCCATCGCTAGATGCTAACCCCTAACAAGTTATTTTCGCGTTACAGTCCAATTGCTGGATGGCCTTCTGGCCAGTTGTAATTTATAAAAAATAAAAAAAAAAAAAATCTATAAAGGACTGCTTCAAAGGAAAAATATAGCCAAGCTTACAACTTTATGTTTAGAGATCCTTGGGACGCCGAAAGCTCAAAAATATTGAAAAAGATTTTTTTTCTCGGGCATCTGATATATCGTTTGAAAGCTTGCAAATTGTTGGAAACGAAACCATAAGTGATTTCCTTAACAAAAGTTTTGAAGTTGACGAAAAGTTCAAGAAAGCGCGAAAGATGACGTTGTCTCTTTTTTGATGGCGCGGGTATCAGTTAAAAATTTTAAATAACGTTAAAAATATATACCTACATCCCCCCCGTATATTTTTCTAGTTTGGAGCATACGGGTTTCCAACATCAAAATTAGGCCCCCGTTGCTCGGAATACTCGAAAGTTCTGAAAAAAAAAATTTTCTCGAGCATATGATATATTGATTGAAAGATTCACACTATTTGTGGGAACGAACCCGTATTTCATTTTCTTATCGAAATTTTCAAGATGGCGATAAATTCAAAAAATGGAAAAAGTTACGTTCCTTTCCCTCTTTGCTGCGGAAAAATCAAATTCCTTTGAATTTAGCATTATGAAACATAAATATTATGGTTATCGTTGTTAATTTAGCACACTGAGCCCACGGAACATCATGCTTGACCGAACCTGTTTGAAATTACGTAAATTAATAATATTTTATATCAATCGCGTCTGTTATATTAATAAATAATGAAAATCATCTATAGGGATCACGTTTTTTGATGATTACTCATTTTGGGTTCACCGATACTTTACGATATACTTATATAGTAGTACCCACGCTGAATGGTACATTTTCGAATGTTCAGGGGATCATTAAAATCGGTCCACATAGATACAAGTTATGCGCGGACAAACATAAAAAGAAACACGCAACGAAAGTATTTCCTTTTTTTTAAGGCTGTAAAAAAAACCGATTTTTTTAGAGTAATCTTTCATCGTATTTTGCGTGATCGGAGAAATTTGATTTTATAATTTTAAAGATTTAAATAATCTGGCCATTTAGTGACAGAAATCGAAACGAAGTTGTACCGCTGATACTTATTTTTTTAAGTAATTTTCTTTGTGTCGCGATATTTCGGAGACGTTCTAATAAATTAACGATTCAGTTTTTAGTATCACTTTTCGATTTCCGAACGTCGCCGATTTGGCACCGGGCAGTGACTTTGTACACAGACCGGTGGTGTCTGCGTGTGCGTGCGCACTGCGGCTCGTGTCGAAACATCGTACTATGTCGATCGGTGATAAGAGATGAAGCCGGCTAAGGTAGATCGGATGCGATAGGGTTTTGGCATCGTTACTTTCGGCGATTCATCTACCCGTTAGAGTAGCTCAGTCAGCCGATCGTCTAATTAATAGATCACGTTCTCTTATTTTTCCGTTTTTCAAATAATATAAAAGAGCCTGATGCTCACCGGGGGTTAAAGTCGGAAGTTACTTGCGGGGTATTTATATATTTTTTTCGTTTTCTTCGTTTTCCATAACATCCTACCCATCTTCTCCACGTCTTCCTTTTTTTTTTTTTTTTTGTTTTTGCGCATCTTCTCCGTCTCATTTTTCTTTAATTGGCTAGTCTCAAAAGGTATGTTCGTTACATTGGCCCAATGAACAGGGAGCTCAATGTCAACGATTCATCAGAAGACAAGGATCTCGGAGCCAACTGCCAAACTGGGACGGATAAGTTTGTAACCTACGTTTTTAATTCTCGTATTAAATCGTTGAATTGTACTAATTTTTCTTTTCATAATAATTTAAGTTTTGAAGGGAAAAAAACGCTTAAACATAGATATCGACACATATGTGTATAATATTAATAGGTTTTTCTATTGCTTCTACGTTATTTTAAAGATCACCGTCCAAATAGCATATTAAATCGTTAAGTTTATTATTTTCTCACGTCATAATTTTAGAAAAAAATTCGCACACATTGCTGCATTAAACCGGTGTGTATGATATTTCTTTTGTTTCTACTACTCTATCTATATATCAACGCTCTTAATAGACGGTCTCGTAATTCTAAATCATATTTATCACACTGCTGCATTACGCTTCTTTATGATACCCGCGAATAATTTCTCAAAGACGATCTGGTACGTGTCACGCTAATGCTCGCTAAAAATCGTCCCATTAATTGTACATAAAATATATATAGCTATCGAAGAAATTTAGCGAAGTATCAAACTTAAAAATATAGCAAAGGAATAATAAATAAATAAATACCAATGGTTAGGCTAACATTATGTCGGAGGAGACGCTTAAAGGCGTCGTTACTAAAAGAGGCCTGTATCGGGGCATTCCAGCCATGCTGGATGACTTTAGTGTAAAGGGCGAGTCGGCAAGGCTGACTGGCCCTAATATATATATACACATATGTATGTATGTATGTATGTATGTATTATATGTAACCATTTAGGAAAGAATGTGATATTTAGGTTAGGCAAGTAGGGATTCTTGTGATTGATGATGATTGGAATATGATCAGTACGAGCCAGATCAAAATGATGAAATCTGCACAGGGAGCTAATTAATAAGGGAAATTAAATAAGTTCTTTTGTATATAAAGAAGTTAAATTTTAAGTATTTCATTATTTTTCAACAGCCTTTCGATTGTATTTTTCATTGCCTAACAGTAATAAATAAGCACTTAAGTCATCAGTGGAAATTAGTGGAGAAGAAGTAATATTAGAGAATTGTCCAATTGAAGTACTTAAGTTTGATGGTGGTTAATAGATAAAAATAACATAAAATTAAAAATAATCAAATAGTTAAAGGAAAACGAAACGAAAATCGAGGTAGCTATCAACGCGCGCTATGAAGGTAAAAAAAAAGACAAATAGATTCTGAAAAAATTAAAGTGTGAAAGAATAAAAGAAGTTTCAGCATCACCAACCCCCCTCATGCGAAAATACCCCCGTTGGAAAGCTAAGGAAATTGAAATATATTATGTAACTATAAGTTAAATATGAAATAGAGGGATATTCGGTTTTATAATTCAGCTATAAAATAAATTTATTTGAATTATAATTTTTGAATGTTATCAAATCAAGAAGTTTTATCCCAACCTATTCCTCAGGATCCAATAATCATAACATCTCTTGTGTTTTCTCCATCTAAGTCTATCTGTGTTGATTTCTATAGGGGACGTTAAAACTCTTCCGGCATCCGCCTCAATCTAGAAAATTCCTCACTTCATTTTCACCCTACTGCTACTTACTTGGACTACTGTTCGATCATAAGCTAACTTGGCGGTCTCACATATCCAATCTTAAACTTAAATGTCATAAATTCCTATCTATTCTTAAATATGTATCAAACACAAAGTATAATGTAACTCCGAAAACTCTCCTCTCCATATACAAATCCTTAGTTATTTCCAGAATGAACTGCGGATCCTAGGTGTATTCCTCAGCCAGTCCTTTGCTTAAATCCCTTGATTCAATACACCACAAGGCGCTCCGCACGGTACTTGGCGCACATAGAATTTCCTCGTCTGTAAGTTTGTGTGCCTTGTTAGGCACTCCCCCACTAAAGTATTTCCAAATCTTTTATTACCACCGTGAGACCCTCGCTCTGTTCTCTAGTAAACGTTCCTTTCCTATTCATACAAATGACCTCCCCAACACCCCAGAGTTCCCTAATGACCCTCACCCAGAAATCCTGGCCCTCCTATCGCAGCACAATGTGAGCGTAATCCCTTTCCGTAACCTAGCTCCTAACACAATGATTCCGCCGTGGGCCCCTTTAAATATTGATGTTAATTTTTCCCTAACGAAGTATAATAAACCACTGCACCCGAATATCGTTCTGTTGACAGCAGCAACAGTACAAAAATACCCCGGCCACCTAATTTTCTACACGGATGCTGCCAAGGACAGTCTACTTCATCCCCAACCGCCTGTTCCTTTGAAGTTTGCGGCGTGATTCGAAGCATTCGACTGAATGACAATTGCTCGGTACTGGATGCTGAAATATACGCAGTATTTTTCTGTTTGGAATATTTTCTTTCTACAGAGCCCACATCACAGAAAGCCCTGCTGGTATCTGATTCATCCACGGCTTTATTGACAATCTCTAATCCCCTCACCAAACATCCTGTAGCAATTCGAACCCAGCAGGTAGCATACAAACTTATTAAGAGACAGTGCTCCGTATCCTTTCTGTGGGCGCCCAGCCATGCTGGGATTCCTGAAAATGAATGTGTCGATACATCCGCCCGAGCAGAAATATATTGCCCCTTCTCTAGTAACGGCCCTCCTCCACCTTATCTATCGAACATAATCTTCAATAATCTCACGTCCTCATGGAAAACCCATTGGTCCTCGTGTCAGACTTTCTCGAAGTTAATTAAACCCTCAACTGAACCATGGTGGCCAGAAGAAAGTGCATAATTTTATTTTGCAAAGAACCCCCCTACTATGAATTGTGCTTTCTGTGGCCAAGATGTTGCTCCCTCAACTTCTCACATACTGTGCGACTGTCCACCACTATCACCCCATCGGCCCCCTTCAATTAACCCGCCAGTACTCGCTAGGTATAGCAGGACGCCAGTACTCACGCGTTAGATTTTCTCTCACATAGGATTTCTGTGTAAACTCTACCAAGTTTTTGAACAGTCTGGTTGAAAATAATTGCCTGTTCATTCATCATTCTCTTCTTTTACTTTTTCACTATACTTTTACACTCTAACTTACAAAAATTAAGGCTTTGAAGACCATTTTTGGTTAATTTTTTCAATCGGTACCGGTAGGTATACTTAAACGCAATAATCTATGTTTGGATCCGTCGTATGAGAATAATAAATACGGCCGAGTCGTGATATATTCCTCTATTCTTCAAAAATAAATTGACTTAAAAAACGACAAACCCAAAATAATATTTATTTACATAAATTTGTGGTAAACTACAACAAAATTAAAATAATATTTATTTACATATAGTAATATAAATTTTATTATCTCCCGTTCACATTAATATTTTGAAGCGCTTAAAAAACTATCTAATATCTTGAGAAATTCGCTACTCTATTCTCTGACAATCGAAGAGCGATATATATATACTCACGTCCTTTGATTTTTATCGTCTGGAACTGTACACCATAACAATCTGACTTTTATTCGGATTTTTCTTCGAAGAATCTTTATTGAAATATGTCAATCCGCATACAATATTAATTTTTTAACTTTAAAATAATCAACCTATTATACTTCTGATTTTTATTTTATCACGTTAATTTAACAAAATCATAATAAATTGGAATCGATTCGGCGTCTGAAATTACATAGAAAACGATACCCAACATGCTTACATTCTGAAAAACATCGAAAAACCGAACTCTTACACCCATTTTTCACCCACAATCACCCGCATGTACTCGCATGGCTGTGCGACCCATATCAATCGATTTAGCGCTCAAAATTACATGGAAAATGATACCCCAAATGCCCATGAAAAAATTGTATAGGCACTGAAAAAATTGAAACTGGAATACTCGCGTGTGAGAGTTTTTCTCACAACTCAGCATTAACAAAAACAATTACCTCTTTCCGAAGCCTAGAGGTTACTGACTTTGACTGTAGGGTGTCTTTTGGCTAGCGGTGCCCCTCCCTTCCAGCTATACAAGGCCCCAACTTTCCCACCTTCATGTACCCTAGGTAACACCGTTTCATCCAGACATGTGAGAGAAAATCTCACGCAGCGAGTACTGGCGGGTTAATAACAAAACACTTGAGAATTCCACCAATGCAATTTTATCTGTAACACAATTTATCAGAACTAGCGGAATAAGCAGATATCTATGAACACAAACTGCGCATCTTCGTACTGTAATAGCCACAAGGATGTGGCTTTAAAAAAAAAAAATAAATAAATAAATATGTAAATTATTAATATATAAATCAAAATGATGGAAATTATTAATAGTATGAATATTAGTGAAAAATGTATTGTTATTTATAAAATAAATATGCGAAGAAAATGTTCAATCCCTCCCCCTCCATCTTTCAAAATTCTGGGCACGGCCCTGTGCAACAGTATCGCTTTAGTTCTATTTTGGTTCATACGGTGATGGTTAGTGCAACTGTTTATTTTATATTTTGTCTGATCGACTGTTCTTTACTCATACTATAATACTATAATGAGTGAATTTAGCTTTTTGTTATTCTACATTATTATTATCAAATAAATATCGATCTATCGCTGACACAAAATCCAAATACAACAAGCCCCCTATATCCAGTGGAAGTGGCAGTTAGGGCAATTAACAAGTACCACGACCATCTAATTTACTACACAGATGGAGCCAAGGCAGTCGGTGAAGAAGGTTCACTGCCAGCAGCCTGTGCATTGGAGGGTGTTGACATCTTATACGAAATCAGGCTCAACGATGCCTGTTCAGCATTGGACGCAGAGCTGTACGCAATCGCACACTGCTTCCACCACATCACCACATCTCACACCAGAACCAGTAACTACCTCCTGGTAACCGACTCGTTACAATCCTTAAACATGATTAAGGGTCCAAAATACAACAACCAGCTGGTACAAGAGATATGGCACAACTTATACCAATTACACCTAAAGGGCAGTCATGTGTCGCTGATATGGGTTCCCGGACACACTGGAGTGCCTGGCAACGAGAGGGTTGACATAGCAGCACGGTATGCCTTGCTCTCGCCAATGCCAGAAAACGCGGAACTACCGACATCAGTGGAATACACATTATTAAGAGCATGCGAAAAACAGTGGAGAACTGAATGGGCAGCTGCTACAACATTCTTAAGAAGCATAAAGCCCACAGTTGAACCATGGTGGCCACCAAAAGGAACATCCAGAAACGACTTTAAGATCCTCAGCCGACTGCGAATCGGGCATATCGCTATATCCCACAAACACATAATCGATAAAACCCCTCCTCCGACTATGTGTCCCCTGTGCGGCCAGATAACCATACCAACAGTCTCTCATATACTGCTCACCTGCCAAAAGATGAAGGTATTACGAAAACAACTGGACTTGCTGGGAAACATAGAGTGCATACTCTCTAATGAATCAATAAACATTACTCGAATTATAGCCTTTGTTAGAATGAGTGGCCTAACACAACAAATCTAAATAACCTCCCCTTGTGTGCGCTGTAATGACCACAGTAGTTACAAACAGCACACACAATTTAAAAAAGGGAAAGGAAAAAAAAAAATTATCAAAAAAGTAGCTGTACTGTAACAGTCGTATTGCTCGAATTTAAGCGTCGTGACTACCTATTCGTTCATTCTAGTTGTACAGAATAGGTAGCGCTCATAGCAATTATTATATGCAACGCAGGTGTACGCAAGCAAGAAGACTACATTCGGAACTGATAGTAGCCGCTTGTTATCGCGCCACTAGTGCAGTCCCGTGTGTGTCTGCTGTGTACTGACCTAGCGCGCATATGATGTTGAACGTGGTGGTTTGCCATTGCCTGCCACGTGATTATTAGCGATTATTTATTTATTTATTTAATTCTTGTAATAAGTTTGTCGTCGCTCGGGATCGAACCCGTGACCGCCATATCGGAAGTCAAGCGCTCTAGCAACTAGGCTATCGCGACGACAAAGTCAAGGCGAATTACAGTCAATTTAGAATTTATTGTAAGTAAAAATTACAATCATGGTGAACAGAACAGGGCACCAATATAACAAATCAAGTATTTTTGCAGTAGAATAAATTTTCTTTGTATTTAGTATACTGATAAGTATCTAAAATGTATTTCGTGCCATGTGTTACGATAAAATAATGACATTTTTCGTCTATTTGTTATATTTTCCTTTTTAATTCAAAAAATAAATCAGTTTATTTTTCACTAAATTATGATTAAATATACAGCAGCTTCAGTTACTCATTTTTCACGTTCTCCGTTGTATTATTTTGGTACATGTAATTTAATTTTTATTAATTTATGTTTTTTAAATGTTTTCGGTATTTATCGATATAATCGTTCCTGCTTCTCGACATTAAACGGGGTTTCGCCAAACATTGTACGGTGTTTATGAAATAAATAAATTTTTATGGAGGTTTTTAAACTTTTTTTGTTATGAAATAGTACAAAAATGATGAAAAGTTCATTTTATAAACGGTCTGCTGTTTATAGCACTGAAACGACCATTTCTTCATAAAAGGCATTCCAAGCAGCTACGTCAGTCCATTCGGGAAACATGTTCAATGTATCTTCGTAATCTTTGGTAAATGTAATGGAACTGATGAATTCACTTTCCACTGAAACTCTAACCAGTTTTCCATAATAATTGTTCGGCACCTATGAATAAAATTGATTAAATTTTTGCTTTTTGCATTCGTTTCTCTTGTTTTCTTATATTTTTTCGAGTATTTTTCTTTTTTTTATCACGATCATTGTCATAGTTATTTTGAATGACAGATATACATCGACCAGACTAATATTTATTTTTCTAAAATCAAAAAAAAAATAATAATACATCTTATAATATGAGTAATGAATGAACGAATAAGTCGTGTGCGTGTGCGTATGTCTGTGTCGGGTTGAAGAAGCTATAGTTAGAACTACAAGTCAATTCGGATGAAAATTATTGAAGTTAGACTGTCTGCAGATATTTAAAATCGTGGTTTTGAGAAGAACACGTTTAAAATTTTTAAATAGATTTACTTCACAGGTGACATTTAAGGTAGGAGGATGAAAGAGACACAAAGGATATTGAACAAGAGCAAAGCGGAAACAAGAAGACGGGAGCAGACTATGATTAAAATGAAGGCGAACTGTGGAAGAAGTGACAGAACGGCTGATACTGGGAAAGAATTTTTAAATCAAGGAGAAAAGGATAGGGAAGACTGTAAGGCAAGATAAAAGAAGTCAGGGTTGGAGAAAAAGGACGGATAAAGATTAGTCCAAAAGTCACAGTGAGAACGAAAAGAGAGAGAGTAAAGACTTTAGGAAGGAAATCTGCCTATGAAACGACCATTTACTGCGGCCGAGCATGCTAATCAGTTAGCAAGATCGTTACCGGCGATACCAATGTGGCTAGGAATCCAAAGCAGGTCAATATGGATAGAACGGGAAGTTAACAAATTGCAAATCAAGGAACGAATATAAAGAATAATAAGACAGGAAGGAGGTTCAAGGAAATGAGATGCGATAGCTAATAAAACGCTTTTCGGGTCAGAGTATAGAAGGAAATTCCTTAAATTGGAAGTTGAAGACATAAAAAGGACCGAACGCAAAATAATCATGGATTCGGCTAGGAAGACAGAAGAAAAGGAGGGAAGTTGAAATGACTTAAAATAGTTCAGAGCAGGAAGAATAAAAGCGGCACCGACCCCCGAAATAGATTTCGAGCCATCCGTAAAAATCGTGATATGAGCAGGAAATAGTGAGGAAAGAGTATGGTTAAATTCTTCGTGAATAGCAGGACGAGGAAGAGACTTAATGTTAGAAAGTAAAGAGAATAGCTTAGCGAAATGAGACAGTTCAGAGAAGTTATAGGTAAAGTATGGAGATTTGTTCTGGGAGAGGACGAAGTGAGAAAGTGGAACTAGTCGAGAAGAGATGAGAGAAAGAATTGGAATCTTACGAGGAGAAAAACACCAGTTGACCCGGATATATTGATAAGAATTCATGAGTTTGGAAGGAGAGATCTGCAGACGTCTAATCATGAACCTTTCACCAAGGTGAAGTCTTCGAATACAAAGAGGAACAAAGCCAGTTTCGGACAGAAGAGCTGGAATTGGAGAAGAATTCAGGGCACCAACACAGAGGCGCAGACAAGAATTTTGGATGCGATCAAGTTTGACGAGAAGGGAAACAGGAGCACTGGCATAAAGAAAAGAACAATAGTCAAACTTAGAAAGAATAATGGATTTATACAGCATGAGAAGAATATATGGATCACCACCCCATTTGGGGGAAGACAACGCCTTCAAAAAATTGAGTCTTTTGAGAGAAGACGTGCAGAGATAGTTAATATGATCATGAAAAGACAGAGTACTATTAAGTATTACACCGAGGTAAGAGAAAGAAGTGAGCAAAGGAATAGGGACCTGGCACATGAAAAGGTTAACCAAGGAACGATCAAAAGGACGAAATGTAAAAACGATACCAGCAGATTTCTCAGGGGAAATAGAAAGATGAAGAGAAGATAAAGAATTTTCTAAAATAGCAAGGGAGTTATTAAACTCCTCATTAGCAGAAAACAGATCATCGGAAGAAGAATAGACGAGAATATCGTCAGCAAAGAATAGCGAACTAGATGGAATAGAAAGAGAAGAAAGACTAAGGAAATAAATGTTAAAAAGGGTAGGACTAAGGCACGATCCCTGCGGAAGACCTCGAAAGACTGTCCTGGAATCAGAAAAGAAAGGGGTAGAAAGATGGATAGTTCTGTTCCGAAACAAATTAATAACTAGGGATGTAAACTCAAGAGGAATATTAATGGAAAGCATTTTATTCTGAAGAGAAGGAAGGTGAACCTTATCAAAAGCTGAGGTAGCATCAACGAACGCAGAGATAGTAAATTTTTTGTGGATGAAAGATTTATAGATATCAGAGAGAAAAAGGGATATGCAATCAGAAGCACAAAGACCAGGACGGAAACCAAACATGTTATCAGGAAGAATATTATTATATTCTAGCCACCAGATAAGGCGTTTATTAATCGTACGTTCGAAAAGTTTTCCTAAACAAGAAGCTAGAGAAATAAGACGAAAGGAATTGGGATTCTTCTTCGGAATAGCAATAATAATAAAAGAGTATCCATACAAGACTCGCTGAAACAAACGAAGCGGTTTGCTGTTGAGTTTAGCATTGAGTGCAATACTCTCTTTATCGTATTTATAAACAATTCATGAACCACATAAATTCCTTTTTACTGCAACAGACTTTTAGTTCAACATTTCAGTGACCGCAAACAACCCAGATTAAGTCCGAAATAAATTCTCCAGAAAACACTCTAAAATTTGAAAAAGTAGTCCCAGTTTAACAGCTACAATTTTTCCCTAGTATATTTTACCTGTAAAGTAATCTGAAATTCGAACGAGTTATTCTGACGATCGGGTAGACCTCTCTTATAAATAAATGCGTACACTTTTTGATCATTCCATTCCGTGTATTTATTCGGCGTTTTGTCTGTTAAGCTCCAGCTATGCATCACTATTAATTCGTAGGGTGATATCGCAAATTTTACCCTATCTGCATTACCTGAAACATGTAACGCGCGTGTTAGTAGAATTACAATTTTGTTTAAAAACAAAGAACTAGTATTACACGATTCGAACATTTAGCCTCTTATCTTTGTCATACTATTATCCAAAAAAAAAAAAAAAACATGAACTCAAGAAACAACGAGTCACTTAAAACTTAAAATAATAATAATTTCGCAAATTATAAATACAAATCAATTAAATATTATCCTATATGTGATCGCAAAAATAGCAGTAACCTCTGAACTTAAATGGTATTTAAAAAAATACGTGCCATCCAAATCTAAATTTGAAGCACTTCTCAGACAACCACGTTCGATTGTGGTCGCGGCCCCTTATTTTTTTTTTATAAACCTACCAATATCAACATTGACTTTAACCGCACATGTATTTTCCATTAAAATTACGTCACAGTTATTATTGTTGGTGTTTTTTAAAAAATTTAACACGTTATCCATCGTCGAAACAAAAAAAACACAACGATCAAAAATAGGAAATATAATCGGTTTCTTAATGGATTGTCTTTATTTGTTTCTCACCTGACCAATCACGAGGCTTTCAGTTCTTGTCAGTTCTTCCGTGACTAGCACTACTATCGAAGTTATTCAATTTTCTTAAGTTCATTACTTCTCTGCTCATATCCGAGAAATCTAGTTTTTAATTGTTTCGTCAACATTCCGGTATTGCTAAACTTTACACTTTATTTCGTTTTTCGTAACTTTTTCTGTTGCGTCTTCTTCTATCACACGAACATAGGAAAATATTACGCACTCCAGCTGAATATTTAATTAGGCGGTCTTTGATTTTTCCGCCAACTTCAAATAGTGATCTAATTCTGTTCCATAAAATGTCCTAGTTTCATCGGTGAATTGCAAAATCCCATCATTTTTTTTTTTTTATTTCTTTGCTTTCAATATAACCTCTTTGTAGCCTTAATTCGAAGCTTCTTTTTCTATATATCCGTTGCTGATCAAGGTTTTTTATACTCAACAGTTTTCTTTTTAATACTTCTCTATCGTGCATATTACAAACTTCTATTTAAAAAAAAAAACACGCTTTTTGGCTGAATTTTCATAGAAATATTTTTGTCAGTGTCCAACATATAAATTAAAGTAAAGCCAGTCCTGTACCCTCGATAAGGTATCATGGATTGTGAAGTTAAGGTTCACAATGTACTACGCTCAACGGCACTCATGAGAGTATGGGGACCAGTTCCTTTCTCTCGGTCGCTTTTACTTTACCAGATTTCTCTAGTACCTAATTATTTCAAGGTTGGTAAACCTGGGAGCGACTTGGATCCGGAACGAGATAAGTCTCGAACCCGTGACCTCTAATATAGTAGCCAAGCACCTTAACCACTAAGCTACCGCGCTGCCATTGTCCAAAATATAATCGAGTGTTATTTTTTTTGTTCTGCACATATTCGACCAGGTTTCCCTCTTCCGCCGTAAATTTAATATATATTTAGACGCACATCATTTAATTTCTAGAGATATCTATTATTTTTCGTCTTCCGCATAACCGGACAACAGATCTATCGTTTGCATATCGTCATTTATAATTTAGAACTTTCTTCATTAAAAATTCTTTTTTCCATTATATGCATATCACTTGTGGCTGAAGGTTAATCAAAAATGTAAGTCACACTTTGTTTTTTTTGTTTTTTTTTGCACGAAAATATAAAACGATATAAGATTATAAATAATTAAAATACATTATTAAATTGACTTGATTAATTAAGATGATGCAGCAAAATGAAATGATTGCGTTAAATTTGTGATTGCCTGGCAAAAAGATGTATGCAATATCGTAAATTCTATTAACGTAACACAAAATTGTTACTCAAAAGTGAAATGCTAAACTTTATTGTTGATTCAAAAATATAAATTAGTAGTGTCATTAATTACATTTTCGCTAATTAGCGAACACGTTGTAATTAATAAAGCGAGTCGCCAACAGCTTCATGATTTGTTTATCGACTTCTGTTTTTTTTTCATTTTACCTACCGTTTCCACTGTTTTCTCCTTCGGATGATTGTACTTTGGTTTTAATATATTTTTAATAGAGGTAGTTAACATTGTTGAATTAAGTGCGATTATTTGTTCTCGTGTTCAATTAGCTAATAAGGATTTTATTTCGATGAGTTCGTTCCGATTATTTAAATCTATAAAAGCGGTTATTTACGTTTTTACCTGGTGATAATCTTGTTCGTTGCAAATCGATTCAATCTCCTTCAACTTTTATTTTTTTTTGCGCATCAACTATGGACCATTGCCCAGACACAATGGGAAGAAGAGACAACTAACTAGAACCTAATTCAATTGGAGACAGCTGAAATAAAGGAACCAAGGACAAGAACAACAGACTGGGAAGGAAGGGACAAGATGTAAGACGCACAGTAAGGAGTGGCAAGCCCCAGTTGTATAAGGTGAAGATAGAAAAGAGAACGCTCCGCAGAAAGAGCAGAGCACTGGAAGAAAATGTGATCAGCATCACAGACAACTGCTTCATCTGGATGCAACGGACAATGAGGAGAGGGAAGCAAAGAGAAACGATAGCGTGAAGAGGGCAGCAGTGTGTGATTAAAGCGCAGGCGGACAATAGAGGAAATTATAAATCGTGGAAGAGAGGGAAACTCCGAGAGTGTAGGTTGGATTGAAAGGTAGAAGGAACAATTGTTGGAAAAAGAAAAAGGGTACACATCCGACCAAAATCTGAAGTGAAGCTTCTTAATTAAGGGTAATAGATTAACAGCCAATAGAAGCGAGAACGAACAGCAACCTGAGCCAAAGCATCCGCCATTTCATTACCCTCGATGCCTCTGTGACCAGGAACCCACAGTAAGTCAATGTGTATAGAGTGATGGAAAGAAAGATTATAAATGAGAGATCGTATACGAAGAATGAAGAAGTCAGAAGAGGGTGGAGGAAGCGGTGAACTGATAGCCTGGAGAGCACCCATGGAGTCAGAAATGATTAGATAGTCGGAGGACGAACGATTGAACGAGATATGTATGATCGCACGAAGGATAGCCATCAATTCGGCCGTAAAAATAGAACAGAAAGATGGAAGGCAAAAGGATTCGGAGAAATTGGAGTCGGGAAGAATAAAAGACGATCCGACCCCACCGGGTCCTCTAGAGCCATCAGTAAAAACAAGTGCATGAGAAGGAAAAAGACAACTGACCGTACTGCGAAATTCCTGTTTAATGACGGTCTGAGGCATAAACTTGGAAAATTTAGGGAAAAAATGTACTTTGGGAGGGTGTAAGAGGTCGAAATAATTGAGTGAGAAGTACGGAAGATTATTGCTGGATATAATATGGGAGGAGAAATGGCTAAGACGTTGAGAAATAGGGGCTAAGATAGGGATTTTATTAGAAACAAAACGCCAGTTCTTGGCAATGTAAATGTAGGAAGGTCCTTCAACTTTCTGTTCCTCTTTCTTTATTTATATAGCGATTTATTTTCCGGTTTCATTAAAAGATTACATTTTTTTTAGGGTTTTTTTTTTTTTTTTTTTTTTTTTTTAGTTCCGTAGGTGGTATTTTGAAGAAATATCAGATTCATAGGAAGTTAGTACATTTTTTTTCCCGTTCAGACTATTTTTTAGTTTGTTTGCTAGTTATTTGTTACTTATTTAATCATCTCTAGCTAATATTCTCGCTCATAGAGAATTATTTCTCTCTAAAAATGATGTGAATTTAATTTTTAGAATTCGGTACATGTATAATGTACCAAATCCTAATAGGATGGTTCAGAAATGACAAAAATATCAAATAAAAATCAATAACTCACGAACAGTTTGACTTATAAACTTCAAATTTGGATCATAAATTACAATTGAAATTTTCTTTAAAACAATCTATAACTTCAAGTTAAATTACCCTGGACGACAAAAAACCCAGAAAACAGTCAAGAATATAAAATATGGAACTTAAAACGACCTCAGAAATCACTTAAAAATTTTTATATTTTGGTCCCTGGGGCGCCGAAAGCTCGAAAGTTCTGACAAAAATATTTTTTTCCTCAGGCATGTGATATATCGTTTGAAGATTTCACGAAGGCGTAGAAACAGGGTTTATTACAGAAGTTATCACCCAGCAGAAATTTAAGTTGCCTCCGGAGGCTTCGATTTTTACGGATGAATTTCTTGTTATTGAAAAGGCATTAAAGTTTGTGAAAAATGTGTTTTACAGTCTAAGGAGGAATTTGTAATATTCTCTGATAGCCTTAGTTCTCTCTTATCGCTTTAGAGTAGTAACCTCAAATATAATTGCCATTCATTTATCTAAGAAATTGGAAAAGAGTACTTTAATATTTCAGAACTTGGAGAAGATCAAGTTTAGCTGGATTCCAGGCCATTGTGGGGTTTTACTTAGTGACAGAGCTGATTCAATTTCTAAAGAAGCGACCAAGTTTGGTATTAAATTTCTATTCATCTAATTTTTTGTCCTTCTAAATAAAGCCAAAAGAGAAAATAATGCAGATTGAGTGATTACGCAGTGGTCAAGGTCTTGGTAAATATTTTTAAATTATCCAACCATCTATTTCGGTCACACCTTGGTTATATCACATTCGTGTTCCAGTTAGTATGATCTGTAAATTTGTGACGGTTATGTGTGTGTAGGCTGCTTTCCGGCCATTGACGAATAGGTTTAAACTTTTTAAATACAAGGCACTGCATAGGTTGCTATACTTATTGTCGACTAAATTTTAGAAAAGATATTAACGATTTTTCATTTAATCGCGACCAGTTTGATAACAAGAGACTCGTGTTTTTTAAAGATCTCATGTCGTACGACATTTATCGACCATTGTGTATTTTTTACCTACTTTGTTACGGTGATAACATTTTTTCCTGCTGTACAAATCAATCATATTATCTAAATGGCAATGCCTCAAAATCTCTCCTCTCTAAATTGGATTTAACACAAAATTTGGTTCTTCGTTTTTGCTTAAGGGCGCTTAATTCCACTCCTATTCCAGCTCTTCTTGCTGAATCGAATGTAAAACCGTTGTTTATCCGACGATCACATTTAGGATACAGTTTCCTTGTAAAAAGACTTTCCATCTCATTTTCTAAGATTCGTCTCACATACCTCTCTATCTTTCATAAATGGCGCTTCTCTCCTAATAAATGTCCTATCTTAGCCCTTATTTCTCATCGTTTAGACAAATTCTCTCCCTATACTATTTCCCACAGTAAACTTCCTTATTTTATTTTTAACTTCTTCGTGTTTTTTCACCCTCCAAAACTCTTTTCTCTTCCTTCATCATCCAAAACTTCTGGCTCCGCAGTTGTCAATCAAGAATTTAATTTTCTTATTAATTCCTCGTTTCCTTTTCATTCCTTAATATTTACTGATGGTTCCAAGAGTTCAGGAGGAGTAGCTGCTGCCTTTTTCTCTCCAGCCAATAATTCCGCTCAATCCTTCAGGCTCCCGGCTTTTTGCTCCATCTTTTCCGCAGAACTTTATGCCATTCTTCGAGCCGTTATATTTATTTCCCCAACTCGTTCTTCTGATAGATACTTAATTATATCAGACTCCAAAAGTGCTCTTCAGGCTATATCCTCTCCCTTTCCCTCATATTCCCTCGATTTTATTGTTTTCCATATACGTTCTCTCATCTATAGTCTTTCCATTTCCCATTCCATTTCCATCGACCTGCTTTGGGTTCCAAGTCATGCGGGTATTGATGGTAACGAGACGGTGAACTCCTTAGCACGCTTAGCGTTGCACTCTCCACATTTTGTTAAAAAGATTCCTGGTCACAACATACTTCCCCTCTCCAAAAGAATGCATGTCAGACTTTGGTCGAATGTGTATCCTTGCTCCTTTTCCAATCCTAACTCATTTTACCTTTCTATTCAGCCTAGACCTCCTTCTTGTTCTTGGTTCTATCATTTTCCTACTCTTAAACGTTTTTCCATCATTACCATCTGCCGTCTGCGGTTCAATCATACTTTGCACCCATCCTCTCGGCATCGTTTTGCTCTTTTCCCATCCCCTTATTGTCCTTTGCACTCTGGCGACTGTTCCTTTGTTTGTGATCCTGATCACGTGCTGTTTGAATGTGCCAGTCTTTCCTCCGAGCGTAATATCCTGTACGTTCAGCTGTTAAAGCTGAATTATCCTACTCCATATAGTGCTTCCTATATCTTAGCTTTGCCGTCATCCAATGTGGTTCCTATTCTTGTCTCTTTTCTGTCATCGATCTCTGACCGGATTAAAATTTAATCTTTAATCTACTCCATTTGTCCTGGGTAGCTGCCCTTAGTCGGCCAAGCCCAAAAAAAAAAAAAAAAAAAAAAAAACATTTTGATGCAGTTTATGTGTTGCGTTCAATTGTTTTTTTTTTTTTTATAATTTGTTGGGCTTGTAAGCAACGGACGATTACCCATTAAGAAAGAAGAACGCAGGACGAAAGAAAAATGAGGTTGCTAGGAGAGTTATTCAGGGAAGAAGGAGACGGTCAAAACTACTATGAGGAAATAACAAAGGAGTCAAAAAAGATCGATACTAGAACCCGTACAACTAGCAGTCCGAAGGGAATAAATGTATAGAAAAAAAATATAAGGAATGCCCTAGAGGAAAGGGAAGCTTTCATGTCTTGCTAGCTGTTTTACCTGTTTATGATATATGCTATCTATATAAAACTAAATGCGATGTAATCAGCATCAAAAGAGAAGTAGTTATCCATGATTGAGATTGCTGGGCAGCGCCCACAAAAAGATCCTCATTAAACAATATGGCCGCAACTGCAAAGCAGTACCCACAGTGTCCGATGAAAAGAAACAATAAATAGCTCTGCTGAGAAATTCACCGGTAGAAAAGGATGAACGAGCTAGTATATCGGCCGAATCGTTGCCTTCGATTCCAGAGTGCCCAGGCATCCACAGTAGGTCAATTGGGATGGAGCGAAAAAGGAAAATGTTATGGAATGGCCGCAACTGCAGAGCATGCATGCCCACAATGTTCGATGAAACTCGACAAACACTTTTTTTTCCAAATAAGTCCCATCTCGTAATATAACCACAGTTGCATGGCAGTGCTCACAATTTCCGATGGGAAAAAGAAAGTAGCAACTGTGAACAATGACTACAACATAAGATAAATGAAAAAATAATAAATAAATGGATGAAGAATGGAATGAAAGAAACTAACTGCCTACATAAATAAAATAAACTCTCACGAATGAGGGAAAAAATTTATATAAGAAAAAAACTAAATAATAATCTTGTTCCTTTTTTTTATATTATTATTTTTTTTAATGGGTTCGTTAAAATAGGCATTGGCCCAAGAAGAAAGAAAAGGATGGAAGGTGGAATCAAATGTTTACGCGATCAGATATAGAGGATAGAAAAGACTCAAGTGGCAGAATAACCGAAGGCGTTAACAAGGAGATAAAAAAGATGCACAATAAGAAGTTGGAAGACCTATTAATAAAATAGAAGAGTAGAAAGAAGAACGTTCGGGAGCGATATAGGTACACTCAAATAAAATGTAGTCAACGTCACTTATGAAGTTATGAAAAGATGGGTGGAGGGGGCAGAGGGGAGAAGTAGCTAGAGAAAAGCGAAAAAGAAGGTTTCAAGAAGCAAGCTGTGTCCAAAACCTAGACGACAGATTGCATAGAGAGTTGAATAGCGCATGGAGGGAGAATTGAAAAGCCAGGGACAAGATGGTAGAAAAAGAGATAAAAAGAATCCGGATTTGAGAAGGAGAAGGAATACGAGTTTTTCTATAGTTTGGAATGAGCTGAAGTGGGGAGGAGATTAATGTTGTGAGATGAAAAAACGCTGATAAATATACCGATAGAAGAGTATGAACGAGCTAGTGTATCGGCTGAGTCGTTATCTTCAATTCACAGAAATCTACAGTAGGTCAATTTGAATGGAGTGAGAAAGGAAAATATTACGGATAAGAGAACGCATGAGAAGGATTACGTAATCAGCAGAGGGAGAAGGAAAATAAGACGAGATAGCTTGTAGGACACTGTAGGAATCTGATATAATAAGGACCTCATGAAAAACTAGGGAAGAAGCAACAAAAACGACGGCACGCAGGATAGCAGTAGACTCGGCATAGAAAACTGAACAGAAGGAAGGAAATTTGAAGGTTTCAGAATAATTTAAGGAAGGATAAAAGAAGGCTGAGCCAACCAGCATTCTTTATCAGATTCCATTCTTTGTGACTCCTAATTTCTGCTATTTACACGTCCTGATGGGTAATCGTCCGTTGCTGACAAGTCCAGGGAAAAACCCAAACAAGGGGAAAAAACTCCATTGGGTCCTTTGGAACCGTCAGTGAAGGTATCAAAGTGATTAGGACAAAAAGAGCCAAAGGTACTTAAAAACTATGATTTGATAACATGATGAAGGAAAGGTTTGGTAGGGCTAGTTAAGAAGAGGCAATTAATAGGATGTACGTGTGTGGAAAAATTGAAAGAAAAGTATGGCAACTTGTCGTATAAATAAATATATGGAGAAAACTGAGAGAGACGGATGGAAGTGAGAGATAGTATTGAAGTTTTGTTGATGTCGAATCGCCAGTTGCGATAGATATAAGAATAGGAATTAACAAGAGAAGAAAAAAAAATGGTAGACGTTTGATTAAAAAGCGGTAGCCTAAATAGGACCTTCGAACGAAAAGAGGAGTGATGGGTGCTTCGGCATGCAAAGCAGGGATAGGAGTAGACTTTCTATCCCCCAGACAAAGACGAAGACAAACATTTTATATACGGTCTAGTTTGAAGAGCAAGGATCTGGAGGAATTTTCATATAGAAAACAACAATAATCGAGGATAAAACGAATAAAGGATTTGTAAAGCATTACTAGAATGCATGGGTTTCCATCTTTGTCTTATTTAAATTATTTTCCCTCATTTAGGGGAGTTTATTTTGTTAATGTAGGCAGTTAGTTTCTTTTATTCTATTTTTCATCCATTTATTTATTATTTTTTCATTTATCTTACGTTATAGTCTTTGTTCATAGTTGCTACTTCCTTTTTCCCATCGGGCATTGTTAGCACTGCCATGCAACTGTAGTTATATTACGAGATGGGACTTATTTGGAAAAAATTTTTATTTTTGTTTGTCGAGTTTCATCGAACATTGTGGGCACGCTCTGCAGTTGCAGCAGTAATGCAGAATGACTTTTTTCTTTTTTTTATACCCCTCTTGGGTTTGCTACTGGAGAGCATTAGCCCAGCAAAATGGAAGAGATGCGTGAAACAGAATAATAACTATATTTTTTTTTATCAACAATGGAATCAAGGAACACCTCTAGAACAGGAACAACTGAACGAATAAGCAAAGAAAGTACGTAGGAGGCGTTAAAAGGAACAAGAAGACTCAGCTTTAAAAGTTGATAATAAAGTAACTCACTCTATCGAGATAAACCATAACACTCGAAGAACACGTGATTCGTATCACAAACATGCTGGGAACCTCTAGGATCCAATAGATAAAAGGGAGATGCAGCCAGAGAAAATCGATTTAGAGAAGAAGGAAGGAGACTATGCGAGAAACAGAGGCGAGATAATTTAGTAATTATGGACCGACGCAAACTGGGAAAATTATAGAACCAAGGCCGGGAAGAAGGAACAGGGTTAATCAAGAGATAAAAGGAATTAGGATTAGCGAAAACATAAACAGAGTGCCAAAGTCTAATATGGCAGGATTTAGTTGGAAAAAGAATATTGTGTGCTGAAATCCTACTAAAGAAATTTCCATTGGAAGCTGCAGCTCTAGCAAGGAGGTCGACGGCTACATTTCCATCAATGTCTGAATGTGCGGAAATCCAAAGAAAGTCAATCTGGGTAGACGTCAATGGGAATAGATCACGGAGAAGAGACCGAATAGAAAGAATGATAGCATCAGTGGAAGGAGAAAGAGAAAGTGGAGATAGCGCTAGATAAAGAGTCAGAACCAATTTGGAACGACTTGCAGAAGAGAAAATATAAATACTGGTTTGTAAGATGGCAACAAATGCAGCAGTAAAGATAGAACTAAAGGACTGAGAATGACTGAACTGAGGACACAAGAATGAGATCCCAACTCCGCTCGGAATCTTCGATCCGTCAGTAGAAAGTAAAGAATGATCGCGGAATAGAGAATTTAATTCAGTTTTGTTTTCGGTTGTTCATTCGCGTTGTTTTCTTATCAGTTAACAATTGTGTTCCGACTGCGGCGTCTTCGATTTAATCAACTTCATCGCAGCCGATAAATCCACCGGTGAGATCGTTCCTATTTATCTCTTAGTTTCTTATCGCTGTTGTAAATCAACATCGTCGCTTCGCTAATTTCAGCTAGCTAGTACGACGTTTCTATTTTATTTATTTCGTCTTCAAATCGTTTTAATTTTTCATTATTTTTAGTTATAATTTTTATTTATTTTCTTCTTACTGTGTTAGATGAGCGCAGCTAAAGGGGGCCGCTCTGCGGCCTCCTCCCCAAATCCCGCTAAAGTTATCAAACCTCCGTTAAACTTGTCTATTAATATGGACGTGGACGGTAACTCAAAACGTAAATCTGCTGATCCTCTTTCGCCTACTTCCGCTGCTCAACCGAAAGAGATTAAACTCTCCCAGGCTGAACTTAGTTCTCCTCATGTTGTCGATCCCAGCCTCAATATTAAGAATAATAATATTAAAAACAATTCGAATAATTCGACTACTACCAATATTAGCAATAATATCAATAATAATAATATTAACAATATCAGCGGCGAACAGAATACGGCCTTTGATAAAATCATTAACAACAGTTCTAATGGTAAAAATGACAATAATAATAATAATAGTAGCGGAAATAGTAGTAATAGTTGTAGTGGTAGTATCAACGAAAACGATGATAATCATAATAATAATAATAACAGTGGTAATAATAATAATAACGTTAGCAGGGATAACAAGTCCGGAGAGTCCTATCCTTCTGATCATCCTGGTCCTTTCCCCATTATAGTTAAGCACACTTCCTCTACTTCTAACCTAGGCAATTATCATCCCCTTGCTCTAGCTAAACTGATCAGCTCAATATCATCTTCCTTTACGAACATTTCCCAGCGGGGAAGAAACCGAATCTCTGTATCTTTCTCCTCTGCTTTAACGGCAAATTCTTTCCTCCATAATCAGGATTTCCTTCTTAAACATAACTTAACGGCATTCATTCCTTCTACTTCTTTGTATAGGTTAGGTGTAATTTCAGGCGTCCACCCTTCCTTTTCTGAAGACGACATATTATCAGGGATTGAAACCTCTGTTCCTGTAACATCCGTAAGAAGAATTTTTCGTACTTCCGAGGGTAAGAAAATCCCTACGAATTCCATCGAAATCAAATTTTCTAGTAATACAACTCTTCCCAATTTCGTGTCTATCTACATGCTCCGTTTTCCTGTAGCCCCCAGCATCAAACCTCCGACCCAGTGCTCTAAATGTTTCCTCTTTGGTCACATCGCTAAAAACTGCCGCAGCTCCAGCGCTATTTGTTCCCATTGTTCCTTAAAACATCCTGTCTCTGAATGTTCTAATCTGCAAAACCCTCCTCTATGCCGAAATTGCAACGGTTCACACTGTTCTAATGACCGCAGTTGCCCCGAGTGGTCTAGGCAAAAGGACATCAAGAAGATAATGGCTTTTGAAAACGTTTCGTTTCATGAAGCTTCTGCTATAAAAAACAAATCGATTACTACTCCGGCATTTTCTTACGCTAGTCGCGCCTCTGTTCCTTCCTCCAAATTGATAATTTCTCCCGATACTCCTGTTTCTACTGGTCACGCTCTTCCTAAGACTCCCACTTTCCACAAACCTAATAAAAACCATCATTCTTTTCAACCTAAGCCTCAATTCCCTCCTCTTCCGTCTAACCAACTTCCTTCCCCCTCCAATGGCTGGGCTTTAAACCTTCCTCTTAAGGTAAGTAATAATCCCGGTCTTCCTAACACCAGTGTTCCCTCCGTTTTAGTCCCCAATCATTCTGCACCTGCTTCTTCTTCTGCGACTTCTTCTTCCCCTATGACCAATTTAGCAACTGATATTATTGATCTGCTTTCTTCCCACAACATTGTGACCTCATCTAACTTTGCCTCTTCACTTTTCTCCTTCCTGTCTAGTAATTTATGCGGCAATTAACTTCTCTCTTAAATTTCTTCTTCATTTTCCTTTTCAACTTGTCACTGCTCTGCAGTACGCTGTTGAGAAATGATTTGAGTCATCTACTCACAGTGACTCAGTGCAAAGTTTTGAACTTCCTTTCACAATCCTTTCAAATTTTTTCTTTAAGAATTATAAAATATATGGAATCGGTTCATTTTGACCAGTATTCCAATGCAGTTGATGTTTTCCTTCCTATGGTTCAGCCTGGTCATTTTAGAAAAACGCCTTGGGAGGTAATTAAACCTACCGGTCTTAAGGACGTTTTGATAATCTTTCCTTTAGTCAGTCGCAGGCTTTTTTACCTGTTTACTGTTACATGTTGCATGCGGACTGAGCATAGCTTCATTTATATAACATTTTTACATAATAATGGAAGGCATAGAACCTTCTGTTGTTCTGGTGTAATGTCTTTCTGCATTTACTGTCTTCAGTTACTATTATTATTTATCCATGTTTATTTCCTTGATATTTCGCCTTATTGCCGCAGATTCTATCTTACTTCCTTGTCTTATTCCTCTGCCTCCACAGTCAGCTCCCTCTCTTATGGTTCCACTCATACTCTTCCTTGTACTACCTTCTTGGTCGGCGAGCAGGAACTCTCTTCATGCCATTTTCCACGCTTTCTTCCTAATGATCCACAAGTTTAATATTCTCCAATGGAATTGTCGTAGTCTGAGAGCCAACCAAGAGGCATTTGAGGGAATACTAGACTCCTCCTCTATCCATATTGCTCTTTTATCTGAGACCTGGCTTTCGGAATCCTCTAATATTTCCATTCGTGGCTTTACAGCAATACGTTCGGATCGTGTTGATGGCTATGGTGGCACTGCCATCCTCATAAGAAATGATATCTTCTTTGTCCACCACGACCATTCTTCTTACTTTTCTTCTGATTCTCTCTCTCCCAACTTAGTCCATATTTCGATCCCAAATATTCATCCTCAGCCTGTTCATATATTTTCTGTATACGTTCCTCCTAGTTTTGACCTTAATAATTTCCCATTCTCTCTTTTGGCTTATCCTCACTCTCTTCCCTTTATTGTCGGCGGTGACTGGAATGCTCACTCTCCTCTTTGGGGCTCTGCGCGTCATAACAGGAATGGCCGTGTTCTAGAAAACTTTATTCTCGGTAAAAATGTTGTCCTTCTGAATGATAACTCTCCTACTCTTTATAGAGGCGCTCACTCATCCAGCTCTGTTGATCTGTCCTTTACCTCTCCACACTTTGGTCTTCGCTGTCAATGGAAAACTCTGGACGGTACCTTCGGCAGCGATCATGTTCCCATTGTTTTCTCTTTTCACCATCTCCTTCCTCCTCCTCCTCCTCCTCTTCCTCCTCATTATTCTATACCCGCTCTCGCTCCTAAATGGTCTCTCAACAAGGTTAACTGGGAGAATTTCGACTTATCTCTTCCTTACATACACTCCCTTTCCGATCCTATTCAACAATATAACGTTTTCTCTGATTCCATTTCTTCTGCTCTGGAAGCCTCCTCTCGACTAATTCATCATTCCAAAAGAAATTACCATCTTCAAGCTTCCTCACTTTGGTGGAACGAAGATTGTACTAATGCCGTTAAAGACAGTGTCTCTTCATTTAGATGTTTCCGGTCTTGTTCTTCCTTTGCTAACTTCATGGCTCGTAAAAAAGCTAATGCCAAGGCTAGATTTATCCTCAAAACGTCTAAAAGAAATTCATGGAGGAAATTTTGTGCTTCGTTTTCTAGATCTACTTCACTTTCCCATCTTTGGAAGATGGCTAAAGCTTTTCGCTCTTCTAGATCGGATCGTCCATCATTTTATAACCTTCCTTCAGATAGACTCACTACTTTTCTTGATTCCATTGCTCCCTCCTATGTTCCTTCCCTTGAGGAATCTTGGTCTCCTTCCCTTCCCATCTCCAATTCTTCCCACTTCCTGTCTTCTAGCTTCAGCATCAATGAACTTCGTGCTTCCTTGACTAATTCTTCTAATTCTAGCCCTGGTATAGATGGTATTCCATTCCGTGTCCTTAAGAACCTTTCTGAATCAGCACTTAAAATCCTTTTGTCAATTTACAATTCTTTTCTGTGTATCTGTGAAACTCCTCCGCTTTGGAATTCCTTTATTATTATTCCTATTCCGAAGAAGAATCCCAATTCCTTTCGTCCTATTTCTCTAGCCTCTTGTTTAAGAAAACTTTTTGAACGAATGATTAATAGGCGCCTTATCTGGTGGCTAGAATATAATAATGTTCTTCCCGATAACATGTTTGGTTTCCGTCCTGGCTTTGGTTCTTCTGATTGCATATCCCTTTATCTCTCTGATATCTATAAATCTTTCATCCACAAAAAATTTACTATCTCTGCGTTCGTTGATGCTACCTCAGCTTTTGATAAGGTTCACCTTCCTTCTCTTCAGAATAAAATGCTTTCCATTAATATTCCTCTTGAGTTTACATCCCTAGTTATTAATCTGTTTCGGAACAGAACTATCCATCTTTCTACCCCTTTCTTTTCTGATTCCAGGACAGTCTTTCGAGGTCTTCCGCAGGGATCGTGCCTTAGTCCTACCCTTTTTAACATTTATTTCCTTAGTCTTTCTTCTCTTTCTATTCCATCTAGTTCGCTATTCTTTGCTGACGATATTCTCGTCTATTCTTCTTCCGATGATCTGTTTTCTGCTAATGAGGAGTTTAATAACTCCCTTGCTATTTTAGAAAATTCTTTATCTTCTCTTCATCTTTCTATTTCCCCTGAGAAATCTGCTGGTATCGTTTTTACATTTCGTCCTTTTGATCGTTCCTTGGTTAACCTTTTCATGTGCCAGGTCCCTATTCCTTTGCTCACTTCTTTCTCTTACCTCGGTGTAATACTTAATAGTACTCTGTCTTTTCATGATCATATTAACTATCTCTGCACGTCTTCTCTCAAAAGACTCAATTTTTTGAAGGCGTTGTCTTCCCCCAAATGGGGTGGTGATCCATATATTCTTCTCATGCTGTATAAATCCATTATTCTTTCTAAGTTTGACTATTGTTCTTTTCTTTATGCCAGTGCTCCTGTTTCCCTTCTCGTCAAACTTGATCGCATCCAAAATTCTTGTCTGCGCCTCTGTGTTGGTGCCCTGAATTCTTCTCCAATTCCAGCTCTTCTGTCCGAAACTGGCTTTGTTCCTCTTTGTATTCGAAGACTTCACCTTGGTGAAAGGTTCATGATTAGACGTCTGCAGATCTCTCCTTCCAAACTCATGAATTCTTATCAATATATCCGGGTCAACTGGTGTTTTTCTCCTCGTAAGATTCCAATTCTTTCTCTCATCTCTTCTCGACTCGTTCCACTTTCTCACTTTGTCCTCTCCCAGAACAAATCTCCATACTTTACCTTTAACTTCTCTGAACTGTCTCATCCGCCTAAGCTATTCTCTTTACTTTCTAACATTAAGTCTCTTCCTCGTCCTGCCATTCACGAAGAATTTAATCACACTCTTTCCTCTCTATTTCCTGCTCACATCACGATTTTTACGGATGGCTCGAAATCTGTTTCGGGGGTCGGTGCCGCTTTTATTCTTCCTGCTCTCAACTATTCTGAATCATTTCAACTTCCCTCCTTCTCTTCTGTCTTCCTAGCCGAATCCACGGCTATTTTGCGTGCGGTCCTCTTTATATCTTCAACTTCTAATTTAGTGAATTTCCTTCTATGCTCCGACTCGAAGAGTGTTTTAGTAGCTATCGCGTCTCCCTTTCCTGAACCCTCTTCCTGTCCTATTATTCTTTATATACGCTCCTTGATTTTCAATTTATTAGCCTCCCGTTCTATCCATATTGACCTGCTTTGGATTCCTGGCCACTGTGGTATAGCTGGTAACGATCTTGCTGACTCGTTAGCTTGCTCGGCCGCAGTAAATGGTCGTTTCATAGGCAGATTTCCTTCCCAAAGTCTTTACTCTCTCTCTTTTCGTTCTCACCGTGACTTTTGGACTGATCTCTATCCGTCCTGTTTCTCCAACCCTGACTCCTTTTACCTTGCTTTACAGCCTTCTCCATCCGTTCCTCCCTGGTTTAATAATTTTCCCAGTATCAGCCGTTCTGTCATTTCTTCCATAGTTCGCCTTCGTTTTAATCACAGTCTGCTCCCGGCTTCTCGTTTCCGCTTTGCTCTGGTTCAATCTCCTTTGTGTCCCTTTCATCCTCCAACCTTCAACGTCACGTGTGATGTAAACCACGTACTATTTGAATGTTCCTTTATTTCTGTTGAACGCGCGATCCTTTATTCCAATTTGCTTAGCCTTGGCCTCCCTACACCTTACAGTGCCCTCTATATTCTCATTTTTCTATCTCCTTCTGTTGTTCCCTTGTTATCCGCCTTCATTTCCTCTGTCTCTAATCGTTTCTTGATATAACTTGTCGCTCCATATGTTCTTCTATTCTTTTAATCTTTTGTGCTGGGTAAATGTCCTGTGCTGGCGTGCCCATTTAAGTATAAAAATAAAAAAAAAAAAAAAAGAATAGAGAATTTATTGTACTATTAAATTCCATACTGACGATATGAGAGGGAGAGAATTTAAGGAAGCATGGCATAAAGATAATATTTGGTGGCTTTAACAATTTGGAATAGACGTAAGAAAAGAATGGAAGCTTGTGATGGGAAATAACAAAAGGGGGAAATTTAGAAAGACGAATGATATCTCTTTCTCTATTATTTTCGCTACGAAATCTAATTATAACGTTAGCTTGCTGGGCAAATGAACTGTAATTGTTCGAGCCAAAAAGAAAGAGAGATGAAAAAAAAAATAGATAGTAATTAATAACTGGGAGGGGGTCGGAGCTTCCTTTCTTATTTCTTCTCTTCCACACTACGAACTTTATAAACTTCCTTCCTTCTGTTCCATTTTCACTGCAGAATCGTATGCAATACTCCGTGCTGTTCTCTTCATTGCACTTTCCTCCTATAATAATAAATACCTTATTTGTTCTGACTCCATGAGCGTCTTGCAGGCTATATCCTCCCCTTTTCCCTCCTCTTCATGCGACTACATTATCCTTTCCATTCGTTCTTTAATTGCAAATCTCTTCTTAGTTCGTTCCATTCAAATCGATCTTCTTTGGATTCCCAGTCATAGCGGCATCGCAGGCAACAACCTAGTTGACTCGTTTGCTCGCTCTGCTTCCTATAACGGCAAATTTGTCAATAAATTTCCTGCCAATAATATCCTCTTTCCATCCAAACGAGCACACCTCAAATCATGGTTGGATACCTACATTACCTCCTTTTCCAATCCTCATTCCTTTTACAAACTCTTGCAACCTCTTCCTTCATCACGTTCCTGGTTTGCTGATTTCCCTGGTTTCAGTCGTTCCGTTATTTCCTCCATAACACGTCTTCGTCTCAACCATAATTGTCTTCCTTCCTCTCTCTTTCGTTTTTCTATTGTTTCTTCCCCATACTGTAATTTTCATCCCTCGGATCATGACTGTGTTTGTGATGCAAATCATATCCTTTTTGAATGCTCTCTTCTTGTACAGCAGCGTTCCCTCCTCTACACTAAGCTTCTCCACCTAAAACTACCTACTCCTTTTTGTGCTTCCTACATACTTTCCTTTCCTTCACCAGATGTTGTTCCAATCTTAGCGGAGTTCATTTCCTCTATTTCTTTATATATCAAAATTTAATCCTGTTTTCGTAATTCTTTGATGATGGGTCATTGCCCTTGGTTGGCGTTCCCAAAAAAAAAAAAAAAAAAAAAAAAAAAAAAAAAAAAAAAAACTGGTTTAAATCTAAAATAGAGGCAAGGTGTAAGTAAAAAAAAACACTATCATTAAAACGTTTATTAATATTAAATTTATCAGTCGTTATTTACTCGTATAAAAATTTATCACATGATAGTCAATTCTCGAAATCTTTCCAAATAATACAAATTAAAAAGAATCCAAAGAGGCTTAAATTTCAGGGACGACATACCTAAGTTTGATACCAGTAAAATAGGTAGCGTGGTAGCCTAGTAGTTAAGGCGCTTGACTACCAAACTAGAGGTCACGGGTTCGAGACTTGTCTCGTTCCATATCGAAGTCGCTCCCAGGTTTACCCAGCCTGAAATAATTGGGTACCAGAGAAATATGGGAAGGTAAAGGCGGCCGAGAGAAAGGAACTGGCCCCCCTACTCTCATTAGTGCTGTTGGGCTTAGTACATTGTGAACCATAACTTCATAATCCATGATACCTTATCAAGGATATATGGGACTTACTTTACTTTATATATATATACGTGTGCGTACTCGTATTTAGGATAACTGATATTAATTGTCTGGAATCTTCTTTTTATTCTTTTTTTTTTTTTGCAGTGATCCATTTTCTTTTTTAATCGATTATATTGTTATACAATTCATGAAATGATAACGTACAAGTATAAGCAATAAAATCTAATTTGCGTTATTGTTGAATAGCTCAGACTATAGAACAATACACAGCGGGGTTTTTATAATGAAATGAACTGACTTTGTGGATGAATAACATTCAGTATCTTTCCTCCCAAATCATTTTACACGGATACCATAATACAATGAAGATTTTCTAACAATATCTTATTTAATAATTCTTCTCTTCACCTTATAGACTGTTTTTATTACTCGGCAACAGCAACCTCTACTGAATCAATCCAGGGAGCCTTTTATGAAATTTATTGATTTCCACATTTGGTCGATGGGCAGGACTTGACCGTAAATCTAAACGGAACCCCCCGATTACTTTTATTATGATTATTCCACCACTCGCGCATTATTTGCGCATAGATGGTATTTATGTAATAATAATAATAATAAAGCTATTTTGATTTGATTTAAAAAAAAAAAAAAAATCAATTTTTCACGAAGCAGCTTGGTTATATAGTTCTGAACTGCCGAATTCTCATGAGTTTCACAATGTGAAAATGTAGCCCTAACTGTTGCCTTACAAGAGATCGTATGGACAAAATAGTTTTGTGGAAAATTGAAATTAAGCATAATCAAAGTTATTTGTTTATTAGAGGAAACTACTATCCACTCGCTAGGCTAAAAAGCCTCTATTTTTTAATATTTTGCCCCACACTGTGGCGTTATAATTGCGGCTACAAGTCAGACTAAGGCTCTCTTCACACTTGTTCGGTTTCATTCGGTTTGGTTTAGATTCGATTCGTTTTCGAGTTCCCACCTAATCCTTTACACACACGCGGTTTCTATCCGGTTTGTATTCGGCGATCCAAGATCCGACGTACGAAACCAGATGCGTTTTACTACTATGAAGAGAAGTTAAGTTTTGGCTATGTTATTTCTCTATAGGAGAATTAAAAAATGAAGAAGAAGGGTTAATCGTTTTCATTTGAAAGTACCCCATTATAACCAAACGGTTGAAATTTAGAGAAACTTACACCATTTTTCCAGGGAGAACGAAGACAAATTTTCGAACTACTCCGGGAGTTCAACGAAATTATTTGATGAATTACATCTGAAGCTAAAGGATCAGATCATCTTCAACATCAAAATACATTTATGAAAAATTGTATTGAACCTCTTCAGATGTTACTCATTTTTCTTATTTTCGTCCAATTCTTCATAGTTGCTGTTAATTTCGATAAATAAAGTCTTCCAAGCTTTCTGCGTTTTAAATTTGTCCTTGTATTTCACCAGAGTTTTTTCCCACAGAACTGGCCGTGACTGTACCAATGAAATCAGATGATCCATATCGGCGTCTGGTACGTTGCTCATTTCTAATAAAAAAAGAATTATAACTTTATATTTTCAACAAAGTTGACCATTTTGAACGCGTAAACCGAAACTGAACCTAATAGAAACCGCATATGTGTGAACATCGCGGTGACCTTGTGTGCCCCAGACACGAATTCACGCCTGTTTAAAACCGGTTAGCAACCGATTCGGTCGCAGGGACATTCGGTGGCTACGCGGTTTCCATCAGGTTCTAATTCGATCCGAATAGCGACCGAATCATCAGTTCACACTTGTTCGGTACAATCGAAAACGAATAGAATATAAACCGTACCGAATAAAACTGAATTATGTGTGAAGCGAGCCTAAGTCAAGCGCATGTAGTTGCGGCGTTGCTGCGTCAGCGTTCATGTTACGATCCTTTTGTAATGAATACTCGATAGCGTCGCAGCGATATCGAAAATTAGATATCGCACGATCTGTTGGATAATTACAGCCTTGCCCGAATGGGCGTCAAAAATTTAACGTGTTCATTCGGAAATAGCTGAAAAACTTATCTGGATTTCTCTCAGACGAACAAAACATGTACGAAATCTACAATAATTTTGTGTTTCTGATTTACACCAACTCCCTTTACAAATACGTTAAACATTCGACTGTATACGCCTATGCAGATAATATAGCACTCGTAATTGAGCACCATGACATTCATGTGGCTGAAAAACTGTTGCAAGAGGATGTTGATACTATGAATAGGTGGGCACATGACAAACACCTAATGATTAATTTAAAAAAATCAAAGGTTTTATGTATAAAGACGTCCAGCAGATATAGAACACACAAACCCTATATTATAATGCATAGTAATAGTTGCTTACCCAACTGTTTGACTCCTACCTTGAAGTGGGGTTGTACTCCACTTGAGGTTAAATACCTTGGATTAACTTTTGGCAGAACATTATCTCTTGGGGCAAGCATATTACAAATTTATCTAACAAAGTTAGGCAAACGATTCCAGCATTATGTAGATTAGCTTAATCAATACCATATGATGGTCTTCCTGTATACTTTAACGCTATAGTTTTGTCACGAATCTTATATGGAATATCAATTTGAGAGGAAGCAAAGATTACAATAATCAAAAGGATTAGTAATCAGAAAAAGAGATGCTTAAAGATAATAATCCCCAAAAAAGATTTGGTTAGCAGTAATATTAGCTGGTGAAGAGAGAAAAAAGAAATGTCCACAAAGATGTTACATAATTATCACCGACTGCTTGAGTATAAGACTAATAGTACTCTATTATCTTCGACGAAAAGAGGTAGAACAACTAGGAATCATAAGGAAGTGTACTCTGGCACCAAAAGGTATAAATAGCAAGATAGACAACATGGATGAGACAGTTTTAATTAAATTGCTAGTACGAATTCCAGAAGATTTAATGAACACAGAGATAAAACTTTGGAAACTAATAATTAAGCAATGGCTGGTTGAGAATATAAATGAGGGACAATAAGTTACTTTTTACTTGTATATAATGGTGGAGAATCGATCATATGTATATAATTAAGACGGATGTTCGTCAAGTGTTATGATACGTGTACTGTATATAATGTTAAGTAGGTATTAAGAAGCTTTGTAATTATATTTA
This sequence comes from Icerya purchasi, assembly GCA_039619475.1. Lineage (NCBI taxonomy): Eukaryota > Metazoa > Arthropoda > Insecta > Hemiptera > Monophlebidae > Icerya > Icerya purchasi. The sequence goes on from CM077116.1 coordinate 141,750,686, forward strand.
GGGACAAACGATAATAGTGTTGGGCACCCGCAAACGAGGGCAGTATGCCCCTTGTAGGAGCCGCAACTTATAAAAAATCGCTAAGTGGGTGCATTCAAAGTCGTTTTTAGACAACATCGCTTACACGCAAGGCAAATAAAAAAAAAAAAACTTTCTATACACGTATCTTGATGGCGACTGCAGAGTAATGCTTTCTACAAATGTTTGTCGCGCACTACCGCCAATGAGTCATGTTTTTATCTTAATTTCGTTGTCGCCCGTTGAACATCGTGGTCGTTTCATAAGCAGATTTCCTTCCCAATGTCTTTACTCTCTCTCTTTTCGTTCTCACCGTGACTTTTGGACTGATCTCTATCCGTCCTTTTTCTCCAACCCTGACTCCTTTTACCGTGCTTTACAGCCTTCTCCATCCGTTTCTCCCTGGTTTAATAATTTTCCCAGTATCAGCCGTTCTGTCATTTCTTCCATAGTTCGCCTTCGTTTTAATCACAGTCTGCTCCCGGCTTCTCGTTTCCGCTTTGCTCTGGTTCAATCTCCTTTGTGTCCCTTTCATCCTCCAACCTTCAATGGCTCGTGTGATGCAAATCACGTACTATTTGAATGTTCCTTTATTTCTACTGAACGCGCGATCCTTTATTCCAATTTGCTTAGCCTTGGCCTCCCTACACCTTACAGTGCCCTCTATATTCTCACTTTTCCATCTCCTTCTGTTGTTCCCTTGTTATCCGCATTCATTTCCTCTGTCTCTAATCGTTTCTTGATATAACTTGTCGCTCCATATGTCCTTCTATTCTTTTAATCTTTTGTGCTGGGTAAATGTCCTGTGCTGGCGTGCCCATTTAAAAAAAAAAAAAAAAAAAAAAAAAAAAAAAATCATTAACTTATAAAGAAGCAATGAAAACGGATGAAGACGGAAAAACGTCTGATATGACAAACTTTGAATGTCTTTAGATAATAGTGGTGACGTTATCACATTCTTTAACGAATTGTATAACGAACGAGTGATATTTAAGTCTGCCACCCCGGCGTGATATTGCGCCAAGCCTTGAATTTTATTTTTTAAATAGCCCGGTGAAAGCTGGATAATGTAAATAATTGATAAATTTAATTATTTGCTCTTACATAAAACGCAGACCTACGTAATAATATTTCCGTTTTTAGAGAAAACTACTTCGCGTGTTGAAGATTATTTTTCCATTTTAGTCGTCAATCGATCAAAAGTAATCTCATCTTTTTCCACCTTTTTTCATTAAAAATTTTGCAGCGAGCAAAGTTCAGCTACTGCTAATTTCACTTTGGATGCACGCAAGCTTCGCAAAGTTGTGCCGCCTATAACGAAAAGTGGAAATTGGCCAACTGGTAACTCTAAAAATCAAAGGTAATTGAGGGAGACACGCCAACTCGTAATCGAAGAAGAGAATCACTTAATTTCTTTGCGGGCCAACTCATCACCGACGACGGCCTGATGATCACCGGACCAGTGCTTCTCAACGTTTCTTTTATCATGCTTTGACTGTGAACTATTAAAAACTCGATCATTCCTAAATAATTCGCTTACAGACCACTATTAATTACAAATAAATAAGAAAACCTACATGACAAAAGTAATCTCATAATGTAATGGACACATACTTCCGTTATATTTGTTACCCAGCAACATTTTATCGATATACTAAATTCCTTACAATCACATTAAAATGTTGAAAGAATAGAAATTAGTATTAGGTAGTATTTCTTTATTTTTGATGGCGCCATGATATTTAACATAGAAATTAAAAATTTAATTTCAATAAGGAGTAGAAACTTTTTGAGTTTTAAAAAATTTTAGGAAAGAACGATAATGACGCAAAAACATTTTTAAGCAATCGTATTATATTATATACATTTACAGGAATACTGCTAGACAAATATACCACGATGATATTATATGCAATCAGTAAAATATCTTGGAATAACTATTGACAAACGCCTAGTATGGAATCTGCGTATAATTAATACAAGGAAAAATTGAAGTCTCTACTGAGTATCCACTGATAGGAAGAAAATCTAAACTCGGTCTAGAAAATAAAATGTTATTGTATAACATCATTATAGCTCCTGTCTGGAAATACGGCTTAGAAATATATGGATCAACCGCAAAAACGCACCTCAAAAAAAATATAGTCGTTACAATCGAAAATATTGTGGATAATTGATCAATGCGCCATATTATGTTCGTAATAGTATAATCTAGAATGATCTTAATATTGCTTCTATGTTGACGATACATAAGCAGCAATATAACAAAATTTATGCCGCATTCAGTCATAATTTAAACCCATTAATATCACGTATGAAAACTACCGAACTTCCTGACAATCCTGTCAGGAGACTAAAGAAAAATCAATACCCCTAATAATAATAAGGATAATAAAACACACCAATAGTAACAAAATACTCATATAAATATTATCATATAACAAGCGGCGTCATCTATTGGGATGCGCTGTTAATTAGGAAACTTAAAATAGCTAATGATCAATTGCGTTGACGACTTAAGAGTCGGCAAGAAAAAGAAGAAAAAACAGGAAAAAAAAGTTCAAAATGGGAATCTTTTGAATTTATTATTTCGCAAATGTAAATTTTTAATTGATTTTTTTTTATTGTATTTAATTGCCTAATTTTTTTTTTCTATTTCTTACTAATTTAATTTTTCATTGATAAATTAAATTTACAATATTATGAAAACAATTAACGTATATTCTCAATTAAGTAAATAAAATAGCAGCGATGCGGTTAATAATTTAATATTTTTCCGTGAAAGTGAATAATAATTCGTATTTTTTGACACAGCCCAATGAAATTCGAATTGTCATTTTCAGTTCGGTACTCATTAAAGGTTTTTACCGGCTCAGGAGAAAATAAACACGGGTTTACGTTGCCTAGCCGATGTCCGATGTGGGGTAGAGAAAAGTTGAGAAGAGTCGAAATTATTCGCTTTTATAAGATTTGTTGGGTATTTCGCTGGTCGGCTATTGGTTACCAGTTAGGCAGTATCGCTTGGGCTCCGGTTATCAGTTTTGGATAATTACTCTTATACGCATTTTCGTATGTACCCTAAAATAGTTATCAGTTGGCGTCCGCACCCGGAAAGTAACTCTGTTTGTTAGCTCCATTATTAGTCACAGACTTCTTGCATAATTTTTGGGCAGTGTACTTTTTAGCTTCTTCTCTTTTTTTCCTCATGTTTTCTAAACGTTACTTACAATATTACAGCAAATTCCTACGCATAAAATGGCCCTTTTATAAAATAGTCAATTGATTTGTCGCTACTACAGAAATTTTATAAAAATCCTGTTTCAAAAGATGAGCGCGTTTTATTTCAAACTGGGAATGACTGTAAATCAACTTAATAAACGAAGGGCACATGATTTTAAAAAAATATCTAACCCTCATATGTGAAATAAATTTTTCTGAAATTGAAGCTGGAGTCTCCAAGCGTATTGCAGGAGTCATCGCTCGATTCCGAAACTGTAGCATGGTACTTGCACTTATTGGTTATCTTTGGTGAAAGTGAATGCGATAAAGCTGGCCTGTTAACTGCCGGAGCTTGCTTGGCGTTTACTCTGTACGCATATTTCCTGAAATTAAAACGTAATATCACCTCATACAGAAATTTGTTTTTCCTTCATCGCGGCCACGGCATTACCTTTCGACCTTACAAATGTAAACACAAATTATTACCGGCTACAAGTTCGAAAACGTTAATGGAATTTTTAATACATGGTATGCACAATGCAGAATGAACTCTGTATCGGTTAACTTATATGCAGGAAACACATAAAAATATTTGTTTACTGCAGTAAAGTTATAAATAAAAATAAATAAATAGGTAAATCTTTATCTTTATATATATATATATATATAAATGAATGTTTGTTTGTACGTTTGTTTGTTTGTCCGGTATGCATTCTTGTGCTGCTAGACGGATCATGCTAAAATTTTCCGGGTATATTCGTGTTGTCCCAATGATGGTTTTAAGGTTTCACGAGTTTTCTACCCCCTCTCCTTCATGATGTATGAGGTTTTAAGTAGTTGAGATGCGACCAGCGGTACAAAAATGCATACTGAACAAATAAAAATTATTCTATATAATAAATAAAAATTAATTTTATTAAATTTTAAATAAAATTAGAATTCTATGTAATAAATAAAAATTAATTTTTATTAAATTTTAAATAAAATGATTATTACCGCGGTAAATATAAATTAAACGTAAAAAAAAATATAAATAAAATGATTACTATGGGAAATATTAAACTCAAGATAACATTTTAATTTCTAACGTGAGTAAATACACAGCGTTTTGTTACTTCTCTTTTTGCGCTACTGAATGATCTAAACAAACAAGTCGTGCTGCTAGTCTAGCTTCTGTACCCGGCTTGCAGATTAAAAAAAAAGGGTAGTGTTTTCTATTAGTTTTTACAGAGAAATAAAAAATCCTGTAACGAAATTTTTAATATTTGCTACCGAGAATATTATTTATACTCAAATTTGAAATCCTTACTCAACTGCTGTAGTTTGCTGTTGTGGTAATAAATTAATATTAATAAAGTACTCGAGACGGAACGGTTAAAAGATATGAGGTAATTACAAGATTCGGGCTAGTCCGCAAACGTGTTACACTGCGTTTTTTTGGTTGTTTCCTATCGTACAATAGTTGTGATTGTTTATCGTAATTTTCTCGTTCAGCGCTGGGATTTCACCGGGCAATGTTAAATTCGAACGTTCCGGGTATATCAGCCCAAGTGATAAACAATGATCGCTCAAATCTTTCGTCCATTATTACTAACACCAGTAAACAACTCTCATCGCTAAATGCCGGTAAAATCGATTCAATTAATACTACTAACACGCTTGTTCCGTCATCTAACAAAAATGATACTGACAATGATAATGTTATAACTCTTCGCAGTGTAGACAAGGCCAACAATACCTGACCGTTAGACGAAAACGTCCTTCCCCACCTTCGCCGCCGGACACTTCGAGTGAATTTAAACGCTCAACAATTCCGAAGTTTAATACTAGAAATCGGTATCAACCGTTTATGTACTTAAACGATGACGATAATAACGACAACACTGGGATGGAGATGATGAAACAGCGAATGCAGATGCGATGTTACTTGATAATGAGATATCGCGAACAACGTTGTTGGTAACGATAAACAAAACCGAATCCCATCGCCGACTAACAGAATTACGACGCCTCCGCCGATTCTGGTTAAAGATGTTAAAAATTATACAGGGGGTTCATCAAGTTCTTAACAAGTTTGACGGGTGTTAAATTTACATTAAAATCTACAAATACCGGTATTACTATAAAACCAAGCTCGTCCCAGAGGGGCCTTCAACAAAATAAATACAACTTTTACACTTTTCAACTACCGGAAGATAATGCGTTTCGTGTAATTTTAAAAAATCTTCATCATACAACTAATTGCGAGGAAATCACGCAAGCATTACAATATTTAGGTTTCTCTGTTCGTTCTGTAATTAACGTAATAAACGGAAGAACGAAATTCTTCGTAGACCTCAACAAATCTTCTAAAAATTCAAAAATTTTTAGTTTAAATCATTTATTTCATACAGTCGTAAGAATTGAAGAACCGCGAGTAACTAGGCAACTACTTCAGTGCATGCGCTGTCAAAATTTTGGACACACGAAATCTTATTGTAATCTCCCACCTCGATGCGTTAAATACAGAGGTAAACGCCTAACCGCTGACTGTCCCAAAACATCAGAAGAAAAACCAATATGTCTTTTCCGCCATCCTGCCAATTATAAAGAGTGCGAATATTATCAACAAGAATATAATAAAAGGCAATAAACAGAACTTTCGAAGCTGCATCATTTGATTTGAAAGACACCAGCAGCACGTTTCCACCTATACGTAAGTAATTACCATCAACTTCATACTCCAGTGTTGCCAAAAAATATATCTCTTCTTCTCTTCCGCCTGCATCAACAGTAGTATATACTAACAATGCTACACAGCATACAAACGAGGAAAATAAAATTAGTAAAACATTAACTTCCTTTCTTAACGAGTTTCGCAATTTACCATCACTATTAATATCCATGTTAACCAAACTTATGGATAAATTATTATGACTCTGAATCATATAAGTACTAATTCATTAACAGCAGTATTAATGGTAATGGGATTCAACAAAAGAAACACGAACTTCAGTGCTTTTTACATACAAAACGAATTGATATTGCCCTACTAACGGAAACTCATGTCGTTCATCCGGCAAGCTTTGACTTACCAAATTACAGATGCTATCGTGGAACACACTCTTTTGGTACAGCAATGGGAGGTATTGCTGTACTCATCGAAAAGAGCATTGATCATCATCAGCATTTTATTCGCCGAACAAAGGCTTACCAAACCGTTGCGGTTAAAATAAAAACATTTGCCAACGAGACAGTTTATTGCCATTCAAGGCATTACATTCCGAATGATGAATTTTTAGAACTATTTCATCATCAAGGCAGTAAATTTATGTGCAGAGGTGACTACAACGCAAAAACCCTCACTGGGTATCAAGAGTTCAAAGTAAACGTGAAGTGCAACTTTTCCAACTCAATAGGAAACTGCGCCTTGATGTCGTTTCACCATTTACACCTACCTATCGGCCAAAGTATACCAACCGGCTACCAGATGTATTAGACTTTTATTTCACTAAAGGGTTAAATAATATACGCAAAAACTGCTGTACGATCGTAGACTTGTCGTCCGATCACGTGACGGTCTTACAGATCCTAGACACAATTCCACTACACAGAAAAAAATAGACAATCGATTAACAAATAAATCTATTGACTGGAATAAATTTGTAAATATAATAGATAAACAAGTGGACTTAAAGGTAGAATTAAAATCATAGCACGATATTGAATCGCTGTTGATTATCTAACAGATATCATACAGGATTGCTTTAAGCAATCAACACGACCTGCAAAGCTGCCTGCCAATAATAGTAGTATATTGTCCATTGAGATATGTGAGTTAATTGCACAAGGGAAAAAAAGCGCGCAAAAAATGGCAACGCAACAGATATCCATTTAATTACCAAACATACCGGGAATTTTTCAGGCAACTAACGGAAGCCATAGCACACTACAATAATGAGCGTTATACTCATTATCTTTCCACTCTAACTAATGCTGACAGTTCAGTCTGGAAAACAGCGAAACTGCTAACAAAGAAATGCGTTCCATCCTATCATATTAAAAAATCTGATACATCATGGGCCAAAACCGATGACGAAAAAGTTAATACCTTTGCCGACTACCTTGAAAATATATTTTAACCTCCTACTATGGAGAACCCACAACACACCCAGAAAGTTGTACAGCGTAACAGTAGCGTCATATAGTATTGTCAAAGTTACACATACATTACACCAAACCAGCTTCGTATGTGTATTAAAAGTTTGTAAAACAATAAATCTCCCGTAAAAGATGGAATAACAAATGATATCTTGAAACATTTGCCAAAAAACGGACTTTTACTACTTTTATACATATACAATTCTATGCTCTGGCTATCATACTTTCCGAATAGATGGAAAAAATCGGTAACTATACTTATCCATAAACCCGGGAAGCCGGTTACAGAAGTTTTATCCTATAGACCGATAAGTTACTGAATACGTCTGGAAAAGTGTTCGGAGAACTAATTCAATCGCTTCTTCTCAATATGACAAACGCATATCTTCCTAATCATCAATTTAGATTTAGAACAAAGCATTAAACTATTCATCAGTGGCATAGACTCATTAATGCAATTAAGTCAGTTTTACAGCGTGGAATGTATTTCTCAGTAGTGTTCCTTGATGTAGTCAAAGCATTCGATTGTGTTTGATATGGCGGTTTACTATACAAAATCTGAAAGATTTTTTCGATTGAAATATACCATCTGCTGAGGTCCTATTTAAGCGGTAGATCGTTTCAAGTAAAAATAAATCGCGTCATATCTATCGAGCGTCAGATATTAGTGTCAGCATCTCAAGGTAGCGTTCTGAGCCCGCTTCTTTATAACATATATACGGTTGACACACCGACTACAATGTTTACTTTACAAGATGACATTGCTATACTAGCTACGCACGAAGATCGTCCTGAAGCTTCAAGCTACCTTCAACATCATTTATCGTTACTCCAAGACTGGGCTCTCAATTAGAGGATCGAAATTAATCAATAAAAATCATCACATATCACGTTCGCAAATAACCAAGAATCATGTCCGCCAGTTACTTACAACAACTGTAAAATACCGCAAGTACAATCAGTAAAATATCTGAGATTAACTATTGACAGACGCTTAGTATGGAATCTGCATGTAATTAATACAAAGGAAAAACTGAAGTCGCTACCGAGACAATTATATCCACTGATAGGAAAAAAATTCAACCTCAGTCTGGAAAATAAAATGTTATTGTATAACACCATTATAGTTCCTGTCTGGAAATACGGATTAGAAATATATGGTTCAGCTGTAAAAACGCATCTCAAAAAAATACATTCGTTCTAGTCGAAGATATTGAGGATAATGACAACAAAATGCGTCATATTATGTTCATAATAGTATAATCGAGAATGATCTTAATGTTGCTTTTGTGTTGACGATACATAAGCAGCAATATAACAAAATGCATGCCGCGTTCCGTCATAATTTAAACCCATTAATATCGCGTATGAAAACTACCGGACTTCCTGACAATCCTGTCAGACGACTTCAGAAAAAATAATGTAAAGATAGTACCGCCCACTAATAATACTAAAGCTATTTAAATACTATTAATAACAAAATACTCATATAAATAATCTAATAATGAAATGCTAATATATAACATGCGGCGTCATCTATTGGGATGCACCGTTATTTAGGACACTTAAAATAGCTAATGATCAATTGCGTTAATGACCTAAGAGTTGGTATGCAAAAAAAAAAAAAAATAAAAAAAAAAAATGGACATGATTAGTGCACTATTCGACTATCATTGATTTTTAATTGTTTCCAAACAGCAACCACAAAACACCGTGCTATCAATCTATGTTTTGCGCTTACTGAAATAATGTGTCATAGCATCAGTGATAATGATAGTAAACTGCGACAGGTAAAATGTTCCGTGTTAAAAAGTCGTGTGTTTAGCGTGTTCAGATTACTGATCTCGGGTAAAATCTTTCGGTGTTTTATATTTACGCCGTTTGATTTATAATTGTATTATCGCTTTACTTATTTCTCAGCGAGAGTAAATATTTACTCGGGCCTCTAACGCCGCGGTTATCCATAGCGTACCGTGTAAAGGTCGATTCATACAATCGTTAAACTGTTCGAGACTATTGAAATGCCATTACCGTCTCCGATTCAGCGTCAAGGCGTTAATGGCAGCGATGCCGTTAAACAAAATGTAATCACCACTACCATCACCAATAGAATGATATGGCTAGACAACCTAGTTATTGGAATAGCGCTGATCTGTGCTGTGTCGACAGTCAGTCCGGAACAAAGACATCCTCGTAATGAAAGTAAAATTAACCCGATCCATTTAGCATTTTCTAACAATAATAAATGGAACATAGTTAAAAGGCAAAAAGAGAAGAAAATATTACACTTCCGACTTTTCCGATGCTTCCCCCCAGAATTTTCTAAACGTAACATTTTTGACTTCTTACCAGTGGAGGAGACAACAATGAAGAAGAATAGCATTAAAGTCCTCGATGAGAATAAATACACTAATGGAAGTAACAACAATAGTAGAAATTTCCACCAGTGTGTAAATCGTCTCACTAATACATATATTTGGAATAACAAAAATATTGAAATTGAAGGTGCTTCCTCCAGGAAGCTGGAAAGTTGTGGAAATGTGCACGGGAACTCGGAGGGCGTGTTATTCATTGCCTGTTCTATCACAGCAGGAAGTTCTGGTTTCTCGCCATTAGATTTAGTTTTTTTTTTTCTTTCTTTTGCATTCTGCATTAGATAGCTTTGCAAAAAGTTGTTGTTGAGTTGGTAGAGAAGCTTGCGATGAGTCATCGGACCTTGACCGCTTAGCGGACAGATTGTGCGCTCCGTGTGTTGGTTGGGTTTCGTTTTTCTTGTTTACATCATTGTTGGGTCGTCCTGGCGGTAGTGGAGGAAAGGAAGGTTTCGTGGCCGGCTGCATTTCAGGATGTACGAAAGCGTCTGGGTTTTCCTTGAGGGGCTCATCACCTGCAAACTGTTGTGAGCTCGTGTTTTGTGGGCAAACCTTCGCTAAATGTCCTTCTTTTCTACAGTTGAAACAAAGCATTGAGTCGAGGGATGGATAAATAAAGTAAGAGGTATCTTCGTGGTCGATTTTCCATAAGGTAGGTATGTTGCCGACATCTTCGGGCTTGATGAACACCTGTCGTCTGAAGCTCAAGATGTGCTGATACCCAGGAATGTTTAATCCAGCACGTAATGTCGAAATACTTGAGACCGGAATTATTTTGGATTCTTTTAACTTAGCTAGAATGACGTCGTTGGGGATTATAGGTGGAACGTTTGAGAGGATAAGCTTCTTGTTCCGGGAAACGAGTGGTCGAACAATAACTTCGGTGTCTCTCAACTTTACAGTTTTGTGGACATCAACGAGAGTGTCTGCAATTTCTTTTGTTGCAACGTATATACATACTCGGTTGTTTGCAATTCGGGACAGGTGTCGAATATTTTCTGGTTTGATTTTACTTCCAATAGCGATAGCATATTCATGGATTTGGATGCCGTCGACGGCGTCGAGGATGATTGCTTGGTCTTTTGTGGGAACAAATTCGGTCTGGAGAACGTTGGTGTAAGTTTTGGTTTGCGGGGCCATGCTGGCCGCAAATCTCTTACAGAAATTTACCGCGGGGTAAAAAACGGAAAACTGAGAGTCTAAGCACACACAGATTTAATCACTAACGCAGGCGATAAGATAAAGTAACAATGCACGACACACGACCGCACTAGTTCATGATAAAAAAGGGAAAAAAAAACCCCACAAAAACCGGTTTAATCGATAACGCATTTGATAAAATAAGAAAAACACAAAATTGAACGTAGAATCACACGACCGCACTGTAACCAAAACTACATCAATCCCAACAATAGAAGATGCCCTTGTTAAGTACGAACTTGACCCAGCTGGCACAGTTGTAATGCTCAGAAAGCTGTACAACCTTCTGGATGACCAAAAGCTTAAGTACCGTTTTACCCGCTTAGCGAATAGAACCGAAGGAGGCGCCCTGGACGACAGGACGTCCCTCAGCTCAGCAACATCTACGGAGAATCTAGTGGAGCTGGAAGATACGGGGAGTTCTACACACCTGCTCGAGTACTAAGTATTTTACTGCAAGCCGATTGATTATTCCAGGAAATGCAGATATTACAGTGGAATATCAACGGCTTTTTTGAAAAAAAAGAGTTTCTAGAGCTTTGTATCAATAGAACCAATGTTGATTGCATCTGTCTCCAGGAAACAAACTTTATCAAAAATTTTTGTGCAACAATCAGAGGATACCATACAGTTTTCAAAAATAGGCGAAATGCACTCAGAGCCAGTGGTGGAGTCGCAGTTTTCGTCAAGGACAAATGGACTACTGAAGAGGTGCATCTCAATACTTACTTAGAAGCTACAACGCTCACAGTCCGATCAGCCCAGCCAGTAACAATATGTAGTATACATATACCTCCCAAACAGTTTAACACTCAATGAGAGAGAGCTCGAGAATGTTATCAACCAGCTACCATCACCATTTATCCTATGTGGCGATTTTAATGCCCACAACACCCTATGGGGATCTGAGACGACGGATAATCGTGGGAAAACGGTAGAAGCTCTGTATAACAGGCTCGACCAAACCATTCTTCTCAATAATGGCTCAAGTACCCATTTCGATGTCAAAACAGGACACCAGAGCGCAATAGACCTTACGTTTGCATCAGCCACCATTGCAGATGACCTCGAGTGGACTGTGGCAGACGACAATTCTATTAGTGACCACTATCCGATTCTCATCAACGCCCGCATAACCACTAGCGACATGTCAAATTACCCGCAAAAATGGATTTTGAACAAGGCTGACTGGAAAAAGTATCAAGATTCCCTCGCAAAGCATAAACAACTTCTCCCTTCCCTCCCGTCTCTAGGGAATATGACGGCGAATGATATCATCGAATCACTGACCAGCGTTATTACTGCTGCGGCCAACGACTCAGTACCCAAATCTACTGAAGCAGTGCTACGTAAATCTGTGCCATGGTGGACTCCCGACTGCAACGCAGCTATAAAGAACTCCAAAAAAGCCTTCCGCAAGTATAAGAAAAATCCCACTGAGGAGAATATGATTGATTTTAAAAAAAACAGAGCCTTAGCCCGCCGTAACGTGAAACAAAGCAAAAAAGTCTGCTGGAACAACTTCACTTCATCAATCGACGATAGAACGCCAGCTGCCGTCGTTTGGAATAAAATCAGATCCATATCTGGGAAACGGCCACCTCTCCATTCTCCTACCATTTCTGACCATGCTGGTAATCTTATTGATAATACCCAAGTTGTAGCCGATATATTTGCAGACACATTTGCCGCAAATGCAAGTAGCCCTAACCAAAACTTAAGCGATGACATAATAAGTACAGCTCATCAACATCAGCACGCACCTCCTGAGCCGGATCCTATCAATAATCCGTTCTCTCTTGCCGAACTGTTACACGCCATCGCGAAGACCCGAAATTCCAGCCCTGGACCGGATGGCATCCCGAACGCGATGATCAAGAATCTACCCCACGACTACCTGGAATACCTTTTGGCAGTTTTTAATTACCTCTGGTTTACGCAGACTTTCCCCGATCAATGGAAGGAAGCAACTATTATACCAATACACAAACCGAGCAAAGATCGCTCCCATACCTCCAACTACAGACCGATTTGACTTACATGCAACCTCTGTAAAGTTTGGGAAAAGATGGTATGTCGTCGTCTAAGATGGCGTCTGGAAAAAGAAGAACTGCTTGCACCACATCAGTTTGGTTCCCGCAACTTTAGATCAACGACTGACTACCTAGCAAGCATCAAAGCTGATATGTGCGACGCCTTGGCGGACCAAGCGCACCTCCTATTGGTATCGTTGGATATCGAAAAGGCCTACGAAACAACCTCGATTCCTGAAGTAATCAGTATTATACGATCACTAACATCATCGCCTTTATGAACAACTTCCTCAATCGCCGATGCATGAGAGTCCGGATCCAGGGAATCCTGTCCAAATTGGTCTTCATCAATGGGCTTCCCCAGGGATCTGTGCTAAGTGTCGTCCTGTTCATCGTGACAATTAATCATGCGCTTAGAATCTTAAGATCTCCGTTGTAGGGACGACTCTTCGTTGACGACCTCACGATATCATGCTGGGGGAAAAATATTGAATTCACCTTCCACATCGTTCAAAAAGCTCTTGTAGACCTCCAAACATGGGCCGCCAAATGCGGTCTAAAGTTCTCGGCCACCAAGTCGGAGTACATGATAATAGGCAGCCAGAAACAAGCCGAAGCGAGGAACTGCCAACTGTATCTAAATGACCAAGTCTTAAAAAAAAAGGACTCAATAAAAATCCTGGGCCTCGAGATCGACCGAAAGCTCTCGTGGAAAACTCACATCAAAGCGTTAAAGAAGAATTGCCTTGACCGATTGCGTATACTCAAAATTCTCGCCAACAAACAGTGGGGAAGTAGCACGAAAGCGCTATTAAAAGTCTACCGCAGTCTTATCCGATCCGTGCTCGATTACGGTGCCATTATATATGATGCAGCCAAGAAATCACTCTTGGACACTCTGCAACCGGTTGTCAATTCCGCATGCCGTATCTGCTTAGGAGCGTTCAGAACGAGTCCAGTCAATAGTTTGCTCGCAGAAGCCAACGAATTGCCACTGGTTATCAGAAGAAAAGAGCTCTGCTTAAAATATGCGGTGACAATCTCCTCGACACCGGACAATTCAGCTTATGACAGTATCTTCAAGGTCCCTGTGCACAATATCGACCCCGACTATTCGGCAGCAGAACCACTCAGATCGCGGATAGCCAGATACACAGCAGAACTCGAAATAATACTACCAACGGTTTATGAACGATCGCTAGGGTTCCTACCCCCGTGGTGCCAACCCAATCTGACAATAAATGTTGATCTAAGTGAGCACGAGAAAGTAATCACAAGCTCAGAGACGTTTAGATTACTTTTCCTTGAAAATCGCGAAAAATTTCAGCCATGCACGGAATACTATACAGACGGTTCAATTCTCAACGGCAAAACAGGTTACGCTATAGTCTCTGACTCTATCACGTTAGCAGCACAACGAACGCACGACAATAATTCAATCTTCACCTGTGAGGCTAAGGCGATTCTCCATACTCTAGAACTAATCCTACTGCGCCAAGACGCAACAAACTGTACCATATTTACTGACTCGTTGTCCTGCTTAAGAGCCATCCAAAATCAGTTTACCGAAAACCCTATCATACAACGCATCCACCTAAAATTGGACCAGCTCCAATCAAAGCATATACAGGTCAGCCTTGTGTAGACACCGGCGCATACAGGAATCCAAGGAAATGAATTGGCGGACCAAGCTGCAAGAACCGCGACGACACAAGATTGCCCGCCTGAAGTACTTATGACACCTCATGAAGCTAAAATGGTGATAAGCAACACAGTCAAAAACTACTGGAACACCCTTTGGCTCCAAACGCCGAGCAAACTCCACGAGTTTAGAAAAGATACCTACGAAAACATGCCAACTCTCAGTAGACACGAGCAGTGTGTCCTAACTCGTATCCGCATTGGACACACAAACTTGACCCATTCGTTCCTCATATCTAAAAAACCGCCCAACCTGTGTCAACGCTGCAACATGCCTATATCGGTGAGGCATCTTTTGATCGAGTGTAATCACTACCAGCAGGCCAGACAACAAGCGGGTATTACCAACGGCCTTCCAGAGATGTTTTCGGACGCCGAGAAGTGTAAAAAAATCGTAGCCTTCCTCAAAGACATCTCTGTATTCCAACTGATCTAACTTCCCCAGCCTTCAGCTAATTTTTTGATTATTTTTTGTTTCGCGCATTTTCAAATATTCAATATAAAATTTTATAATTATCTGTAAAACCGTAGTCGCTAATGACCTTGTAGTCCAAAAGCGACTTGTAAATATAATAAATAAATAAATAAATAAAAATATTGAAAACTCGGTGTGCAAATAAAAAATTATCCCATTGTAATTAAGAGAATTAAAGATATTAATATCTTGCGCAATGACTTAGTAAAAAATACGGATATTAAATTTATGTTTAAATCAACCGTAACAGGAGTAATCATAATTCCAGACTATGTGGAGAGTTATTGTAAAATTTCACATCTGCTACAAAGTAAAAACTACTTCTTTTATACATATATCAGTTAGCAAAAGAAAAACCATTTAGAGTATTAATAGGAAACTTGCATCCATCTACGGAGGCTGACTACACGCAGAGGCAGAAAACTCAAGAAATCATTGTATTCTAACGGATGCAGCATTACAACCAGTGACTTACTGGCCTACCGATAGAGAAAAAATTCCTGACTTACTAGATTTTTTCATAGTCAAGGGACTAGCTTCAAACTACATACTAACAGAATCAGCGTTTGGTCTTTCATCTAATTATTTCCCCCAGTGATTCTTATAATAAGTAATAACTAAAAGAAAACAAACCAAAACTACATAATAATAAACACACTAATTTGGAAATGGTCAGAAAGGAAGTCGAAGAAAATATCACACCAGACTTATCAATCCGGAATAAACTTGACATAGAAAACGCATTGCAGCATTTTTTTAAAACCATTCAAGAAGCGGCTTGGAACAACACACCGCAAATTAGGATAACTTCACCAGCTATTTGTTATCCAACACAAATCCTGAATGAAGTAAAATATAAGCGTAAGTTAAGAATAAGGTGGCAAACAAGTAGACACCCAGGAGATAAAAGGAAATTGAATAGACAAGTGAAAAAAGTTAAACAGCTACTTCAAAAGCTAAAAAATGATACTTTTAATCAATATGTATCTTCTTTATCTCCTGTTGATAATGAGTACTCACTATGGAAAGTAACAAGAAGTTTAAAGAGACCAAAAAATCCAGTCCACCCTATTAGGAAATGTGATGGCAGCTGGGCTCACATTGACAAAGAAAAAGCTGAAGAATTCGCTAAACACCTTGCCAACGTCTTTACTCCAAATCCTGGAGACGATACATTACCTACAAATGAAAACAACTTTAATGTCTATCCTCCTATCAAGCCAGCATCACCAGGGGAGATTAAGGCTGTAATTAAAACCATGAACCCCAAAAAAAGCGCCTGGTTACGATCTAATAACCGCTAAGCTCCTAAAGGAAATACCGCGCAAAGGGTTACTGCTATTAACATATATATTCAACGCTATGCTGAGATTAACCTACTATCCTGCGCAGTAAACATTTTCGCAAATAGTATTAATACCGAAACCTAATAAACCACCTACAGATGTTGCCTCATACAGGCCTATTTCAATAATACCAGTGATATCGAAGTTATATGAAACGCTATTATTAAAAAGAGTGCTTCTTTTAGTTAATGAATACCAAATAGTATCATTTCATCAGTACGGATTTAGAGCTAAACACTCTACAACCCAACAAGTAAATAGGCTGGTATAAAAAATTGAATCTGACTTAGAAGAGAAAAGGATTTGCGATGCCATATTTATGGATGTAAGCCAGGCTTTTGACAAAGTATGGCATTATGGTTTATTCTATAAAATAAAAAAAAGTTTTCCAAATCATTATTACGAGTTGTTTTCATCGTATCTGGATGAAAGGTACTACCAAATCAAGTATGGAGATGAAGTATCTAACATATATCCAATTAAGTCAGGAGTTCCATAGGGAAGTGTTTTGGGGCCGTTTTTGTATCTTATTTTTACAGAAGATATACCAGTTGAAGACAATTCCTTAATGGCAACTTTTGCAGATGACACCGCAATATTGTGCTCTGATTTAAGCCAAACAAAAGCAAATGGTAAATTGCAAAGAGCAGTGAAGTCATGGTGCAAGAAATGGCGAATTAAAATAAATGAAAACAAATCAGCACATATAGTATTTACAAATCGCGTCATATAGAGTCAGAAAATATAAAAATCGATATTAAAATAGTGCCAGTCAAAAAATATACGTTATATACCTAGGCTTGTACTACCTAGACCAGAAGCTAACATGGCGCAAGCATATTGACACAAAAAATGCTGAACTCAGAATCAAAACACTAACAAACTACATTGGCTATTAGGAAAACGGTCCCAACTGTCCTTGGAAAATAAACTGCTATTATACAATCAACTACTCGCTCCGATATGGAAGTATGGATGCGAATTGTGGAGCTGCAGTGCAAAGAGCAATATTATGAAAATTCAAAGATACCGAAATATAACTCTAAGGTCGATCGTTGGCGCGCCATGGTACGTAAGGAACAAAACCATACATGATGAGCTTTGCATGGATTATGTAGCTGATGTTATCAAGAAGATGGCAACAAAACATCAGGAGCGGTTATATAATCACACGAACTGGACTGCAATTGGCCTACTGGACAATTCGCCACAAACGCAAGTGCGTAGACTAAGAAGAACAAGACCTTTAGACCTGGCTTAGTAATTTAAAAAAAAAAACCTTTGTAAAAACTATTCAAACATAAGTTACTAATACAGGGACTAGTCACTGGACTACGAACCCTTCACGTCACAATCATTTACCATACCAGCTACTGATAGTTAATAGGCTAGAAATGGCTTCTAAAAAAAGTAGACTTAACAGAGAAATTAAAACAGATATCGAAAACAAGGAGTTCAGTGTTCGGAATGTTGTTAATGTGATACACCCAAAAACCAAACAGCAATTACCAATGCATTATGTTGACTTAAACTCTTCTCTTAAAAATGATGACATATTCTTGCTTACTAACAAAGGTTGAAGTTCAAAATATTCGAAACAAGCATCAAATAATACAGTATAAAAGATGTCAACTATACACGGCCATTCACAAAACTACTATAACCTACACTTTTGCTGCGTTAAATGCGGTAATAGGCAAAACACCAGACACTGCGATAAGAAAGATAACGTTAAACCTATAATATGTGCACTTTGTCAGGGAGATCACCCCGCTAACTACAAAGGTTGACCGCAGTATAAGCATTTTCATAAAGAGAAAGCAGAGCGTCTAAATAAGCGACCGAACTTTTCATTTTAATCGGCAACATTTTCCAGCTCTGAATAAAAATGTAGGAAGAGTTAACCTATGGTTTAGTAAGCAAAGAAATAATGGAAATGCTGCAACTAGCAACCTAAACTATGAGAATTGTAGTTCTGCCATAGAAACCAGTAGCATTAAGCTATTTGAACAACTTTTTACAGGTATAGTGAGTTAGACAAACTAACGAATGATTTCAAGTTACTAATAAATCCTACACATAGTCGCTCCTATGCGAATAGATTAGCAAGTGTTCTGGATTTTATTATAACAAAAAAGATCGAATTATTTACATATTGACTGCAAAATGCTTCCGCGCCTGAATTCAAATCATATTCCAGTTATTGCGTGTTTTGGTACAAAATCAATATACTTACAGAACGTCCCCAAAAACTAATAAATACAAAAATAACTCCTCATTTCCAGTGAAACATCATAAGATGCGACGTTAATGAGCAAACACGGCATTTGAACGGCAACTAGTCGTCTTTCTTGTCACTCTTATCATTGCCGAAGATAGACTTGTAATTTGTATTTTCGAAAAAAATTGTAGCTAGATCTTCGGCCGTATATACATAACGGTATTTGAGGGGGAAAAAAGTGGACCATCCGAGAATCGCTTGCCGAAAATGGTTTATCCTAGGAATGCAAAAATGACTACAGTTAAGAAGGGACATATGAATGCGAAATTAACTCTGTACTTCATCACGCGCTTATTCAAAAGTGGCGTAAATAGAAAAGATAAAAGGCTTTTGTGAAAGATGAAAATCGGATATTTCGTCACATAATAATAAAATGATGCTCTCAGATTCGGTGAAGTCGGTATGTGAATAACTTCGATATTGCTCATATGCAATTCTCTTTAGCTGGAGCATTAATACTCTTTTTTATTTGTCGCGAGTGTCTGGAGGAGAGCGCTAACTAAGAATAAAGAACAATCGAGATTAGGAATAAATTAACTCGACAAAATAGAATTAAATTTGCCGGAAAATAGAAATAGGATAAAACAGGAACGACAGAGAAAGAAGTAAACAAAAGAATCTAAGAAATATCATACGAAGGAGGCAGGAATTGAGATCAGACTCAAAAATCGTGTCTTCTGACATTTTATGATCGAAAAGTGCAGAAGCGACGACGCAACGACTGAAAATTATTAATTCGACCAGAGCAACGAATGAAAAGCAAAACAAAGAAGAACTGCATCGACTCTTTTCGAGTTTTTCATTCACGATCGACTCTATTCTTTAATTGGTTCTTCCGCTCTCGCTTTTAAATAATGTCAATAACGATCAAATTTTAAACAGCCAAAGAAAAAAAACATTCCAATACGCTCAACCGAACATTGTAAGTTCGCCTGTTATTGTTTACTTCGGTTACAAAAGCAAAACTATGACGTCATTGGAGAATTTCTTTTGCAATTCAGTTCACGGCTCGTTTACTATTATAAAAACTAGGTTAACTTTTTGTTGTGTTCTACATATCGATTTTCCGGAGCTTATTTTTAAATATAGAGCGCCGATGAAACGAGTAGGCGGATACATTTTTAGGGTTAGCATAGGGAACAGTCGAAATGATGTTCTAGCTGTGTTGCGCCGGTCTGTCTGTCTGCACCTCTATCATTTTGGACCGCGCTCTTTCGTTTCTGCGGTAGATCACGTTATCTCTTTCTCTTTTCCTTTTATTTTTAACGATACGAGAGAAAGGATAGAAATTTTATTTACGAACGCGCACTGTCTACGTGGTCCATTTTCAACGGTATTCAATTTAACATTAGGCCCGTCTTTTTTTGTGAGCTGGGAATAAATCCCAGTCGGCCGTGTGTCTTTTGTACGGAAAAACTGAACTTTCGAGAAACGTAAATAAACAACAGAAAAATAGTGAGAAAAAAATGTTACTACGGCCGTAGTTTTCATTTTAGATTTCTTCGCTGAAATTTGGAAAGTATTACGATGCGCCTACATTAAATAATAAATAAACCAAATCGAGCTTCATTCTGGCCCGGGAAATGAGTAAACCGTCGCGCGCGTATCTAGGATGGTCATTTTTTCGATGGTTAATAAAGCACACGAGAACATAAAACCAAATAAGAAATCATTAATGAAATTAAAAATAAAATAGAAAAGCTTATAAACTGGCAGTTGAATTACGACTATCGAGAAGTCGAAATAATTGTCTGCAAGATGAGAAAAGAATAGAAAGTGGCGGAGCGAATCAGACAGCATACTGTATCTAAAAAGGCTGATATCTAACAAAAGCCTACCGGTTGAATTTTTGAATTTAAATATTAGTTGCTATTCCCGTGGATCTTTTTAGCCACTAGGCGAATGACGTTCGTCGATATAATCGTTTTACGTGATTTTATTTAGTCGCTATTATTTAAGCAACTTTATACCGATTTTTCGTGTTAAATTTTTAACTACTCGTATTTTTTTTATTCTTTTTTATTTTCAAATAATTTGTGGGTCCCGCAAGCCTTTCTGTGGGTTTCCAACATAATTATATTGTTTATTCTTAAAGGTTTACATCATCTTAAATCTATGCCTGATATATACCTTAAAACTTATGATAAGCTAGTATTATAATACATTATTTATGTATTTACCTACAAATAAACCGACACTATCTCAGCAACTACCTAAATCTCAAATTAACCCGAAAAATTACACAAAAATCAATCCAACAAGGTCGTGTAATAGCCCAAAAGGAATCCCAGATCCGGTAACCCAAAATGCCCAACACGGTGCAACAGCGAGCAACAAAACCAACCTCTACTCTCATTTCTGAAGTTCATATTCCTATTCTCTTTGCACCACTCCATCATCCACATCCTTATTCCATGTCTATTCATATTCTCTTCTTCTTGGATTTCCTTCGGTATATTTTCTATTAATTTTATCAACACATCTTCTTCCACATTTTGTCTATTTTACTATTAACTCCTCTTGACCGTATGTAGCATATTTTATCATAACTCCTGGCCCGGTAGACCCTTTCTCTGGCAGATAATGTAATATGTTGTGTTTTGAACCTTAGTAGCTTATAGAAAGAGTAAATCATTTTCGCGGTGACATTTATTTGTTCTCATTCCACCATGTTTGATGTTAACTCACGCGCCTTAAACTAACTTGGTAGAATTATTTTCAAACATGTTTCCTGCATCCTGCTAATTGTCTGTATATTTCGGTTTTTTTTGCTTCCCCCAAAAACTTCTATTCCGTATTTAATTCCAGGTATTATCAAAGATTCAAAATATAGCCTTAAAGTCCATCACCTGTTTTAACTTGAATAGCGCCGGTATAGATTGTCTGATATGTTAAATTAACCTTCATTTCTAACTTAGAGGTGTTTTTTTGTTTTTTGGTTTTTTAGTTTTATAAAATAATAATAATATATTATTTTTTACTTTTTAAGAATCGCAGGTAGAGCGTAGAAAAGATTGAAGCACAGTATTGTAGCTGGAGATGAGAAGAAAAGGATAAAGGAAGAATTATAAGGAGCGAGGAGACCCAGTGCTACGATTTTGGGGTACAAAGCGTTGCGTCCAGAAGCAAGGACCGGGGCATTCAAAGAAAATATTGTTTTGTAATATATAGTGGAGTAGAGATAGAACTGCGAAGAGGACAATCGGAAGAGGAGGACAGGGAAAAACGAGAAAACGTGAAGAGGAGAGAAGAAAGTGAGTAAATCGCAGTCTGATTAATGAAACGATTGCGAAGCGTTGATAAGAAGAGGATTAAAGCCACCACTGAGAACTAGAAACCGGTTGTGCATTTGAAGATAATGAGAGATATTCGAAAATAAAGAAGGATAAATGTTCGACCACAGTCGGGAATGATTAGCTGAGGAAAGATGTTCGAGGCAGGAAAATTGCAGAGTAAAGAACGATCGCAGGCGACCGAACGGGCTAGAAAATCCGCTGACTCGTTGCTCTCGATGTTATAAGATTACTATAGTTACTTTTGAAGAGGAGGCTGTATTGTTATCTTTAACCCCGCTCTCTTATTATTATTCATATATCTTCGGATAATATATAAACCAAAAGTGTATTTTGTTGGTAACGGAAGAAAAGACAATATTTAATATGTAGTTCGTTTTGTTTTGACTGACGTGGTATATTGCAAAAAAAAAAAAAAAATCTTCCGATGGGAAATAGTCCCTGGTTTTTCTACGGAACACACGGGAAAAAAAAATTCTTGACAAGATTTCTCCATTCTTCGTCATTTGCGAATGTATCACATTACTGCGACTATATATAGACACACAAATGTACCTTTTAAACTTAATCGCATAAAACTGCATTAAATTTTGACTAATTATGAATATTTTTCGGTGTGCAATATAAGGACAAACGAACCTTTTTTTATCATTTTATATTAAACACATTTACTTCAGCTATTGCGTTTTTTCCGCTGTTAAAAATAGCTTCAATTCGCTATGTACAAGCTTCGTAGCGCTTCTTCTTTTACCCATTTCTTACACTCACACAACTGAGAAAATTACCATTTGTCAAAACTTGGACAAAAAATTCGCTGGGAACCATGCCGTTTTATCACTCCTTTTAGATACATCATCGGTTTTTAACTTGTCCTCTTAACTTAATCTTAATGCATGTGTATTTATAGTACATTTTTCACATAGTTCGTTGTAATACTTCCGTCTACAAAGAGTAGGGAGATTTTTTCGAAACGGCAAAACATAGTTTACATAATTGAACCGGATAAAGATACCGTGTTCTTCTTAATCTCATTCGATATTACGACTTCTCTACTGAATCTATTTATGTTTAGAATTGAAATATGGAAAACGAAAAGAAAACTAAATAGAGAACAGAAACAAAGGAGAAAAACAATTCAAAAATAATCAAAATAATCAGACAATGCCGAAATATTTAAAATGTATTCTATCAATTTAAATGATACGAAAGGCCAGAAAAGAAATACAATCATCCAATCAAGAACTCACCGAGAACGGATTATAATTAGAGTTCCCTAAATGTGTATCGCATAAAAATAAACATATAGAAATACGATGATATCCTTTTTTAATTAGTATGTAAAAACGCAATTGGGCTAATAAGTTAATTCGTTTCGTATCATCCCGTACATACAATAATCGGTTCTATCCAAGAGTATGACGATGCTTTAAGTATAAAACCTCCATGCACACCGCGTGTTCAACGGTACAACTGCATCATGAACAATCATAGAAATCTATTTACACGGCGCGTACTGTACACATGAGGTTTGCCTAAGGAAAAACCCTTTCTGGAAGATAGGAAATTAAAAATTTAGGTGTTTTAATGTTCGATTAAAAAGTAGCCAGTGAAAATTAACGAAGCATCGTTTAAAAGGAACATAAGTGAAACAATCGAGTAATGAAATTTCCATATCGACATATTTATAAATGATAATTCTGTTCAACTTACTGGTCCGGTCCTGGTATGCTGCAGTATAAATTATAGGCACATGTATCTTCAACGGATCGCACAGCACGTTCCGGAAACAACGTCTTCAGTGTATTGATCCCTCGCCGATCATTCGGGTATATGATGTAATCGGGGTACGTGTAACTGTGCTCCGTTTGGTAATGATAGGATTTCCTTTCGACGTTCTGATCAGAAAAAGAGAATAACAGTATTTAAATCGTTATTTAATTCATTCGCGCATATGAAACGCACACAAATAAGCTCCGGTTAAAAAATAATGTACCTCTGATATGCCAAATCTACAATTTCGACTGGATAACAACTTAATTTACGATCGTTAGGGGGTCTTTAAGTGTAACATTCGCACGTTTAGCTTATTTCGTTTTTGAAAACCGAATATGAATGAAATAATTTCTCCAATAGTTATAAATAACCTTTATTTCACTGTTTCGTTTAAAAAATTTTTCATTTTTCTTATAAATCTTAAAAAATTTTTATCAAATTTCTGTATAATAAATTAATAAATATAACGAAGCTTAATAGCAAACAAATATAATACGAAAAATATTAACTCTTATTAGGATGTTATCGGTTTCTTGTTTTTTCGGTTTAATGACCAATTTGTTTTATTTTTGTGACGACGATATAATATCTAATATGGTTAAAAAATTGAATTTTATTAATCTCTCTTCGTATTTATTTAGCTTTTCGTTTAATTTTCTTGAATTTTTATTAAATAACTGTTATATATACTGATATAATATATATTTTTCTGAGGGGGCGTTGCTCCGCAGTTTTTTCTCTGTAAGGCGGTGGGGGGGGGGGGATGTCCCTGCTGTCGCCCGCTCGGCACATCACTGTACAAACTTCCAACAACTTTACACTCTCAATTAAGACTAATAAAAATGGAGATATTCTCATTGCTCGCGGATAATGTTAGAAAAAAAAAATCTTAAATTTTAGATTTTTTGATCATTTGACTGTAGAAATAATCTGGATGCAATTGACGATACTATAATTGCTCGCTACTGTCCATCACTTACAAACGTAAAAAACAAAAATTAATTTGCATAGTCCTACAAAGAGTTTTGATTTCTAGGACTCAGAACGTTTTCTTTTTTTTTAATGGTGCAATTTTTGCGCTCTAATTATTACTGTTCGCGTCGAGATTGCATCGGAAAAAAATAAAATAAAATAAAAAAAAGAATTTTTTCACTTTGTGACGAATTCGTATTGCAGCGCTATCTCTCGAGTACATTCGAATATGTTGTTTGTTCGGTTTTTAGTATTTTCCTGTAGGGCGCCGCTGACGGGGCTAGTCAACCCGATCTGTTGGCCGAGCGGTCACCATTGTTTATTTCACGTAGCATGAGAGCGTGTGCGTTTGGGATGATAGCGCTGCAAACTACTTATGCTGTTCCCGTCAGGTGTGGATCAAGTGCTCTGGCGAGGAGGCAGGTAAAAGGTACGTGATAACGCGAAGTATGAATGATAACTAAGAAGCGGTGTTCTGTTAAGCAAAGGTTTAGTTACGAGAATAAACGACGTTTATTCCGTTTTATTCGGTTTTTCGACATTTATAGCACTTCTGTTTCGTTAGCTTAATTAATATGCGCCGTGTACCGCACGTTTTTAAATACATCAGTTTTTCTTATTCAGTCAATAAAATGCGGAAATATTTAATTAGTCAATTTATTGTTAGTATTTTAATTTAGTTATTTTTTTTGGCACATTATTTACTTCGAACTTCGTAAGCTTCGCAAATTGCTTAAAAAGGTGTGAGTCCTATCCTCACTGGCGCCCGATGTTGCAGCTTGAAATACGACTCACCTCGTGTTGGTCGGAACAAGCAGAAAGCAAATCGTAATACATAACGCTTGTAATTCGTAACCACCTTTAGAGGGACAACTACTTACGAGAACTCTTATATATTTATAAGTATTAATCATTGTATGTGCGCAACCAGTTATTTATGCATTTATTCCGTTCAAATTTACGATCTGTAGCTTGCTTTAATGCGTTATATTCTACTAGACAATATCTTCGAATATTCAGTTAAAGTTTAGCATACTCATTTTATTCATTTTTTCCTACTGTGTAGTATTGGGGTGCGCGGTCATATGAATCTAAGAATATTTTACTCAGCTGTATGAAATGTTAAACTTATCGAACTATTTGATTTGAATTACATTAACTTATTGCTCGAATTCATAAGTAAATAAATGGTTTTAATTTTTTATGACGTAGCAAAACCGAAAGAAAAGAAGTGAGATATAAAATTATTTTATGACGTTACTCGAATTTTTGTTTCAAAACAGTTTAATTTTTTAAAATTAGTAAGAGGATGAAGTGATGATGTCATTTATTTAAAGTAGTAGGTTGCAACATCGACAGTTAACTTCAGAAGGTTCAAATTTCAGTTTCATAGAAAATATCTAAAATAGCACCTATTAATTTACAAAAAGAAAGAAAAAAAAATGACTGCCTTTTGTTTTTTTGCGCTGTAATTTGTTTATATTCTAGCTAGTTTTTAAAATGCAATAAATGCGCGGCCCTACATTGATTATTTATAAAAAGTTTTATTTGAATATACGAAAAATTAAACGCTTCTAAACGAGGCTTTTTTCTACATACCATTTTGGTAAATAGCAGAGCACTGATGCGTAAAATTTCTCAAATTAACCTAATCCATAATTTAAATGTAAAATACAAATCGACTATGGACTACTGTAAAATAACCTTAGATTGTACACATATTTTCAAATATTATGTATTTTCCAAGGAGGTTGAGCCTGCTGGTAGCATCGCGAACCAATTCTTTGGATTTTTGTTTTACTTCGTGAATTTTTTGAAAAATAAAAGAACTGCAGTGCCCGTACAGTGTTTATCTTTTAGAAAAAAGATATGAATACGTTGATTAGAAAAATTAATTTCGAATTAAACTATTTCAAAAACTAAAACCATTAGTTCATTACATGCAAGTGGGGAAAATGTTACGAGAATACTTCTTTCTTCGAATCCACATTTCAGTGATAACCGACATTGATAATCATTTTTTGCTCGCATTCATTGTCGCTTTAATTTAAATAATAAAAAATTTTGATCCTTAAATTTTAAAATTTTGTAGGTTTCGTAGTTTTCCTGTATTCTAATGGGTAGAATACGTTGTTTAAACAAATGTAATAACTCTCTAACTACTACAGGACGCTAGAAAACATTCGGAGAATATTACGTTGGTACCCGATCGCATTATTTTTTTCATTTTCTTTTTCGTTACCATGTGAAATCTCCAATCCATTCTCTTTTAACTGGTATATTTTATGCAGATTATTATTTGTTAAATGTATTAACCCCTTAACTTCGAAATCTCCGACATCCTGTCAAGGGTATGGAACCTACTTTACTTTTTACATATTTTAATAACTTAAAATTTACTTCATTTTTGGGAATTATATTAAAATCATAAAGTTTGGTGGAAAAAAAAAATTCTACACATCGCACATATCAAAAAATTCATTGTAACGTCAGAAAATACCATTTTCTTACAATTTGTAACTTATAAAACATGTAACAAATTATTAAAATGGTAAAATTAAAAAAAATTCATTTCTGGTAAAATTCGGACTGTAATAATGAAATAAACTAAATCTATAAACACTAGAAATGCATATTGGCTTGTTATAAATTAATTAACGTATGTGATTGTAATATTTTACAAAAAGAAAAAATTGATGCGATCTTCTCTTATCGTACGAGTACGTATGTCACATAGAATGTCAAATGTTTTCTAGCATGTAGAATGGGCTGTAGATTTTTTCCAAATCTTTTGTTTTGCAATTTTACAATTTACCAATTGAAACACTCAGTTCCGACCAGGTAAGAAATAGTTAAATAGATAAATGTAGCGTCATTTCTCATTCAACCGAGGAAGCTAAAGCCCGACGACTATGTGTACAAAATTTGGTAGGGTTACCAGTCACTTCGTCCTCGAGTAATAAGCAGGGATCTCTTTCGTGTATTTATGGTACCCTGTGGAAGCTTGCGAGATGGACCAAAGAAGCATCATTAAATTTTGTGTTCGGCTTAACAAATCTTTCGTAGAAACTTTTTCTCTGATTCAAGCTCCATCTCGAACTACAACATACACGTGGTGGAAGCGCATTAAAGACGGTTAGAGAGGCGCCGGAAGACGACGAACGAAGTGGGAGGCCATCAACAGCTGCTCTCGACAAAAATGTTACGATCGAACCTCTTATCATTTGGGGCATCGCAGAAGACCTAAACATTGTAGTAAAAATTCCATACATTCCGTATTAAATGAAAAAAAAAAAAAATGAACTGGTGGAATTTCGTTCTACACCTCTTGACTGACGAACAGAAACAGACGTCTCTTCCCGCGCATGGGATTTTCTTGAAACTGCCGATAGCGATTCGAATTTTTGAAAAACAGTTGTACCAGGCGATGAATGTTTCATGTACGACCCTCACACTAAGCGACAATTTCCGACATGGTCAAGCACGAAAACTGAAAGATCCGCGCAAGTAAGACAACAAAAATTCTTATGCCACAAATCAGATTACTGCTTTATCCCACACACCCTTTTCGCCTGATTCGACACCAGTAGATTATATTTTATTTCCAAAACCGAAGATGAAAATGAGAGGGCACATTTACAACGATATTTCGGCAATTCAACAAGCCCATACAAAGTACCATAAACACAAAACACACCACCACTTCTTACTCGAGAATAAAGTGATTGGCAGCTCTAAAATTTTGACTTTATGCACATGTTCGTCAGATTTTGTTCTACGTGCTTCCTTGGTTGAATGAGAGATGGCGCTACTTGTACCGTGTGTAGAAAATTTGTTTAGGAACTTTTCAGGCATACTGTGTAATAATCAAAAAATAAAAGAATAAAAAATTGCAACTGAAAATTTTGTTGTGCACGAATCATATATTCAGATATGTGTACGTATATATTTTTTTCATAAAATATCAAATTTTCTTAAAAACCCCAAAATAGAACATAATTTATAACTATCTGCAGTAGAATAGTTTTGAAGTAGTGAAAACATTTTTAAAATAAGTTCAGAAATTTTCGAGTAAAACTCAAAAAACAAACTCTTTTCTTTTATATATTTATATATATATCCGTGTATTTGTATGCATATGTATATATTCACACCCATGTCATATATATATATACAAATCTCCTGATCATAATGCAGAAGAAAGGAAAAAAGATTTTTTGCTTCACAGCAGGAGTTTTTGTCAATCTTTTTTGTAACTTTTTGCGTAGAAATTTGACTGAGTTTAGGTGTGCAGATTATTTTATTTTATTATGTAATTTTTCCTGCAAATTAAATCCTGTTAAGTTAACTAATATTAAGTATATTATTAACTGACATGCCTATATCCGGTAGGAAACAGTTTCTCTTCCGGTGGGAAAATTATTTCTATTAAATTTCTGTATTGTATTATATATCAAAGGTGTACAAATAAATGTTTTTCTTTCTTCTTTCTTTGATTGTGTGGAAGTAAGACTGTGCCGAAATAGACGGATACGTAAATTTCAGTATCCTCTGAATTATTAAATTTTCTGCAACAAGTTCATTAAGTATGAAATACTCACCAGTATGTGGAACTGTTGCGGGCTGTCTTTCGTGTACGGATTTTCCTTCGCTTTAATAAAGATCAAGATTGTCGTCCATGTGAGAAGGAAAAAGAAAATGAATATCAGCTGCGAAGGTTTGCGTAAAAGCAGAACAGTCGGAACCTGTATAACAGCAAAGCAGGAAAAAAATTAAAAAATATACATATATGTGTATTTATATGTAGTAAAGTATAACGAAAAATTTCATTTTAAAAAAAGGTAACTTTTAGATGGATATTATTTCTTTACGGAGCCTAATAGCTAATGAAAGTAAAGATTACTTCTCTAAGTCTGTAGTCATTTTCCACTAAAGATGTTTTCGGGGGTCAAGCTGTCTCTACAGTTTTTAATTCGAAGAGGTAAGCGCCGACATACTTAACTAGCCGCTCCACCTCCATTATAGGTAAAATGAAAAAAGGAATTTCTCCTCAGCAATTGCGGTAATCCGGAATGGAATACACGGAAGGTATTGTACGAAAAAATGTACTGTATTAGGATTATCATTCAAAACATTAAAATGAGGACTGGACCTTGTGAGACAGAAATGAGCAGTTCATTTTTAGAACATTACACTCCTAATAGATGGTTGAAGTATGGTTAATCTGTGATATGAGAGCTGCGTGTCAAACTGTATAAGTAACGAATTTATTAAGTAAAGTAGAGTATTGTTATGTATCCTTGATTAGGTACTCGTATAACGAATATTTTATAATTCGCTTTTATGAATCTGAAAAGAATATTGAAGGTCAGTTCCTTTCTCCTTAAGATCCGCCTTTTCTTAGATCACTTCTTTTAATAAAATTTCAGATTAGCTATACAGTCCCGGAACAAGACTAGATTCGATTCTGTAATTTCGGTAACCCCAAACACCTTAACTACTACATTGCCGTGCTATCAATCAATTTATAAAAAGTTCCGAAAGGAATATAAATATATCATGAATTAGGAAACTTCGTTCCACCCATAATTCTTTTGAACCATCAGCGGCAAAGTTAGATCTTAGATTTGTTAAGAAGAAATCGTAATAACTCGTTGCCCTTAATTTAT
Source organism: Icerya purchasi (assembly GCA_039619475.1). Taxonomy (NCBI): domain Eukaryota; kingdom Metazoa; phylum Arthropoda; class Insecta; order Hemiptera; family Monophlebidae; genus Icerya; species Icerya purchasi. Next base: position 141,781,178 of record CM077116.1, read on the forward strand.
ACCATCCTATCCGACAGTCATTTAATGACTCCCTTCTATATTAATAATTTCTATATCATTTTGATTTATATATTAATAATTTACATAAATGAATTACCGTATAAACATTAATAAAAATTACATATCCTCGTAATAAAAAAATTTGCATAAAATATTAATGAAGTACCTAAAAATATGGAGCATATTTTTTCTTTCTTCCTTTAAAGGTAAGAGCGCCCTAAAAAATCATCAATATTTATTTTAAATTTTTGATTTTTTTCAGATTTTTCTGTACTTATAATAAATATTTCAGTTCTCATGCCCCCCTCCCCCCTTGGACATGACTTTGGTTAAGACAGTTGTAGTTTTTGTGCTTTGTATATTTTTTAATAAACGTTGATAAGAGTGTTGGACACTCACACAATGGGCATATTTACCCTGTGAGACCCATAACTTCTTTTTAAAATAAAAAAAATAAATAAATAAATACACATACATATATAGTTTTATGTTTACTCTGCTTGCACATTAGTGTATGGTGTTTATAAGGTTATTGTAGAAACAGTATTAATTTATTAATGAAATAGGCGACGTAGATGCAAACTACGAGGGAATTTTTTTTTTTTTTTTTTTTTTTTTTTATGCATGAAATCTGTAATTAAACAATAAGCAGCAGTGAGGAAATGTTATTATCAGAAATAAAGAACTAGAAAGGAGGATAGCCTCCCAATGGAAGCTGATCCTATTTTTTGATGATTACTCGTTAAATTATATGATTAAAGACTCAGGATCGATGTTGAAGCTGCAACGGATGGAATCTGTGAATACGATTGAATTTTGTGCAGTTAGACAGCAGATTCTTTGCTAATATGTTTAAATGTTGGTTAAGCCTTTCTTTGTATCTTGCACTTGAGCTGCGAATCTCTTCTTTAACCGAAATGACCTTCAAATCCCTAGAGATGTCGTCGTTTCGTACAAACCAAAGAACGTTTACAATAGTACGCAGGATTTTTGCTTGCGTCCTTTCTAGAAGGCCTATATTGGAGTTCGATGCAGTGCCCCATAGCTCAATGCCATATGCCCAAATTGGCTTTATTATTGATTTATAGACTAGCACTTTGTTTCCAGTGAAAGGACCGAATTTTTTCCAATCATCCAGTCCATATTTCTCAGTTTCAGTCTGATTTGTGTACGTTTGGTGGCTATGTGTTTATTCCAAGTCAATCTCTGGTCGAGATGCAACCCAAGGTATTTCGCACTACTTGCTGTTGGAATTTGCTTATTGTTGAGGTATATCGGACTGGCTGTTCCGGTTTTCAATGTAAATAAAACATTGAGGCACTTATTTTCGTTAACTTTTATTCTTCACTGAATGAACCAGTTTGTTAGATGGTTTAGATGATCTTGAACGTAACTGGCAGCGGTACCAATGTCATCGTGTATTGCTAAAATTGCAGTATCATCGGCAAACAAGGCAGTTGTAGTATTTTCATTTACCGGAAAATCACTGGTGTAAATCTGGTACAAAGTAGGTGCTAGAACACTGCCCTGCGGAACTCCTGCCTTGATCGGAAATATGAATGACCGCGAACCGTTAAAATTTACTTGAAAATATCTTTCTGAGAGGTAAGATCTTATTATTAGGTAATACTGGTAAGGCAGCATAAGCTTTAATTTGTATAGAATACCTAGGTGCCAGACTTTATCGAAAGCCTTCTCGATGTCCAAAAATGCGGCAGAACAATATTTTTTCTCCTCAAAGCATTTATTTATAACCTCGACTACTCTATGAATCTGTTCAATGGTACTGTGATTATTTCGGAATCCGAACTGGAAATCTGGAAGTATTGAATATTCAATGAGTAAAGGCTTTAATCTTTTCAATAGCAGTGTTTCGAAGAGTTTAGCTAAAATTGGGAGTAAGCTAATGGGTCTATACGATGACATCTCCTCAGTTGGCTTACCAGGTTTATGTATCACTTTAACTACTGCAAATTTCCATTGCGCCGGAAGTAAGATGTCCTGAGGATTGCATTGAACAGATATGTGAGAAATACTATAGCTTTCCGGGGTAGTTGTTTAACCATACTGACTGTAATAGCGTCGTACCCGGGGGCTTTCCTTATATTTAACTTTTTTATATGGTACTTGATTTCTGTAGGAGAGAAAAACGGAATCGGGGGAGACATCTGATAGGGGCTTTGCAGGAACTTGTTTATTTCCCCTTCAATGTCAGTGGTCGCATTGTTTTCGTGCGGTTTGAAAATATCTGAAAAGTGTTCCGCAAAGGCGTCAGCTTTATCTTGGTTACTCCTTAACCATTCAGAGTCTTTCTTTACCGGAAAGTTTTGGACCTTATAGTTCTTTTTTACTTTTCTTACTGCCTTCCATAATGAGTAGTCTGATGATGCAAAAGGAGATAGATTTGCCATGTAATTTCGGAAAGAGGAATTTTTTAATTCGATTATTTTATTTTTCAGGGCTTTATTAGCTTGATTTAGCGTCCTCTTATCCAACGGATTTCTAGTGTAATGCCACTTACGGCTTAGCTTTCTTTTTTCTCGAATCGATTCTCGAATTATTTTCGGTTGACTTACGGTTTTGTTGAGATCTTTTTTCCACGCTGATGCAAAGAATGCTGAGTCTTGAATGTTTTTGTTACGATTTTCTATTGCAATTTCAATGTCTTGTTCTGTTTTTAATGGAATATTCAAGTTTATCTTACAATCTAGTGAATGTTGGAATTCGCACCAATTAGTGTATCTGTTACAGAAAGCTGCTTCTGAGTCCGTACTAATAGTTATGGTGCTCACATTTAGTATTACTGGTGAGTGATCACCAGAGCTGTCTAACGAGGATTCGGCGAGGACGTTGTCATTGTTTATTCCACAGCAGAGGAAAAAATCGAGTAAGTCCGGAATTGTGTTTGGGTCCGTCGGCCAGTAAGTGGGATCTCCTGCCGATATACTTTCGTAGCTGTTTGATCGGCTAGAATGTAGTAACTGCTTTCCTCTCGGTGTTATTAATCTTGATCCGGAAGCAGTATGCTTGGCATTATAATCGCCGCCGGAAATGAATTTTTGTCCAAGTGAACGGAAGTATTCGTTAAAGTGTTCCTGTTTTATATTATGTTTCGGTGGACAGTAAACCGAAGAGATAACGATCGGACCTAAAGTCGATTTTATGCACACCGAGGTTGCCTGTATGTGCTCTTTACAGAATTTGTTAATCTCGTAGTGCTTTATCGAAGATTTGATAATTATTACCGTTCCTCCGTGAGCAGTGCCGTCTGGATGCGGACTAGAATATATTGAATAGAAGGGAATTTTGATGAAACTTTCGGCTGTAAAATGCGATTCGCTGATTAATAAAATATCTATATTATTGTACGTTAAAAACGGTTCGATTTGATGATAATGGCGCATCAGGCCGTTGATGTTCCATGTTGCAATTCTCGTGAATTGGTTCATTATGGCAACAATTTATTTATAATTTGTGATAAAATAGCTATAATTGTATTATTCTGTTCGGATAATTTTTTAAACATGTATTTAAATTCATTGAGAAAATCTGTGAATTGATTTGCGTTAGACGTATTAATGTTATTATAGCTGATTTCGTCAATATTGTTATTTGAATCATTTAAAGATTTGTTATTTTTTGTACTAATCGATGCAGGGAAGGGTACACTATGGTGATTTTTATTTCCATTTTCTGTTACCTGCGCATAAGTTAAGGAAGACTTGCTCGGAACGCGAGAGTTGTTATGCCGGTGCGTCATTGGAAGGACGTTTTCCGACACTTCGTTTTGTCTTTGGTTGGAGACAAGATTTTGGAAGCGTGGGATATAATTTTTGCTTCTTTGCATGAGTATTTGTTTGTATACTGTACACCCCATGTAACTTGACGGGTGACTTCCGTCACAGTGCACGCATTTAGGTGGGACGGCATGTGGTTTGCTACAGTTTTTTGACGGATGGTACTCTCCGAATTTTACGCAACAGTATGGTAATGTGCAATAGGCTTTAGTATGACCATACGCCTGGCATCTGGTACATTGAAGTAGTCCTTTATTTTTAATTGGCGGTACCACTTGGATCTTCATGTTAAGTAGATATTGAAGATCATATATTTTTTTATTATTTTCGCTAGGCTCCAGATCTACAAAAAACATCGGTAGCGGTTGTTTAGTTTTATATTTTATGATGTTTGTTATATTTCTTGTCTGGAAGCCTGCTTCCTGGAGCGCCATTTTAATTTCCTCTATCGGCATTGTATAGTGAATGTTTTTTAATACTACTCTATACGCTCGCTCAGTTTTTAGTTGATATGTATGATAAGCTATATTTTTATCTTTCAAATTATTTATTGTTTTCCTGAAGTTTTCAATGTTGTTTATTTTTAATTTAACTTTATTGTCATTAAGCGTTTGACATATAAATTGTTCTTTGCGGAGGAACGAGGATAGAAAATTTTCCATTTGTTTATAATTTATTATTCCATATAGAAATATTGGTGGCGGATTTACTTTAGTTTCTGTAAAGGAATTTTTACTTATTGTATTTGCACACATCTCGTTACTAGCTTCGGATTCTTTGATATCGGAATCGGGATGATCAGAGAGAGGCCAAAATCTATTAGATTTGTTATTATGTATTTCGGGAGACGTAGTAGGAGTTTGTAATCGCCTTCTTTTTCTATAAGGTACGACCTGCCACGAGTTAGATGCGTTTTGAATTAATGTAATAGGAGGAACAGTGTTTGACGTAGTCATTTCTACATCAGATGAATATGGTTTATCAATACGCGCGTACGAAGAAGAGCATGGAACGAACTCACCGGTTTTATGCAGCTGAGTTGGATCGTTATCTAAATCGCATGGCGTGTTATCAGCGGTGTTAACCGCAAGCGCCGGGATGTTACTGGTAGCGGCGATGGTGGAGGCGGCGGTGACCGGAAGGGTTTGAATTACGCTGGCGGCTGACGAGTTGTCGTGCGCGATAAACGGCTTATCATTGCTTCGCGACGGCGCTTTATTTTTCTCTTTGTCTTTCTGTTTTGATGGGATCATTTCTGTCCTCTCCATGTGTGAACGACTCGGTGTCTCGCACGTAGGAGAGGGGAAAGTAACTTACGTAAATTACTAGCGAAACTGCCGGAGAGTAGGAATATGTTCGATTAAACAAGCAATGCAACGCGGTAGAACGAACTGAACACAACCGAGAGGGAAAGAAACGAGGGAAATATAGATGCGAATTATAAAAAGAAATATCAGTAATCGATACACAAGTGTCTGTAGAAGTATGTTTATAAATTTTTCGATTAATAACCAGTTTTAAAGACAACATTTATTCGTTTCAAATTACATCCGAAGTTTTAAAAATTATTTTAAGATTCGATCGTTTTGTTTTTGAATGTTTTTAAGCTTTTTTTTATATATATCGCATCTATAACTTTAATCTTTGTGTTAAACTATAAATATTCGTAATTTTTAGATATTGTAATTTTTTTTATTGCTTTTGCTACGTTTTACGATTGGCAAATAGTAAATTCCTACGATGCATTATTTATTTGTTTATTCTCTCTGGATAGTTCAGAATAATTTTTTCAATCGCATTTCACTCTTTCACTGCAACATAAATTCTGTCAAATTTTCCATAAAATATTAGACTATATTTTACGAAGGCGTATTTTCATAAATAAGATAAATTTAATTAGCTTAACGAAATCTTTGACAATTTTTTCAAACACTACCAAATACGATTTTTTACGCATTCTAAACTCACATCGTTAAATTTAGTTCTGGTAATGGTGAAAAGTAATAACGGTTTAAGTTACGAGGCTACCGTAGACTCATATTTAAGAATATTATTACAATGATGGTAACTTACGTAATAAGAAAATACTAGGACGCAAAATACGGCAGTCAATATTCCAACATTTAGATCGGAATTAACGGATGGTCCGGATCGTCCAGAAATTGGTATTACTAAATCGAACAGGTCGACAACTACGTACGTAAAGTACATCGCTGCACATAACATATAAACGCATTGCCCGATAATCATCCAATAATAGACTGAAATTTTTAAATTTTAATTTATTATCGTCGACTTCAAATGGAAATTGCGTAAAAAATATTCGAAAACGGCACTTGCGAATAAAAAAGTTCCTAATAATTTGAAAGCCCGTCGAAAAAACGCTTCGAAATATTTTCAATTTTTTTTTATAAAAATTCCATTGAGACTACCTTTTAATAAAATTTTTTTTTCCATTAAATGTTACGCAATTTAAATCATTCCAGCACACGGACAAATAAAAATAATAATAATATATATATATATATATATATATATATATATATATATATATGTATATATATGTATACGTTAAAACAGTTTGTAACTTTTATACAACTTAACTTTAAAATACATATCGAATAACCAAGATTTTTAAAAAGTAAATTTTTTAATTAATAAAATACTTCCTATAAATGACTCCAAAAAAAAAAAATGGTGGTAACATTGTTGCCAGCTAATTAAGTGAATTACTAAATTCATAATATCAACCACGTATATTGTTCTTTTAAAACTGCTTCATCAATGCGAAGAATAATATTGATAATGATTTGGACCATTAAGAACAATGTGTCGTCGAATATGAGCAGGACGTACAACGGGTATTTTGCATATTTTTATGATTACGCTCCAATGAATTAATATATCCATTGAATTGGAATCGGAATTCTCACTGATACGCACTACAATTTGTTAATTCCTTTTTGGCCTATGTTCTGAAACATGAACACTTTTTTTTTTTTTTTCTGGCCCGGTGTAAAACCATTTGGCCATCAACCGAACCTTCCATTTACATTAACTCCCCTTTTATTAAATTTCAACTTCTTCACTCTATCATTTACTTTTCCATTATTATTATTACTATTATCATTATGCTGTTATTTAAGGATCCGTTGTGCCATTATAAAAACACAAAAAGAAGTTGCGGAACTTGCTTTTTGTAACAAGCCTTTGCAACAACCATGGCCATCGTGGATCACACGGATGCCGAAATAAGGTAAATAGAACTACAAACTGGCCATATTGTGACCAAAGTGCGACAAACACTTCATCACGACTAAACAGCAAAACATTAGGAAATAAGCAAGAAAAAATGTAGCAGCACAATGTTCTTTCGTGGCTGGGATCTAATAACGCTTTATTTTATTTACTTTATTTGATTATTTCCTTTTCTTCTCTCTCCACAATCCCCCCCTTTTTAAATATATATTATTATTGTCACTATCATTATTGTCGCTACTAAAAATTATATTCACTTGCATTACAGTAAATTTCACTGCTATGCTGCAAATAATAATTCTCTCTTTTTTTTTACTTTTTTTTTTTTTCAGTATAAATGTTTTGTTTATTCATTATTTACATTAACAAGACAAGAAGTTTCCATATTACTACACTTTTGAAATTTTACCAAACAGGAATATTTAAATTACCTTTATTTTACCGCCATATTCGACGAACTTTGTGCCATATCTAAAGAGTCTGTGATATTTTGTTTCAATAATTGTTGTACTTCTTAAATGCTATGTAAAAAATCATCATCATTATCTGCTCAACCATTCGGTTGGTGGGCAACCTATTCGTACATTTTTAGCTGTACAAATATAGGTTGTGTACCAGGCAATTATTATATGCAACGCAGGTGTGTACACACGCAAGACTACATTCGGAACTGATAGTAGTCGCTTGTTATCGCGCTACAAGTGCAGTTCCGTGTATGTCCGCTGTGTACTGACCTAGCGCCCATATGATGTTGTACGTGGTGGTTTGCCATTGCCTTCCACGTGATTATTAGCGAATATTTAATTTAATTCTTTGTGACCTCCGTAATGGAAGTCAAACGTTCCAGCAACTAAATGTAAACAATGAAAGAACAAAAAAAAATATTTATACAATTATATATCACATACCGCACTTTTTGCTGCAGCTAATGATGCCCCAAAACATGTTATTTATTGTGACAGGCAACAGAGCGATCGATATCAAATAAAACGATCGAATTTGCATGAAAATGACAAAAATTGATAATACTGTCCAAATGAATTGCACCGTTAATATCGATAAAGCTACTTCACTCCGTTTTTGCCTTCTTTTCTGTAACGTAAATTTTCCATTAATAAACTGTTTATTAATTAAGCGAAAACATTCGGAAATCAATTCAAGTACCAGTGACTATGCTAGTAGTATTGAAAGAAAAATTGAAGAATTGACAGTCTTACAATTTATCCTCATCACTTAATAATTGATTATGAACACAAAACATTCGAGTACACGGCATAATCAATTTTTAGTAAAAGTGATCCGCCTAAAGCCGGTGTCTTACTGATAAGGAACAGGATGGAAAAGAAGTGAGATTCAAGAAAATACAATTATGTGAGGTTGTGTATGAGAGTATGAAAGTGAAAAAGAACGTGCTGCTAAAGTTTTAAACGGTCAAGTTATAAAATAGGGCAACCAGTACCATATTTAATATTTTCTCATTAAACTGAAGCTAATGTGCTTTGAACAACATGTATCGTTAATTAACAACTTCTAGTTTGTAGAGAAATATTTATCTTAAGATTTTTCTCCAGTATTTAAAAAAGGTAACATAATAAAAAAACTACATTTTTCTATTATCGATTAACGAAAATTCGCATTTTTAGAGGAATTACATTGTAAATTGATAAATAACGTGAAAACAGAGTGATAGCATCATCCAAAGAAGAATTAACGGAGTTCATAAGTAAGTTTGAAAATCATAAGTGGAAAGTATGACTTGAAAGTGACTCAGGCACAGACAAAGATAATGATAGTAGACAGGGCCTCGAGGAATCAATCGCAAACGAAATAAATTGCAGGATACGAAGTAGTAGACGAATTTATTTATCTTGGATCTCTGATTACAAACACAGGAGGATGTCCACAAACGCATTGCAATGGCGAGAGCTGCAGCAACGAAACTAAAAAAAAAAAAAATGTATGGAAGGATACACATATAACGAAGAACACTGAGTTAAAACTAGTGAACACATTGATCTTCCCCATTGCGAAATTTGCATCAGAATCTTGGAGTATTAAAAAAAAGAGATGCAATTCGGATAAATGCTTTTGAGATGGGAGTGTACAGGAAAATTCTAGCAAATCAATTCTAGAGGAGCTGAAGATAGAAACCAGGCTCCTATAGGAAATAAATCGGAATATGATCAAATACTTCCTGCTACGGTGAGCTGATCAAGTATATACACTAACTGGGTACAAGTTGTCAGAAGCGTTCCACGTAGCAATGGATCGAAATAAATGGAAGGAAACGGTAAAATAAATATGATGCCACCACGTCCTTTCGTAGGGCAATGGACTTGATGATGATGATTGATTGCTTCCTACTAACAATATTTGATATCGTATAAAGGTACAATTGATTCGTTTTCCTTCTAATTGTTTCTGGGCAAAGGTCCTTGGTTTACAAGCCCAAAAGAAAACAAAAAAAAAAAAAAAAGATTTCCAAAATGCATAATTTAGGCCCGTTGCCCATTGCAGCGACGAATGTGAAATGTGTAATATGTTTTTTGAAAATCACTGTATATTTAAATTTAACATTGCCCCCATTGCAGCGAGAATCAGTATCGAAAGAGGCGAGCGAGGAAAAATAATTCCCCTTGTTCGAATCACTCGCTAAGCGAGTTTGTCAAAACACATTTTGCCCATTTCAATTGTTTCATATACATCATTTGATATAATAGTTGTTTTTTATATAACATTTCTTTGCCATTTTTAATTCATATATATATATATATATATATATTTTTTTTTTTTTTTAATTTATATAAATATTTGTCCTTTTTTTATTTAATGTCTTTATACTAATGGAAAAACCAATTGAAACAAGTTAGGAAGTACGAATTTTTATACAATACAGAAGACAAAGATTTTAAAAATGTAAATATATGAAAGAGGATATTTGGGCTTTAATTACTCAAAAACTTGAAATAAAAAATGGTAAATCATTTTTCATCTGTATTTAAGCTTTACATGCAGTTTTAATTATTATATATAACAACTGAGATATCACTTAGAAAATTTTTATTAGTTTTATAATTTATTTTTGTAAAGAAAATTTTGAACTTCAGAAAAATACCGATTAAAATTTGATTAAATTAAAATGTAGTGTTTTAATTAGTATATTAAGTCAACCAATTTACAATTAATTACAAAATCCAACCTAAAATCTAAAAATCATTATACTTTTAAAACATTGATTATTTAATTTTTTGTACAAGAAATTTAATTTTGATGCTACATAAATATATAAATGTACCGTTAAGTCTTATATAAAGTGATAGAACAGATTGGAACAAGTTCAGAGTTAATTATGAATCTAATATGCATAAATTTTTGTTATCTTAATATTTTTAACATTTATACAGAGCTGGATTATTAGTCTATATTAGTATCCGAGGTATTTAACTGATTGCCGATTAAACGAGTAACACTATATTATATAATGAATTTTGTTAACACAGAAACCTATATTAAAATGAAAACAAACGATTAAAAATAAAAGTAAAAGACTGAATAAAAATTTGATAATTTAATTGCAAATTGTTAATCATCAAAATCACCTTTCCCCCTCATTAAACCTAACCCTCTATTTCCGTTCAAAGAGGAAAAATATTATATTTACCAACACTTAGGAGTTCCCACTCCAGTCTGACTCATTCTTATCTCCTACAACGCATCGATCCCCCTCTTTGTCCCCTTCGCCAAAGATTCATCCTTTGTCTAATCTATTTCCCCCGGTTACGTTCTTAACTTTAGTGAAACTTTATTCTTTCTCTTCTGCACAAAATTCTTCCCCTTACCTGCTTACATCCGCTTTCAATATCAACGAATTAAAGTCTATTCTTCTAAGTTTTACCACTTCTATTGTCCTTAAAAATAATACTATGGCTTCTCTTCCTTTAAACTCCCTTTCCTTATTTTTTGCTGATGATATTCTTCTTTTTTCCTCTTCTTACGACATCGTAGCTGCTAACGAGGCGCTTAATTCTACTCTGATTACGCTACAACATTTTCTTTAATTCATCTTTCTATTTCTCCTTCCAAATCTTCTTTCATGGTTTTTACTCTTCGTCTCTATAATCCGGCCTCTGTTAATATACCCCTAAATCGGATGCCTCTTCCTCGTGTTAATTGCTTCTACTATCTTGGTGTTTACCTTAACAGTCGATCCGAGTATATTAATTATCTTTCTTGTTCCGAAATTAAAAGACTGAACCTTCTGAAATCCTTATCACTAACCTCATGGGGAAGTGATCCTCTTGTACTCATTTCCTCGTACAGGTCTACTATTCGCTCCAAGTTTGATTACTGTTCATTTACCTATGGATGTACCATTAAATCCGTTATTTCCAAATTAGATAGAATACAGAATTCCTGTCCTCTGTCTATGCCTCGGTGCTCTTAAATCTTCTCCTATTTCAGCAATGCATGCTGAATCTAATACACCTATTATCTCAGTTCGAAGATCTTATTTGGGCTATCGTTTTCTTTTTAAACATGTACTTGCATTTTCCTTTAATTTATCCCTTCCTACATTTCAATTGCTAGAAACTGGCGCTTTGTTCCTAATAAAATTTCCATCTCAACCTTTATTTCTTGTTTTCTTAGTTATTTTTCGTCCCATATAATTTCCAGTAATAATCTCCCTTACTTTCTTTTAATTATTTTGATTTTTCACACTCTTTCAAAGTATGTTCTCTTTCTAATTTCTCCAGGTTTCTGCCCCAGGTGATTATTAAACGGGAATTTCACAGTACTATCAGTTCCTCTTTTCCTTCTCATGTACTCATCTTCACTGCTGACTCTAGGGGGCCTGATGGTGTCGGGGCTTCCTTTATTCTCCCCAATTTTAATTTTTCCGAATCCTTTCGTCTTCCGCCTTTCTGTTCTGATGGCTATCCTACATGCAATTATTTATATTTCCTCTAATTGTAATTTCTCTAATACTTTTCGAGTTCATGAGTGCCCCTTTAGGCTATCAGTTTACCTCTTCCCCATCCCTTTTTCGACTTCATCCGTCTTTGTATTCAATCTCTCATTCATAATTTTTCCTTTCACCACTCTATCCACGTTGATCTGCTGTGTGTTTCTGGTCATAGAGGCATCGCGGGTAACGAAATGGCGGATGCTTTAGCTCAGATTGCTGCTCGTTCCCGTTTTTACTTTTAAAAAATCCCAAGTACTAATTTATTATCCTTAAGTAAGAAATTTCACTTTAAATTTTGGTCGAATATGTATCCTTTCTCCTTTACCAATAGTCGTTCATTCTACCTCTCAATTCAGTCTAACCTTCCTGCTAATCTTCGGTTCTCAGAATTCCCTTCTCTTTCACGTTCTGTTATTGTCCCTATTATTCACCTACGCTTCAATCACACTTTATTTCCCTCTTCCCTTTATCGTCTCTCTTTGGTTTCTTCTCCTTATTGTCCTCTTCATTCTAATGAAGCAGTTGTCTGTGGCGCTAATCGTATTTTCTTTAAGCGTTCTGCTCTTTCTGCGGAATGTTCTACTGTTTGTTTACTCCTCCTAAAGTTAAGACTTCCTGCTGCTCATTGTGCTTCCTACATCCTGTCCTTTCCCTCTCAATCTATTGTTCCTGCCATTGGTTCCAGAGTAAAATACTTCGTACGATAACGAACGTACCTCGGTATAACGGAAACGACAATTTACACAGCAATCTGCGGGTGGAACCTGTTAACCAAATTATCGTCAGGGAATCTATAAGACATGAGCGCCGACTTATAAGCCACGTTAATCCTTCAGCGATCCAGCTGCTCGATAACAGTGGAGATGCCAGACGCTTAAAACGCCTGACGCCTTCAGACCTCGTTATATAGCTAATATTAAATTTTCATTTTATTAAGGTATTGCGTTCAAAGAGTATTGGCAATGGTCAAATCCTATTTTCGCTGCGTTGTGTGTCACGTCTGAGGCTTAATTCTTGTATATATGTGTAATATGGTTGTCTGGTTGCTCGAATTGGTTTATTACTACTTAAATTTATTGGTTAGTAGCCATAATGGCTAGTCTCCATAAATAGTTTCCTGCGTAATTCTGTAAGCGCAATTGGATTCTAGAACAGTGTAGGGCATGCTTGTCCGTGCTGGCGGCCATGTTGCTTTGAAGTGACCAAATGGCTAGTCTTTCTGGACTAGTTGTATACTGGAGCAAAATGGACTTCACTTGGTTGTGGACGCGACCATATTGCTTTAGCATAATTTTTAATATATTATATATTGTTGAGTATGGTCTAGGAGCTTGTGGTTATGACCATGTCGCTATAATAACTCTTTTCAATTGCCATGTATTAATAAAACCAGAGCGGTGTGGATACTGCTTAATTGCACATACGGCCATGCTGTTCTGGTATTATTTTCTTCCCTTTATTTTCACATCATGAATATCATTCGGAGGTGTAACGATAGGCTTTACCTAAGTATAGTTGAGACCATAATACATGGCTATAATTGTGCCCATGTTATTTCCGTGAGGCATTTTGGAATCGTAGGCATAGCGCTCCTATTTCCTATTTTGCTAGTTTTTTTCTCTTTTGTTCACTTTTCCGGTTATTGGTGTCGCTGACGCCAGTAATTATTCTCATTTCATTCTTCTCCTTCGGTGATTATAACCATTTCAATATTAACCACCCTTTCCTTAATAATGAGTATTATTTTCTTCTATTTCCTCATATATAAACTATTGATGATTTAATATATTAACATCGATTTCCTTGTTCCTCTTATTAGTCCATCAACTGTGATTCATGAACCAGCCCTTGTTAGCGAACCCGGAGGGGGTTAGAGAACAAAAAAGAAACTGATGCTTTGCATCATGGGCACAGTCACATGTCTTGGGAGGCGTCCCACACTTTTCAAGTAATTCTTTCTTCTTTCCGGTCAATAACGTTATGTATACTCTTTTCATAAATTATATAAAATCATTTCTTCATCCATAATATGTGAGAACACTATTAGTTTCTAGAGGGGATAGTCCCCCCCCCCCCCCCCCTCAGCGATGCCATAACAGCACAAAATTTTCGAAAGGAATACTGAAAAACGAAAACGATAATTGATATAGAAAACAACGAAAACTGCAAAATGTTGCGCATGCGCTTCAGACATCACAGCGTTCTCGCTAAACGCTTCTACAATTTATTAACTGTAAGGAAGTTAATAAAATAAAGATGAAGTTTCTACAACTAATTCTAAATGATTAATGAAAAAAAGGCGTAATAAGTATCAAATAAATTTCGTCTATTAATGAGGATATATAAATGTCAGCAAAAAATCGGTATAAAATATAAGTTAAAAAAGAAACCAATTGCCCCAATTACCCCTTGTTAGAATAAAAGATGGTTAACAAGCTGACCGACAGATTTAAAAAAGGAAATGTTAATCATTTATTTTCAACATTTTAGAAATTACTTTTTAAATGGTATTTTAATTTCACTTTAGATGTAAATTATTATCGCATTCGTTGAAAATAAACAATTGCGGTAGCTTAATAAAATAATTATGATCTACTCGATAATGTCTATGTAAAGTTCTGTTATTTTTGCTTTAAAACAAACATTATAATTTATTTTTTTCAAAAATATGAACTAACGGAAAATGAAATGCCAAAAATACAAACAATGCTCCGCCACCACGTACAGAAACTAGAAACAAATTACTGTTACTAATGCAATAATTCATTCGAAAAAGTATTCAGTAACGCCACAGCTACTGGAATTGAAATGATTGTGACGAAGGTTTCCAGCGAAATTATCTATATTGAATATCTTGTCATATAAAAATATTAATTATATTAAAAATTGCTCGTTACATTATTATTTTTAGCAATAATGTTTGTAAATTTTTCTGCCATCATTTAGTTCACATTATTTTTTATTTTCGATGTGCTTAAGTATACGACTGTTAACAAATTCGAACATGTTCTGGTGTTAGTAATTTACGAAGAAAAAAAACAATAAGGAAACAAATATAATAATGTTTATTCTATTTTGATATATATATATTTAAAAATGAAAAAAAAACTCCAATAATTTTTATGAGAATAACTCATTGCGATTAGCTGCTAGCAAATTAATAAAAAATTTATGAACGCTATTTAAATGGGAAAAAAAATGTAGATGTTATTTTTAAATGAATATAATGTACAGAATTATAGTATAAACGAAAATTAACCACCATAATGTAATAAATTTAAACTCAACGGTAAATTAACGATATATGTTATATTAAAATTTGAAAGTTTCATAAAGATGAAAAATAAAATAAATAAAATTTGTTTACCGGTATCAGGCAGGTATATAAAACATAGGGCAGTGTCATAGCAACGAATGATGGTACTCCATACAAATAGAATATAAGCCAACTAGACGTATACCACAACATATTTATCCGAAAAACACATACCGCAAATGAAATTAAGTACACAGTTACGCCTACCAGGCAGTAACTGAGCCCCGTCAGTAAAATTGCAGTAATTAATTTTCCCAAAACAATAACATCTGGAAAAAATATAATAGCACAAAAAGTAATGATAAATCATAAAGTGAAATTTAGAAAATAATTGCGATTATATAAACAACTGCAGGTCTAAACGATTAAACATTCTCCAATATTGTTACAGTAAATTGCACTGATAACAAAATTTTTAACTTTTCCATAATTAACATGATTTTTTCTTTTGCATGAAGAGCATGTGTTTTGATTGGAAGTAGTAATACTTTTTTTTTATGAAAAAACGATTTACTTATGAGTTATTTTTAGATTCTACGTAAAATTCTTATTTTAATTGTATATAGAAAAAAAAAAGGTATTGTAATCGTTTTTATTTCAGAACTGTTTACTGATTTTGAAATTCTCTTTTGTAGGTCACTGAAGTAAGATTATTTTTTATTACTGCGTAATTTAAAAAGAGAGTACCGGACTTAAAGGGAAATGATATTTATAAACTTATAAATAGCATTTTTATTTATTAAAAATCAAACTTTTTAATAATGGAAAATAGAAAAACGATCGAACTCGCTGATGTGTATTCAATTTATGACAAATAAATTACTGAAGCGCCATTTGAAAATTGAAAACACCCATTCGCAATTACATCAACATTTTTGAAAATCTAAATTTCATAATTAGAAACCATTAATAAGTTCCTCATTAAAAACCTATAGTCACTTAAATTATGCCAATACATTCATACATGTAATTTTCACTTGCTCATGACGTGAAAAATTTTTGGAACCATTTACTTTGAATTTTTTTGGAGGAGGGAAGTGTTAACTGTGAGCATTAACCCAGCACAAATAAAACTTTTAAAAGTTTCAATATGTGACAGCAGGATTCGAACCAGGTCCTAGTTGAACGAGTCACTACTGCCTAACCAAATTCATCACTGCAGCTGACTTACTTTAACTTTTAATGATAAGCATTAAATTAATAAACTAGCTTCAGATTATTATGTGTTTCACTTTTAAAGAGCCGTTGCTTAATCAATAACCGGTCACGCGTATGGTCATATCGGCTACTTTTTGCACAGGCTTCGGAAAATGCCGGATATGACTTGGCGTTAAATGTGACACACAACGTTAGACTTCGTCCGTAATGATATCTGCCTTACTTCTCGTGTGAATTGTATCACAGTTTGCTGCCCCTTTACGCACAGGTTTACTTAGTGATATTGCTTAAGGTTTAATCTTGTCTTCCTTAGATTATGAAACTATTTTTCTCCTTTTTTTATTGTTATCAATTAATTCATTTTTTTTTATGCACGTTTAGTATTAATTATGCATTTATTATAGTAAATTTTATGTGCAATTGCGCAATAAAACCTTTTTGGTTGAATTTATTAATATTTACAAACAACCTCTTCTCTATGGAAAGAGCGTTCTCAAATATATATAGGCAAAAATTTTAAAAATGAAAGTTAAAATACTCCGACAAATCATTTCCAAAGGTATGTACAAAAAATTCCTACACAAACCGTAAATTAAATTTATTGGTTCCGAAAATTTTTTCAATTACTTTAAAAAAAAAAAACGATATCAAAAAACGACATAGTAAACTGAAACCGACTCTCCTACAAGAATTATAGAAAACTACCATCTGGGGACCATAGAGTATCCCCATGGAGAAGTCTAAATAATTGAGTTTCATATGTATGTGTGTTTATATATACATACATATATATATATATATATATATATTAATTACGTCATTCTTAAGCTACCCCCCATTAGGAAAAATGCCCCAAAAAAATGTCCCAATTTTATGTAACGTTTGTTATATTTTATAGGATTTTTGTGATTGTTATTTAAAAAATGTCACAATTTTATGTAACCAAATATGTAACGAAAAATGTAACGAAAAAATGTCTTAATTTTATATAATGAAAGTTAAATGTTAGGATAGGATTTTTGTGATTATGTTATTTTTTTTGTGTTGATGCCAGTAATAATTAGGTTGTAAATTTTGATCATTTTATACAAAGTATAGAAGAGAAAGAGACAGAAATGAAAGCTTGAGGGGTCAAGGGGCACAACCCCTTGCGAGGCTAAAATGGCCGTGTTACATATCGCGCGCACACATATATATACATATAATGGATGGATCAAAAGCCATGTGATCAAATCGATTAGTGCTGCCATTTATACTTTGTATATTATTCATAAATTTACACCTCCAATAAATTGTTTAGGTTTACAAGAAATTGCATCCGTTTTAAAAACTGTAATATATCTCCATCTAAATATTCAGGCTACAAGAACAATTATTTTTATAAATTCGTTAAGCCGCCTGCATTTTATTGAGTCAAAATTCTTTAATCAGAACTTTTTATTGATAAATGTAACTTGTAGTTACGCTAGCCATTTTGAGGCTGTTTATTGTGTTGGATTTCATAGAATACTGATATTGACGGTAATATGTACTTTGTAACTCTTTGCCCAACGACGCCAGGGTGCTTCCAATCTAAACTTCGCAGCTTGTACTGTGAATATCAGCTCAACGCCAATAATACTACTTAACTTGAACTGTAAATTGTTCTACAATTTTACAATTCAATATATCTTCCTTTCTTATAGCTCCTGCAATATTTTTACTTTTAAGTACATTCTAAGCTATCACTGAAACATGATGTCCACCGTTTTTAGTCATCGCTGGTTCCCGATACAGCTTTGACATGCGGTTCCAGAGACGTCTAAAGTACCATAGACAGCCAAATCTACAAATAACTCCATACTGGAGAAAATTGGAACTAAAAAAAGTCTCTCAGATATAGTAAAAACACGCATTCTGAAATATTTCAGCCATGTAAAGTGAAAACCGATCGTAGAACAATACGAGTGATAGTTCAGTCAAACGTCGAAGGAAGACGGACTAGAAAACGCCCAGCCACTCGTTAGACGTACGTTACCACTGTTACCAGAAGATATACCGGAAAAAAATTGGAAGAATACGTCTACTTGGCCGGGAATCACTTTATATGACGGAATATCACTTGAAATATGTCCTGGTGGCCATAATGTCCCTAGCGGGCAATTGACAAAAGGAAGACCATCTATATAATAAAGCGCCAAGGAAAAAAATAGACGAAAAATCAAAAAAAAGTCCTTAGACCGTTCTATGGCACTTAGAAAGCTACTTTTTTTTTTAAATCGACAACTCCAGGTCAATGATTTTTAGGAAAATTATAAAATGTCCAAAATTTTCATACCTTAGGGCTCAAAACGAGTAATGTATCAAATTTTTCTACCAAAATAGGCGAAAATAAGACGAAAGACCAAAAATTTAAAAAAAGACCTGAGCCCGTTCTATGGCATTTAGAAAGTTCATTTTTTTTTTAATCGACAGCTCCAGGTCGGTAGCTTTCAGGAAAAATATAAAATGCTCAAAATTTTAATGCCTTAGGGCTCAAAACAAGCAATGAATCAAAAAATAGACAAAAAGTCAAAAAAGAAATTCCTGAGCCCATTATATGGCACTTAGAAAATTATTTTTTTTGTAAATCGACAGCTCCTCATCAGCAGCATTTAGGAAAAATATAAAACGCTCAAAATTTTCATACTTTAGGGCTCAAAACAAGCAATAAATCAAAGCAATAAATCCCTTTTTTTTTGCCGTTTTTTAAATTTTTTAATCGTTTATCAAAAACTAATTATTCTACTGTCTCATTTTAAAGAGAATTAAATTTAGAGTATTTCCCTCGCTTGCACTACCCTTCTAGCGATTGAACTTTTTGCGCTATTTGCAATTCAAACTTTTAAAAAACTAATTTCAATTTTCGTAATTAGACGAAAAATCAAAAAAAAGTCCCGAGACCGTTCTATGGCACTTAGGAAGCTACTTATTTTTTTAATCGACAGCTCCAAGTCAGTGGCTTTTAGGAAAATTATAAGATGTCCAAAATTTTCATACCTTGAGGCTCAAAACAAGAAGTGAATAGATCAGCGCTAATTTAATAAGATCATTACCAATCACTTGAAAACGCGGCACTGCTGTATTTACCTATGGAGTACCGCGCTTCCACCCAACAATCAACCCGTACTGGCTTTTCGTTCACCGTGTATTACTACTCATAGTGGACGAAGACGAAACATCTTTTGTTAACGATCTTCCTTTAGTTTCCTCTATGGTGTGTTATTGGTGTATTTCGACGATTTTAAATCAGAACAAGGTGCATCTACCAAGTTCTGTGAGCAATAAACTTACAAAAAATATTAAACAATTTAGTACTGTTGCATGATTAAAACAATAAGGTAAATTCGAGAGCAGAATACGAATTTAGCAAAAAAAAAAAAAAATCATTGTTTTAAGAGAAAACTTGGTCACGACGAAACTCTCACAAAACGGGGGTTTTGAGGCGGAGCCGCGGAGGGTTGGGCCGCGAAGCGGCCAGGGGGCAAAGCCCCCTAGTATTCTATAATGATCTAGCTTACCTAATGTGGCCAGATGACCTATTTCCTTCAAAAACAGTGTGAGTGCTTTTATTCAGAAATATCTGTGTTTGCTACACGTCATGCAAGTATGTTGTAGCGGCAGTGGGGAGGGAATTTAATTATTTTAATTTAGTTGTTTTTAAGCTGTAGGATAAATTATACTAAAGTCTAATTTAACTTTAAAAGAAGCCTGCTCGGTGTGATATATTTTAATTATATTTGCAAAAAAAAAGAAATTAAAAAAATCGTCATGATTTTATTATACGCAATAAAAACATCAGTTTTAAATCTTCCGTGATATAAAAAGTCGAAGTTAATGGTGCAAATTTAATCACTCGGCTTTTAGGAAGAACATAACATTTTGATTTAAAAATATATCGACCTGGTAAAAATTATCAGTAAACATTTGAAAAAGAAACCATGTCAAACTGTAAGTTCTCGTTCTATCAGTTAAAAATATTTTTTTTCTTTTTTCTCTTAGAAGCCATTTCTAGCCTATTGGCTATTGGTAGCTGATATGATAAATGATTTTGATTGACTAATTTATTCTTACCGAAATCAATTATCCGCGATATTAACAAAATACTGAATATCGACGCGGCAGCAATTACATAACCTACCACGAAAGCCGTGCTCTCCTTCGTGTAAATAATGAACGTTTTGAATATGTCAAAATAAAGCGCCTTCTTCAAACTCGTCCCTAGTAATGTTGATTCGTTTATGTATGCTCTTGTTAATTGCAGCGCGTTGTCTCCGGCGTACTGAATACTGTCCTGATTTAGGTGTTTAGAAGTGTCCTGTTTCGTGTGATGGATATAGCTATTTTTATACAGCACTAAGTTGATGCCTATAAATTAATTACATCAAAAATTTATACAAAATATTTCAATTAAAAAACGAAATTGTACGATTACTTTCAATCAATAACAACAGATGTATGAAATTTTCGATATTTTCAGGTACTTTGGGGCAGGTGTTTTAGTTCGTAACTGCTAACATAACTTCGAAAAGATTTGAACCGGATTCTAGATGTTATAGTAACTTCGCTTTAAAAGCATATGTAGGAATTTGTTTCTAGGATGGAATGAAAAACATTTATTTTGTAATACACTAGAAATTCTATTAACTGAAAACATCCATCAGACACCAATGTATGCTATACCAAACAAATTTAATTTGCGATGTTTTTTTGTTTTTTTATTTATTTATTTTTTTGTGTGTCCTAAAGAAGAGCATTGACTTAGCAACAAAAAAAAAAAATATATATATATATCATATTATTATCCAACTATAAACAATCAAGAAATGCTAAATATTAACATTGGTACAATAAAAAAAAAAAAAAATTACTATATATTAGGGCTATTTGGAATGAATATTTAAAACACTTAAATAGAACTTTTCATTTAATTCCATTGTAGATGATACTTTAGGACAACAATAAAATGCGTCTATAGAATACGAAAATGACAGATTCGGATATTTGTAATTGCAAATAGATGAGGAAAATAAAGACACATCGTTTTATTCAACCCACGATTACGTATATAGCATTTTAGGCGTATGGAAGGATATTTGTTTCGTACCTACCATTAAGAAATTATTTTGTAATATCTTTTAAAAAAGCTACAATGGAAAAATTATTATTAGTATATTTATTATTTCTAAAAAGGTTTTTTTTGTAATTACTTATGACTAATGAATTTTAAAGTGATGTGTAATTAGAAATATTTATTTATTTGTTTGTTTAATTTTATAATATAATAATATAGGCGCCGGCTGCTCGAATAGGCCAAGCGTGCAGCTGTTAGAATGAGATCTCGAATTAGGTAATAATAGAGGATTCTTAGATGCTAGAAAAAATTTAAAACCATCTACGAATTATGCATTGAAAAATAGACTAAGCAGTTATCATTACCATTGTTTTTCAGTTTACTTAAAAAATTAAACGTTATTCAATATGATTCGTATGATGTTTGCTGAATTCCAAATTTTTCGAACATATAGTGTGACGCAATATTCAAAACTTAATATGCAGAGAAAATATTTCATTTTCAAGTTCCGGGAAACTTGAATCACAATGTCGATTTCCTTTGCTCGGATAATTGATTATTTAATCTCAAAAGAATGTTGATGTTTTTATATTAATTTATGGAAGAAAATTATGTAAACACATGATGATAAAATACATATAACTCTTTCTCGCCAATGCAAGTTGTCGATTTTTCTTCACTTCGCCCTGAACTAGTTAAAACAGATTATCTATTATTATATTTTATGATATATCAAAATAGCCAAAGTAATAAAAGATAGATAAATCGAAAATTTAAACAAATCATCAAATAAAATACCTGGCACATTTTTTTTTTTTTTTGTGGGCGCGCCAGCGGCATTGACCCAACAACAAAAAAAACTAAGCTAAGAAATTAAATAACTAAGCTAAAGAATGTAGCAAAGGACAGCAGTGCGGACACCACAGAAGATGAAGGAAAGGAGAGGATAAAGGAAGAGTTATAGGGAGTAGGGAGACTTAATGACAGGAGCTGACTGTATAAAAGGGAGCGTTCGTTACGAAGAGCAGGACACTCGAAGAAAATGTGATCGGCATTACATGTACCGGGAGGATCACAATCGTGGAGTGAACAATCAGGAGAATAGAGCAAATCGAAAGCGAGAGAAAGGGAGGAGAGAATGGCACAATCGAAACAATCAGAAACAGTAAAAAATTAACAAATTTCAGTCAGAAGTTTTAAGTTAGCGCTGTAAATTTAAAAAAGATAAAGAAACTTAACGGTCTTTGAACAAAGCAGGAAAATTTCAAATTTGTTACTTCAAAGGGTAACAAGAAGATTCGGTACGAGTGAAAAAAGAGGAAAAAACATAAACTGAAACCAGCTTTTTTTTACAAAGACGGAAATGAATTATATTCGATAAAATAGAAAAACATATTAAATGGGAAATAACTAAATTTTAAATGATGTGAAGATAAAATACGGGAATGTAAAGAAAGGATTAAAAAGAAGTTAAATCGCGCGATTGTTTCATATTAAGAAGCTGTACTGCAAACTATCGCATCTCCTCTCCGTCCTCGCTCAACCGACTACGTTATTCTTCTTATTCGTTCCTTGATTCATGATCTTTTCCTTTCTCACTTAATCCAAACGGACTTCTTTTGGATACCGGGTTCTGCCGGAATTGAGGGCAATGAGTTAGTTGACTCATTCGCTCGGTTGTCTTCCTCTTCCAGTAGGTTTCTTCCTTTTTTCTCTTCTTCCAATATTATACTTCTGTCTGCAGCTGCTCATTCCAAACTAGGGTTTGACTCTTACGTCTCCACTTTCTCCAACCCGGATTCCTTTTTCTTGTCTATTCAGCCTTCTCTTCCTCGTTTCCCCTGGTTTCTTGACATTCCTTCCACGCATCGCTTCAACATCTTTGCGATCTGCCGCCTGCGCTTTAGGTTTACTTCCTTCCTCGCTTTTCCATTACTCTCTTGTGCCATCTCCTTTTCGTCCATTGCACCCCTCCAATATCCAATTTGTATGTGATCCCGATCACATAATGTTCGGATGTTCATCTATTGTAACCGATCAAGCTGCTTTCTACTCCTCCGTTTTACAAATTGGTATTTCCACTCCATACAGTGCTTCGTTCATTCTTTCCCTTCCTTCTCCTTCTGTTGTCCAGGCTCTTGATTCTTTTTTGTCGGCTATCTCTGATCGTGTAAAGATCTGAGTTTCTTGCATCCTTTTTCCTTTGTTCTTAGGCCAATGTATTTGTAGACTACCCCCCCCCCCAAAACAACTTTTATTACACTTTAGTTTTTTGTGCTTTTCTGTGCGTAGCATTTCGACAATTTTATTATTTCTGTATAACTTCGGTAAGAAATATATTCTTCCTCCAAAAAAGATCAGTATTCAATTTATTTATCGTTTTTGAAATTTCTAGCATCTTAACATTCCGCTTCTATTTACCCGCATGTATTAACTGGATTGGGATGAATCACATAACATGTTGTAAAATGCCATTATATTTTTTTATTGCTCAGCAGTTGTTGGATAAAATTTTTGTATTATCGGATGTTTAAAGTAAACGAATGAATATAACAAAATCGCGAAACAAACAAAGTCGGTAGAGATAGCGCTAATTGTGAAGGCCTACCATCGTTTTTAAAGTAAAAAATTTCTACAATGTAACTACATATCATTACTGATAGTAACGGGGCAATACCATACATTATGTATTCTTTAATTACGTTAGTGCTGCCGGCTTATATTTTGAATGCTTTTCTAATTTTATTACATTATTAGAGTTAAAATTCTAGCGAACTTAGTTCACCGAAACTCGAGATATTCGAGCGTTGGTGTATTAGACCACGCGGCACGGAATATATCGTTTTTTTTTGCTCATATTCTCTGCATTCGTTTTGCACCTATATCGTTTTATTCGGCATTTTGGTTGATGGTACGAGTCACTTTCCATCATTTTTCGTTTCCCGCTTTTTTTTTAGTGTAAAATTATTATTTGTTCAGGACACATTTACGTTTATTATTTCTGCGCAAATAATTTTTATTTTTTAAAAACCGGAAAATACAATTACGTTTAATTCGCGCAAGTGTTAAGAAGACTGTGAAAATACTAGAGAGCAATAGAGGATGCATTATGACAGTAAAAGTGATCTTGATGAAGTTGGTTCTGAAGGAGAAAAAATATTTTAGAGACAAATGTTATGCAAAAATGATAAACAAAAATTTTTGCTGAATATAAAAATCTGATTTATTTAGATATATAAACTGGAATGTATAGAAATTAATGGAGGGGGGGATCTGAAAATTTTCTTCGCATATTTATTTTATAAATAACAATACATTTTTCACTAATATTCATACTAATAATAATTTACATTATTTTGATTTATATATTAATAATTTACATAAATTAATTACCGTATAAACACATTAATAAAAATTACATATTCTCGTAATAAAAAATTTTGCATAAAATATTAATGAAGCACCTAAAAATATGGAGC
Organism: Icerya purchasi; assembly: GCA_039619475.1. Lineage (NCBI taxonomy): Eukaryota > Metazoa > Arthropoda > Insecta > Hemiptera > Monophlebidae > Icerya > Icerya purchasi. Next base: position 141,806,244 of record CM077116.1, read on the forward strand.
ATATTTTTTCTTTTTTCTTTTAAAGGTAAGAACACCCTAAAAAATCATCAATATTTATTTTAAATTTTTGATTTTTTTTAGATTTTTGTATTTTTATAATAACTATTCAGCCTTGCTATATATATATATGTGTTAAAAACAAGTAATTCAAAAATTACACAATTTTAGCAAATCAGAGTGTAGTTTATTGATGGGAGTGGTAAGGAGATATATCAATATAATAATGTAACTTAAAGTATTTCTCTTTTTCGGAAAACTTCACCTGATAAAAGCCTGAGTGTTATTAATCATAAAATTCAATTAAAAAAAAAAAAAGATATATAATGTGTATCACGTAAATGTTTTTTTTTTAAGTGATGTATATTATAAACTACGCAATTCCTTTTGTCACGTATTCAACGCGACATACGGAGTATTAAGAACAATTCTGAAGATAAAAATGAAAGATAGATTAATATAATTATATTAGTAATTAAAAAGTTTCGCACCATGCAGTCCGTATTTGGGGAAAACAGTGTAGTCGGAAGGTTCAGACTGTAGATATCCGAGCTGTGATAAATCTTCAAGGATAACATTTCCGTGTGGAGCTAAAACAGATTCAGCATATAGCTGAAAGCAAAACAAAAAAGAGATAATACGAACGTAAATTTTCCTTTTTACGGTTGATATAGACTGATCGGGGAAATCTTTTGGCCACTAAAAGGAACCTTACCTATTGCTTCTTCCACTCTTATTAACTCCCACTCTTCTGTCTACTATAGTTGACGTTTTTTTTTTTGCCAATCAAACTCCAGTTCTCTCTCATTTCCATTCGTCTCTCTCAGTTTTCTCCGCATACTTATTCCCGCGAGACACACCCGTACTTTTCTCGCAGTTTTTCCTTCCTCCTACATTCTATTAATCGGCTTTACTCAATTATCTCTGCCAAAACTATCCCTCAACTGTTGTTAAATTAGAGTTTTTAAATATCTGTTAAAAAACATTTTATGATTATTTGAGTTGGTTCGCCTTTCTTCTGTCCATCCTCAAATTATTTTGAAACATTTAAATCTGTTTCGTTTTCTATGTCGAGTTTACTCGAAAGGTCGTCCTTTTTATCACTTTCTCGCTAGTTTTTCAGAAATTCTTCATTAGATTCCCACAGTCTCTCCTACATGTGTCATTTCATCTTCTTTTTTATTCTCCCTCTACTGGTTGCATAATCTTTCTCATACGCTCTCTCATCGATAACATTTTCCTTCTCCACTCTATCCAAATAGACCTATTTGCGGATTCCGGCGCTGTCTAGAATAGAAGATTCTTCATCTCTTTGTTCAATCTAATCTACCGTCTTATCCCCCCCCCCCCGGGTTTTCAGTTTTTCCTCTATGTAGCATTCAACTCTTTCTACAATCTGTCATCTGCGCTTTGGACACATAGTTTGTTTTCTGTATCGTTTTTCCGCTTCTCTTTGGTTTCCTCTCACAACTTTATTTGTAATGCAGATCGTATTTTATTTGAATAGTTCCCGTATCGCTTTTGAACGTTCCTCTTTCTGCTCATCGCTTTTATCAGTCCGACTTCCAACTTCCTATTGTGCGTCTTTTATCTTTACTACCTTCTTCAGTTGTTCCTATATCTGATCATGTAAACATCTGACACCATCTCTCTTTCTTTTCTCGCTTCTTGGGCTAATGTTTATTTTTTTTACGAACCAAAAAAAAAATACATTTCGTGTATAATAAGGAATACGCTGTTCAATAAAATACACACTTATTTCTAATAAGAACATGACACGTACATTTAGTGATTGTGCGTGAAAACGGTTAGATATTTGTTCAAATGTTGTGATTGGAACCTTCAGAACTGGAAAGAAAACAAAGAAAAGACAAAAGAAGGAAAAATAAAGAAAAATAAATACAGGAAAAAAAACGCTAGATGGTTTGTTAAGTCCCCATTCGGGACGATGACTGATACGTTTGATAATACTATTTTATTCGAAGGGTGAGCTGTTATGCTTCGACTGTTTGATTACCGATACTGATTTTGAAGTCCTTAGCGAAAAATGCATGAGTTATTTTTCAACTTTTAATGCGAATTATTATTCGGGCTCGGCTAATATCGGAGGCGGTTGCACTAAAGCAGTTGCTTTCACATCTTATTTGCCGCTGGTTAAATGATCTTGAAGATTTTAAAGAGTAACGTAGGGCAATTAAAGGCCCTGCTCATCCTTAAGTAAAGTAAAAGTTGTTAATGAAATTATTTTCTCTGTTATTTTTGATTTATCGGTGCGAAAAATATTTTTATTGAGTTTTTGTGATATTCCGCAGATTAACCAGGATGCGGTTTCAGTTGCGTAATCGTCATTAGTATCGGAAAGTGATAACGTATCATCGAGAAGGTTGGTGTATTACTTAATGGAACGGATTTACTTGTTTGGTCGGCAATTGCAACGGTAATTGTAGCGTATTTTTTATCGGCATTATTGATATTTGATATTTTCTTCCGTTCCAATTGACATTCGATATACATTCTTTTGAAGTGGTCCAAGTTTTCTCATATTCGGTCTCGATTACGTCTCCGCAGAACCCTTTTCTGATCTTCTTCAAAAACTTCTATTCTTATTTTTTAATGAATATTATAAAAATATCTCAGCTCTTGTAGTACCTCCGGCTACCTGTGACCAATGTAGCAATACATGACATATTATTTTAATCAACAAAAGTGAAGTATAGGTATAAAGTTTCTCTTATAAATTTCAACGTTTCAAATTGTATCGAAATTATCACTTGGTACGAACATTGAATTATTGGAACATCCTTGCTTGCAACTTTGTTAATGATTGCGGTATTACAAAAAAAAATTTCAAAAAGTTTTCTGGATGAAGAAAACAGAAGTATTGTTTTCGTCGATCTGAAAGTGTAGAATATTGCATACAAATTGCGATTTAAGTTTCAAAAGATATTTGTAGGCAAGGAAACACTCTTCACCTGTTCACTGAAAACAAAATGCAAGATTGTTCTTAACAATACTTTCTAATAATTCTTTTGTCAATTATATGTTTAAATTGTTAATTAAAAAAAATTAATAAATTGCAGAATGAATTTAAGTGCAAAATTATAAACGTTTATAAAACTAAAAAACAAGAGCTACGGTCGACGGTAATAAAAACTTTTTCCATATGTTTTAAGTACAGTATAATTTAAAAGACCAAAAATCAAAAAGCCAACAAATTTCGTTACAATACATGCTTTTATATTTTTTAATTTTCACTTTAAAATTGAAATAATCTGTAGTAATAAAATTGTAATGACCAGATTTTTCTAAGTAATTTAAGTTACATTTTGCGGAAGTCTATTAATACAATCAAATTGGGTATAAATGACGTGCTTTGTACAACTCTAAAGGCAAAATAAAATTCAATGTGTTGTTTTTTTTAAGTTTATGCGTCTAGTTACTATTTACTCATTAGTTAACAATACTGAAATTAACTATTTTGTAAGTTTAAAATTCATTTTAAATTTCATTTTTACAGAATCTTTACGGTAAGATATTGGAAAGCCCGGTTGTTTAAGGTTATCGTATCGAACAACAAATGTACCGAAGTTAAACATTTGGCAGTTCTCGGGCGATAATCGGCTTATGTATTTCCATAAAATAAGTGATTGATTTTTTTTTCTTTTCTTTTTTTTTACAGTATTTAATCTATTCGAATGTGTATTTGCCTGCTTCAATTAAGCTGATTTTGAAAAATAGAAATAGAATACTGACAGAAATTTTTACCTTCGTTAAATCGATCGAACTTGACTGATACAACATTTGCCATCCTTCTAAGCCCCAGTTATCCAGATTTATAAAAGCTGATATTTTCTTCTTATCTATTTCTACTTCTTGTTTTAAAAAGCTATAAATACCCTGAAAAAATTACATGATTTCTGATAATAATTCAGTCATAACAATTGTACATTAGAATCAACTAGAATGAATTCAAGTAAAATCCTCGCTTAAATTCTTTTAAAAAGTTGCAATCTTTTTAACAATTACTGTAAATTTTTACCGAATTATTATACAATAAATTGTTTCCATTTAATTACTTTACTTATTGTATTTATAATATTTTTAAATTTATATAAGTTGGCGTGCTGCTACAAAACAGTCTAAGAATTGAAGACAAATGATGATGATCCATATTCATATATTTGAGGAAAATAAAAAAAATAAATAAATAATAAGTAAAGCCATAAATTTGTTAGAACAACATGTACAAGAAATTTTACGCAACCTAGAGAAAAAAAAAATGTCACTTAAAGTAATTTCATAATGCATCGAAAATTACAGAAAGGTAAAAGCAACTTAACATTATTGCAAAATAAGATCCGCTTTGCTTACAAAATAAAAAGTACAACAGGGATTGCTTTGTAGTAAAAAGCGCGCGTTAAGCATTTCGGCTGCTGTTCTTTTATCTGTAGCTGTGCTTCCAAAATCGATCTTCCTGAATTAGAAGTGCATTCGACTCTGTCTCAGTGCTCTTAAATCCCCTCTAATGCTGACAGTACTTGCCGAATCCAATACGCTACTCATTTCTCTTCGCAGATCTTATGTAGGCTATTACTTCCTCGCTAAACGATTTTTACTCACGTCTTCTACTCCCATTCATTTCTATCTTTCTAATCATTAGAACTGACGTTTTACGCATTCCACGCGTCTTTTAAACATCTAGAAATTACTTCGGCTGCGTGACTAAATTTACATATGAATTACAAAATCCGCATCATAGATCTTTGTTTCTATCTATCAATTAATTCTTCAGTTTGTCCTCAGTGTTGTTTTATACCCGGCTTTTACCTTAGTTACATCCAACGAAAGTAATACTTCCTTTACTTTCCACTTTCAAATAATCACATTTCTTCTGATAATATTAGATCGCAGCGGATCAAAGAAATTTGCAGAGATTTCTTACACGATCCTAACTCTTAATCATATCTTCATCAACTCACTCTTTGTTTTTCCTTTGGCTAACCCACGAATTCTTCAGTTCCCCATATGCAAATGGATTAACCAAACTTCAGCACGATATGTTTCAAAGTACGCGGCAGTTTTTTATTCTAATTAAAATCTTGTACTAAGTCGGAATGGTAATATAATAAAATACAACTTATAACGCTACCATTCAATTATGTACATCGAATTTTTACAGGTTTTTGATTTAGCCTTCAGCTGCCATAAATTTAACTACTTTGTAGACTAAAACGATTGCGATTTGAGAAAAAAAATTCGAAAATTCTTCAACAAAATATGGGCGTTTTAAAAAATTCAATACTAACAATTTCAATGAAGGTTACTTTCAAGTACTGCTTGCAATTTAAACGATCGAGTTTTGGAAAAAAAAGTAAAAAATTTGTTCGATTTCAGGATACCATGCATAATTTTTTCATTAATCCAACTTTTCCGGATTTCTAGATCCATTAACATCATTGGTTTTCCATAAAGTGTTAAGAATTTCGGATAGTTGTGGTCTTATAGTCAAGACAAAGTGTAAATTTTGATTTTGCGATTTATCGTCGTCGAAAGTATTCGGTATTCTTACCAGCAGTAAATCCAACTCGTAAAATATCGAAATAGTAAAGCTGAATAACATCGATTCCGATTTCTCCGTACCGATCGATCTACAAACTGCCAACCTACGGATCCCGGATCACCACCGATGACAGTGTTACGTAGAATTTTGTTATTAACGTCAATTAATTTTGTACAATATTTCGTTGTTATTTTCGTTGATAATTATTGTGTTTTTTCAACGGTCGACCGGTACCGAAAGATAGGTGTGCGGAATTATAAAATATATTGTTTAAAATTTAATTGCATAATTTGATAATAACCATAATCCATAAAACTAAAAAATAAACCTTTAAATAAATAAAATTCACAAGGATAAAACCTCGTGGTTGGCATCCCTGTGGGCATAAATAAGCAAATGGTAACGTTTCAATATATATACAACTCGGCCACTTTGGGCTCGCGAGGGGCTGTGCCCCTTGACCTCTCTTGCTTTCATTTCTGTCTCTTTCTCTTCTATTCTTTGTATAAAATTATCAAAATTTACAACGTAATTCTTACTGGCATCAACACAAAGAAAATAACATAATCACAAAAATCCTACCCTAACATTTAACTTTCAAAACATTTTTTCGTTACATTTTTCGTTATATTTTTCGTTACATATTTCGTTACATAAAATTGTGACATTTTTTAAATATCAGTCACAATAATCCTATAAAATATAACAAACGTTACATAAAATTAGGACATTTTTTCTAATGTGGGATAGCCTAAGAATTAAGTTGTAATTAATATATATATATATATATATGTATATGTCCGTGGGGGGGGGGCGTTTATTAAAAATCTGTAAGAATCAACTGCAATCAAATAAACGAACAATTTCCATTTTGTGAAGCTCTACCTTCTGATAAGAATTCTTCTACAATAAGTAAAAGCAAAATTACCCAACGGGGTTCGGAAAGGTTGAGTGATCTCACATATGCCCACAAACGAAATACAACACACAATAACTGGCCCCTTTTTAAAATTATCCTATATTAAGGCTCATATTATTAGTACTAATTTTATTTGCAATACATAAATTGGACAGCCCCCAAAACTCGTAATATTCTGATACTGTTCATTATGCAAATAAACAATTTATTTCTTTTTGTCAATTGAAAATTAAGTCCAATTTGTTTTCTTTTTTATGTTTGATTATTTACAAACATAAGAATAAATTATTTTATTTTAATTCTGTTTGTATCAAATTGCGAACTTACTAACGAATTGCTTTCTTCGGCCTCGTTGAAAAGGAATATCACATTCTTTTTTAATGGTGTAGGATCCTTCAACAAAATATCCATGATCTCTAACATAGTTGCGCAACTAATAACGTTCGTTATTGCATCTGTAATGTCACGTGTAACAAATTAATTAATAAATTACAGATTTATTATTAATTTCATGTAAATTAATATGGAAAGTAGAGCCAAATAAGAAAAGGGAGAATTTTAAAATAAATCATAAAAGAAATGGTGAGAGAAAGAATGAATAATGAAAAAGGGTTAATGTAATTAATTACAAAAAAAAAAAAATAATAATAATAATAAAAGAAAAAAAATTCTAAAAAACAAAGAATATTGAAAAAATAAATTTCATGCTAAGAACACCAGAGCATGTATGAAGAACGTAAAAATAAAAAATTATAAAAGAAAGTTAACGACACAAGTAGAAAAAGAAAAATTACCAAACATACTGTTTGATTTAGAAATATAAAATTAAAATTGTATGAAATTTTAAAAAAAAAAACAAATATAATATATAAATAAATTTTTTGTCATCGGTTTTAAAAGTGTGAGAACAAAATTTTTATTGAAAATTAAGCTAATAAAAGGGAACATTATATTGAATAAATAGAGTTCACATCTAGTATTAATATTGTAACAGACCTGACGTAATATTTACGCTAGCAGAGAAGAATAAAATATTTAAATTTCAGCAATATATGTACCGTTTGCAATATATAATAAATTGGAGTGTCTTCTATAGCTTCTAAACAGTGATTAACATAAATTTATGATACTAAAGTCACGCAATGAAATGAAAAATTTATTAGCAATACTTATAATAGTAAAGTTGAATCTTAAAAAACGTATAGAAAAAGTCAACAGCATATGTAAAGTGTTGAAAAATATAAACAGTAGCGTATGAAAGATAGTACGAATGGTTCTGTTAAAAATTATCCTCAAAAAATTTCCATTACTATACGGTGGCGTTTGGATATATTATATTTTTTCTAGATATTGTAAAAGTAAAAATAGAAAAGTTTTATCAGAGAAATATTCCATTGCACTGAACAAAAGAAGATTAGAAGAAATATGATGTTTTAAGAATGTGTCAAAAATCTCTATAAATTGACAGAGTTACGGATCGTAATTATTTAACTAATCAATTTTTTGGGGCTATATAAGATGTAATCTGTAATACTAGCTTTTATCATTTATTCCACAGTTCACAAATAATCTAAGTAGATATAAAGCTCATTTATTTATTTATGAGTAATTTAGTTTATGACCAGCGAGAAATTTAAGTATACTAAATAATGTGGACACTACACAACATTCTCAAAGTGCTCTTCATAATTTGGAAATACTTCAGATACGTATTACTTAAATAAACACGATCAACACATGCCATAAAACAACTTTGGGGTTGCATGTACATTAAATAGAACTCTAATAATACATGCATGTAACGGAGGCAGGTGTATATAGGCTCCCGTGTTCATGTGGCTTAAGTTACGTGGGACAAACTGGTCGAGCAGTACATGTAAGAATTAAAGAGCACGAAGCAGACTGTCGGCATAGACGTATTGAAAAATCCGCGGTGGCCGAACACGTAGAGCGCACGAAACATGAGATAAAGTTTCAAGACGCAAAAATAATAGCGAAGATCGAAAACGCGAGTAAACGTCTAATCAGAGAGGCGATTGAAATAGAGAAATTTTAATAAAGATGACGGTATTAAATCAAACTGGAAGACAGTTATCGGCCTAATAAAAAGTGGAAATAACATTGGCCAATCAGAAGGTCGGATGTGATGTTGGCTTATCTATTTAAGGACTGGTTTCCTCCTTGGTCGTTTCATTTATGGTTCTGATGATGAATAGAGCACTATTATTCGAAACGTCAACCGAAGAAAAAAATATGGACGTGACCGAAAAAAATCGACAACTGGTTAATAACAAACACCACGAAAACTTAAAATCTTTATTAAGTAGTACAAATTTAGTCGCTTACCAGCATTATTTGGTACGGTATCGAAATGGCAGTTTAACAGGATACGTTCATCTTCTCCGTTATTTGTAAGAATTTCGGCCACAATATATTGAACATTTTCATAGCATAAAGTGATTCCGTCTTTATTCTTATTAATTTCAACACAATCTGACGCGTTGTTCCTCGTGTAGTAATTAAAAATGTTCGGTCCAAAACTCTGCATTTGTTTTAGTTCGTGTAATATGAGTTCGGCAGTGACGTTAGTTTTCGCAGCTGAACTTTCAGTTTGTTTCGATTTATAGTCAGTTAAATTGTTCATTATAGCTAAAACTTTCGACGCATCGAATCTGAAACAGAGAAAAGTCATACCTAGTACATTATTTGTTTTTGTAGTGAGTGATCTGCGAGTACATCAACATAAACAATTCACGGCTTATTGAAAAGTAAAAAAATAAAAAGCGGTGCGAAGTGAAGTATACGAAAAAAAACAAAAAAAAAAAAAACAAAAAAAAATAGCAAATAAAATTATTACAATTTTCTATAATACATCGTTGACGCAATCATTAATTGTGTACAGAACGGAATTTCTTGGCAAGAAGAAAAATCAACATCTGATAACCGAAAATATAAAAACAAGAAGCTTCCATGCTGTATTACAGACTGCACGAAAAACCACTCAATAGTGTTATTTATAACGCTCGAAATGAACTTAATCCACGAATTGTACTTCGGGTATCTTGTAATGCATTAATTTTAATTGTTAAATTTCGCTGCAATTTATCTAATTAATTTGATCTTACACTTATCTTGAATATGATCTGGTAATTCTGAATACGATGGCAACTGAATAGCCAATAACGAATTTTATTGTTCTATGTGTATGGAACGTATACAGAAAATGTTTCCATTGAATTTGTCTCTATCAAGTAAGAAAGATACCCGGTACAGACACAAAAAAATAACTAATGTTCTATGTGTACAAGATAAAAAGACCGAACTTTCGTCATAAAATCTTTATTGTAATATTTACGATTTTACACATGTTTGTCTCCGTCAAAGTACTCCTCCTTGCTTGCTATATCCCATCGCTTTTTTCCACTGTTTGTATGCTCCCTGGAACTCGTTTGGTGTAATGTCTGGTAGCTGTGTACCTGCGATTTCTCTTGAATTCCTCCTACACTTTGAAAACAACGTCCTTTCAACTTGGATTTTTAAGTTTCGAAAATAGGAAAAAGTCTGCTGGAGCCATATCTGGAGAGTAGGGAGAATGTGAGGAAGAACGGCTGTTCCATTATTGACCCAAAATCGGCCAACAAGCATAGACGAGTGACTGGGCGCGTTAGTTCCTATTTTCCCACAGTTCAGGCCTCTTCCGTCGCACATCTAAAATTTCCACGTAGAACTCTCCTTGTTAAGACCTTGTGGCGCTAATTCTTCATGGACAACTCCGCGATAATCAAAGAAAACAATCAACGTGGACTTCATGTTTTGAGCGGCTCATGCGTGCTTTCTTCGGACGTGGTGAATGTTGACCAACCCATTATAACGGTTGTACCTTCGTTTCAACGTCTTATATCCGTATAGCTAAGTTTCGCCACCTGTGATGATGGTTTTTATAAAGTTTTTTCGTCTCTCACGATGAAGCAGTTCTTGACTAATGTTGATACGGTTTTCTTTTTGCTCGCTTGTGAGCAGTCGTGGCACCCTTTTTCGCTGAGACGCGATGCACGCCGAGTTTTTCTGTCAAAATTTCGTGACACGACTCATTGCTAAGACGTTTAAAAGTACAGTAAAAGAAAAAGAAAAACGAGGTGAGCACGCTTATTTCATCGTATTCATTTACATATAGAACATTTTTCGTTTAATATCGCAAGTTTTTAAAGAAACTGAAAAGTATACTAATTGAAGATAAAATTGTTATACTTACTGCGGACTGTGTCTCTGTCTAACGGAAAACTCGAAAAAATAATTTCCATACCACGTTGAAAGGTATAAAGCGAACGGTATGAAAAAGGCAATTACACAAAATGAGATCGGCGCGATGAAACTTCTCGATTTCGAGCAAAACGATTTTTCCGGCATTTCATCGTCGCTGTCGTCATCGTCAAATATTATTTCGTGTCTGTCCTTGAAAAAATAAGGCAAAACAAAATTCAACGAGCGTTTCATTAACAATTTTTCTTGGTATACACTGGTTTCTTTCGAGGATGAACGTTCGGTTAACGTGTGGAAAATGAAAAAAAATAAATAAAATAAAATAAAACATGTAGTAGCAATTTGTGGAAAATTTAAAAACTAAAACAATCAAGATTTATGTGTCTGAATTTGCGAACGATATTAAAGAATAATTCAGATTAATCACTAATTGATGCAAAAATTTCATCGTCATTTTTATTCTGAAAAAAACATCCTCGCCTTTGCGTTTCAATTTTTCGCTAACCCCCGTCGAAAGAAATTATTTAAAAGTGCACTAAACAATAAATTCTTCACCGACAAACATTAATGTCAGCTATGGCGACCAAGCCGAAAGAGGAACCAAACATAAATACACAGAAGTCACATGGGATATCAGGCATGTAGTGACTGACTGCACTTTTATTCTGGCTACATAGCCAGCCTGGTAATAGCGGTTTCCCAGTCTACAGTTGTGGTTTCGATTATCATTGGCCTAAACTGTGTAATTTCTCGTTTACAAATGTAAATGTCGAATTATAGTGTTGTACACTTAATGTTTTTTTTTGCAAGTAAAAATAAAACAACGTCTATTATTATTAATGTATTTTACCTTAATATGACAAATAATTTTTCTCGTAATTTTTATTTATTCAGATCGTCCTGGCATAAAATTCATTGAGCAACTATGTTGACATTCGTACATAATTAAAAAAATTTGGAAAATATTTTCTTAAATTTATATCAAAGTACAAAGAGCACCCATTATTTGGAGCGCTTACATCTTTTTTTTTTTTTTCTTTCTTTCTTTTCAACAACTTTTTCTACGGGCGTATGAAACGAGAGCAACTTCTTCAACGTTCATTTCGGAATAATTTAATTGGCACCTTTGTTTTGGCAATTTTCTTGGTGGTTTCAGTAGAACACGTCATCATTACTACTTCGTGTAATACAACCCTAAGCCGGAACCGTCATTTATTTATGTTTCTTGTGTCTTCGACAACGTTTATCTCCTGACTCTGAGTGATAAACTATTACCGATTAACGTTAAATTATGCGATTATTAATCTTCCGCAGAATTGCTCCATTCGTATTATTTAACGCTACAGGAAATATACCCCTCGTCTCCCTCAGGGTTTTTGCTTAAATCAAACTCTTAAATATCAACATGCATCCGCTATTTCGCTATTCTACTTTCCTTTCTAATAACTATCAACATTTTTTCATTTTCATGAAACAATTTATTTAATTCAATATATTTTGTTCATTATGTGTTAATCTTGTATTAACTTCTATTACATTGTAATATATATTTTATTTTTATGTTTTTCCGGGCATTAATGAAATCAAATGACCCCCATGATAAGATGAAACCAATGAAGGATTCAACCGTGAGTTAATACCGCGCAATTCAGAATACATCTCTATAAACATAAATATACATCGATGGCCGTCGAATGTAGTAATAAACCGAAAAAAAAAACAAAAAAACAAATTCAGAGTAATATAATTTTGCGAATTCGTATAAAAAAATATGGGATCTGCATTTTCAAGAACGTTAATGTTGGCAAGATGCGATCATACCTCTGCGTCTGAGACAAGATCACCCGTTTTTCGTCGCTACCAATCCGACGCTGGTGAGTAGGGGTTTTTATTCAGACCGTTTTACAAAATACCTGCTGTATTTATAATGATTTCATTCGAAATTTCCGATTTTCGAAATTATTTCTTCGCATTCACTGCTATTAATAATTCCATGCAAAAAATGCTGTTTTTCGTTATCGGTTTATTTTCTCATGTATTCATATGTGTGTATGTGTGTGTAAATAATACGCATGCGTATGTATATGTGTACATGTTTATATATATACATATTCATAAAATACATATTTTATGTAGTTTTATTAAATTATTAATTCCCTCCAAATATTTTTAACCTGTTTTTGTTTTTTTTATTTTTGTTTTTAAATTTATTTGAGCCTCTCTACAGCAAAGATTAAACTGGCGAAGCAGCAACGGTAACCCTTTATGTATTCGTATTCGGACGTGTATAAAACTTTGAAAAAATAAAACCCAATGTTTTTCTATATATTTATTATTTACATGCCACTATTAGTACATGTAAAATGAATGGCAAAAATAAATCAATGTTATATATTTGAAAGGATATTAAAAATTGTCTAAAATTTTTTTAGTACAAACGCTACTTGTAGCATATATGATCGAAAAGCATATAAAATGAAGCGTAATTGTGTACCAGAAAGATAAACATGATATTACATTAGTACGTACATTTGTTGCATCGGCTTGATGAAACACTCTTGAATTCTGAATCAAATAATAGGTACTGTTTTCGCACAATTCCGTAGTTGAGCGATACTTTAGTACAGTGAATTCGATTATAAATAAAATTAATCGATAAATTTTTATAAAATGAATCTCTGTTCACATTTTGTTTTGCTCCTTCTAACTACGTTTGAATTTTAAAGGAAATGAAATTTAGAGTAAAATTTGTATACAGTTTCGCTATTTTGTTAAAAATAGGTTTAAAACAAGTTGGTTCGGTTATCAAATAAAGGGAACATACATAGGTTGTTCAATAAGTAATTACTCCACCGCTAGATCTCAGCACTGCGAACAGCTACAGTGTCGCGCATGTGCTCACTGGAAAAAAGGAGGAATCTAGTTTCTAGTAATGTGTTTTTGAAGGCTTACGTGTGTTCTCGCGTTAAATATGGCAGCAAACGTAAAACGAAGTAATGAGCATCGGTACAAGCAGAAGGCAGTCATCGAGTTTTTAACCCGTGAAGGACTTCAACCAAAGGCCGTTCACGACCGTTTAAAGGTTATTTATGATGAATTCGTGATGGACATTAGTGCTGTGCGCAATTGGGCTCGTGAAGCGAAAAACGATTGGATACCATTATTCGACAGGGATCGTCCGGGTCGTTCGGAACTGTCAAACACAGGTGAATTGCGTAGCAAAATCGATAAAACAATTCCTTCAAATCGACGGGTCACTCAGCGACAATTGTCAAACCAGTTTGGTATCGCAGTTGGGACTGCGAATAAGTTTGTGAGAAACCTCGAGTATCAGAGTTTATGCGCAAAGTGGATGCCCAAGTTCTTAACGAATGAAATGAAGGCAAAGAGGAAAGCTGCCGCTGAGGAACTGTTATCGCGCTACTTCGCAGAAGGCGAGAATTTTCTTAAGAATTTAGTCACAGGGCATGACACCTGGATCAGTTATTACGATTCAGAACTACCGTCAACATCAAAAGAATATAGGCGCATAGCGGCTCACCGTGACCAAAAAAGGTGCGCAGCGAAAGATCCACCCGTAAGCTAATGTTGACTGTGTATTGGGATATGGAAGGAGTTGTGCATCGGGAATTCATGCTGCCAGGCAAGCGAATAAATTCAGATTCATACTGTGTCACACTGAGGTCCTTGAACGACGAATAAGACGTGTGCGACCGAATAGACAACTGTTCCTATTGCAACACGGCAACGCATGCCCTCACACTAGTGTCCAGACTAGCGCACGTCTGGCTGCACTTGGTTTCGAAGTTGTAGTACACCCTCCGTACAGCCCTGATCTCGCTACTAGCGACTACTACAGGTTATCGTTTGTAATTTGTAGAAAATAAAATTTCCTATATTTTAAAACCAAAAGCAGCGCGTAATCTTTTTTTGTTCACGAGATATAGCGGTGGAGGAATTACTTATTGAACAGCCTTTGTATTTATCTAAAAACAAATACGACAAGTGTATAAACCGGATTAGATTCCAAAAATCAGGTAAATTTTATTTTTACGCCCATTATAAACATGTAAGTTACTAAATGTACATTAATAGTTGAAAACAAAAAAAAAAAACAAAAAAAAACATCGAACATTGTTTTTATTAAAATATTAATTCAACGAAAACTGTAATTCGGTTTGGAATGTATTTTATCTGCTGAGCTATGCCTTAGTGTATTAATGATAAATATTCTTTATAACTTTATTCTTCTTTACGCATACATATCTATTAAATAAAGAACCTGCGCCCCAGTGTCAGACATGTGATTGATAATTAATTATCAAACACCTACTGATTAAATGCCTAATTGAGGATCATTATCGGAAACATTGCCAAATACCATCCAATTTAAAGGATTTATTGTGCGATGAAGAAACCGTGCTTAATCGATCGACACACTTTAATGTATACACAGGAAGCTTTACTGCAATTGATCTATCCTTATTTAGTCAGAGCTTAGCACACTTAACGAAGTGGGATACATTCAACAGTTTACATGGTAGTGATCATTTCCCCCAACAAATACTTATCGATAACATTCAAAATATTCCTTGCCTAAATCAGAGACTTCCAACCTGGAATGGGAAAAAAGCAAATTGGTCACTATATTCATCGCAGCTAACCTTAAGATTGGAAAATAATACCACAGATGTTAACCAAATCAACCAATTCATCATAAATGAAATATATAAAACCGCGAAGAATTCAATTCCTATGCTGAAAACCAGCCCCTCACGCAGACAAACGGTCTGGTGGTCAAATCAATGTCAAGATGCAGTCAAACAAAAAAATAGGCTTCTATCAAAAGTTAAAAGACACCCATCAGATGATAACCTAAAATTGTTTAAAATAGCAAGGGCTAAATGTAGGAGTATTATCAGAGAAGCCAAGAAAAACTCGTGGATTAAATTCATATCAGAAATAAATGCGTTCACTCCAGTTAACATGGTATGGAACCAAGTTAAACGTATCACAGGTAGACAAACCTTAAATACGATTTCAACCATCAGAATTCCGAGTGGTCTAATAACAGATCAGCATAAAATAGCCAACACCTTTTCCGATTATTTTTACGCCGCTTCATCAACCAAACAATACTCAGATAAATTTCAGCAAATCAAATTAAAAAGAGAGAAAAATCCCATTGCATTAACTACTAACACAGACGAAGCATATATCTTTCCTTTCACTTTTAATGAATTCGAATCGGCATTAAAAACTATGAAATGTACAACAGCTGGACCCGATAATATCCACATACTTATGATTAAACATATGAACTCGTCTTCCCAACAAACAATGTTGCAATACTTCAACCTAATTTGGAATACTAGTAAAATACCGGATAACTGGAAAACCGCTTACATAATCCCGATACTTAAACCTGGTAAAGATCCCTTCGAAGTCAGTAGTTATAGACCCATTTCACTAACCAGCTCGGTGAGTAAACTAATGGAGAAAATGGTCAACAATCGGCTAAAACAGCAACTTGAACAACGCGGATTACTAGACCCGATGCAGTTCGGATTCCGATCAAACAGAAGTGCCATAGATTCTTTAGTCAAACTTCAGCACTACATATGTGATGGATTTGTGAACAAGCAATATACAGCGGTCATTAGTTTCGATCTTCAGAAGGCCTTCGACCGTATCTGGCGATACAAAATCCTACAAAATTTAACAAAATGGAAGATAAGTGGTCGATTAGCAATGTTCATAAAAGAATTTTTACATGATAGATCATTCCGAGTGAGATTAAATAGCATTATTTCTGAGACGAAAATATTAGAAAATGGAACCCCCCAAGGATCTGTAATTAGTCCAACACTGTTCGTTATCGGAATTAACGAACTCTCAAAAGTTATTAAAGCACCTGTTCAGTATAGCTTATTCGCGGATGATCTGATCATTTACCTATCCGGCACGAATATCAAAAATATCCAAATAACATTACAGCATACAGTCAATAAAGTTGTCAAATGGACTGGAAAACAAGGCCTAACATTCTCGACAGCAAAAACGGTATGTATCACATTTGGTATACAACGGCCTCTTCCACCTACATGCAATATTTCGCTATACAATGAACGTGTGAAGACGTAAACGTCATTGAAGATACTAGGAATAACATTCGATAGAAAATTGTCGTGGGTAGATCACATACAAGCTTTACAGATCAAGTGCCACAAAGCGCTAAACGTCCTAAAGATGGTGGCGCACACAAATTGGAGTGCAGACAGGAAATCCCTACTACTTCTTTATAAAACGCTGGTACTTTCAAAAATGGACTACGGATGCATATTATATAATAGTGCAAATCCCAACGCGCTCTAAAAGCTGGACTTAATTCAAAACATCGCGATGCGACTCGTTACAGGAGCTTTAAGAACTAGCCCCACAGTTAGCCTACTAGTGGAAACGGACTTATTCCGACTCAGCGATCGGAGAAATCTACTTTCACTGAAGTACTTTTTTAAAATCTGGCATCTTCCTCATAATCCTGTCTACGGTAAAATTATAAATTCAACAACTTATACCTCGCTTTATAAATCAAGAGTACGTTCACCTAGACCACTAGCAGTGCACTGCAGATTGGTCTGCAGCAAATTTGATATCGAAATTCGGGGCTTTACTCATGAAGGACAACATGCGACCAATATGAAATCCGCATTAAAAAACACAGCTGCTAAATTATATGAAATCATAAAGTTATCGTGGCAGTCCGAATGGGGGAACAGCGTTTTAACGGAAACAAACTGTATACAATAAAACCGATCCTTTCCGAATGGCATATATGTTAGCGCCGAAATCGCCGGGAAGAAGTTATATTGGCACGCTTAAGAATCGGACATAGTCGGTTAACGCACGCTTATATCTTTAAAAAGGACGAACCACTAATACGTACTGCATGCTCTAGTGTCAGCTATCCATAACCCACATATTGTCCGAATGCGCGAGG
The DNA here is from genome assembly GCA_039619475.1 of Icerya purchasi. NCBI lineage: Eukaryota > Metazoa > Arthropoda > Insecta > Hemiptera > Monophlebidae > Icerya > Icerya purchasi. The sequence goes on from CM077116.1 coordinate 141,823,980, forward strand.
TATACTACACAGCGGCAAACATGCTTTGGAAATGCAACTTTAGACATTATCTTAAGTGACGATATCAATAATATTAATAATTTATTTTCCTTTTTAAAATTAACAAATCTTTATAATACTTTATAATAATTAGCATATGTAATTACATAAAAGATGCAAATGACCATGCAGTCGAGCATCTTTCAAATAAATAAATAATAAACAATAATAATAATAATAATATAATAATCGATTATTTCAATTTTTAAAATCTTCTAATTTGTTGAAGAGCTGTTATAACTTTGTTAATCTATGTTATTAATTTCTTTGTTATTTTCCGTTTTCTTCCTTGTTTTCAATTTTCGTAATTTTGTAATTTCTTGCCGTGTCTCTAGCATCAGTATATGACACGTAAAATAAATAGAAAAAATAAAATAAACTTTCTTCTTCTTCTTTTTCTTCTTCTTCTTCTTTTTTGTTCAACGTGCCGTGTACTGCCGCCTAGGCCAGAAGCACGGATAAGATAAGAGTTAGATGTAGTGGAATAGGTTAGTGATCTTAAGGAAACGTAGGAGGCGTTCAATTTTGTCGTGGCGATCAGACATGATTTCGGAAAGATTGGACGACTGGAGAATTTGTGCTCGGTATAAATTATAGGTGGGACAGCTGACGAGTAAATGTTGGATTGTGACGGGAGAATTGCAATTGGAACACAGTGGAGTAAGTTGTTTGGACAAGAGGTGACTATGAGTTATTTTGGAGTGACCTAAGCGGAGTTTCGTGACAACGATTTCATTCCTTCGATTGGTGAATAATCAGGTTTTCCATGGTCGAATAGTATCTCGAATTGAACGCAGCTTGTTCGTATTTGGGATGTTGGTCCACTGTTTTCGGCATGTTTGAAGTGATTCTTGCACTATATGAGCTTTCAAATCTATTGACGGAATTTCAATATGTTCGGTACTGGAAAGAACAATGAGCCTTCTTTTACCGCAGTATGCGCAAATGAATTCCCCTAGATGCCAACGTGTGATGGGATCCATGCGAACGAAACACGGGTACTTGTACTACAAAGAGTGCGAATAATTTCCTTGGCTATTGGGTGTTGGTGAGGAGAGTTGTACTTTTGAATTGATGTGATCGCGTTTAATGAGTCTGTACATATGAGGTGTGAGAAGTGAGGATTAGAAATTATTACATTTTCTATCGCAAGTTTTACAGCAAATAGTTCCGCCGAAAGAATAGTGAATAGTGCCGGAAGAGAGTAGCGGAGAATAATTTTTTTGTCGGATGCTATTCGACAACCTGTTCCTTGAGGTGTTTTGGAGCCGTCAGTAAAAACTATTTTGCAACTGCCATATTCGCTGATCGTGCATTGATATATGGAACGTAAAGTGCTTGGACATGTTTCTCTTTTTGAGAATTTCTGGAGCTGAAGATGTATGTCGAGATGCAGGTTTACCCATGGGGAGGTGTTGGTGCTATGGTTAGTTGATATGTCGGCGGTAAAGTGAATTACATCGAATCTAAGATTTCAGTGACTTGCTTATGAAGAGTGGCCACCGATGTATGAGGTGATGGTCGAAACGATTTCAGCGAAGGAAGGTTGACCGACGACTTAAGATGAATCCGCGTGTTTAAAATGCTCCGATCCCTGTAAATATTGATACGGATTCGATATTTACGGCGCTATCTAGCGATGATGTCGAGCTAGAAATTAATCATTAATTTTCGATCTCTCGGCATTATCGTATTGTGCGTTGTCAGCGGAGAATACGGCCAGGATATTTACACGACCGAATTTGTAATTTCCGATTCTCGTCGAATTTCGGTAGTGTTAAGGAGTTGTGTAAGTGTCCTGGTATGTGCGGTCTGCGACAACAGGATAGTGTCGGTCGGCCGCGTGAGCCGTGTGTGAAGATTAGCGTTGTAGCGGCTATGTGAGTAATTGATAAGGATTCGGTAATGTACCGTTAGTTTAGAATAAAATATAGAGCCGATTGTTGCGTATGTACAAAGTTTCGTCGTCGTCTTATGTGTTAATCTTGTTGTGCGGTCAATTATCTGTATTACCGTTTAAATCACGTACTATCTAGTCGTCGGGTTACTATTTCCGTGAAATCAATTTTAATTCCGGTGAAGAAATTTTATGTTCAGTCATACTTTTTTTCGTATAATTTTCTAGTCTGCATCAATGCTGTATGCGTCCGTTTGTTTGTGTTTTTTTGTAAATTTTGAAAATATACGCGATTCGTAACATCCTAAATATTTTATTGAACGCGTGTGTTTGGGAGATCGTAATATCTCCATCGCGGAAATATTACCGCCACTTTACGGCGGGCTCGCGAAGTTTTTTATAAAACAAAATTATATCCGTTTGTGCTATCACAAAAAGTCTAATACTCTGCGCGGCAGAGCGATTCCGATTGCAACACACCATTGGCAAGTGTTGCTGGCGCCCGTAATTTTTCCGGTCTAACATATTTTTTTTTTAAAATTATTACGTATTTTTTTTTTTTTATCGAAGAATAGCGAAGGATTGATTAATAACCCCCCAAATCGTAACATTGGCGTCCCGTAAAAGGGATCAGAAAACCCAGAAATCATAACAATATTGAGAGTAGAAATACCAGCTTCACAAAGAATGCTAACAGATGGAGAAGTAGGAAAAGCGCCAATAGCGAGTCTCGCAGCAGTATGATGTATTGTATTGAGTGAGTTGATGATATTTTGATTAGCCAAGGAGTAGATTACAGCGCCGTAGTTGAGCCTCGATTTAATCAGTGCTTGGTAGATTCTCAATAAGGAGGAATGATCTGAACTATACAATGTGCCAGCCAGTTTACGAATTAAATTTATTTTTTTGGTGTGGCCTGTTTTTAGTTGGTTGATGTACGGTTCCCATGTAAGTTTTTCATTCAAAATGAGTCCTAAATATTTTACGGTATCTGATGATGGAATGGTTACGTTGTTTAGTTGGACTGAAATTTCATGACTACATCGACGAACTCTGCCGAAATGTATAGCGGTAGTTTTTGTGCTGGAAAAATTGAGGCCATTGTGGACTGACCAAGCTTGTAATCTGTCGATTGTTTCCTATAGTATTGATTTTCTAAGGAACAAGTCCGAACAGGAGATGAAGATAGCTAGATCGTCTGAAAATAAGGAACATTGGACAGGCGGATTTATTTGTTCCGGAATGTCGTTTATAGCTATGTTGAAGAGAGTAGGGCTGAGAACGGAGCCCTGAGGGACAACGTTCTGTAGATCATGGGAAGTTGATTTAACTGAGCCTAGTTGGATATGAAATTTGCGACTTGATAGGAAATTTTCGACGAAGCTTGCTCAAGGGTCAGTTTTAATTTGCTATTTAATGTTCATGTTAATTTTTTTCTGCTCATCTATCTTCGCCGTCATGTTTTCAATACCAAATAAAAAGAATTTTCTTTCTTCACGTATTATTCAAAATGATTTTCAATCATTGCTTCCCGTGCCGCTTTCCAAAAAATTAGCCCGGATCTGTCACCACCTAAATCATGTGTTACATTATTTTTCTTGAATGAAAAATTGCAAATGTTACCTATTTCGTGCCGAATTAAACGCTTGAGTGAGGTTTTCGAATTTCATCAGTAACGAAGATTATCAAGCGGCGTTATAAAATTTTCTATGGTAGATTTAAGCAAAACATTAAATTAATTTCAAGGTCGCGAGATAATTTAAAATTAACATAGACCGTGTTTGTATGTTGTTGACACATAGAGCGTCGTCACGCGTTCTTATTATTTCTTAATTTACTTCACCACATTGTATTAGTTATACATCACTTCTGATTATTGTACCATTGCAAATTGTAAAAAAAATGAGAAAAAAATATTTTCGCAAAAAATATCAGAAACATCGCAACCATCATACACGTTTTATTTTCGAATCCCTTATAAAATTGATTAAAATCAAATTGATTAAATATTGCAATATGCAATGGAATATAACAACTTGCTGCATTTCAATTTTTTAGATGACGTACTGCTAATACTTTTATCACGTTCTGCTGTTTTCGGATTGAAAACATTTTTTCCTTTAGCGAGACGCGATTTACGAAAATTCTTAGAGCTCCGAAGTTCTCTTGAACCTTTTGCAGAATCACGTCCCATGATAAATTACTCGAGATAATTTTTTTAAACGCTCAACTATTGACTGCTCACTGCAACTACCACAGGCGGCATACTGATGACAAACAAATAACTTTCAGCACTTTTGCAACCTCAAATTTGTTAATGTATGTATGAGTGTATAATAACAAACAATCTATGATAATACAACCCGAAAAATCGGTTGCCCCAGCTGCCAATTATCCGCTGGTTGCCTAATGATTTAATTTTTCTTAATGGCAAAAAAGAATAATGGTTTTTTCTTGAAAGATTCGGTTTTGTTCAAATAAGTCATAAGTAAAGTGGCTATTTTAAGATTCTTTAGAATATATTATTAGTAATTTTCAATTTAGGGCAGTCTCTTTGACATCGAAAGTTTAACTTACTTAAACTTTCGATGTCAAAGAGACTACTCTACATTGAAAATTACTAATAATATATTCAAAAGAATCTTAAAATAGCCACTTTACTTATGACTTATTTGAACAAAACCGAATCCTTCAAGAAAAAACCATTATTATTCTTTGCCATTAAGAAAAATTAAATCATTAGGCAACCAGCGGATAATTTATATAGGTATAAAACAGTAAAAAATACTTCAGAAATCGTATTAATCAAATAAATTAAATCCACGAGTTCCAAGAGATTTCCTGGTTAGCATCCCTTAGGGCTATTAAAACGAGTAAATCGCTACAACATTCATTACTGACCTTTTACACGGTGGGTTGATAACTGTACTTGAATGGAAAATTTTATGGAGCTGAAAGAGAACTATGTCAATCGCTGCATATTTACGCCTACTACCAAGTACATTGAATACATGTAATTGCAAACCTTAACAATCGTTAGAAGTTCAGCTGAAAAAATAGATACAGTTGGCGGGAATTTGAACCTCTGTATGGGCACTTTATCAATAATAAAAACAGCATTAACAAGGTCGAAAATTCGATTTGATTTTAAGCCTTTAGTAAAAATTTTTAAGTAACCAGGGAACTGATAAAATATGCATCCCGAGCCAAACGGGATTCCTGATTACGTTTATTATCGGCAAATAAAATGCCATATTAATATTTAAATTTATGAGATTGTTACTGTATGGGACCGTGAAATATACAGTTGGATATGTAAGGATTAGAACTGGATAATAGTTATTGAGGCACTCTCGCTGATAACAACTGCAGTTTAGAAGAAAGAAATCTCCAATTATTACTGATACTATAAATATCATTAAACAGGTGTGGGTAACTATAATTGCAGTACTTTAACAAGAATCTATTTTCCAACATATTTCTTCTTAAATATAATGATGCGCGATTTTAGCCTCAGTTTGAAGACCTGCTATTGGTGCAGCTCGAACGTTTCCTGTAATAAGTCTTAGATCAATATTTTGTAAAATTTTCCAACTTTCTAAGGTTTGATTTAGAGGCGAGGCCATAAAATATTGAGTCATTGTCAATTCTAGAGAGAATTAGTGACTTGTATAAAACTTGTACAACAGGGTTGGAACCTCATGACGCGTTTCCAATGGCCTTCAAAAGGTTCAGGATTTTCAAAATCTGGCTTTAAATATTCTGGGTGTAATAAGCTAAGTGAGCCTTAAATCTAAGTGTAACCCCAAATATTTCACAACAGTAGTTTTCAGAATAGGATGATTGTTTATTCTTATACAAATATCTTTCGAGTTGTATGGTCTTAGTGTGAAAATAAAAACATCAGACTTGGAAAGGGATACCTCCCATTCAATTTCCCGAAAGAATTTTCCACATCAGTTAATCGACTGATTATTTTCTAGTGCTCATTCAACTGACTTTTTAATTTTTTTTTATGATGATAAAATCGTCAGCGCAAGACAGAATTCATGTACAACGTGATAACTGAATACTAAAAATATAATGTACGTAAATGTTGAATAGAACAGGACTTAAAAGGGATCCTTCTGCTAAGCCAATGTGAGTAACCTGCAAACTATTTCCCTGGTGACAGAATTTAAAAATTTCAACTTTTTTTTAAGGAAAAGGTTGCAGATATACTTGGTGAAGAGTGCTGGAATTTCCATAATCTCTAATTATTGATATAATGAAGGAATAAAAACATTATCAAATGTCCCTTTAATGTCTAAAAAACTGAGCAGCACAATCTAGCGTTCCGAGACCCAGTTTGAAACCAAACTTCCTGGCTGGAGGAATTTTTTGATTTTCGATCCATCATGCAAGTCTGGATGGGATATACCTTTAAAGGCAATTTACGAAGTTTTAATGTGGGTATTACTATGAATTAAGACCATTTAAGTGAAGTAACCAAGTTAATTAACAATTCATTAATAAACCATCTTCTTCTTGGTGGAACAGCGAATGCCAAAAAAATTCTAAAGAACACAATAAGGCCTTAAAAGTTTTTCTTATAAGTATAAACATATCTTCAATATAGAAGGATCCGTACAAAAGCACATAGACTTCTTAAAAGAACAAAAAGAGCTTTTTAGAGGGTACTTTGCTTATCGTTTAATCGAAACATCTTGCTCAAGGATATTTGGCCATTGGCCAAGCGTTTAAGAATAAGAATTCCTATTCCTCATCCCCAAAAAGCGATAATTGGTTTGATTAGTTCATTTCTTCTGTAACCCCGTGTTACGATCCGTCTATCTTGGAAGCGAATAGAATAGATTTTGAATATAATTGTCAGCAAGTTCGTGTTTTGCCCAGATCTATATCAATCGATGAACTATTTTTACCAATAAAGAATAAGGATAAAACATGTAATATAATACCATCTACACCCAGCGAAAAAATTATTCCCTTATTCTTTAACGGTAAAAATAGCTCATCGATTGATATATGTTTGGGCAAAACATGAGCTTGCCAATAATTGTCTTCAAGATTTATAACATTTGCTTCCAAAATAAAAAGAACGTGACGCGGTGCTACAGAAGAAGCGAAATAATCAAATCAATTATCGCTTTTTAGGGATGAGGAATAGGAATTCTTATTCTTAAACTATTTGGTCAAGGGTCAAATATCCTTGAGCAAGATATTTCGATTAAACGATAAGCAAAATTCCGTCTTTATTGTTCCTTTAAGAAGTCTAAGTATTTCTACGCTGATCTTTCTGTACTCAGAATTTGGTTGCATTGTGTCACTTACAAAAAAAATTTTAAGACCTTATTGAGTTTTCGATCTTTTTTTAGTATTCACAATTCCCCCAAGGAAAAAACAATTTATTACCTAGATATGGATATAGTTTAGGGAAGGATTGATCTAAAACCGTGCTTAACCCTTTTAAAAATAGGTTATATTGACCTAACGAAGTAGTTCCCATCAGGATTTTACCTACTTGTTGCCCCATAATACTTCTATACTTTTCCCAGTCCCTATCAGAAAGTTTTCAATATTTTCTTGGTGGCCTTTTCTAATAATTTATTTATTCATTTATTTATTTAAGTATATATATTAAGTGATAAATGGCTATGTTATTTTTACACAGGTGATAATATGAAAAATCATATTTTTATAAAACCGTTTTGTATCGGTTAAATGAAATGTTTAAAAATTACTTAGTTAAAACCGGCTCACCCACAAGAGTTATAGACGATTATTAATCGAAGATAGAAAGGATGTCTATATGCAATATCCAGAGAATCGAGATTATATATAAATATATATATATGTATATATGTATATATGTATATATATATATATATATATATATATATATATATATATATATTTATATACAATGCTGTTACCCACAACTTCACCCATACATTAACAACGTTTAAATCTGTGTCTAGAAAGTGATAAAAAAGGTTTTAGTTCTATCTAGAATTTATATATATATTGTAGTAAACATTTTTTTAAACCTTTATTTTATTTATCTCCCTTTTTTAAATTTATACGTTCTTTATCAAAATATTTATTAAAGTCAACTGAGTGCTTTGTCTGAAGGTACCAAAGCTTTTTTCATTGTAATCATGTTTTTTTATTTCTTATTTACCTATTTTATCATATTCACTTATTTTATAAAAGGTTTATTCCGTTTACTTACCCGCTAGTTTCGCTCGCGGTCTCGCCTGATTAGCTTGTGTAAATCTCTAATTTTTTCTTTTTTTATACGATAAAATCTGTATTTCCACTAAAGATGTCTTTCCTCTATTCGGTTTTCTCTTTTTTTGAGTATATTAGTAATATAATTATGAAAACAAACTTTAAATATATTCCAGACCAACAAACTACGGTCGTTAGCAACGGTTCAAGATTTGAATGTAAATATTTCTAGTAGCAGCTTTTAAAACTCCTGTGGCAAAATACTTTATTAATTTCTTTGTAATTTGAATAACATTTTTTTTATAGAACTTTACTAATACACTACAAAGTTACTAAATTGTGTATTCAAATATTTAAAAAAAAAATTCTATAAAGATTTATTTATAATACAACGTTTTCGCGTAATTAATGCTTTCGAATATACAATAATTCAATACAATATCTACGTCATAAAGCTGTTTCCCGCAACTTCATCTTTTTAGCTGAAATACTTACGAGGGAGGATCAATAAGTAAGTTACACTCGCGCGTAGTTTCTAACTAAATTAACGTACAACCTCCCACTCCAGCTTTAACGAACCCAGTTTTCATTCTCTATGTCCTTGTGGAAGAATGAAATCGGTATCTTGTTCGGTTCGTTTACAGTGTCTGTTTGAAATAGAGCGTCATGTGAGTTGGTCGTCCAACATTGAGAGGTGAAGTGCAGTGCGGTTTTTGTAAGCAAAAAATCATAATCCCACTGAAATTCATTGACAAATATGTGAATTATACAGTGATAAAAAAATATCGAGACCCATAGTTTTGAGATGTGGGACTATCGCAGACTTCTGAACATATTTTGGAGAGATCACATTAGTAACGCAGGGGTGCTAAAAAGATTGAATAAATCAAAAACACAACTAATAGAAGACATCAATAACCAAAAGCATAAATATCTAGCCCATAAAATTCGCAATAATGGATTGCTGATGGTAGCTATTCGAGGAAAAATAAACAGGTTGCAGGAAACTGGAATGGATGACAACAGGCGCACCGATATATCGGAAGTTACAACAGATGATCGATCTAGCAAGAAGCCGTTTAGTGTAAACCAGTAGTTATTTTATGCAATCTTCTACAACAGAAGAAGCAACATAATGATGATGATGATGATGGTGTCCAAATAGTGCCGTATGTTTGAGGAATGACGAGATTATGTGGAAGATGAAGCGTGCAGCGGTCTGCCCTCACCTTCGCACACAGATTTGCATAAGCGTTAAGCGCGTCGAAAGTCTCATTCTTTCGGATCTCCCATGTGTGTTTGATCATTTAAAAACAGCCCTGGGAGGAGAGCGTTTTGCGAACGACGAAGTGAAGAATTTCCTCATAATTTGGTTAGCCGAAGTTTGACGGACGTTTTTCAAACAAGACATCGAAAAATTGGTATCACGTTATGACAAGTACTCGAATATTTTAGGTCAAAAAATAGAGATAAGATTGTAGATTTCAAAAATATATTTACGTATTTTTTACGATTTTTTATTTTTTTTTATCACGAAGTGTAGCTTACTTATTGATCGTTCCTCATATTATGGTTAACTGAGCTTCATAACTGAAAATCACATTACTTTTTTATTTTTTCCTCCTTCTGGCACATTTAATTTTTCTTATACCATTCACCTACTCTATAAACTATTCATTTGCCTTTCCGCTGGCTTCCTTAGATTTTTTATGTAAATAATGTTTATTTTTTAATTAATATATTTATTTAAAGTTTCTTTCTCTCTCTTGGAAATATATTTATCGCCGTTCAACAAAAAAAGGTTTTCACGTTCAGCTGAAGATTCCGGGTTATTCTATAACCGGCGAAGAACTTTCTCTCAACTAAGAGACACATTCAACCACCGTTTTAAAAATACATAAAATCAACAACTGGAACATAGTTCCGGCATGTTTACCCTACGCGCAAAGAATATTTCTTCATAAATCGGATGCGAGTTGGTCACACAGTAATCACATATTTAAGAGAACATCTGTACCACTTACATGCCCACTTTGTACTGATTCTTCCGACCTCTCGATCGAACATTTTAATAAAATTGAGTTACTAACGCACAGCAGCAAACCACAGTAGTTGATTAAGAATTTAAAATTTTTAAGTAAATATTATTCCTCATAGCAACTATTAAAAATGATGTTGCAGGATTATTCATATATTTCTTCGTAAAAACTAATAAAAATATATGTATTTTTTAAAATGACTTAGTGCTATGTACAACGGCTAGGCTAGGAGGGCGTCTTGTATGTTTAGATCTTGTCATAGAGGTTTAATAATTTGAGTGGAAAGAGAAGAGACGGAACACGGTGTTTTTATTTGCATAAAAAATGAATAAATTTTATCCAGAAATGACATTTGTATTTACTACGGTAATCGTTTCATTTAAATTATTTATCATAGTAAATATTTTATCCTATCTTTTTTTACTTTGTCGAGTGTATTTTAATTTTTCCATTTTCCCCACACAAGAACCCCCTCATCTTGGCTTAATCACCGAAGAAACTTATAAATCATGCACTAAAACCTTCCACAGGAAGCAGTCTATCTAGTGGTGAAAACAAGAGCAAAATTGATTCGATAGTTTGTAAGATTAACGCGCGTAAATGTACAAACTGACAATTTATATGAATTAATACCTACTTTTAATAAATTCGAAAATACGAAAGCTACAAATAATTCGATGAAGAAATAGAACTTGAACCAATGCAAAATAAAGAATAACAGTATAGTGCAAATTTCAAATTAATTTAATAAAATACTTATTCTATAAGTACGAGTTTAATTGGCGGTCCCGAACCACAACGAGACAGTGTAATCTTAAGGAATTCAAAACAAAAATTAATTTGTTGTAAAGATTTTTATCAAAAATCGTTTCTATTCGATACTAATTAATAATTCATTGAGTACCACGTTTTTAGTATCGAACTTGTTTTTTTAAATAGTTTCATCGGCCCCACCCCACCGCCACTACCAGCGAACAAACAAAGATACTTTATATGGAAACCAGCCTACATTGAAATTTCAGTGCAACCATGTTATATTGTTTTTCTTTATATGGGAATTGTTTTACCGTAAGTACAGCACAACGGGCGAGCGCCAACCGCACTTATTTCTATCGCTTAAAAATATAAAATTTAAAAAAAGAAAATCCTTAAAACTTCATTACTAATTTACTGTAAATATGTGTTTAGTTTTTTAATCAATTATTTACGAATAAAAAAAAAAACAAAAAAAAACAGACAATTATTTATGTCGATAAAACAGTTAAGTAACTGAATAAAGTTATTCGCCGTTAATCTATTTATTATTTTAACACGTCGCAAGTAAATTTTCTAATCAAGCTTTTACAAAATTTTAGAACACAAAATAAGTTTAACAATTATACAAAAATCCGCAAAATGAATTTATTATTTTTTTGTTTGTATGGAAATTAAATAAAAGATCGCAACCGATTTCGCTTTTTTAATAAAAAAATGATTCCCTCGTAAAAGAAAAACTACAAATAATGAAAAATTAGGTAATGCTTTTTTAATATATATAATAACTTACCATACTATTCAATTAAACTATGTCGTTCACATCAGAATTAAGAGAATTGAAATAATAATGAAATCATAATTTACTAATAGAGGAAGTGATAGAGATTTATCAAATACGTAATTCCTAATCAAATGTATTAATAACGTATGAGGTTTACTTTTCTAATCTTTCGTCAGATAAGAATTTTGTTAGGATTTTATTTTCACTGATAACAACTGTTAAATGTTGCAAATTTATCAGAGTATAGACATACATATTTAATTTTCAACATCTGTTAAAAATAAAGATATGCTCTTATTGTTAGAAGAAAGTGTACTATAAAATAATTACAAAATAAATCAGTTTGTCAAAGTCAATACGGTCACTCGGTTATTTAAACACAACTTTATACCGTATCGATACAAACGGTTCTTACTCTCAAGCAATGATGTTGCTTCGTATAAAACTTTCCAGGGTCGTCTTACGAACCTACATTTTTACCAAAAAATTAATTTTCATTCTAAAAGAAAATCATCTGTTGCTTTTTTTTAATTAAGGAAATTAACAACGAAGCTAGTTTGCAAGTAACTAAGCAAAAAATGAAAACAAAATTTTGCTATTTTGGCACTTTAGGCAGAGATTTAGATTATCGGGCCCGGAATAACCGCGCAAATATAATAAATTAGATTTAAATAAAAATAAAAAATTACCAACAAATGTTTTTTTTTTTTCGAATTCAGCCCCTATGGATTAAGTCCAACAACTACGCTTTCTATCCATTCTCATTCTCTTTTTTCCTTCTTTACATCTTTCCAATAATTCCTAATCGTTTCGTTAATGTGTTTTTATGATTCTCCCATAATGAATTTTTCTGATTTCCCGGATTTAGTACGAATTTCGAACTAGTAGCAACTTTAAAGACCCGGTTTTTTGTCGAATATTTAATTTCCTATAATATTAATTATTTGCGTATCCCTTTCGCCTGCATTTGTGCCTTAATTTCTTTGTTTTCATAAATTCTCACATCTCCTTGGTAACACTATCTTTCTGCATCCTAAAAATAGTAATCTTCTTTTCCTTACTGATAGAAATAATGTTTTTATCTTACTGTATACCTAATCATGCAGGCCGGTTCCCAGAATTTTGAGGGTAGGTGGGCTGTTAAAATTTTTTTTCGCATATTTATTTTATAAATAACAATAATTTTTCACTAATATTCATGCTATTAATAATTTCCATCATTTTGATTTATATATTAATAATTTAAATAAACGAATTACTGTATAAACATTAATAAAAATTACATATGTTATCTAAACTATTTCAGTTCTCATGGGGGGGGGGTTAACCCCCAAAACCCACCCCGTGGACACAGCCTTGTAATCATGTGATAACCATTTGAATTGTCCATCGTTCATTTAACTTTCATTTAACTCTCAAAATCTTTCCTAAAATTCTTTGTTCTCTTCTTTCTAATTGTATTAGGTTAATCCATTTTTGATATGAATTAAGAGTTTTCGATGCGTATAGTCCTTTTGAATTAATAGCTGTAACATTATGTCTTAATTGTTTCTGTGTTCGCTATTTTTTTATTGCAAATGTGCTTCAGTAGATAAATTTGGATTCTGATTTTTCCGGCAAGATCGTTTTGGCGGGGGCGATTAGAAATGAATCTTTTGTTGTGGATTTACTCGGAACGGATCGTTTCGGCAGAAGGAAGCCAAGACTTTTATTCAAACCTTTTTACAAATTACACACACCTTTTTTAAATTTTATTCGCTAAACATGCTAAACATTACCCTTTGTGTTAGTAAGAAACATGAGTCGTGTCTCTAGCCTAAGTTTCTGAATATGACACGTAAAATAAATAAAGAAATAAAATAAGAAATATGAGTTACCAAATTTATTTCTACATAACCATAAAAAATCCATTCACTGCTATCAGTAATTTTGAGCGAAAAAAATAAACGGCTCCGCATTAACAATTTAGTTTTTCTGTGTATTTAGTATATACATTCGTGAAATGAGTATTTTATGTTATTTTATTAGATTATTCATTTCCCTTTTCATAGATTAAATCGTTATATGCTCCTAGATCTTCCCCACCGGTTTGATTGGTAAAACAACGCGGAGTGTTATTGTTGAATGGCATCTCCCATCATGTTATAACCTCCATTCCAATTGCTTATTGGCTACATTAGCCAGACCGCAATTTAAAAGAAATAAAAAAAAAAACAATAATAAAAAATAAAAAAATTAATTTGCCTTAAATATTTTTAATGGGGTAATCATGCGCAAGTGATAATTTTCAATCTTTCAAACACCGCTGCTTAATCAACTACAATGCCACGGCTGATTAATTTATTTTTGTAAGAACTGTAATCGCGTGAAAACTGGCGTGTCTCTCTTTCTTTGTGGCGAGAAAAAGCAAATTTCTTTGTTTTGAATTTAGTATTACGTAAACGTAAATTATAGTTATCTTTAACTTACATACGGAATTCTCAGCGCATGAAACATCATGCTTGACTGAACCTGTTAATTCTACGCGAGTTAAAATTAACACAAGACCTATTTGGTCTTTAATTTTTTTTTGTTCCCCCTTTAATGTTTTAAAATATTAACGAATATATTTATTAATAAAAATATTTTAATTTGACCAAAAAAAAGTCTAAAATTCAAAAACTAATATCTTTTATTATAAAATTATTTTAAACTTCTAGATGTAAAGGAAAGAAAAAAATAATGTAATTTACCATGATTATGATTATTATTATTATTATTATTATTATTATTATTATTACAGACTTAATATCTGGCTGTAACAAAATAAAGCAGCCCCGAAAAACTTTTAGGAGATAAATGATGAAATTATCAATCTGATTAAAGAAAAGGATAAAATATATCGACACTTAAGATTATCACTACCTGACAGTAACCACAAATTAAGTTTCAAATCGATTTCAAAAACCGTTAATAAGAGTAATACGCAAAAGAAGGTATGAATATTATAATTCGTTACTGAATAAATGTCAATATAGACAGGAAGACTATTGGTCGTTTATTAATAAAAAAATTGGGAAAAATAAATTCGGTATGAAACAAATAATTATCGATAATGAGTTGATTGAGATAGCAGATAATGAAATAAAGGTTTCAAATCACTTCAACCACTATTTCAAAAGTAGTGTCCAGAATATCTTAAATCCAGATGCACTACGATACACGACACTTAATGAATCAGAGCATCCAAAGTATGACGTATTAAATTCGCTTGCTTTTATGGGAATTACATCTGAAGACATACAGCTTGTAATTTTTTCTCTTCCTGACAAACCATCCTTTGGAAGGGATAAAATCTCGCTTCGAATTATTCGTGACAATTTTCAGTTTTTTGCTCGCCCTTTAACCTATCTTTTTAACGAGAGTCTGTTTATAATGGAATTTTTCCCACATCTCTAAAAATTGGCGTCATTACACCCGCCTATAAAAGTGCTATCGCAACTTCTCCCAGTAATTACGGACCAATTTGTATTTTGTCAGTAATCTCGAAAATATTTGAGAAGTGTATAAAGATAAAAATGATGTCATTTCTAGAAAAGAATAATTTCTTCAGTAAAAATCAATTTGAGTTTCTTCAGGCCAGAGGAACTTAATTAACCTTATTTGAACACATTAAGTTTATTTTAGAAAATTTAGAAGAAGGTAGATCAGTTTTGGCGATCTACTTCGACATTAAAAAAGCTTTTGATACGATTGATCATGCTCTATTATTAGTAAAGCTACAAAATGCAGGCTTCAGAGGATTTATCGTAAATTGGTTTAAATCGTATTTACAAGAAAGGAAATAAGTATATCATAAAAATTAACAATAGCTTCAGCAATGAAGAGGTTCAAAATTATGGGGTACCCCAGGGAAGTATTCTGGGACCGTTTCTATTTCTAATTTGTATAAATAACCTGTGTAACCTTAGTATTATAGGTAGGATATTAGTGTATGCTGACGACATTGTTCTTCTGGTAGATGCCTGATCCCCCTACATTTTACAAAATATAGCGCAAGAAGGTGTTACGACAATTACTCATTGTATACATTCTAATAAATTAGTGTTAAATTACGAGAAAACAAAATATATTATTTACAGTTATCATTATCCGCAAACATGGGACAGTTTAAAATTGTTGCTACCAAAACAATGATTACATAGACAGAACTTATGAATTAAATACTTGGGAATTATGTTCGACCACAAGTTAAATTGGGCCAAGCATCCAGAATATGTTTCGAGAAAGTTATCAAAGCTGAACTACCTCTTCTATTACTTGCAGAAATATTTTCCCACACGTCATTTATGTAGATTATACTTAGCCTTATATTAACTTGTGTTGACATATGGATTAATATTTTGGGGGTGAACTGCAAAATATCATTTAAAACATGTAATATCACTACAAAAATCTATATTTAAAACCTTCGGTCTTAATACCAACGACTTAAATAATAATCATGGGTTACTACAATTAGAACCGTTATATAGAATTAATTTATTGTTATTCATAAATAAATATGGTACAAAATTTAATATCAAAATGCGGGAAGGTGGGGCACAAGGTCAGCAAATGATTTCATGGCTGCTATTCCTAAATTTAATAAGTTTCATACAAGACTACAGATACAATATAAAGCAGCGATAATATATAATTCTCTTTCCTCAGATGTCAAGAATCTTTTAAGGAATTATAAAAAGCGGCGTAGGCTTTATACTGGCACTTAATTCGTAGTCGCTTCAATCTGTAATAAGATTAACATTTTCCTCATAGCTTACTAGTTCCATTTTTGTCCAGCACATTATACTGCTACGTACCTATATAAATTTTTCCCTTCACCTTCCTCTTAATTAATCTAATTATGTTTTCCCATCTTCATTATACTCGTATACACAGTAATTGTTATACCTAATAACTCTGTACAACAGATTACAAATATTTAATTTTTCTTTTTAAATGTATTATCTAGAATGCATTTTCTTTTTCTTTTTTTTTTATAAAATTTTATGTTTTTCTATTGTCTCCCTAATTCGTCTCCGGATCAATCAATCTCCCCTCCCCTCCTCTCTCTTTCGATTTGCTCTGTCGCCTTCTCCTTATTGTTCTTTTCACGATTGTAATCCTCCTCGTACATGTGATGTTGATTACATTTTCTTCGAGTGTCCTGCTCTTCGTAACGAACGCTCCCTTTTATACAGTCAGCTCTTGTCATTAGGTCTCCCTACTCCCTATAACTCTTCCTTTATCCTCTCCTTTCCTTCATCTTCTGTGGTGTCCGCGCTGCTGTCCTTTGTTGCGTCCATTTTGGACCGCCTAGCTATTTAGTTTTTTAGCTTAGTTTTCCTGTTGCTGGGTCAATGCCGCTGGCATGCCCACAAAAAAAAAAAAAAATCTTATTTACTTGTTTTTTTTCTTGTTATATTTTTTGTTATATTCATTTATTTATTTATTTATTTATTTATTATTTTTTCAGTGCGTTTTATTGTTAATCTGTAATCCATTAGTCGCGGAACTTTGCGCACAAATGGAAATTAGATAATAATAATAATAAAATAAATGATTTGATTTGATTTGATTATTACATTAGAAGATACAGGCGCCGGTTGTTCAAACGGGCCATTCGCGCCCGGGGAACGGAAGGGATAATAAATTGAACTTGAGAGGTTAAGGGAATGAAGGAATTAGAACGCACTGCGTACACAATAGGAAGAATCAGCTAGGAGTTGTGGTAAGGAAGGGGTGAGGCCATGCTGGGCTCTAAGTGCCATAAGAGAATAACAAAATGTTAGTAAGTGGAGAACGGAAAGCTGTGTTCTTTGGCAAAAGGGACAAAGAGGGGATCGATGCGTTGTAGGAAATACGAATGGGTCAGACGGGATTGATAATTTACCATGGAAACGTAGATTAGAAAGAAAAAAAAAATTATTATAGCCGAACGAAAAATAGCTTGTAAAATTTAAGAAAGTCCATAACCCCTTCTACAGAAACTAGATTTTTTTTAATCGAGCTTTTTTCATCGCTAGAATAAAGGAAAAATATGAATTATTCGAACTTTAAAATATAAGGACCGAAAATACGAGTGACTTAAAATATTATTAATGTTAATTACCACGTAGATGTACATTTCAATAAAGACAATGAATTTAAAACCTCCATAGCGGGTTTACAAGTTCATCACTGATGATTGTGTTTGAAGATTAGTCTTTAACTAATATCCAGCTTTATAGAGTGCAGAAGGCAGAAGTATTTTTGATTGGTCTATTTGTATTATCAGTGAAAAATATTTACACTAAAAGCTGTGAAATAAAATTAATTAAAAAAAAAGAATACGACTTAAAGATTTATTTTAGAACTTAAATAAAAAGTGAACTAAAAAGTAAAAAATAATTATTTGATAAAAAATAATATATTTCAGAGTAATATATATGTATGTATATGTATATATACATATATAAGAATATATTGTGATTATTCTTAAACAACATTAATACTTATTAGAGTCAACTCTAAATTCAAATTGCAACAATAATTAAAAACTATATTCAATCTTTTTGGTGTTCTGAATATTTAACTTATGGAGAACGAGCGACTGTATTAATATACTCATTACATTATTTCCAATAATTGTTACAATTTAAATTTTGCGCTGATCTCTAAAAAGTTAATGTTGCTTAAGAAAATCATAATACCTTTAAGTATGCTACTCTGAAATACATTATCTATTGTCAAATAATTATTTTTTACTATTTAGCGCATTTTTATTAAATTTTTAAAGTAAATCTTGAAATCGGTACTTTTTTTAAAACTACTTTATTTATAAATTATTTACTTTTTTACCGCAATATATTGTTTTAATCAGTGGAGGATCCATGGGGGGGGGGGAAGTAGCCCTTAAAGGACCAAAACCTCGATGAAAAACTTTGTTATAACAGAAAAACTTAAATTATATAAATATTACCTACGATTAATGTTACGTTTTTTTTTATTTTGAACACAATTGTCATCGATCTTTTGCCGCCTTTTGTATTTTTAGTTTTCATTTTGTAATGTAAGTAAAAATAGATCAATGAGAAATATTAAAAAAAAAAAAAAAAATTTAAATTAAATTGTAATAATTATGTATTTTTAAAACATTTTTAAATTTCTAAAGAGATCACTATTTGATTTTGTTTACGAAACAAGATATTTCTTAAATCTACCGTCTACCCACGGACGTATATATAGTTTTACAATGGAGGGAGTTCCAAATCTGAAATTTTCATAATTTTTTTTAAGCAAAATAGAACAGTATATTATTATATTATATTATTATTTATTATAGTAAATAACACAATCTTATTTCATTTTTTGCTTATATTTTTATACAATAATATTATTATAATAATATACATATATATGAAGAATGTAATTTAAAATTTAAAATTGAGTAACTTAATTACAATTTCTTTAGAATCTAGTTTTACCGCCGGGCCACGGTGAATTCTCATAAGAGATAATTCATCGTGTGTGTTGCTTTTTTCTGTGCTTTTCTTTTTTTTATATTTGGTTGCTCATACTCATGTGGACCGATTTCGACGATTCCTTATGATCTCCAAATTCAGCGTTGGCGCAACCAATGCAGAGACGAAATAACTTTTCTTCGCGTGTGTGAAAATAAAAGTTTTCACGAATCAGAGCTTCGAGATTACTTGTCATAACATAACAGTTTAGTTCCAAAAGCGTATTCAAAATACATTTAATTCCAGCCATTTTGGCAGAGTCGGGATTCCTTCCTGTTTTCATTCGAAGACTCTTATTAGGGGAAAGATTTCTGATTAAACGTCTTCCCATTACTAATTCTAAACTCCTAAGTTCCTATCAATTTATTTCCGATAACTGGCGCTTCTCTCCTCGTAAAATTCCTATATTATCCTCGATCTCTTCTCGACTTATGCTCTTCTTGCCTTTTGTTCTCCCTTTCACCAAACCACCTTACTTCACTTTTAATTTCTTTGAATTCAAGCATTCCCGAAGTTATTTGTTCTCCCCTCGGACATTAAATCTCTTCCTCATCCTGCCGTTCAAAACGAATTCAATCACGTATTATCCTCATACTTTCCTTCCCATACAATTATCTACACGGATGGTTCGAAGTCTGATGTTGGCGTTGGGGCTGCGTTCATTATCCCCGCGCTTACCTAGTCCGAATCCTTTCGGCTGCCCTCTTTTTCCTCTATTTTTCTTGCCGAATCCATGGCTATCCTGCAGGCAGTTCTTTTCATATCCTCGACAAATAACATCTCTAGATTCCTCCTATCCTCGGACTCGAAAAGTGTTTTATTGGCTATCTCCTCTCCTTTTCCTACTCATGTCACTGATCCCATTATTCTCCAAATTCGCATCTTCATTTCTAATTTATTTTCATCCCGTTCTGTTGAAATTGATCTACTATGGATTCCTGGTTATTGCGGAATTCCTGGCAACAAGTCAGTTGACTCGTTGGCACGTTCGGCGGCGACCAATGGTCTATTCATTAGTAGATTTCCTGCTCAAACTCTCTACTGTCTTTCTTATCATTCCCATCACGATTTCTGGACCGAATTCTATCCTTCATTCTTTACCAATCCTCGATCTTTTTACCTTGCTGTTCAACCCTTCCCTTCCTCTCTTCCTTGGATTAATCTTTTCCCCTACCTTAGCCGTTCGATTATTTCCTCTATGGTTCGCCTGCGGTTCAATCATAGTTTGCTTCCGGCTTCTCTTTTCCGTTTTTCTATTGTTCAATCTCCTTTGTGTCCTTATGATCCTTCAGAGCTCAATTATACCTGTGATGCGAATCACAGTTTGTTCGAATGCCCCTTTATTTCCTCCGAACGTTCTACTCTGTATTCTAGTCTTCTGCGCCTTGGCCTTCCTACTCCTTATAGTGCCCACTCCATTCTTGCACTCCCCTCTCTCAATATAGTTCCTTTGTTGGCCTTGTTTATCTCCTCAATTTCTAATCTTTTCCTTATATAAGGTACATTTCCTTGCGTTGGGTAAGTTCCACTGTTGACGTGCCCAAAAAAAAAAAAAAAAAAAAAAAAAATACATTTAAAATTAAAGCGCCTGTGACCCGTTCGCATTCGGAAAACAGAACAAGAAGTTAATTCCATTGCATTCTAGTATATTTGGGTTTTCCTTTTTGTTTTTGTTTTTTTTTTCGTAATTATTACTTAATTTAAATAATTATTTAGCTTTATAACATATTAAACAGTGCATCCAAAGTGTTCATTCTTGAATGCCGAGTTATACGGTTTTATGTTATACGCTTGCAATCTACAGCTGAGCACAAAAAGAAAAACATTATTTGCCGCGGGTTAACCGGCATCTTTAAAACTTTTGTCAAATGTTATTATATTATATTATTATTTATTATATTAAATAATACAATCTTATTTTATTTTTTTATAGTTCTATTAAATGTAATGAAACAAAATATTTCTTATAATTTAAATACCAAAAAATAAAATCCTATAATTATATTTTATATTGGAATTCTATAAAAAAAATATCAATTAAGTGTATTGTTACATAGTATTTTCGTGATTATACTTATTTTTATATTTCATAATTCTAGCGAACAAGATAATAGAATTCTCTATAACCGAGTATGTGGATATGGCAACTCATTTTTAAAATTCTATTCTTAAATTCAGACGAAATGATACTAACACCTATATTGATAAAGCGTGCTTAAAAATGGTGGTTGTGCTCAAGGAAATGATAAAAAAAAAAAAAAGTAAAAGAACAATTTTCTGTCTAAAAAACTAAAATAAATAATGAAAAATAAAAATGTGATTAATGTTAGATAAATTCCTCATTTTTAAAATCTGTAAAGAATACAGTTCCCGTTTTTTGCTATTTTTAGGATTCCGTATACATATAAAGTACGGAATCCTTATAAGATGGTACACGAATGACAAAAATATCAAATAAAAATCAATAATTCACGAACAGCTTGAATTATAAACTTCAAATTTGGAACATAAATTATAATTAAAATTATCTTTAAAACGATCTATAACTTGAAGATGACCGATTACCCTGGCCGGCAAGAAACCCAAAAAACCGTCAAGCATATATAATATGGCACATAAAACGACCTCAAAAATCACTTAAAAAATCATAACTCGTCACTAGATAAACCTATAACGCTGAAATTCAAAATATAAACTACAATGCAGGAGTACTTTCATAAAATCAAAAAATTACGGTACAAAAGTTATGTAAAGTTGCCCAAAAGTCCAAAAAACCGCAAAAAATGACGTGTCCCCCCCACCTAGCGTTGCGAGTATTGTAGTTAAAAATTTTGAACGCGGCTAAAAATAAACGCATCTCCGTATATTTCTCTAGTTTGAAACATCCGGATTTCCAACTTTAAAACTGGACCCTCGGGGCGACGAAAGCTCGAAATTTTGTAAAAAAATATTTTTTTTTACAGGCATGCGATATATCGATGGAAAGATCGCTACTTGTCGAGAACGAAACCGTATTTCATTTCCTTAACGAAACTTTCAAAGTTGCCGTAAAGTTCAAAAAGGCGTGAAAAATGACGTGCCCCCCCCCTAGCGCCGCGAATATTACCGATAAAAATTTTGAACACGGTTAAAAATATGCACTTCCACGTATATTTCTCTAGTTCGGAACATTCGAATTTCCAGCTTTAAAATCGGACCCTCGGGGCGCTGAAAGCTGGAGATTTTGGAAAAAAATATTTTTTTTCTTAGGCTTGTGATATGTCATTTGAAAGATCTCTATTAGTCGGGAACGAAACTGAATATCATTTTCTTAACCAAACATTCCAAGTTGCTGTAAAGCTCAAAAAAGCGTGAGCTCCAATTTTCAACCCCCTCCTTGCGACGCGAGTATTATAGCTAAAAATTTAAAACATGGTTAAAAAAATGTGCTTCCACGTACATTTCTGTAATTTGGTACGTCCAGGTCTCCAGCTTTAAAAATAAAACTCCCGGGCTTCGAAAGCTCAAAATTTTGTAAAAAAATATTTTTTTTTCCGATACTGTAATATATCGCTTGAAAGATCGCTATTTATCAGGAACAAAACCTTATATCATTTTCTTTACCAAAAAATTCAAAGTTGCCGTAAAGTTCAAAAAATCGCGAAAAATGACGTGTCCCCACCCTTAGCGCTGCGAATATTACCGATAAAAATTTTGAACACGGTTAAAAATATGCGCTTCCACGTATATTTCTCTAGTTTGGAACATCCGAGTTTCCAGCTTTAAAATTGGACCTTCGGGGCGCCGAAAGCTCGAGACTTTGGAAAAAAATATTTTTTTTCTTGGGCTTGTGATATATCTTTAGAAAGATCTCTATTAGTCGGGAACGAAACCGTATTTAAATTTCTTAACAAAACCTTCAAAGTTGACGTAAAGTTCAAAAAAGCGTGAGCTCCAATTTTCAACCCCCTCCTTGCGACGCGAGTATTATAGCTATGAATTTGGAACATTGCAGACAATACGCGACTCTACGTATATTTCTCTAATTTAAAACAATCGGATCTCCAGCTTTGGAATGAGACCCGCGGGGCACCGGAAATTCAAAATTTTGAAAAAAAAAATTTTTTTTTCTTCAGTTTTGATATATCTTTAGAAATATCGCTATTTGTCGGAAACGAAAACGTATTTCATTTTCTTAACGAAACTTTGAAAGTTACCGAAAAGTTCAAAAAAGCGCGAAAAATTACGTGTTAGCCCCATAGCGAAACAAATATTATAGCTAAAAATTTTGAACACGCTTAAAAATATGCGCTTCTACGTATATTTCTCTAGTTCGAAACATCCAGGTTGCCAGTTCCAAAATTAGACCCTCGGGGCGTCGAAAACTCAAAATTTTGAAAAAAAATATTTTTTTCTCCGGGTTGTGATACGTTATTAGAAAGATCGCTATTCGTCGAGAACGAAACCGTATTTCATTTTCTTAACAAAATTTTAAAACTTGCAGGAAAGTTCAAAAAAGCGCGAGCTCTAATTTGTAGCCCCCTCTTTACGGCGCGAGTATTATAGCTATAAATTTGGAACAAGGTAGGAAATATGCAACTTCACGTATATTTCTCTAGTTTTGAACATCCAGGTTTCCAGCTTTAAAATAAAACCCTTGGGGCGCCGAGAGCTCAAAATTATTAAAAAATATATTTTTTTGCCCGAGCTTGTAACATATCATTAGAAAGATCGCTATTTGTCGGGAACGGAACCGTATTTCATTTTCTTAACAAAACATTCAAAGTTCCGAAAAGTTCAAAAAAAAAAAAAAAATTATGTGTCTTTCCCTTAACTCCACGAATATTACAGCTCAAAATTTTGAACGCGGCTAAAAACGTGCGCATCCCCTTATATTTCTCTAGTTTATAACATCTGGATTTCCAGTTTTAAAATTGGACCTTTAAGGCGCTGAAAGTTCGAAATTTTGAAGAAAAATATATTTTTTTCTAAGGCATGTTATATACCGTTTAAAGGATCGCTATCAGTCGGGAAAGAAACCGTATTTCACTTTCTTAATGGAACTTTCAAAGTTTGCCGAAAAGTTCGAAAAAGCGAGAGAATTGATTTGTAACGCGAGTATTATAGCTAAAAACTTTGAGGAAAGTAGAAAATATGGGCATCCATGTATATTTCTCTAGTTTGGAACATCTAGGTTTCCAACTTTAAAATTAGTGGCTTGGGGCTCTCAAAGCTCGAAATTTTGTAAAAAAAAAATTTTTTCAAGTGTATTATTATTGGAAAGAGCGCTATTTTTTGGGAACGGACCCGTATTTCATTTTCTTAACGAAACTGTTTTAAATTTATTAAAAGTTCATAAAATTCTGAAAAATGACGTTATGTATTGTAGTTCAAGATTTTGAACAAAGTTAAAAAAATGTGCGTCCCTGTTTATTTGTTTACTTTGGAACATCTAGGGTTCTATCTTAAAATTCAGAACCTTAAGCGCCGAAAGCTCGAAAGTTTCAAAAATAATATTTTTTTTCCGGTCATGATCGATGGAAAGATCGTTATTTGTCGAGAACGAAACCATAAGTTATTTCCTTAACGAAACTTTCAAACCTTGATGTTCCAAACTTGAGAAATATATGTCGAAGCGCATATGTTTAACCCTGTTAAAAATTTTTAGCTGTAATACTCGCGGCGCTAGAAGGGAGGAACTGTTTGAATTTTTTGGCAACTTTAAAAGTTTCTAAATACGGTTCGGAATTATGTTTAGAGACTCCCGTGGAACTGGCGTACGAATTTCGACTGTTACTGGTTGAATATCGGATGGTAACATTATCTGTTGAAAGTTAATATCCGCACGAACGGCTAATATTATTTCCCCATGCGCACAACTAGCAAGCACCGGATTTGATTCGAGAACTTTATAGTTTTTTAGTTTTAAATGTTGGTTTTGTTTTAAGTGGGTTTCTTGAATACACGGAATAAACGGGTTTGTTAATCGGTATTATTTTTCTTTTGGCTTTATCGGAATACGAGACTGCAGCGGTTTTTAGAATATGGTTCGGATTGTTATAATTTGCGTTAAGATAGGTGTAGGAATTAACAAAATTACACATTTAAAAAAATCATAAAACCTTAATATTAGTATTATTAAATCTAAACCAATAAATTTAAAAAAATAAATAAAAATTAAATAAATAAAAAAAGGATTTAATTAATTTTTCTTCATAACCGTTACATTGCACTTCAAATTAGTCTAAGCCTTCGATTCAAATTAGTATTTTGCTTTACTGTTTTAAATTATCATTAGAAAAGATCTCTGAAATTTATTAAGATATTAAATTAAAATAGTAAAATAAAAATAGAAGTTTATTGAAACAAATTTTCTTACATACTAAATAATTATAGTTATTGTTAACTTTCATACGGAATCCTCAGCGCATGAAACCTCATGCTTGACTGAACTTGTTATAATTGTATTTATTTTGCGTGAATATTATACGATTTGGAACTTTATAATATACACTGCTGGAAGAGGCAGCTTATATATTGTGACTTAATTACAATATATACAACACTCTTGTTAATTTATAGAATCTTTTTTTCCTTTCTTTTTGAGGGGAGGGGTGCATCTCCAGAGGGCACTGGGCCAGCAACAAAGAGAACTGTACCATATTTTTATCCGACTAGAGATAGAATAAATACTGGAACCTAGTAAGGAAATTACCGATAATGATGGAAAGGAAATGATTTACAAAACATTATAAAAGAAGACTGAAAACTAGAAATTATTGAAGATCAACATTCGAGAGAACGTGATTGAGATCACCAATAAAGGAATTAACGATATACAAAGGCAACAGGAAAATTAGAACAGGGAATAGCGAAAACATAGAAAAAGTGATTGATTCTAAGTTATGCAACGGAGGTAATAACGAAACATCACCGGGAAATGAATAATTAAGAGTCAGTAGGAGGAAGTTGAATTAAGAAGTAATATGAAAAGGTATTACAGCGTAGGTTCTTGAATTTTTTGAAGTCTATTGCCCCCCCTTCCTTCGGAAAAAATTCTCTAGCAGATGGAAATATATATTTCATCGAGTGAGCAAGAAAGAAAATTTTTGTAACATCTACATTTTTACTTAACAACGATTAGTGATAGGGATTTATTGCTAAGATACCTGGAGTGCATAGCATGTGGAATTATAAATTTATTTGATAAAAGCAACCTAGAATTACAAGATTTACATAGAATTAAACAGAATAAAACATAATTTTCATTCCAAGCTCCATTAAAAACTTATACTAATAGGAAGGATAAACGTGATGCAACAATATTAATCTTCGAAGGTCCGGGTTACATTTTTTTAGAAGTAATTTTAGGTCGGTTTTACAGTCGATTTCGCTTTTTTGATATCAGCGTTGCAAGTAAATCTACATTGCATTACATTTGTGGAAGGGAATTGTATTAGTAACTTTTGTATTTTAGTCCATAATCTAGAACGAAATATTGATATTTGCTCTTGTGAACTAACCGTCTTGAAATTTAAATTTCTCATTTATTATTAATCGTATCACAATTACTCTTGCAATTGTAGAGGCTCTTTAAATATATTTGTAATTAATACAGGATCCTAAATCCAACTAGGTACGTTCATTTTCAAATATCTTCGAATCTTCAATTGAAGTAAGAATGAAGAGCATCGGCTTGAGCTGTGAGGAATCTCGCGACTCCCCTGTGAGTTCCGAAGGCGACACGTCTTCTGAGCATTTTAGTGTTTGTGTGCTTCATAGCTCTATTTCTGTCGCTCCTTATGAGGTTGTATCCGTGAATACCAATGGGCGTGAGCTAACAGCCAGAAAAGGATTCGTGTCCACTCAAAGGCACAGCTATACGAGTAGCGCTCCTCCGATATGATTTGGTTAGATTTAATTCAGTCTCTTCAACCCGGAAGGCAAAGGATCAGCAAAGAGCAGGAAAAAATTGTAAATATAATAAAAATTAAGTCCGTTGCTGTTATCAAAGGCATAAAAACTGAAAAGATATAAGGTCAAGGAAAAGACAGAACGTACTGGAATATTAAAAGTTTATAGGAATAAATCCATAGGATATTTTTAAAAATATGAAGTCATTTGTATGATTAAGATTTTCCAAATAAGAATAGCATTGTACGTCAGCTCGTTTGGCTAAGATGAAAAAAAAAAAAAATATATATATATACGCACACAGTGGTGGATCCACGGCGGAGGGGCATCCCGACAAAAAAAAAATCAAAACCTCGATGAAAAAATTTGTTATAACAGAGAAACTTAATTTATACTATAAAATATTTGTATAAATGTTACCTACGGATTTAATTATAACTAATATTTAATACTGTTTTCTAGTAAAACTATTGTTACTTTTTATTCTATTTTAAACGAAACTGTCGTCGATCTTTTGTCCTGTTTATTTATAGATCAATGAGAAATATATATATTTTTTACTTGCTCACGAACAAAAAATTCGGATCGGATTACTAACAAAAATAAAAAAGAAGTAAAATCGAATAAAAATACTATTGATAAATTCTTTTTAGTAATTTACTATTCAAATTCTAAACTATCATTTTTGCTATAATTTTGTAATATTTTTATTTTTCACCTATAAATAAAACAAAAATTTTAATTAAATTGTAATAATTATGTATTTTTAAAATATTTTTAAATTTCTAAAGAGGTCGCTATTTGATTTTATTTCCGAAACAAAGTATTTCTCAAATCTACCGTTTATCATATAAGATATTACGTGATTATACAATTTCCCTCCCCAAAATGTCTCTCTGGATCCGCCCCTGATATATATATATATATATATGTTGATGAGAGGAAAGTTAGTCTAGGATCTGCACTTGGAAACAGAAAGAAGAGAAAAAGCCGTACGTTAAATTTTGATTCTGTCAGATATTAACAGTATATAAAAGGGAAACAATAGCTGGAATAATTAAATGGACGGAGAGAAGAAAGACGGAACATAAGAATGCCACAATTGTGGTGTAGACAGTACGCACTACAATGGTGGGACATCGTGTCAAATATAATGAAGGAAGGAAATATTTTTAATCAAAGTTATTGGCTCGCACTCCGACAATATTCTCGTCCTGGCAGTAGAGTACCGATATTTTTATGAATTCGTCAAAAACTAAGGTACGCTTATTGTTTTAAATAATTATTATTAAATTCCGACGTCATTTAATTTTAATACAAAATTTATTATTTTTCAGTTGGTTATTATTCGCTATTGTGTCATGTCGGATGTACACAGAACAGGTGTGGAGCGTCGGTGTAGTTCCAACGGCTGTCATTTGTACGTTCGGATCGTACGAGGATAGTTACGAATTTAGTGTAGTCGTAGCGTGATGTAGGGAAATCACAGCGAGACTCACTGATTTCTAGATATACGCTACAGCTTTTTTTTTTTTTTGCTGCTAACAGTATTAGCGTTCTCTTGGTAAAGAGTTGTCGTATGTGTGGTTTTAATTTATAAATTGTTATTAGTGTTTTTAAAGATCAAATAAGGGGGACAATATGCAGGTATTATTCGCTTTGTTTTACTTTACCGATCGGTATATAAATTTTGTTTGCACACACCCACATGCGCGCGCGCTTATATAATATATATATATATATATATATATATATATATATATATCAAGAGAATTAGTCGCAACACTTATAGAGAAATATAAAGTATCTTTTAGTTAAAACAGGCCAAAAAAGGCTAGACTGGAAAATAACTTTTATTACCTTAAAATACAAAAATAAAAAAATTGCCCAGTACTCTAAATATCTTTATTTTGATAAATAAAACGAAATAAAAGTAAAAATAACGCAAATATCTTATTTTATCTGATAATCACCTGATAAATCACTCGATAATAAACAGAAAATTGAAAATTATAAATCAGAGCAACGTATTTACTTTATTATTTACACCATAAAATAACCGATGTTTAGGTGATTTTCTTTTTTTCCTACATTCACAAGTTGAACTCGCGCTTTTCTGGCCGATCATGATATGAATAATACCAAATTATTATGATAATATTCCGTTTTACAAATATTTGAAATAATTTATAAAAGAAAAAACAAACTCAATATTCCTCGTGAAATGGATAGTACTTATGATCGGACGCCCTAAAACAAAAGATGCGTATTGTAAACAAATTAAAATTCTCAGTTAAATATAAATGTGAATTATACTTTTTTTCTTCTTTTACATAAAACTATCAAACTTGTTTAACGGCAGTACGATCTTAATTAATTTCTTGTAACGAAGTCGGAAAAATGTTATTTTACCACTGATTTGTGTAGCCTCGTTGATAAAATTAAATTGTGTTTTATTAAAAACGATCTTTATTCATGATTTAAAAGTTTCATGCCGGTATGATTTCTTACAAAATCTTCATAGAAGCATTTGTCGACCCCTAAAACGATTATTAAGTCATATATTCGCAACAACCCAAATTTTTTATATGCTGGTACGTAATGTATATTCTTTAAAAAGTTGACCTGCTTAAGTGTTGGAAAGCGGCCACCAGGTTCATATGACGTTTCCAATTCGCTTATAAATATCATAAAAAAGCTAATGATATCAACTGAGAAGTCGAATAGGAAATTACGATGGATAATTCGTATATAAGCATAGATTTAGCTAATTTTTTAAAGGCAAAAAATATACTACTTTTACGAATTCTTAGAAAAAGGCCAAATAAAGAGGAATATGACCGTCGTCCATTGATATTTGAATTTCAGAAAAATAAGACTTTGGTATCTTTAATATCAATTAAAATTCGTTTATTTCCATTCTTTACTGCTGTCCTTAATACAAACAGATTACCTACTGTTAGAAGTATTATTTCATTACTTTTAGTGTTATTTTATTACTGTAATAATTATTTTATAATATTATAATATTATTATAATATTACTATTATAGCAGTTATGTTTATTATTTTTCTTTTACTGTACCATACATAGTTTCTTGTTTGTACATTACTATTGAAGTTGGTTCTATATTTAGGGGAATGGAGAATATCTGTGTATAATTTTAGATCATAGTTTCAGAGTTTATACTATTATTTAATTTAGATTTAAATTATCGTTTAAAAATATCTGTAAACATGGGCTAGCTGAAATTTGTAAAGAAGACCTGCTCTTATTTTCTTGATTATTATTCTGTTTATTTGTTGAATCTTACACTGAATTTTAGCCCGTGTACGTTTATTTTATTACTAACATATAATGTTTATTATATATTAATTTTAGTGAAGGATACTTATCCAAGCCGTGCGCCATTATTTGTAAACCTGGACTATAAAAGACATTTCCTATAATTAATTACACATTCTAATAGTCCAGGTACAATTAAAAATAGTACCGCTACTCGCGCTAACTGAGCGCATTTACGGGTTAAGAAAGTTAATTTAATTTAAGTTTATAGTTTCGACTGGTTCGACCGTCCTTCCATACAACTCTTCCGATCGGCCATTGTAAAAAAAAATTTTCAATCGTGAATCGCCAACCTTCAATTTTGAGACGACGGATGAAGAAGAAGAAGAAGAAGAAGAGTGTTTGTAAAATTTAAGAAATAAATTTGAATTTGAATTTTCTTTTTCATCGACGTACATTTTTTGAGAGCCTTTATTTGGATTGTACCAAATTTAGTATCGAGTCACGCTGTTCATACGATCACACGGCACCAACACTACATTTCAAAAGTATCCATACAGATCCGACTTATATATCACTCGTGTTCTTGAAGCACATTCAAATACTGAAAAATCTAATATCTTCACCAATTTCATCTTGGGTTTTCTTTATATCTTTCCATATCTTCAACAACTGAGTCAATGCGTCCAAGCTGTATATGAGTTTAATTTCAGGTTCACTTCTATTAGTATCTTTCATTAACGCTCCAAGATAAACACAATTTATGAATTATTCCCGCTATTTTGCCTCGATCGATAACAGTTGTTTTGGATTTTTTTGAAATTAATATGTCCATTAAAAATAGGTAATGAATTTAAATATAAAATATAGAAAGAGCATGGAAATTGTTAAAAGGGAGAAGAATAATACAGCATATTTTAATTATGATGAAAATAAAACGAAACAAGTACAGAAACATTTGTAGGAGAAAGCGTAACGTTAAGGATAGCTAAGAGAAAGCGTATTCAAAGAGGAGGATGCGACAATATTTACCAAGTAAGATGACAATATCTGATATTTTGATCCCATGAGTTTAACTCTTGTAGGTCTTCATCGGATAAAGTGAAGTCGAATACGTTCAAATTAGATATTATACGTTCTTTGGTTACCGATTTTACCAGAGCGATTACTCCTCGTTGTATCTGAAACGTACAAAAAAGATCCAGTATATTATACTAGATACGTCGAAATAAAATTTAATTCTTCGCAAAGAAAAAGTTTATTAAATTAAGCTTCTTCGCAAAGGTCACCGGGTTTTTTTGTCATTTCCATTTAAAATCTGTTTTTTTTATTAATTTAATTAACCTTATCGAAGCTCATCGGATTAATTAGAAAAAATATTTACTATGGTTTCTAATTATTTTCTTATTCGCAGTTCTCGATCTTGGTCCGTAACTTACCGCTAGCGTTAATCTTGGTCATCTGACGGGTGATAAGTTTCGAAGTAATCTCCATTTCATTGAATAAGACGTTCGTAGCGGTGTATTAAAGCAGTTCTGAAAGCCAGCTTGTGGCATCGCTTTAAGTATACACTCGTCGCATTTGAATCTGTCATCGATGCACAAAAGTCTCGCAGATGGCTACTATAGTACGTCCAGACTGTATGGAGTCCGGCGAAAACGAGTAGCATTGTACTGTGCAAAATACTGTAGTATAAATCGAATCTATTGATGCGTTATCGTCGCGAAGAAGCCACTCGCTGCTGTTCTACAAACAAGGCCGTTTTCTGCAAGTTACGCAGTCTTTTCAGAACTTCATTTAGCGAGATTGTTAGGCCTCTATCGAAGCGTATTCGTGATGTTTTTGACTTGCTCTTTCGGCCGTGGCTCGGTTCGGAGTTGCCACTGTGAAGACTGTTGTTTAGTTTCAGGATAATAAAGCCCACGACTCGTCACTGATAATAATCGTTTCCAGCATATTCTCATCATTAGGGAAAGTATTTCCAAGTTGTCTAGAGCGACTTTCGAAGCGAAGCTTTTTTTATTCTGCCACGCGAGCAATTTCAGGATAAATTTTAAGCACACGCGAGACATTTCCGAAACTACACTTTTTTGTTTTGGTATTGTTCATCTTCCAGTTCTCAAATAGTCCAATAACGATTGTTGTTTTTAATCGCAAGTCGAATCCGCTCGATATTTTTTCGGTGTTTCAATAGATGCGCGGCTACCATTAAACTACTAATAATATAACATATTCTTTCATTTCTGTTTTGCCGTTACTTTTACCAGCAAAGTATTTTTTCATCATTTCGGTATGTTTTCGACTGGGATGTGCCAAGTTCGAAGCTTGATACTAATTCCTTGTTTACGCATCTCCGTTACTTTCAGCGATAGCAAAATACGACGATCGTAAAAAAGTAACGGTAAACAATGACACGCTGCGTGCAAACTAACATGGCTCGCGGATAATTGCGGCTCCACAGAGATGTTTGTAAGGAGTTACCGGTTGTCGAACGTTTTAGCGTGTCTTATTAATTAACGCAAGTCGAATACTTTCAAACAGACTTCGTATAAAGAAAACAGAAAAAAAAATAATAAAAGAACTTCTCACTTGCTTTACTAATTAAATAACTTTTACAGTGAAAATTTTGCAACGTAACGTAAAATATAAAATTTTCCAATTTAAATGTCATTTTACCTGGAATTTGATGAGGATCTGCGCTGGCGTTTTGTCGTATTTGTCAGCTAAAGTTTTCAGTCTCGGATCTTGCAGTAATACTGGACTTTTATCAGATTTTGCCCACGGTCTATCGCCTGAGCCGAGCGTACTGTAAGCGGTAAGTAAAATGTTTTTCGAAGCGCAGTATTCTTTCAATTTATTTTGATTTAAATACGGATGACATTCTACCTATGTAAAGATGAAAAAATTTAAAATAGTAAAATTTCTCATTTTAAACTATGTAGTAATCAAAATGGAGAATTTCTTTAATGCGGCTGCGTTCTATTAATATAACCAAAAGTAACTAACAATTCCTAAAACTATATGATAAATAAGCAAGAAAGGAGTTCGGATATTTTTAACCGAATGAAATTGCTGGTCTTTATCGTGTCGCGGAACACTGGAGATTATAGAGATTATTATCGAAGGAACATAGACAGCGAATTTACCGGCAAATACCAAACGAGATTTGAATTCGAAATTGCGCAAATACCGAAAGAAAACTTTGCTCGGCATTACTGGGACACGTAAGATTAGAATATTGAGTGCATGGTAGTAGCCGAGGTATGAAAGAAGCGGATAAAATGAAAACAACCGAATTAACATCAGAACAATATGGAAAAGGACGGTTGTTTTTCTTGTTTCCTCGTTTTCACTTTTAAACTGCATACTTGCGGCACTCTCTTTGTCGGCTCATCCAACTAGTTGCACTTTCTTATTTTCCATTTGTTTTCCGAAATGATTTTTGCACTCTTTCTTTTCTTTTCTCATCCACCTGTAATTTATAAATAACCGTTTAGTTCGTCGTGACGCTGTTTCATTATTTATTACCGTTAGCGCGCTTACTTGATTAACGACCGGCTTAATCACGGCCACCTTCAGTATTTCTTCAATTTGTTTACTGTTAAAGTTTGATACACCGATCGATTTAACCAGGCCATCCTTAACCAGCGATTCCATTTCTTTCCACGCCTCCAAAAACGATACATCGCTGTAAAGTATTTTTCCGTTTTCGTCTTTCGGAAATAAGTCTACGTTTTCCTGCATTCGAAAAATAACAAGACCAGATATTTCCGCGTTAAGAAATTAATAATTCTATCGCAAAATAACGGCTAAATTTATCCTTAACCTACTTCGGTCGAAGTAAATAAAAAATTCTTTTACAACGTGGTATTTGCTTAAAGTTTAAAGTGATAACGGTGATGGACGCTTACCTTATCGTAAACTGTAATAATTCGAAGTGCACCACGACGCAGTACGTAAAAAGTATTCGTAGCAAGTTTAAAAGTGTTTTAGTTTGGCATATTTATTCCATATCATATACTAAAACATGGATAGTAAAAATTCTTGGAAAAATTTAATAAATTGTGCGAAAATGTAATAAGCATCCAAAAATGTATAGCACAGGAACTAATCAAAAAAAAATCAACTGAAATAATGAGTCTAAAAAAGGAAGATTATGATTTAAAAAAAGAGATGAATAATTTACTGGTATGGAAAGAAGAAATCCCGTGAAAAACATTAATTTTAAAAGTAGGAGCCAAGTTCAATATTAAGAATATGCGTGGTTGTCGACTTGGCCGACAAAAGAATTGAGATCTAAATGGGTGCCAAGTTCTGTAGATAATCCCCTGAAATTGATTTATAAGAACATACAACATTCTAAAATTAAAACACAATTTCCTGCTCCTTTTTTCATAGTCAACAATGTTTGCTTTTAAAAATATATATGTAATATTTTAAATTTGAACAGTGTCGAATTATTTACATAAAGAACAAATAATTTAGGATAAATTAAAGCTCACGATTTGATGTGGCTAATTTTTACCAGCAAATCAAATTTTTAGAAAAGTAAGGTATGTGTTGACCGTACAATATGAAAACAGTAATTTGCGTATAACGTAAAGAGGACAAGTTGATTAGCCAAATATAAAATAACACTTGTATATAAAACTTAAATGTTGTAGCTACGAAATGAGACTACGCCCACTGCCGCAAGTTTATTCTAATCGGTTTCGCAGGGGTGAGAACCTCATTTTGTGAACGTGCCTCCTATATGTCAGTCAGTCATAAAAATGCCTATATTATTTTTAGACGTTAATATCGCAATAACCATTTGAGTTGTATTTATGAAATTTGGGGCTCTAGTTAATCTAAGAGGGGTTTTAATAAGTAAACAAAATTTCACGTGTTTATGTTTAATTGAATATTAAGTTATTAAGGAGTTAAGAGTGGCTCCAATTGGTAAAGTGCGCTAGCTGTTAATGAAAATCGATTGCTTGGAAAATATTTCAAATCGTAAAAATTCGCCGTTTTCTGATTTCCCCCCCCCTTTCGTATACACACACAATTCCACAACTGAACAGCAAATTTCAACTTTCTAGATTACCTGGAAGTGGGTTAGGTTTTTGATCTATGTATGTCAGTCAGTGATAAAAATTCCGATTTTTAGACGTTAATATTTCAATAACCGTTTGAGTTGTATTTATGAAATTTCAGGTTCTAGTTAATCTAAGGGGTTTAATAAATAAACCAAATTTCATGTGTTTATGTTTAATTAAATATTGAGTTATTAATGGGTTAACCCCAACTGGTTCGTGTAATATAACACACGGCTGCTCGTCGTCATCAGTTCTTCTTTCTTGACTTGAACTTGGCTTGACCGGCTGCCGCGTGTCTAGACACAAACAGAGACAGATAAATTACAAGACAATACTGAAGAACAAACCATGTGTAATCATTAGTAGTCCACCGGTAGAAAAGGATGAAAATGTAAAAAGGAAGGTAAAAACAATAGCTGAAAGTTGAATGTAAATTTAAAGGATAACGATAGCCCATCGTTTGCCAGCAAGAGGAAATATAGCGGCGATAATAGTAAGATTTAAAAAAATAGAATCAAAAAAATAAAGAAACAAACGATTGGCTAAGAAGCCCTATGTACAGGAATTGGCCGGTAATCAGAAAGGTTCGAATAATACATAGAACCCGACTAGAATGTTTACGTTGAAGATGTTATAAAACGGACACAACAGTTACCAGCCACAGCAAAAGAAGAGCGCGGTAAAGGTTATATCGCATTTGTCTAGTCCAGACAAGGAAAGTTATACTGTAACGGTTCACGGCAGTGCGGTAAAAATAAATAATTTTGCGCAACTCGATCAGTTAATCAACGCGTCATCGTCGACTGCTACACAGAAGATAAGAGAGCAACAAGATCAAAAAACAACACTGATAAGGCCAGACAGTTCGATTCAATAACCACTACAGAAAAACAACAATGTGAACAGAAACAGTTGTTGATAGATCAATTCGCTAGCCGTATTACGTATAATATCCGCATGCGTAAAAATGTGTAGCATAAATCGCTGAACTCACCTACCGCAGTAATGTTTAGTGCAGGAAAGCATGTACGACTGTTACCTCTCACTAAAAATCAACAAATAAAACAAGAATCCGAATACTCGAGTAGAGAAGTAAGAATTAAAAAATTTACAAAATTGTAGAAAACTTATAGAAGAAATCGTTAAAGTAAACAGAAAAGTACTAGTGACATAGCCGGTTTCAATGTTAATTAAAAAGCAATGAAAATTTAATTGAACTGGAGAACGCGCTTAAGAAATCGAAAATTGATACAATAGGTCTGTCGGAAGTAAAAAGAAATGGAACTGACAAAATAGCGACAAAAGAGGACAATTTAATGGTGTGTTATATAGGAAATAATGAAAGACAAAATAGACTTTATTATAAATCGGAACTGGAAATATAACTTATTAGAGTATAAGGGCGTTTCTTATGGAGTAGCCATAGCTAAATTTTATATTAATAAGGAAAAAATAAATATAATAACTCAGGTCTATGTGCCTTCAAATTCCACCCGCATCATAAACCAGTCTTACGGAAAAAATGTTGCTTTCAAAGTGGCGGTTCCAAATAGTGGAAAAGAGAAGAAGGCTAACAGTATAGACAAAAAATATTTACAGAAATCACGGGATCGAACTAAACAGATTAAGAAATATTAATATGCAAAATATAAATAATATAGAACTATTATATAGGAATGTAGGTGAATACATCCTGTTTGTTAAAACTGTATAATAAAACAAACTTTAATAACAAACAATATAGAACAATAAATTAGATAAATACCTGTTTAGAAACGTTTTCGGGCATAACCCATCTCATCAGCTAAAACTAACTTAAAGGAAACTTATATGCTTACTTCATGACTGCAATAAATAGATTATTAACTACACCCATGAATATAAATAAAAAACAAATAGAAATTAATATATTAAAGACTTTGGCAAGAAATAATGGTTATGACGAACAATAATAGATAAATTAATTCACAAAATAAAATCAAAATCTAAATATATACAAAAATTAAGAGTCAATAATGCTACTAACAATAAAGGATGGATAACATTCACATTTATAAACAATAACATATACAAATTAACCAATTTATTCAAAAAACAAGGTTTAAATGTAGCATTCAAAACTAAAAATAATTTAAAATATAAAATAAACACCTTAAATTTAAAAAATAATAATATTTACGAAAATAGCGGTATATATAAAATAAAATAAATTGTACTGATTGTGAGAAATCATACGTTGGTCAAACAGGGCGAAAAATTAATTGCAGATATAAAGAACATATAAAAGCATTTAATAATAATGAAATAGAAAAATCAACCTATGCAGAACATTTAATTAAAAATAAACATAAACCAAATTCAATAGAAAATACTGTAACCATCCTGGCCACTTATCACAAAGGTAATAATATGAACATTGCAGAAAATTATTATATAAATAAATATAAAAATAATATTTTAAATGACCAAACAC
Source organism: Icerya purchasi (assembly GCA_039619475.1). Taxonomy (NCBI): domain Eukaryota; kingdom Metazoa; phylum Arthropoda; class Insecta; order Hemiptera; family Monophlebidae; genus Icerya; species Icerya purchasi. The sequence continues at coordinate 141,861,975 of CM077116.1, forward strand.
CTAATAATAATAATAATAATAATCCACTGTTTAATATAAAAATTTAACTTTTTGTCTTCTTGTTTTATTTTATATTTTATATTAATTATTAGCATTTTCAACCTATTGATTTTTATACCTACTATGTTTAGTCCTCTTTACATCTACTATATATACACATGTATTCCCTATATTCACTTCAGTATGTTTTAAGTTTCCTTTAAGTTAGTTTTAGCTGATGATGGGTTATGCCCGAAAACGTTTCTAAATAAGGGGTATTTATCTAATTTATTGTTCTATATTGTTTGTTATTAAAGTTTGTTTTATTATATTATATAGGAGGATAAAAAAAGAAACAACAGTAATGAAAGTACAAGAGCCATAAATGAGAAATCAACCTCGACAAGTCCGCCGATAAAGGAAAAATAGCATACAATGAAAAAATCGAGCTAAATAGTTTATGGAGGAAATAAAATACATAACCGTATGAAGATAAATGAAGTTTCCACGACGTATTATATTGCACTATATGACGGGTGAGTGATATTATAAATTTGAAAATTTAATAATAGATCAGGAGAAGTCAAGCGTGATTTAGAAATAGAGAACGTCTAAAAACAAACAAAGCACCGGGAGCAGATGAACTAAAGAAACGAACGATTAAAATTTTTGGAGGGTACTAGCAGATGAAAAGCTTAGGCTATATTATTCAACAGCATTATGGAGAAACAAAAAATCCTACTGAGTAAAAGTCAAATATAATCCTATTATATAAAAAGGGAAATAAAAATAAGATTGAAAATTACAGAAAGTCAAATTCCTATGATTTCAAAACTCTTTCCGACAACGGAAAATTTTGAATAATTTAATCCAATACATTTATCATTTGAGCAGGCAGGTTTTAGAAAAGGTTTCTCTACTACAGACCACTTATTTGTCATAAATCAAATCATCGAGAAATCAAGAGAATTGCTAAAAAGTAATATGATCGGCTTTTATTGATTACTGCAAATCATTTGACGACTCCTTAAAATATAAATACGCGTTAGACGCACTCCAAAAACCAAGGGGTTCCAATAATCTACCGTAAAATAATTTCAATATATGTAAATAGAGGTGCGGCGGATAATTACTGGAAAAAAAACAGGCAAATACTTCCAAATAAAAAAAAAAAAAGATAGTAGAACAAGGGGATCTCTGATCACCATTATTATTTGTATGCGCTGTCGAGGAAATTTTCAAAAAATTAAATTGAGAAAAAAAGGACATCAAAGTTAATGGAAAGTTCCTAAATAATTTATGCAGACGATGCGGCAGTTACGGGGGAAAATTTGCACGAACTAAAAATCATGTTGGAAGAGTTAAATGTAGCGGGGGTAAAGAACTGAGTATGGATATAAACAAAAAACACGGCGAACAGCGTAGAAAAAACCAGACGGAAAATTTGTTAAATATACCGATGAAATAAATTACTTAGGTCAAAGTATATTAAAAACCGGGGGCACTAAAGAAGATGTACAGAGAAGGGCAGCGCTGGGTTGGAATAAGTGTTGATCGCTAAAAAATATATTTAAAATGATTATCAAAGAAAACAGTAAAATATTTAATAGTTGTAGGGAGGTTCCATTTCTTAATTTATGACTCTCAAAAACATAGTCCGCAACAAAAATGGAAAAAAGGAAAATTGAAGCTACTCCAAAAACGCAATGTACAAGTCTCCCCGAAATATCGAACTTAGAAATAAGATTGGGAAACATGACTATTAGGGATAAAATAAAATATAGAATATTATTAATGCATACAAAAGGAATAAGTACGACTGGGCTGGACTTGTAATAAGGTTAAAATAGATATACTGTGTACAAAACTGGTATGTAATAAGAAAAAGGAAAAAGGGTAGTAGTGGACAATACTTAAGATAGGATGACGAAACAACGAAATTCATGAATAATCAATATTACGGGAGAATTGTTTAGCACCGTAAGGAATGAACAAGGTTGAGGGAGGCTTTTGTCTAAAATATGGGCTTTTAATTTTACATCATTTTCAAATGTAATTTATACACGCTTCGCGTTATTGTACTATAACGGCTAGTAAATAAATAAATAAATAAGGTTAAAAAATAACGCGAATATCATCATCGACAATTAAGCGTAAATATTTGTATACCTTATAAGCCATTGGCCAATGAATTAAATACAGATCCAAGTACTGCAACTTTAAATCTTCTAAAGTACGTTTAAGGGCTTCGGCTACCAATCCGGTCTTGTGGAATGTGTTCCATAACTACGACATTATTTAAAGTGATAGTTTTATAATCGGAATTCTTAACCTTAATCATACAACATTTAGTATTTAAGTACGTGGTATAAAGTGTGCTTACAGTGTTACGTATAGAATTAAGAACGGTTAATTATTTTGATACAATTTCGGTTTGTCTTCTTTACATTATCTATTCCGTCTTAAGGTCATCTCCTTTTCCTTATATAAGATTACAAAATGCGCGTGACATTTTATACAAATTTATTGTAAACTGTTATTTTAATGTTGTGTAACGTTTTCCGGTAATTTTTCTATCCTAACGATTATATTTTTGTTTGCAAACTCTTCAGAATTGTAATCAAAATGACGTTTCAAATTGTTTCACTTTGAAATCGCTTAGAGTTATACTATTACGCAATAAAGCAAGAAAATTTGTCGAGTGCATAGATTTCATCTTTCTATATATGTATACTACGTTTAGTAGTCCCTTCGGCTGTTTCGTGTATTATTCTGTCTACAGTCTTATCCTTCTAAAGTAATCTTTCTCCTAAAAAGTAAACTCGCTACTGGAACATTTAATTTATTTTCTTCGCATTTATTTCAAATTTGCTTTGAAATAAATGCGAAGAAAATGAAAAAAAGGTCTATCTAAAGTTTATATGACCTTTACACGTAACCATTATCACATGCCGAACAACTTCATGACATTGACGTTTATTTATGATTTGCATAGCGATCTGTAATTATTATTATAGTAACCTCAAAATCTTCATCGTTGAATCCTTAATATTTTTTCCTCTAGTAACTCTGATAATTCTCCTATGATTTCTTATTCTAAAAAAGGTTCTTCTAGCAATCGATTCTCTTCTTTCACCCTCGATAAATCTCATTATCGATTTTATTCGATTACCGATTTCCCACGATCAGATGAAACAGGCAAATCGTTGGCCCAGTCTACCGACCACTTATAATTTCTTACCCAATTCCCTGCCTCTACATCGATTTTCTTTCTGTTATAACTGCCATTCTAAATTTCGACGACATATCTATCCTTTCCTTTTTTTCAGTCTTCAATCTTTTTACCTTTCTTTTTAGCCTTTCCCGCCTTCCAGGATACACTGACTTCCCTCATCTCAATCCTTTTTTTTTTTCTTTTGCTTTACGTATAATTTACTCTTCAGCCCCCCCCCCCCCCCCTCCCCCGCCTTTTTTTTTTCTCCGACAATCTCTCCATTTCCCAATTCCTGACAGTGGCAGTTCAATTTTCGACAACAGCAGTATTTTCTTTCGGAAGGTGTTTCGCTCTCTCCGCTGACCGTTCGTTTTTCCATTTATTACGTTTTTTTTTGTTCCTATCTCTTACATTCTTCATTCTAACGCTTTCTCTAGGGTTCGTAATTTTCATTATTATTTGGATACCAAATCAGAGGTCACGGATTCGAGACTTATCTCGTTCCGGATCCAAGTCACTCTCGAGTTTATAACTAATCTGAAATTGAAAATTGGTTATACCAGAGAAATCTGAGAAAGTAAAGGCGGATCCCAAGTAGAAAAGAACTCTCCTCAGTATTCTCATCAGATCCATTAGCCTTAGTAGTACACTACAAACCTTAACTTCAACGGTATGGGACTTACTTTACTTTACTTACACTTCCTAGACGGAAATTATTATATGTGTAAGGAAACTTATAAATCGGCGCGATGAAATTTTTTTAATAAAAGTTACAGAACAATATTGCGAGGAAAAAAAAGTATTATTGTCACTTCAAATGTAAATCTGAAACATCGCTGCTGAATTCCATTCCCAGTTTTTGTACATATTAATAAATAGACTTTTCGGCCGAAAATTACCTTACTGGTAATGTAAATTTCATCGCGCTGAATGATTCCGTTGGCGAATATTTCGTTCAATGCATCACCCACTTCTTTTTCATTACCGTAAACAGCGGCACAATCAATGTGATTATATCCAGCTTGTACGGCTGACGTTATCGCTTCTTTGATTTTTCCAGCTTCAGACTAAAATCGAATAAAATGCACCGTAAAAAAGTATATTATTACAGTTAAACGAGTTTTCAGAAATAATCACATTAATCGGCATTTATATTTCGACGACAGTTGTTTAAATCATATTTTATTATTAGTTTTGATAAAATTTTTGTTTTAATTGGTAATGTTAGAACCGCAAAATACGAACCGGACTGACGTTCGATAGCTACTAAATAGGAGCGATATTAAAGAATTTCAAAAAAATTTTCAAACGCGTGCTGTACGATTATTTACCGACATTTTTTATCATACGGCCGGTAGATTGCACTATTAAAGGCGACTTTAGTCGTAAAGAACGCGATAAAATTAAAACAAAGTATATGAACGAAAATGCTTAATTTGAAATTATTTCATGAAATCATAATATACAAATAGAGTTACATATATATGTAAGTATTTTGAAAAAAATTTACTTACTTTCCATGTTCCTAATCCTAAAATCGGAAATTTTTTACCATTGCTAAAGGTAACAAAGGGCACTTTTGACGACATTACAGCGGTGATTCTGATAACAGGAGAAAGCGTATCTAAAACGAAGAATACGATGAACGATCGTCGCAATGTTTATTACTATTCAAAGCTGCGCGAAATGCACATCAGATCGGGTTAATGCTTATCTAGTGATAATGTTTAAGTCAATAAACTATATTGTTGTTCCAAGTTAATTATTGTCTTATCAGTAATTCCGGGTAACGGAGCGGGAAGCGTTCATCTATCAACATGATTTCAGATACACATATCTGACAACATACAAAACTTATCACTAATCTAATTCACGTTTAGCATAGTTTTAACGTAACATAAAATGTACTGCCGGTTAATCTACTGGTAAATATTTGTAACGAGAAAAAGGGCTGTACTGGTAAATTAATTTCCCAAACGAAAAATAACTTATATTCGACTAAAAAACGTATATCGTTCCAACATGACCCGGAGCGAATTGTGAAAGATTAATCGAACTGACGGAGACCGAATACGGTAATTCGGAATACACTTATTGTTAGTGCGAGAAAAAAACAACGAACACTGACGCTGCTTTTTTAAATGTTCAATATCCGAACGTTTCATTGGCGGTAGCGGGGTTCTTTTTTAACCTGGTGATTTTTTTCCTTACTCACTTTTCTATTTTATAACCTGCATAATTGAAAAAAGGGACGTGACACGAGGAAAACTTATAAAGCAGAAATCGTAGTATAATGCGCGACATTCGGCGTTGCAAATAAGAATTTAAATATATGTATATATTTTTTTTTTTTTAAACACGTTTTTAAAATGAATTAAAAAGAATAAAATAATTTTTCCCAACCCGATCTAGATCTATGGCACCCCATACAGATTGTCTTGAAAATTTGTAACTGTAAAATTTATTAGCTATAAAAAAAACGATTTATAAAACGAAAAAAACGTGGACGCATGCAGTCGATAATTGATGCATGAATAGAGTTCACCTGAATGTCCCTTATGATTTTTTGATACTGCAAATGATACGAAGTGTTGTGAGATTTTTCTCACCTCAGCTACTCTCTACACTCTTTGCGTGCGCTCTACGTGTTTCGTTTTATAAATCGCGCAAGTTTTTTTATAGCTGTTAAATTTTACGAGCACAAATTTTCAAGACAATCTCTGTATGGTGCTGTAAATCTGGATGGGGCTAGGAAAAATTATTTTATACTTTTTTTTTTTTTCTATTCCCTTGATTTAACGTTTTTAACTACTACCTTAGGTGAAAGCTGCCTAGGTTACTTAAAGACCAACCAACAGAGTCCGCCATCCTGAATGTACTTTTTCAAAGTGTTGTACGATTTTATTTGTTGTTTTTAATATTTTTACTAACGATATGAAAATGCTCGGGCGGACTGCATTAAAACTGCGGCATTCAATTATGATATATTCTACTGATGGATATTTTAACTCAGCACATTTTTTACGGGGGAGTTATCCTTTGCAGTATGTGGTCATGACTTTTATACGGCCTATTCTTAGCCGATTAATCGCTGTTTTAATCCATTTTAAAAGCGTGTATTTTTTTTTTTTTTTTTTATTTAAATAATTATTAAGTCTTATCTGTGTGAAATTTCACATCTCGTAGACAACGATGACAACCGCGGCGTTCTGCGAGAGCGTGCATGCAAAGGTGCACTCAGGATTTTTTTTTTTTTGGTCGGGGCTAGAATTTAGAAGATGAGTTAGAGGGTGATAACTCGGTAACTCGACAAGTACCTATCTAATTAAAATAAAAAAATAAATAAAATGACAAACCAACGAATTTTATTTTTAAAAAAAATTAAAAAACTAACGAATTTTATTTTAAAAAATAATAATAATAATAATAATAATAGACACGTAACATTATGTTTGTAATAAGCACAAATTAGGTAAACATACGAATTTTATTTTTTAAAAATTAGGTAAAGGTATATTATACTTGTAATATAAGCAAAAAGTAAATATGTATATTTTTTAAAAAAAATTGAAGTAAAACAAAACATTACAAAACGAAATTAAGTTTTCGAGGATTTTTTATAAAGATATCTAATACCTCGACGGCAATTATACTAATTTCACGGTCTATATTCAACATCGCAAGTCCATTAAGACGAACTTGACCGATGTAATTCCGCAACAACATCGAGAATGATCTTTCTGCGATGGCCGTAATAATTGGGATGGTGCAGAGGATGCGTAAGAGTGTATTTACACGACCAAATGATATTACATTGCACATGCCATGATAGCGTTTTTCGGAATTGAAATATCTTGATCGGAATTACAAAATTTCGTGTACCACAGCTGAATACCTGACTTTAACGATGATTCTAAGTAGCGGGGAAGGTCTTCTGAGTAAAATCAACATAATTCCAGAAATTGCTTCATTCGATTTTCATCGATTGGTAGTCCGGCAGGAAATAGACAGGAACAAACTGGAAAGAATAGTTGCATGCTTTAAAAAACGAGCATTCAGTTGTTGGATAAACATGTCTACCCAAGGCATATAAATATTGGGACGAAAATATTCTGTATTTTCTGCTGAAACGTTACTTGTCATAGTTTGCTGAGTAGTTATGCGAGGGGGGAGATTCGATCATAATATTCAAACTGTGTGCAATATTTTGAGCAGTTTGAAATATTTCTGCAAAACACGCTTCAGCACTTTTTTCTTTCAGTCATAACTGTTCGTATTGCAATTTTAGCCAAATCAACAACTTTAGATAAATCCGAGTCTTTTTCTTGTAACTTTTGGCTCAAAGGCAAAGTAATAACTAAGCAGCTTTTCGCCAAAAAGTAGAGACATTATAAATTCCGATCGTTGAAGAGAATTATAAAAAATCAATAGACGTCACTTGAGGAATCTCTATCATCCCACTTCGAGATCTGTTCAAGGGAAACAATAATTGGATGAAATAACTGAACGAAAACTAAAATAGCGTCGTGTCGCCCGACCCATCTAGTTGGACATAGTTCTTTTAGATATTTTTGTTCAAAAAACACGGCTAACTTTCGCACCACACCAATGCAATTAAGAAATTGAAAGAATTTCAACGGCGTCTGAAACCGCAAGATTCAGACTACGTGACATGTAATAGATGTGAAAGTATAACATCGATCCTAATAATTGGCCAAGGATATTATTAGGATCGATGTTATGCAAAGTTAACAGAATCGCATCAGCCATATTTCTACTGGTTTGCTTCACGATTTTTTTAAAGGAAAAAAATGTTTTGCAAATGGAGTATTTACTATCCGTGTGCTTTACATATTGAAAACAAAGCGTGAATTGTTGTAATATCTTGTGACTCATCGACTAAAACGGTAAAAAAGTTTCGCATCTTTGATTTCTAACGTAATTTTTTGTTTCATTATTTCATCGCTTGCATCTATAATTTGATTTTGAATATTCTAACTTATATACGTTGCATTTTTAGCGCAATTTTTGACATGTTCTTTCAATACGACATCACCGGCATTGATTCGAGCATACTTGGGGAAAATAAATAAACTGCAAATTAAATGCTTAAAATTAATAGGAAATCCTTAAGAGGAGAAACCGATAGTGAAATAATTAAAAAAGAAGACGTAATGAGCATAAGAGGAATGTACTTATTACTGAAGTTATGGGAGTACATATCAGCAGAAAAGAAAATTGAATTGGAGGAAAGAATAAACACAGAATACGAGTTGAGGGAAAAACTTTCGTACCAACTGCCGTTAGCAAGAACAAAGATGGGGGAGCAAACGGATAAATATATTATAACCCAGATGTTGAATAAAATACCCAAAGAAATAATAGAGAAGGAAAAAGTAGGGGGAAGAAAAAGGAAAATAAAGGAATGGCTTCAGGAAGAAGAAAATATAAAAAAAATAATAAACATAAAATAAAATGACAAAGCGCAACAGAAAAACTAGAAAAAAAAAACTTTGAATATAGAAGATAGAAATAGATTATTAATTATTGATAAGTAAAAAGATAGATTAAGACTAGTAAATATTACACGATCACGTACATGTATAAGTTAATTTAAGATGGTAAAGTGTTCATAGGATAATTCGTCGACAAGCGTTTTAGCTCGACGAAAAGTTTTGTATGTAAAAGATAATAAATACATATTTTTCAAAAAAAAAAAAAAAAAAGATATATCCATAGGATTAATATTTACAGTTGGTGCTGGTGCTATTGCTATAGATTCTGTCGAAGACACTGATGTACAGCCCACTACATATTTTGTACCAGTTTCATGTTGTAGATTATTTTGATGCTGAGGCTGAGTATCCGTATCTAAGTGTAATTGTTTATCAACAGATGTATCACTACTATAGGTATCAATAGCTTTGGCTTTTTTTGGTTGGAAAAAATGATCCAAGGTACCTTCACTTATATGATAATGAATTTTTTCACCATTTTTTCTTCAAGATTAGTCCCGGACTCCGTAAATTCTTAATCCGCCCCTGATTATTACCTAATTATTTTATTGCTAGTATTTTTCTCAATCTATATTTAATTTTGTACTTTAGGTTTTAACTATATAGCTCACATTTTATATTACCGTATTTACTCGCGTAATTTACGCACTTTTTTTGTCGTTTTTAACCTGCCAAAAAGGGAGTGCGTAAATTACGCGGGGAAACAGATCAAACTGCATTTTGCAGGTTATACGTAAAAAATGTGTATTTCAAGATTACCTCTTACGTAAACAAAACACACTTATTAAGTGAAATCAGTTACCTTCATTTCGAACCAAATATATTTATAAAATAATAGGTGTAACTATTACGGTAATTTATAAATTCCAGTACCGGTAATTTACTTCTAAGAAATTAGACATTGTCTAGTAATGTTGAACAACCTATTAATGGATTTTAATAACGTGAAAATATGGTTTATATTATTTCTCCAAAAAAATGTGTGCAAAAATTAAATTAGGGTGCGTAAATTACGCGAGTAAATACGGTAGTTTTTTTTATATTCGTAATGCAGTTTATCTCCTTAATATAGATATTATCCCCCCCCCCCCCAAAAAAAAATAAAATATATATATATATATTTCTCATTGAACTATTTTCATCTACATTACAAAATAAAAATTAAAAATAAATGATGACAGTTGGGTTTGAAATAAAATAAAAACGTAACATTAATAGTTTTACTAGAAAGCATTATTAAATATTAGTTATAATATTAAATTCGTACGTAACATTTATACAAATCTTTTGTAGTATAAATCAAGTTTCTCTACTATAACAAATTTTTTCATAGATGCTTTGGTTCTTTGGGGGAAATGTCCCCTATCACCCCCCCCCCCCGTACATCGGCCACTGCTTTATAATTATATATTTTTATCAATAATTAATATTAAGCCAGATATTATTAATCCATTTTCTATTTAATATTTACCGATTTACCTTAATGTGTAACTAAGTATTAAAATACTGTAACTGTTGATATATGTACTTCACTATATTGGTAATTTAAACGATATAATTAATAATTGGCAACTGAATATGAATGTCGATCATTTAATTAAAACTATTACCTACATGTATAGTGTATAACAGTAGGTTAAACCCATTAATGTATTTATTGCTTATGAATTATCAATTTATATTTTTGATTTTTTAGGAATGCATGTTTGGTGAAATTATTAATAGAAGTGAAAAATCAATAACCTTGTTATTAAAACTGGCCCTAAATGACAATGGCTACATTAAATTCCTTTCAGTTGTTTTCTGTATCATTTCATTAATGATTTAAATTTATTCTTAATGTATTGCATCGTTATTGGTTGAAAAAGGTATATTTTAAATCTTTTAATATTTTTTATTGCTTGTGAATAATCAGTATTTAAATACTAAAGATGTTTCTTTATCTGTTGAAAATGAAATTATATTTTGAATCCTACTCATATATGTATGTATATTTCTTTTCGGCTATTCTGTTGAAGTTTGCGATATTTTTTTTTTTATTTTTGGTACTTGTACATAATTGACTATGAAGAATAGAGGTTGAATAAAACCATTCATATATTATATATTGTTAAAATACCGCATAATTATATAGGTATATATTAAAAGGGAAAAAACGGAAATACATACATTCCAGTACAATCCGCGATTTATATAATATACAAAGCAATAGAACGAGCTCAAAATTACTAGAACCACTTACAGAGGAAGGAAGGTACAAATGCAGCTATAAACATCTGAAAACGAAATTACCAAAAGGAAAACAAACGTTTAATATAACCGGCGGCGGACACAAAGAAAATTAAAACTAATGGTCACGAAACATTGAAATTAAAATTTAAAAACAACATTTATGGTGGCTAGAAAGTGAATGCCGGGAATGTATTTTAAGTGTATACGATTTAACTGACATACTTTGTAGAGCACCAACTATATTTTCCGTCCTCGAAAACGTTAGTTCGGTTCGACGAGCCCCAACGACGAAACTTACAGATAAGGAAAAGAAGCAACGAAACCACTATTATATCCCGCGCGGCTGCTTATTCTACGGAGAACCAGAAAAAATTAGCGAATTATGGCGGCGCAATTTACAAAATAACAGTAATAAAAAATAATAATAAAAAAAAAAATAATAATAAAAGAAAAATAATAATAAAAAAAAATAATAATAAAAAAAAAATAATAATAAAAAAAAACAAAAAACTAAACAAGTCTAAATGAAATAATCATTACACTATACTGCATCATAATAGTGCTCGACTGGATCGATCAAACAGATTAAAGTAATGTGCGCTGGGACATGATTTTAACACGCTTTTGTTTATTTTCCACCTTATTGTAGTGGAAAAATTGTTATTGACAATTGTTCATTTGTTTAATTAGATCATGTCGACGGTAGTGATAAATAATAAAAGGTAGGATAGACAGGCAACAATTGAAACAATTTTCATATTTTATTTTTTTACAGCCAACCTATCCTTATTTTTTAAATTAATTTATAGTATATTGCTTGCAGAATGTGTAAGGTTTGTAAATATATTTACATGTTTGTCTTATTCTCATATAGTCAAAAAATATTGGAGAAAAACTGATAATACTTTAAACGTTTCAATTGTTCCATGGTACGGGTACGATTGAAACAGAATCCAGGGACAATTGACACAACAGTGATGAATAATACGCAACTATTTGAAATATTTATTTCTTATATATTATAAACGATAAAAATTAACTGATACCTTGTTACATTATTCGACTACTAAAAATAATAATAAAATATTAAATCACTATATCAAAATAAAAAATTAATATTTATTAATGAAAAATAAGAATCGCTTAGATAATTCGAATTACTTCATGAATTATTCAGAAAGACAATTATGGTGTGTATATAGGATAATTTTTGTCGAGTGCATTCCTCGTAGGACCATTTGCGACATTCTATTTTTTTTAAGTCGGCTTGAACCATAAAATTCCTAACAAACCAAACAGAAATATTCTTTTTTTTTTTTTTTTTTTTTTCAGACACGTCAATAGTGGATAAGGAAAAGATTAGAAATTGAGGAGATAAAGAAGGCTACAAAGGAATTATATTAAGAGGGGAATGTAAGAATGGCATGGGCACTATAAGGAGTGGGAAGGCCAAGGCGCAGATGATTAGAATACAGGGTAGCACGTTCGGAGGAAATAAGGGGCATTCGAACAAAACGTGATTCGCATTGCAGGTATAATTGAGCTCTGGAGGGTCAAAAGGACACAAAGGTGATTAAACAAGAGAAAAACGGTAAAGGGAAGCCGGAAGCAAACTATGATTGAACCGCAAGCGAACTGTGGAGGAAATAATCGAACGGCTAAGACAGATGTTACGCCGATTTCATCAATACAATAAATATCTTTTGCTTCAAACTGGTTATGATCGATAACATCCATTAAGTTATCAAAAAGTAGTTTGATATTATTAGCACTGAAACTCGTAGCTCTCGACAGACTTGTAGCTTCAGCACAACGAATTGAAAGCTCCGAATTACGTTTCATGAAACCATTAAACCCCTGCTAGGCAATTTATAATTCACATTTCTGGCGCAATAATTGAATACTTTATGGCCAATTCATATGCCAGTTTTCGTATTTCTTTGGACGATAGTCCATAAAATACATTAGCCGTCCTAATAATATATGCAGCAAAAATTTTTTCCTGCTCTGGGTTGAACACGCGTCTTACGCGCATCGGTAACCCTTGGTTACGGGAGTCACAGATCGTTCTTCAGTTACTTTTTTTTTTTGTTTTATAACATATCTACACAATGAGACATGGTTCAAATATAATTTTTTTGTAGCAGATCGTATAGAGAGATTGTTGTCAACCATTTCCCTATGTGCTTCTGCATATTTAGATATAGGTTGTGAATCATAATTTGTCTTCCGTATTCGTGTTAATTTTTTCTTATACTTCATATTTTTTTATGTCGAGCAACACAAAACTCGTCCTTACATAAATTTTTATGGCCACGATGATGTAAAAATCAAAATTCATTTTACTAGATTTTAAATGATGTCGTAACTTTTTGGCTTCCCATTTAAAATTACCTTTTTATAGTTTCTATACTATTTAATAATAATTTTGTCAATTGTTTTTATAAACAATACCATTTACGAGGAACAGTTTCTCGTACGATCGCAAAAATTAATTAATTCAGAAACGAACTATGTGCGGAAATAAGGGAAAAGAGCTTGAAGAACACATAACGTATAATTTTATACATGTCCCAATGGTAGGTAATTTAATGAGATCATCGTATCCTCTAAACTGACTAAAATTTTTACAAATACTAATAGCACTATCGACAGATAAAACATTAAAATATATAATAAATATATTAAAAATCGGATATTTATCTTATTTTTCAGTGTATCACAATTCTAATCGCAGTACAAAATTTTTCAAACACAACGCTAAACCCTTTTAACTATTTTACATGTGGTTACTGCTGGTTTTAGACAATGAACGAGTAGTAATTGCAAACTATATGTTCGAAACAATTCATATCAGTGTTCACATGAGTAAAAAAAAAATACTGGTAGTATTATTTTGGAGATTGTTTCAATTGTCCCCAGTCTCCCTTAAGTAAAATATTTAAATGTAAACTTAATGAAATGACTGTGTAAATCACGGGTAAATATTATTATTTTAATGAACATTACGAATTATTAATTATTTCCCGCAAAATGCGAAATGTTTTTAATTATGAAACGCGATCGCTTTTTTTTTGTAGACAAAAAATTTACTAAAATCAAATACTGAAATAGAAACCTATTGCTTTGAAATTTTAACTTAGTCATATTTGTATTAAAGTCTTTTGTGCATTATTTTAAAATTTCATTTTGAGTTAACTATTTTAAATAAGGTTTATTATTTACTAATGTTTCTAAAGAAGAATTGTTTACGTGCTCTGTTTGTTTGGAAACATATATCCGGAAATAGAATTTAACACGATACATAAATAAACACAATCTTAAAATTGTAAATAATACACTGCCCAAAATCCTTGAGTTAAGTTTGCTTGAGGATACAATATGTAGTTATATATTTACGTTAGATTTATATATATATACAGTGAGTCACAAAAATGTTTGCACTCTTGTCAGTTTCACATTATAATGGTCCCGAAAATAATGTAAAAAGAAGTAGTAAGAAAATTGCGAAGGGTATTTGATAAAGTGGGGTGTAATGAGGAAATATGCGTACACAGAGACAGCAAAGGAAAAAGAAGAGGAAAATAAAAAAAAATAACGGAGGAAAAACCCAAATTTACAGCTCAGCTCACAAAAATGTTTGCACTTTCATCTAAAGCGGGATTGATACGTTTTGTAAAGCTCAGAATGAATCATCCCGGAATGCGAGACAGTGAGTAATACGTTCCGAGATAACTGCACGTATGAATCTGCTTGCGAGAAAATCTTATTGTGTACATCGTACGCGTGAAAAAGTCAGACGTATAACTTTGGAAAAAAGTGTGACTGAAATTAGAAGGACGCCCGGTAAACGAATGTCCCCGGAGAAGATACAACACGTGGTTTGGCATCGCGAAAATGGAAAATCATACAAGAAAATATGCGAGATGCTTCAAATGAAGTCGAATTTTGAGGAAAATTAAGAAAAATCCACACCTAAGTGCACCCAAACTGACGACTGAAATAACAAGTGAATGTGAGAAGCAAGCGAATGCGAAAACCGTGCGTAGAATATTAAGGAAGAATGAATTCGAATCAATATGTATGTATATTTTTTACTATTTTCGATTTATTTCTATTATCAGTTTGTCGTTATAATTTCTTGGGTATATTTACATTTTGAACTTGAAATTTGAAATTTATTGTACGTATAAAAAATTGTATTATTTTGGTTAGTTGATATTACTTACGTTATGTATATTTTAATAATATTATAAGCAGTCATTAAATTTTAAAACTTCATCACACAGTTCCAAAAGTATCCTTATTTCACATATATAGGACGCCCCATAAATATTAAGACTGCGCTTCTAAAATCAGCACTACTAGCGCCATCTTCATACAATTTTAGGAAGTAGTACAACTCTCTTCCTTTTCAATAGGAAGTTTCAAGTCGATCAGATCATTTGTAACAGTTTAGTTGTGGTTTAGACTACAGGTGAGTTGTGTATGCGATTACAGTTTTAAAATGGGAGCAAATTCTGATCAATGTACAGCGTTTCAATTTTGTTTTAAAGCCGCTAAAAGTACAGCAGAAACGTTTGAAATGTTAAAAAGTTGTGTCGCTGGTACAGCTAGTTTTTGTCAGGTAGTTAGTCAGAAACAAAGAGAGCAGCGGAAAACCCTACACATTGAAAATAAGTAAAATCATCGTTCACGTCGCAGCTGCTTTGAAAGAACATCGAGGTGAAGGCTACAGGTTGGTGGAAGAGTTGCCTGGTATTCGAAAACTGTCGTTCAATGAGAATGATTTGAATAGAAGTTGGGGTGTTTTGCCTACGATCGTGAAAGAAAACTGTATGCTCGGTAGGTTAGCCAAGATTCGTCACGACCAACAAAATTGCGTTTCCAAAAATTCAAAAGGAATACGATGTTGGTAGGTTTTTTTTTTACTAAAGAATTTATTGCTCAAGGACCCACCATGAATGCGGCATCCTACTAACATGTGCTGGATCGCCTCTATAAAAGAATCGCACGTGTTAGGTCGAACTTGTAGAAAGATCGATCTTTTTTCCTGTTGTGTGACAACGCGCTAGCAAACACCACAGCAATCAACGCCCAACTTTTACCAAAAAAAAAAAAAAAATGGTTCCGGTGCTCAGTCACCGTCCTTATTCACCTGACTTAAGTCCCAACGACTACTTCCCATTTCCAAAGTTGAGGATGAAATTAAAATAGGGTACTATTTTACTGACATCAAGAATAATCAAGAAGCTGTGAAAAGAAAGTTGAAAATTCTCAAAAGTCATGGGAAAGCTAGAAGAACGTGCCAATAGGCGTGTAGAATGTAACGGTGACAATTTAGAATAAATAATTTGTTCAAAATATTTTTGTAATTTTTTTCTGCATTCTGTAGCCTGTGAGATGCGCTGTGTATGTAATTTTTGTTTGGTAATTTCTTCGCTTCTTTTAGATTATTATTTTATATTATGAGAATTGTGACACTGATAGCAAATCGTTTCTGTATAATTCTGTTATACATTTTCATTCTGATAGTTTCTCCCATTGTTTCATTTTTGTACAAACAACTCTTATAAGGGCTATCAGTTATTAACTGTTATTCAATTTGTTTCGTTTCTTTTTTAATAAATTTTGTTTAATATGTCTATGTTTTTTAATTTGTTTTAAAAACAATTTTTTGACACCATCTATTTATTTACATACTTTTTTTTGTTTTGTGATCTCATACGATAATATCAAATTAAAATGGATAGTGCCAAAAGAAAAAAATGAAAACAAAGTAAAAAGGTGAAGTTCAGCTTGCTTCTCGGAAAGTGAAGCAGAATGCAATAATCTACATCAAGCTTGCAGAAGAATTACTGAAAGAGAAATTGAAACATGACAAAATGTGTCACATACACTGTAGACGACATGAATCTGATGACGTGAGAAATTGTAAAATTAATACTGATGAGGATTGTGAGAAATCGTAAGATCTAATAATATGTATTGAAGTAACTAATAAAAAAATAATTTGAAAATGAGGTGCTAATTTGGTATATTAAAAAATGTTTCCTGATAATTATTATCCATTTAAATAAAATGCATGTTTCTTAGCTTAGTATGCCATTTAAATGATGAATTCAATTGAAACCTAATTTAAAAATGAATTTAAATGTGCAGCAAAGCCATAGGTGAAAATTACATTTCAGTTATTTTATATTATTTTTCCAATACTTTAATAATCCCTATAATTTTCAGAGTGCATTTCAATGGGAAATATGAGAAATGTAACATCACCGAGCTATGAACATAGACCAATGTTAATTGTAATTTAACAAATTTTACTACCTATTAGTATTTATTTACAAATTATTTTGCATTAGTAGTAGAAATGATCAGAATGCAATGACCAAACTAAAACATCCAAACTAGAGAAATATCTGGTAATGGAGTATTTATGAACTAGTTTAAAATTTTTAGTTATAATAACCGCATCAAAAATGGGGGCATGTCATTTTTTATGGGTTTTTGAACTTTTTGTCTACTTCAAAACTATCGTTAAGGAATTGAAATATGGTTTCATTTCCTTAAAATGTTTATCTTTCCATTGATATGTCATATGCACAGAAAAAAATTTTTTTTTTCAAAATTAAAATTTTTCTGCGTCCTGAAGTAATGAATAGGAAACAACTCTGTTTTTCCTCTAAAGTGCTCTTTTATAATTTATTTTGGTTTCTTTAACTTTCTTACCTGGGCTATTACAAAAACGTACCTTTTTTCACTATTTCGCACTGCTGATTTAACATTGATCAGTACTGAATTCCGCTAAACTTTCTTTTAATTCCTTCAGCGCCTTATCCAGAGCATATAATTAGTTATTAAGGGCAGCGTAAGGCTTTAAAGGCGAAATAAAGGCATATTTTCATGATTTTTTTTTTGGAGATATTAATAATATTGGTTTATTTATTTCTTATATACGGTATAGTATAGCACCTAAAGTATCTTTGGAAAAATTTTCAATTAAAAATATCAATAAACAAGTCCGTGACAGCGAATGTCCGGAGACGCCTCAAAAAAAAGTTGTTTTGCGGTGAACTTCATAACTCGTTACTGGATCAACGGAAACAAAAAAATCGAAATGCGTTTAAAAGGTGATATGTTTCCCGAGGTAGTCCGAGGGAGTTTTTTGTTTTTTTTTCGATTTTTTTATTTTTGGCAGCATTTGAAAGTGAAAGACGCGATTTTCGCTAAAAAATTTCGGTGAATTTGTTATTATAAAATGGAAAAAAATTGTAAGGAAAAAAAAACTCCCTCTGATTACCTGTTGATTTATGTGCAGAAATAGTGTTTAAAATTTCAAAAGGATTGATCAAGTATATTTTGAGTTATAATGTTCACGAACTTCAAAAATGACATTTGCGAGAAAATCGATTTAAAGTTTTTTATACTCCAAAATCCAAAATTGGTATAATTTTTTATACTTATACAGAATCATCAATGCCAGCTCCGTACAGTGAAACACTGTCATTCAGGATGTCCAATGCATCTTTTTGCTCTTGCCTACGTTGGATTCTACCCTCTTTACTTGTACGTGCAGCTTGTTCGTCTGCTCTGGTTATTCATAGTTTGTCAAATGCGCGCGCCCATCGCTGAGCACTTGGGCCTGTAGAGATGCTCATTTCATTCAAAATGGACAACAAAGCAAAAGATCCTTCATTGAAGGTGCATACTGCTACATTTGCTGCAATTTAAACGATTGAAGTACCGCTCACTGATTTTGGAGAAATTTTCCAAATAAGTTGATTGAAACTCTCGTTGTTATTCTGCGTGTAACCTCCAAGACATCGCTGCAAAAGTGCGTCCTTTCTCAAATCTTCGTAGATTGGTTTTATCGTTTCACTTCATAATGCGATTGCCTTGATCCTTCTTTCGCTCTTTCACTAGACGGAACATACCAAGACTCTTTGCATTTTTCAACTGACACTTTGATTTTGAAGTTCGTCTACATATTTATTTCCCTTCGGACTGCTAATTGCACGAGTTCTAGTACCGATCTTTTTTGACTCCCTTGCTATCTCTCCATAGAAGTTCTGGCCGTCTCCATCTTCCCCGAATAACTTTCTTAGTGTCCTCAATTTCCTTTTGTCCTACGTTCTTCCTTCTTGATGGCTAATCGTCCGTAGCTGACAAGCCCAATAAAAAAGTAAAAAAGTAAAAAAAAAAAAAGGCTAAACCTTCCGTTTTGCATGTGCGAAAAGACATTTTCACATCACAATTAACGCACTTCACTAATGCAGATAAAGTTGAAAATACTAAAAGGAAGTCTATAATTCTGTAATGTTTCTCTAAATCTTGCTCTACACTTCCTACAGTACTCAGTTTTATTGATTTATACGATGCGCTAGACGCTTCCACATCGTCATTTTTGCGTTTTGGGAATTTCTTTTTTTCTCGGTCGACCCAAAATATCACCCCACCTTTCTACCGATCTTGTCTTGTCACTTTTTTTGGCATTTTGCAAATAAATAAATAAATAAATTTATCATGACACAACACAAACCGAGCGAAAATACAGCTACAAACGAATGAACTCAAACAAAAATTAACGGAAAACTACGATAAAATTTTCCCGTCTCTGTACACATCCGCTCGGCCAAAAGTGGGCCTGTAAACGTGCTAACAGAACGTCTTACTTAGCTATGTCTAAACAGACACTTGGTGAGATTGTCGGCTTGGCCGTTTTTTTAAATTTTTGTTACTAAAGTTGTAAAGTTATACGAATTTATACTTGGTATCAGATTTGTTTTAGTCATTCTTAGAAAGTAATAAATAGTAAATTTTTATTCTTAATTATATTTGCAAAAAAATTATATTCATTTAATAGTACTTTTGGTTTATTTTACAAAATTTCATGATGAGTTTCAAAGAATTCCAACGAAAAAGCAATCATTTGTTGAAAAGTCTACTAAAATGGATAAAGGTCTGATAGCACATCTTACAAGATATCACAATTGATTGCCAAAACAGGAAAACTTCATACCATTGCAGAGAATAATTATTCCAACACTATCTGTTGCATTGTCAACTGTTATGGATCATAATGCACACGAAATAACTCAGTGAATTCTCTTGAGTAATTCTTCAGTGTCAAGATGCATTGATGAAATGGCTTCTGATGTATAAAAGCAATGAAGTACAGAATTAAAAGTTAAGAAATTTACTTTACAAAAGATGAATGAACTTTGCGGTTTAATGAGACTTTTTTTGGCATACTTCAGGTTTATGGGAGATAACAAGTTCATTAAAGAAATGATTTTTGGCTGGTTTACTTAAAACTTGAAATACAGGGGAGGTATGTATTTCAAGAAGTAAATAACTCCTTCGAGGAAAAAATGTACCGAAAGAAAATATTGTTACAGATGGTGTTGGTGACGTGATAGGTAAATATAAAGGGTTTGTTTCAAAAAGACAGTACCTACAGTTTTTTGCATTCACTGTGTATTAATTCAGAGATTATACTTGATTACAAAAAATTTAAATAAATGATGCACTAAAAACTGTTAATGAAATTAAATCAAATGCTCTTCAAGACCATTGGTTTTAAAAACTGTAGAGACAATAATAAGATTTTAAATATTTATTTTTGCATACTAAAGTGAGATAGTTATCAAAAAGTAAAATTGTCTTAAATGCTTTGTTAACCTTTGTGACAGTATTATTTCATTTATTAAAAACGGCCATTTTCAAAATCAAATTATCAATTTTAAAAATGGTACATTATACGGATCAGATATTTTTTTTAAAGTATACGTTCTGAATTGACAGTTACAAGAGAAGAAGCAAAAGGAAACTTTCAAGCTTTTTCATATAAACTAAAAATTTTTCGAAAAAACATTGCACGGTATGAGTTCTCCCAGTTTTCTGCACTCAAGATGGAAAAGGCAAAAATAACTTGACCGTACATACCGAACGTCTTAAAAAATGACATAAAGAAATGAAAGCTAAGTTTTGCGATATTTTAGAAATGAATGTTCGAGTCTGGGTAATAGATCTACTTGCGGTAGATGCGTCCAATGTTAATGTAACACTTCAAGAACAAATTATTGAGCTACAAACCAGCTCAAACTATATTTAAAAACAATGAGGATAATTTTTAGGTTAATTTCTAGCTTGTAACCCAATATGCAAAACTTTATGAATAGGCTCAGCTATTTATTACATTATTTCCAACGTTATATGTATCTAGCTGAATGTTATTTTGGTAAAGTTCTTTTAATTTTAAAAAAAAACAAAGAAATCGCTTAAATATTGTTAACAGAGGAGAACTAAGATTAGTGCTGACTTCATTTGAACCTAACGTTGAAAATATTACTAAATATCATCAATCGTAAGGTTCACATTAAAAATCAGATTATATTTTATTTTCATTTATTTATAAAAAATGTTTTTATTTTTGCATTTAACATATATAATTTAAACCTCATTCGTGTAAAATAATTTCTACCATCTTGAGAATAAAAATTGTTCTTTATTCCATATCGTATATTGCGGATTCGTTTAAAAAAGCATGATAAAAAGACATCGCAAATTTGCTAATAAATATATCTACAAAATTACATTTGTCTTTGTTATAGGGAGCCACCAATAAATACGGAAAAATACATGTTAATCAGTTATAATGACATCAGCTCTAGTGAAAAATCGCTTATTACAACTCAAAATTTCATTTGTAGATAAAAAATGATTGTTTATAATGACTCGCTGAAACAAAATTTAACATCAAAAAGTTTTTTTTGATGAATTTAAAAACAAATCATTCCTTGATTTTTAACAGAGAAATATATATAAAACTATGATTACAAATGGGTAATTCCTTGTTTAATTGGAGAAACATATATTTATTTAAAATTTTAAAACTAAAATGACTAAATCGCAGATTGAAATTTGAACCCGTATCCGTACATTGTATAAGTCTATTACTCACAATCCTAACGATTGAACTATAAGTTTAGTTTTAGAAACATTTTTAAAATACATCTTTGTAGTATTGAATACAAAAACAATTCAATCGTGTCACAGTATAAATGACTTAAATTTGTTTAACCCAACTAGTCTATCCTACTGTAACATATCAAAAAAGAGCGTTACAATCATGTCATAGCGTAAATTATTGTAATCTGTCTGTCTGATCAAATCTAGCCCCAATGTATGCGATGAATTAAATCTTACATAATAAAGTACATCAAGGCCATATCTGGACCAAAATTTCGAGTGGGGCGAGGTGGGGGGTATAAAATATTTTTATAATTATACTATATATTGTTATGATTGATAATATTCACGTCCCTAATTTAAGGTCGCTGCTTCAAAAATTCTAATAAAAAAACCTTCGCATAGACGACTAGATGTTATTCTTCGCGAAAGGCTAAACCCACGGGCGCCAGTGATACAACGTATCACGAACTTACCAGTTCTCGGTCGAGCTTAGGCTTTTCTGACAATACCTACTATTCATTGTTTTCTATCGGTATATTAATTGAGGAATTACAGTGATTTCAACACAGAAAAATAAAAAAATAAATATTCATTGGTGCCGCAGCACCTCTCCTCAAGGGAGATCTCAAGGTGGGTCACCACGTGTTCATATAAGGAAAAAATACGACTAAAAAAAATTTCACAAACGTATATATATATATTTTCAAGAAAAATACAACCAAACACTGATCCCGACTAGATTATTTGATTATTTTTATTCACAAAATCCAGAAGAAAAAAAAACACGACTAGTCAAACGTCTTGGCCCCTAAATCGCGTTATGCACGACGATACGGTGAAGCGGACTAGAAAGCTTCGAAACTCGCATCACACGGCGTGGCGTTGACTAGCATAAGAACAGACGGTATACGGCGACTAACTACTATCCGCGACTATCGGCTGTGATAATTAAACGGTAACTAATAACAGCCTTTACCTAGCCAGATCGGCTCGATATATTACATTAAAACTAACGGTACATTACTGAAAGACGTTATCAATTAATAACACGGTGACCGGACAAAAGCGCACAAGACAAAAGCGCACAGGACAAAACGCATCGGACAAAAGCGCACAGGACAAAAGCGCACACGGATAAAAGCGCACACGGACAAAAACGCACATGGACAAAAGCGCACACGGACAAAAGCGCACACGGATAAAAGCGCACACGGATAAAAGCGCACATGGATAAAAGCGCACACGGATAAAAGCGCACACGGATAAAAGCGCACATGGATAAAAGCGCACACGGAACAAAAGCGCACACGGATAAAACCGCACAGAGATAAAAGCGCACACGGACAAAAGCGCACATCGATTTACAGAACAGGAGCTAAATTATTAATTTTTCGGTTCTCGGCAATTGCATCATTTGTGAAAAGGCAAAACTGGACAGTTACCCCGCAAAGAATTTAAAATTCAAAAAAATTATTGGTAATCAGCGAAAACAAAGTAAAAATAATACAATTTTTTGTATGATTCACTAGTCATTTTTCTGTTTTTTTTTTGTTCTAATATGTGTATTTGTTTGTTAATAATCATAGTGTCTATTGACTATGACCGCTAGGAAGTTACGGTATATAAAAAATAAAATTTGTATCAATAATGTATTCAGGGGCATCTCAAGCATGCCAAGTTGTGGGAGTGGTGCATTACCCAAAATACCGATTCATGAATTCATATATTTTAAAAATAATTTTTTTTTATACTGTATAGCTTATATAACAAAATGTTATATGGTGTTTTTTAATGATTTTCTTTTAACTTTTACAATGTGGGTCTTTTATTTTTTACTTCTGCAGTCAAAACTGATTTAGATCGAACTGTGAGGACTAAAAATATTTTTAAAAAAAAATTTTATTAAAAGACATCTCACCTTTTAATGCTAAGCCTATAAGACTTTGTAATAATGCTTTACTTTTTCAAACAGTGAGGGTGACTTTTATTTTACACTGTTGTATACTAACCGTTTCTTTGTAAATTGTTTCAACTGGTCTGAATTTTCTTAATAATTTTTGCTTTTAAATTAGTATCGAAAAATCCGCAACTCTTTGTTAACTTGGTAAAAGTTTTCATTATATTTGACACTTCTATATCGTCAACCGTTTGTTTGCTTATTTCTTCTTCATCATTTTCATCACTGTTGTTTATTTGACTCTTTGCTCGCGGTTTCATTGCTGATTAAAACAACTGTTGCAATATTTTTGTCAACGTTTAATTATTCCTTTGATAATAAATTTCCCGATGATCATTCTAATATTGTGAAAAACTTGAACTCTGTTTTTATTCCGCAATACTTCAGACTTTTGTATTAAGGGAATTTTACTTACTTTCATTTTAATATGATCAGAATAAAATATATAAATATAATGATTGAATGATTTAAAACTGAACAGAATTCGCTGTTAATTAAGCGGCTTCTATTATATAATTCTTTAAATTTCTACAAGTCTGTTGTAGTGACCTAAATTGTACGATTCTTGGCTGTTGTTAAGAAGTTCGCAATTCGACCATAGTTGCAGACAAATACATAAATTAAATATATTTGCACTTCCTTGTTACTAGGTTAATATCTTGATGCAGAGGGACTAAAAACGTACACAAAAAAAATCTAAAATCTATTTCAATAACGTAGTTCGGAAATTTAAATTATGGTAAAGTTGTGAAAGAGTTTCATGTAGAGTTGAGAAAATAGACGTCAAGAACATTATGTTTGATTTACTTGTTACTTAAAATAATCAAATTTCGTACTTTCAGCTAAAATTCATCATTATTTTTAATTTCTAATGTGGGAGAAATTAATTTTTTAAAATAAAATGAGCAGGGGCCGATACCTTCTGTGATTTTAATAATTTAAAATTATTTTTACTAAGAATTCCAAACGAAACGGTTATTTGCTTTATTATTATCTGGAAATGCCATTCGTTGTTGGAGAAATTTATTATTATGTTTTGTGGTGAGTGCGGTTGACGGGGAGCCAATAAGTGGCCCATAAACGTAGGAAAAAGATGTATAGAAGAAAAGATATTAAAAGTATTGTAGCAGAAATACAATTTTGTGGGCAAAATACTTTAAGGTGGATAAAGAAACATTTATCATTTGGCAAAATCATGATGTTTTCGTTATAAAACTCTTAATTCAAATATGAGATTTAATGTACTTAATTTTGAAATATATATTTTATTGAAATTAATAAAAAAATTTTTAAATGGGCCGAATTTGAAAACAGCAATAAGCATATTACAAAATCTTTAATTAAAATATAAAATCTCCGAATTTAATGAGTCCGACTTTAAAAGTATGTATTTTATTTAAACTTGAAAAACTCTTTCTACTTTTGATCGACCCTGAAAAGGACAATATGCATTAAATTAAATGAAGCAAATGTTATATTTTATAATAGAAATTAATTGCGAAGTAAATTTCGATTTTCGTTTTTATTTTTTAAAGTTTAACTTTGATTACAGTTTGACTGTTTTATGAGTATTTATTTTATTTACTACATTTTATCAAGAAAAAAGTAACATTAATGAAAACAAACGGTTTCCGCTTATCGTTGTATGTGAATGATCGGAAATTAATTTCAGCGCTCAAATGCTCACAAGACGGTGACAATAAAAAAAATGATAAAATAAAATGACCAGATTTGAATGCAAAAGGCAGTACATTTTATGATTTAAATGCAATTTTTGAAATACTTAAAAAACTTGTAAAATCTTCGCAAGAATTGAGAAGCATTTGCACGTCAATATGTAAACGTTCTATATGTTCCTTCAAAAATTTAAAGTTACATCTATTATATCTATTATTAATTTGATTCAAGAAATATTTTTTTTACTGGAATTGTAAATATTTTTCGAAAAGGTTAAAAAATTGAAAGAATTTTAAATAAGTCGTCATGAATACAAGAAGTAAAGACTTCAAAAACAGCTTTGTTTTTTTAAAATCGAATGTTATAAAATCTACATCACATGTAGTCTCCCCAGGGCTTCATCACAACTTTTTAGCGCACAACGCACTTTGTATTTGAAAAATCAGGTTCGGGATTATGAATATTTTTTACAAAAAGAACCAGAGAGTTGATCAATGCAGAAATTTGTTTATCATTATTCATTTTTTGAAATATTTTTACCGTACTTCGAATTAGTTGTATAACATCAAACTTATTACTGAGTTCTCTGTTCAATGATTCCATTAAATTTTTGATTTTAAGCATGATACTTTTAGCAAAAACAATGAACAAATAAAATCGAAGATTAACTTTTTTTAAGCGGACTAAAGGTATAAACATGTGTTTTACTGTCAAAATCTTTATTTGTTTTAAAATACGAATTCAATTTTTTAAAACAATTCTCAGCCTTAGCATTGTATTATAAAGAACTTTATCATTTGAAAATAACGTTTTCTAGTATTGGAAAGAATTTGAATTAAAGTCACTGTTGTCGGCCGAAATTTTAAACTAACGAATTTATTGTTTGCACAAAAAAAAACACAACAGATGATCGACGAAAATAAAAAAAACAAACAAATCTACTAAATTCTACTCTTTATTAATTTTTCACGCAAATTAACAGAACATAACTTTTACAAACAACAAATATATGCATATATAAATCGATAACAACGCTTTATATATTCGAACAGCTAAAGGAGACACGTTTTCTCCCGCAAACAAAACACACAATGACCCACACCAATTCGCTACATACGCGTCTCTAAAACTAAAAACTACTTGATGCCGACCGCGACAGCCATACTGTCCTTAAAAAAATACATACCAACGCTATCCTGACAATATGGCAACCTTTTAAATTTAGGCGCTAGCATACAATTATCAAATAAAATAAAAATATAAATATTGCGGCGAAAATAATAGAAATAATAATTAAATATAATCGGACCTCGTTACGCAAAATTAAAAATAATGAATTTTAGCTGAAAGTACGAAATTTGATTATTTTAAGTAACAAGTAAATCAAACATAATGTTCTTGACGTCTTTTTTCTCAACTCTACATGAAACTCTTTCACAACTTCACCATAATTTAAATTTCCGAACTATTTCATTGAAATAAATTTTACATTTTTTTTGTGTACGTTTTTAGTCCCTCTGCATCAAGATATTAACCTAGTAACAAGGAAGTGCAAATATATTTAATTTATGTATTTGTCTGCAACTATGGTCGAATTGCGAACTTCTTAACAACAGCCAAGAATCGTACAATTTAGGTCACTACAACAGACTTGTAGAAATTTAAAGAATTATACAATAGAAGCCGCTTAATTAACAGCGAATTCTGTTCAGTTTTAAATCATTCAATCATTATATTTATATATTTTATTCTGATCATATTAAAATGAAAGTAAGTAAAATTCCCTTAATACAAAAGTCTGAAGTATTGCGGAATAAAAACAGAGTTCAAGTTTTTCACAATATTAGAATGATCATCGGGAAATTTATTATCAAAGGAATAATTAAACGTTGACAAAAATATTGCAACAGTTGTTTTAATCAGCAATGAAACCGCGAGCAAAGAGTCAAATAAACAACAGTGATGAAAATGATGAAGAAGAAATAAGCAAACAAACGGTTGACGATATAGAAGTGTCAAATATAATGAAAACTTTTACCAAGTTAACAAAGAGTTGCGGATTTTTCGATACTAATTTAAAAGCAAAAATTATTAAGAAAATTCAGACCAGTTGAAACAATTTACAAAGAAACGGTTAGTATACAACAGTGTAAAATAAAAGTCACCCTCACTGTTTGAAAAAGTAAAGCATTATTACAAAGTCTTATAGGCTTAGCATTAAAAGGTGAGATGTCTTTTAATAAAATTTTTTTTTAAAAATATTTTTAGTCCTCACAGTTCGATCTAAATCAGTTTTGACTGCAGAAGTAAAAAATAAAAGACCCACATTGTAAAAGTTAAAAGAAAATCATTAAAAAACACCATATAACATTTTGTTATATAAGCTATACAGTATAAAAAAAAATTATTTTTAAAATATATGAATTCATGAATCGGTATTTTGGGTAATGCACCACTCCCACAACTTGGCATGCTTGAGATGCCCCTGAATACATTATTGATACAAATTTTATTTTTTATATACCGTAACTTCCTAGCGGTCATAGTCAATAGACACTATGATTATTAACAAACAAATACACATATTAGAACAAAAAAAAAACAGAAAAATGACTAGTGAATCATACAAAAAATTGTATTATTTTTACTTTGTTTTCGTTGATTCCAATAATTCTTTTGAATTTTAAATTCTTTGCGGGGTAACTGTCCAGTTTTGCCTTTTCACAAATGATGCAATTGCCGAGAACCGAAAAATTAATAATTTAGCTCCTGTTCTGCAAATCGATGTGCGCTTTTGTCCGTGTGCGCTTTTATCTCTGTGCGGTTTTATCCGTGTGCGCTTTTATCCGTGTGCGCTTTTATCCGTGTGTGCTTTTGTCCATGTGCGTTTTTGTCCGTGTGCACTTTTATCCGTGTGCGCTTTTGTCCTGTGCGCTTTTATCCATGTGCGCTTTTATCCGTGTGCGCTTTTATCCGTGTGCGGTTTTGTCCGTGTGCGCTTTTGTCCATGTGCGTTTTTGTCCGTGTGCACTTTTATCCGTGTGCGCTTTTGTCCTGTGCGCTTTTGTCCGATGCGTTTTTATCATGTGCGCTTTTGTCCTGTGCGCTTTTATCTTGTGCGCTTTTGTCCGTGAACCATATATATATATATATGTGTGTGTTATCATGAAATATATTTATTTATAAATGGCACACTAAAGCCTTGTAGTCAATTATTGCATATGCAATATTTGAACACTACAATAAAAACAAAAAATAGTCGTTTTCATAGAATTCATAAAAATTTAAATTCTCTTTTCTTTTGTCAGAAATTGAAAAGAAATAAATTTATTCTGAATTTCGGTCCATTTAAGCAGTTATGATTTCGTAGACATTTCGGGGCGGGGGGGGGGTGAATCCGAAAAACCCTTTCTCAAATACGGCCCTGAAGTACATATATCCGTGCAATATATTGGTGCTTGCATCAATTCTAATTTATATGTAATCAAGTGTGCCAATTACAATGGTCCTCATACTGTCAATTCCAGCGAATGTGCACATTTTGTGCGTATCATTGGTGCCAGGGAGGAAAAGAGGCCTTCTCTTCGTCAAACTGGTTTACCTACGGCACAAGAATTAAAGACTTGTCCTTCCAATGCAGGCAAATTTCCACAAAGATCTTATGCGCAGGTGGCTAGACATAATAGTCCGGCTAACTCTGAACCTGATCATTTTTCGAATCTTTTCTCATTATTGAACAAATTTAGAAATATTAATGTAAATAAACTTTTCAAATCAAATCAAAAATAGCTTTATTATTATTATTGTCACATAAATACCATCTATGCGCAAGTAATGCGCGAGTGATAGAATATTTGAATAAGGTATTATACAACGAATATCCCCACAAGTGCGCAGGTGCGCGAGTAGTGAGCTTATTTTAATTTTTTTTTTTTTTTTTTTTTTATTATTAAATAACATATGGAGAACCCACAAGATTTGTTTCAAATGTGCGTGATAGTATATGTGAGCGAGTTACAATATGGATACATCGAGATGGTTATAATCTTACGAGTATGTTAAGTACAAATAACTTAATTACGTATTAGTGTTGTATGTAGTTGCATGTATGTGTGTGTAATATTGTTGTGTACGAGTTTGTAATGTGCATGCAATGGTGTTTTTAAAGTGTACGGCATGTGTAATGTGTGTGCAGCTAAAGTAAATGGGAATATATAATTTATGTGCGATAAGGTGACTATATACATACATGATATTGACGATTATAAACAATAATATTAAGCATGTCTTACTGCGTTTAGTTCGCTTAATGAACGTACAATGCATTGGTGATAAAATATATTCGGAATTCTTATGTCATGTTAATCAAAATTTAAACTCGTTTGTTGTTTGCGCCGTATATAAGCCACCTAGATTTACTCAAAAATTCGCTGATGACATTAGATCACTTCTTAACTTACATCCAAAGGTTATTTTAGTTTGTGATCTAAATGCTAAAAGTAGAATATGGGGTTGCTTCAACAACAATTTAGCAGGTAATATATTATTCAATATGTCCATTCGGGATAATTTTCAAATAATAGTTCCTCGAGAACCTACTTACTTTCCTTCTTCAAATCAGATTCGATGCAGTGTTTTAGATCTAATCGTAGCAAAAAATGTTAGTGCAAAACTCCCCGTTGCGTTTGATCATCTTATCTCTGATCATAAACCAATTTTTACGATTATTAATAATGTAAAACCGCTCTTAAATAGTAAGTCGTATCTAGACTTTAATAATGCGGATTGGGATAGTTTCAAAAAATATATCTCAGATAACATTTAAATCAACCAATTAAAGATAATTCTGATATTGATAGCAGGTTGAATAACTTTACTAAATTAATTACTGACAGTATTAATCTATTTACATCCCAAAGAAAAGACGTGTCAGATGTTCCCGCAAGTTTATGTTCCGAGTTTTGTACGTAATATAATTAAACTTAAAAACTATGTTCGCAGGATTTATCCAAAATACCGATTTCACTCTAATTAACAAAAATAGTCAGATTTGTACTTAGAAAAACCAAAAATGATAAATTTCAAAAATTTCTGACGAATGTTAATACACAAGATAAAAGTTTATGGAAAGTATGTTCGAGGTGTAGTAAGAGCTATATAGAGTGTGATTCCACCTCTATTTGATTCTGATCACACGTATGTTTATAAGGATCAAGCAAAAGCGGAGTTGTTAGCCGAATATTACTCAAATATTCATAAAACGAGCACACGTCTTGCATCTACATATCAAAATAATTTAGTTACTAATATAGTAAAACGTTTACTAACCAGTTCTGTTTTCAATAACATTACATGTTCTCCTATTTTTCATTCGGAGTTTTGTCCTGTCTCACCTGCTGAAATATTTATGTACCTCAAGAAATCTAAAGCAAAAAAATCTTATGGTGATGATAATATCCCAACAAAAACCTTAAATAGGATTCCTCGGAAGCGGGTGCTAGAGTTAACGCACATAATTAATACTACAATGTGGTTCGGCTACTTTCCAAAGTTCTGGAAAGTAGCCAAAATCATTGCGCTACCTAAACCAGGCAAGGACTCTTCCCAAGTGAATAATATACGACATATTAGTTTACTTAGCAATTTAAGCAAAATAGCGGAAAAAGTTATGCTACACAGGCTTCGTAATTTCGTTGATAGTAATAACATACTTCCAGTGGAGCAATTTGGTTTCAGATCAGGTTATTCTACTACGCATCAAGTTACTAGGTTTATTGATCATGTCACGCATAACTTTAATATAAACAAACAAACTGGATTAATTCTATTTGACACTGCAAAAGCATTTGGCACGACCCGGTACGACGGGCTGATTTACAAAATGTTAAAATATAATTTTCCGAAATATCTAATCAAATTAATTAGAAGTTATTTACGCAATAGAACTTTTAACGTTTCATTACAAGATGGTAAATCAATGACCAAAACTCCCGTCGCAGGCGTTCTCAAGGTAGTGTGCTGGGGCCTTTTCTCTTTTCAATCTACTTGTCCGATCTTCCTAAGTTGCAACACACGAGTTTAGCTTTATATGCTGATGATACGGCTATATACTGTAGCTCGTATAGAACGTCTATCATTTATAATTGTCTACAGCTGCACAGTTTTCGGATTTTAAAATTAATGGAAAATTGAAATTAATCCAAATAAAACAGAAGCTATACTTTTTACTCGTAGATATCCCACTCGTCCAAGGCAATTGATTATTAATGGCACCAGGATTAAATGGGCTAATCATGTTCGATATCTTGGTGTAATTCTAGATAAAAGATTATCTTTTAAGGAACACTTAAAATACACTGAAGCGGAAACAAATAGAACCATTGCAGCTTTATACCCAATTATCAATCGGAGATCTTACTTAAATACCGCAAACAAGCTTATTATCTATAAAAGTATTATTAGACCAATATTGACTTATTCAGCTCCAGTTTGGTGCTCAATTTCAAACTCCGATTTTAATTAATTTAAATTACTACAAAATAGGTGTTCATGGGCGTCGCCAGCGGTGGGCAGGGGGGGCAGCCCCCCCCCCCCTGGAGCCTTGAAACTTTTTAATCAACTGGCCATAATGAGTGTTCATAGGCGCGTAATCATGAATAATTTTCAGAAACCCACGAAAATTATGTTTTAATTAAGATTTTATTCTTGTTTAATAAAATATTAAGCCTTTACAACTTATAAATTTCATTTTTTCTATAACTCATATCCTTTTTCTATCATCTTGCCCCCCCCCCCCTGGCGGCTGGCAACTCATCTTGCCCCCCCCCCCGGCCCATCGGCTGGCGATGCCCTTGTAGGTGTTGTCGGTGTATTTTAAACTTCCCCGCTGAACTAAAATAGATAATATGCATGACTGGTTACAATTTCCTTTTGTAAAAGTTTTTATAATTAATACAGCAAAAAAATTCTTTCATGGCTGTTCCTACCATAGCAATATGCTTATCAGGAATATAGGCGATTATAATTCCGAGCAACTAACCCGGATGTACGTTAAATATAAGCATCGTCGGATTAAACACAATTTAGTTAGTTACTGATATTTCTAGGATGTTAAGTAATGTTTTCAATGGTAACAATTGGTTGTAATTTTGATTATTTTGGTTTTTTTGTTATACTGTTTTTTTTTTGCCCTTTGTATTTTTCTGTACAGTATTTATATTTTTTGTTAACAATACGTAAATGTTCTACTTTTTATCACACTAATGTAATGCGGTTAAGTCTCTTTCGAGCTGGTACGTATTTTTGTTTATAAATATTGTATTACTGTACTCAGCTAAATATACGTTCTGTTCTGTTCTGAAGTAAAACAGAGAAACCAAATATTTTTGTTTTCACTTTGTTCATATATTTTATATAATCTACTTTGGTATTTTATTGTTCATTTCGTTTTGCATAATTGATGCTGGTTAAATCAATTTGTAATGAATCGTTTGTGTAGAATATAGTCAGGAGAAGTAAATTAACATTTATTTAATTATTAAATAGTTTGATGAAAAAAAATGTATATAGTATTTTGAACCTACAAAGATTGTTTCCTATTGGTTTATCAGTTCTACCTTAACAAAAAAAGTTTAAAATTATTTAAAACATTTTAAGAAAACATAACTAAAAATTTTATTAAACAAAATTTTTATATTTAAAAATTAGTAGTGTTAAGAGGTTTTAAGAATAATGAAATGGAAATAATTATTTAAATTCAATCTGAAATGTTTAGAAGTAACGTTACTAATGGTGTCTTAGCAAATTTTTAAAATTTTTGTGCAGACTCTTTATGATTTTGAACCATACATTCAGGGTTTTAGGTGATTGTTATTAGGAGATGTTGTGAATCGCGATTACTTTTTATAAAAATTTCTGCAATATTTCCGTGTGACACAATCATATGCATGAAGGCAGCCTTAATGATATCTGAATTAAATAATTTTACATCACAAACATTGGTATGGAAGTTAAAAATTATTTAAACAAAGCTTTACTTGTAAAAGATACAATTTGTGTTTAAAATTTAAAATTTTCTTATTTTAATGAAAAGAATATATAATTTATATATCGATTAATCGTAAATTTGCATTTCGATATAAACAGATGATTTTCAAGTTTGCTAATTATTTGCAAGTTACGATTTTACCCTAAGTTGTATTGATGGGTTTTCGAAACCCATATTATGTGTAATTTTATTTAAATTCCTAATTTTTTTCTTTGGTGAATAGTAAAAATTTTTTTTTCGTAATGGATAATACGACCGATGAAGATACGAATGGATCATCGTTTGAATTTGTTGAAAAATTGACGGATTCTTCGGAGACGGATGAAAAAGTTTTCGAAGTAATCAACAAAACATCATCCGAGAGTTCCAGTAAGTCTAGTGATTCAGGTGATGATAGTAACGAAACAACTTCAAAAGTTAATCCTGAAAAATGTGAACAGTCTGACGATCTTAAATCTAAAGAAAAAATAAATGAAGATCCAGAATGGATGGATATATTGGGAAGTAATCAACTTCTAAAAAAGGTACACTTATTAAATTCATAAGTATTAACGCACAAATTAAAATTTTGGACAAAATAATTATATTTCTCAATCATTTTTTTGGATGCATAGGCTTTTAATAAATATTTATAATTGTTTGCAGGTAATAAAAGAAGGTCAAGATAATAATAAACCCCAGAGAATGGATATATGTGTCGTAAATTATGAATGTAAGGTTGATGATAAAATAGTCGAAAAAGCAGAAAAAAAGGAGATCCAGTTAGGCGATGTTGAGGTATTTCATTGATTATCGGTTTTGCTTTTGTATTAATTTACTAAAATAAAGATGATTTAAAAAATGATGTTGCGCGCTTTATATATATTTTTTAACAGGTGATAATTATATAGTTATGTTATGTTAATAAATATTTTCTTTACAAAATCTTCAGAATAAATTTCGTTGTATTATCGTACTTAAATTGAGGTGTTTTTATTATAAACTTGTTTATTTAATTTATATACTGCGTAAATTAAAAGATGTTACTATTACCTTTTTTGTTCATATTCCAACGTATAAAATTTAAGTGTAATTGTTTCATTATTAAATGAAAAAATTATTCAGTACGTCATTGTCGGCTAATAGCAAAATTATTTAGCAATACAAATATTTCGTTTGTGTAGTGCTTTTCGTGTAAATGTATGATTTTGTGGTTAAGTAAATGTATATTTTATATGTTTATTAACGAAAATGCAGATAATTTTTTTAATTTAATAGTTTTTAATGGCTATGAGATTTTTCGTGGTGTATTAAATATTATTTGCTCACTTATTAATTTATAAAATCCCCGCTGTAAACTACAGTTATAACATTTTTGAAATTATTTATTTTTTTATTTTTTTTTCGATCAATTTTCTTCTTACTTGTTACAGAAATTTAAAGAACTAATTATTTGATGTATTCGAATTTTAAACTGGTTATCAAAATGAAATTTAAAGATTGAGAAGGAAAAGCTATTCGGTCTAATTTATTGATTAGTAGTCAAGTTTCTTATCAGCAAATAGATATCTGTTTATATCTAAATTCTAATAACGCTTTTTATCGATGACCAATGTCTAGAAATTAATTTTTATTAAAAAAATATGTAAATAAATAGAATAAAATGTTTTCTAAGGTCATAAAATTTTGTATAGCATAGCGAATAAAACAGGTTAACCTTGATATTTGTTGTGCATAAATAGTTTAAAAATTATTTTTCTTGCACCTTTATTTTATTTCGAATAGTTAGGCCATTGCTGCTATGAATATTTCGAAATCAGATAAATTTAGATGAGCCATACTTTTTCGTGGTTAAAAAATTAATAATTCCGAGACTCCGCGATATTTGTTATTATTAATTTATTATTAAACTACAAGGATGCTGATTTTCTGCATAAAAGAAATTTGTATTCTTAATTTTTATTTTGTTTAATTAATAATTAAGAAATTATTTGTTTTATTATTTGCAAAATTAAAACGTAAATAATCATTTAAAAAATAACGTGTTTAATTTAACTTTAAAATTAGCAATGGTTCATTTCCGCATTATTATTTTACTTCTAATTATGCGGTTAGTGATAAGATCTAATTTGAAAACAGAAATAAATACATTGTACTTTTAACTCTATTTCAATTATTATCGTTTTTCTTATCATTCATGCTTTAAAAAGTTGATTGTTTTGAATACATGGATATTCTTCTGAAGTTTTATAAAAAAATTTCGTCTACTTAGTATTATCGACAGTTTTACTTATATTCATTTTATACCCTGCATATTAATATAATTATTTTATGATTATGACTTATTATTAAATATTTCATTGATGAAAATGGTTGTTACAGCAGTGCTTTAAAAAACAAACAATATTACATTAATTTATCATGTTTTATTAAATAAATTGGACTGAGACCTTTACTTAATGAGACAATTCTTTTTCCTATCAGTTATATCTCCTTAATGTCGAATTATCCGTTTTTTATTATATAAATTTTATCTAACGAAAGGAAAGAAATTGTGTAATACATTATGTTACATGTGTATGACATTTTTTGGTCATGCCACTATTTTTACTTATGAATTATTGTATAAAGTTTATAAACTTTCAGTAACTTACAGCTAAGTACGGTATATTGGTTTGAAAGATCTTTTTAGAAATTATGGAAACTATTGTAGTCCGAAAATTTCGGGATAAGGGGCTCGCTATTTTACATTATTATGAATCAATCAATTTCCGATGCAATATAATAAATCTGTATAGTTTACATGTAATATTCATAATTTTTATTGTAAATATTATTTCGGCAACTAAAAGAGTAATTTAAGAATTGATATTAGAGGTCAGAGCAATTTCAATCTTTATTATAATTGAAATTAATAAGTTTTATTAATTATAAGTGTTTAAATTTGTTTTTTTAAAAAAAGTTTTGTGGTTAACACTTTACAGTCACGTTATTACTGTTTATATTTTTGACAACGAAGATTTATATCAAATGACAATGTCAATTTAATTCATTTACTATTAAACGTGCCCGATTTTTTCTGAAATAAATCTGGTTATTTAAATATATAATTCTGTCATAGTATGTTACTCATCGGGCTTTAAATATGACAGTTTAGTGTAGCATTTGTAAATTTTAATCGATAAAGTATATGGAATGTAGATTAAAGAAAATAACTGAAAATCTAATTTCCATATTTATTCATAATATAGTAGGGTTTGCTAATGTCTGATCCTTGTATGCATGAATAGCATATTTTGAATCATGCTGTTGCCGATAAATGCGTTATTGCATATTCTAAAATTAAATAAGGGAAATTCAAATTATGTAGTTTCTTTATCTACGAGATTAGTTTCATTTATTTATTTTTACTTTGTCACCGGCTTTAAATATCTGCCTCCACTGTATCTCATTTATTTACTTTTTAAATATGAAAATTAATTTTATTTTTATTTATATATATTATTATTATTATTTCGAATTAGCCACTGGTGGATTACGTTGTCAACTGGTTCTGTCATTCTTCTTCCTCTCTTTCCATACTGCTTTCATTCTTTCACTGTGTCTTTTTTTTCTTTCTTCAGTCCACAAAATGCCAGTTCTTCCTTTACGTTTCTCCGCGAATCTTTTGCAGTCAAATAATTTCTTCTTTAACGTTGATCGCTGTTCTATATCTTCAGGATGTGATCTTCAGTTCATCCAGGTCTTTTTTGGTCTCTGTGTACCACGTACCGTTTATTTTTAGCTTTCGCATGTAACTGAACAACCTTCCGGTGAACCTGCTCGGCTCCATCCTTTGCATATGCCCGTAGAATCGAATTCTTCTTTTTCGGATCTCGGTAGCGATGCTTTCCACATGTTGGTATATTTCCTGATTGCTCCTTTTTATATATTTTCCACCTTGTTTCTCGGTTTCAGCTAGAATGTGGCTGACCATAATATTTTTTTTCAACTGGAAGGCATGATGGAAAAGAAAAATCATTTATATATATATATATATATATATGTATATATATATATATATATATTAATTACAACGTAATTTTTAGGCTACCCCCCATTCGAAAAAATGTCCCAATTTTATGTAACGTTTGTTATATTTTATAGGATTTTTGTTATTGTTATTTAAAAAATGCCACAATTTTATGTAATGAAATATGTAACGAAAAATGTAACGAAAAAATGATTTTAATTTTATATAATGAAAGTTAAATGTTAGAATAGAACTTTTGTGGTTATGTTATTTTTTTTTTTGTGTTGATGCCAGTAAGAATTACGTTGTAAATTTTGATCATTTTATACAAAGTATAGAAGAGAAAGAGACAGAAATGAAAGCAAAAGGGGTCAAGGGGCACAGCCCTTTGCGAGGCCAAAATGGCCGAGTTTATATACATATAATGATACTTTTTGAATTTTTAAATTAGTATATTTTACTTTTTTTTATCAGTTCTTTAAAAATTTATTTTGACACTATGGGTATTAATCCAGCGTAAGTGGTATTAATTTTCGATATCGATGGGAACCAAGTTCCACTCAGACAAAATACAGCTGCCTAACTAACTTATTACGGCAACTTTTTTTAGTCATCAATGGGTGAATTTTACTGATGCAATTAATGTTTAAAACCTTTAATGAATAGCTATTATTTAATATTATTTTTGTACTTTAGTTAACTCAAGGTTTCGATTTAGTTTTACCATTAATGAATGAAGGAGAAATAGCGCAAGTAAAAGTGGGGCCTCGTTTTGGATACGGATCAATTGGGTTTTTGCCGAATGTGCCACCGGACAGTACGTTATTTTACGAGATTGAATTATTGTCCTTTGATGAGGAGCCTCAAATTGATACTATGAGTGTTCAAACCCGCAGCGAAATTGGGTAAATTAATTAGCTTTTAACTTTTTAAATGAAATCATAATTATTTTATTAATTACTACATTACGTGCTTATTTTAAGAAATTTATGTTCATTTATAATCATTAACTAAAGCAATTGAAATATTTTTTCTAAAGGCGTACATAAATAGTATAATTATGCTAATACTAAATAAAAATATGGCCATTTAACCAATTCTGTTTAAAATATTTAAAACGGAGTAACTCTACCTTTGTTTTTTGTCAATAATATTGTGTCTTTGAATAGTTCGGGTGTTAAGGTCTAAAAATTAAAGAAAGTACATTTTCATATAATTTAATTTTTTAGCGTTAATTTTAAGTTTTTAAATGACTATCAAAATACAAACAATAAATGTTTTTTAATTTTAAATGTTTAGTAATATTATTTTGTTTACTGGTAGGGTTTGAATTTATGAATTAAAACAAAAAAAAAGACAGTAAAATGAAATAAAAAGTTTAAAAAATCGGTATATATTTTAGGCTTATAAATCAAAGTAGGTCAATGAATGAAAAACATGACTACAGGGTTTTCTAGAAAATATAAGAGGCACAAAAGGTAAAATAATTATCTTAAAACAGTCATAAACATTTTCACAACTAATAAAAATTAGAAATAAATATTGTAATAATAAACTTCGCGGAATATCCAATTATCGGAGATATACGCAATTGCATATAATTCCCGAGATCGCCAATTTATTTTCTACAGTGTAAAGAAATCTGATCACCTTTAAAAGTTGATGTTAATGAAAATTAAATTCAAATACTAACCGGTGAAGATCAGCCAATTTAATAAGGTAATAAGTATCTTCGAATACTATGAGTTAATATTTATTAATTTATCATTGGATAATAAAATGAAGCAATACTCGGTGCTTTATTATTATATTAATAAAAAAATATGTTGAAGGATTTTCAGCTGGAGTTTTGTGAAACTAACCAATTAACAAAAACAAGATCAGATAGCAATTATATAAAAAAAAAATTAATTGTAAGATTAGTAATCTATTATGCAAAGATTGCAATATCTACAAAGACATCAGTCAAAGAAAAGGTAAAATATACAGGAATACTGAAAATTTTTCTAGAAATGAATCACTGATATACTGAGAAATATATAAAGATGGATTACATAATGAAGATTTTTAGCACGAAAATGAGGTGCCATTACCAGCTAATTTAGCTACAATAAAAATAATAGTGATAGATGCCGCTGACGGAGCGTATAGGGTAGATTACTTACCGTTTTTTACATAATTGTTTTATTCTTTAACAAATAGCACCAGAAGGAATATAAAAGTTTCAACAATAATTTAAATTAATAACAGTTAGAGAGTTGTGTTTGTTGCATTCGGCTTAATTCACATTTGTTAAATTTTCACTTATTTTAATTTGATTTAGAAGTCTTTTTAAATTGTGCTTGTTGCCCGTTTACACAAATGCACCTTTACAAAAATGTGTTAGAAAGGAAGTAGTGTACTTTAATTCTTTCACTATTGTTTCAAAATATGTTTTATCATGGTAATATTACACACTCCGAAATTATATTAAAAGTACTGGATCAAAAGTGTGTACATAGGTCATTTTTTATTTTTTGTTGTTTTCGACTTTATAAGAAATTTTTGGCGCTCCTCATGTCACTTTTCACTTTTTAGGTAACTTCTTTAAACTTTCATAATGCGCATTATTATTCTTTTTTTTTTTTAAATTTAAAACTAAAAACATATTCAAAACTGAAAAAGTGAATAATCTCAGCTTTTTATTTTTAAAATCGCTTACTTTTGTTGAATTGTTGCTTTCTAAAATCAATTAGTAGTGGGCCTTCATAAATAAATTTCTTTATTTGAAATAAACTGTATATACACATGTTCTGTGCACGTGTGCTCATCTACATTGAGGCCATAACAATAAACACGTATTATTTACCCAAAATATACTAACTGAGGTAGCTTCATACACAGGCAACCATTTTATGAACATTGAAACATGTATATGAGATTGTAAATACTTGTAATAATTTAAGTAATGTTTAATTTTATTATAAATATGAACCGTGTTTAATTGTAAGTGTGCTTAATAAGTTTAGTTTTATAAAAATACAATAAATACAATTTAAAATTTCTATAATAACATTTTTATGTAATTTTCTGAAATGTGTAAGTCATTTTTCGGTGTTTTTAGTCATCAATGTCCGGGTCTCGTTAATAACCTTAATTATAGAGTAAATGACTTCGAAACGTGCGGATTTTATTTATTTTGCTAATTAATATTTTTTTTTTTTTTTTTTTGTTTATGAACATAAAAAAGCTATAATGCAAACGTTTAGATTAATGCTGTGTTTTATACACGATAAAAACTGGTATGTACAATTTTCACTGTTTATCTGTGTTAAAGTAGTAATGATGGCGAAGAAATAGTATAATGTCTAGGTGTGTTAACTAACAATAAGTACTTTTTGTAGGTATGAGGTGCCACATTGTATGCGACTAAACTTAGTCATCCTACCGATTACTTTTTAAAGGATTAAACGTGAACAGCACGTAATTATCAGTATAAATGTATGTTTACATTAGAAGATATTTTCGGAAGCACTCATTGGCGGCATTATTGTAATAGAGTAATTTGAGAAACTCTGCTTGTATACATATATTTGCATTGATAATTAATATTTTATTTATTTACGAAAATAAATGTTTATCTAAAGCTTTAAAAACTGAAATAGATGGAATTTAGATAGAAATATAATTATTTTCAATATTTTCACCAATAAAATATTCGAATAAAAATTAAACTATCTGTAAACAATGTTAAAAAAAATGGATAGTTGGTTTAACTTTTTTCTTTTTCTCATCCAAAGAAATTGTGTATTTCTAAATTGAAATTTCTTTTCATTTGCCTTAAAAAATAAATCAATTTATATAATTGACGGGTTTCGAAAATTATCAGTAGTCGTGCTCAGAAAATAATAGTCTTTTCCTTCGCTACGGATTATCGTTAAAAAATATTGATAAGAATGTCATATGTGCCGCGATACGGAATAGCTGTAATTTTAATTTGTTTCACGAAAATTCGTTTTGACCAAAGGAATGTCTATCTGATGAAACAGTAATTAGAAGTAGTCGCGAAATTGCAAAAGCATCAGGAAACAATTGAGAAATTCAAGTGAATGCGATTGAGGTAAAAATTATCCAAAAATTAAAAGTAATAGCTCGGTCTCATTTTAACAAAAATTTCATTGCAATAAACATTTTATGTAGTAGTTAACAATTTCTAAAAACAAAATGCATAGTTTTATATTTTTCTCGATTTTTCGTAATTGAGTTATATTTCCATTCTGGTTAGTGTTTTCATTTCTGATAATAATTTTGTTTTTCTCGAGTTAATCTCTAAGAATATAAACTAACTAAACATTCTTCTAAGCTCTCTTCTCAATTTCAACGTTACCTATTAACTTTTATTCGACCGTTTTCATATAATATTCATTTAATAAATTTAATTTTTTCTAATTCCATCAAATGGTACACATTGTGGTTTTGAATCGATAGTGGTATACCGAGAGTATTAAAAAAATCATGTTCTTACCTTAAGGGATGCGTTCGGTTTATTAAAATTACCCGCGCTCGTATTGATACGTATATTGTTCTTGTAAATGTTAGCTCTCCTCTCTCCTTTTGGTAATTGATAAATAGATAAATTTATAAAAGCGGTTTTCCTGATGATTCTTTAATTTTATTATGTATACTTTTGAGAAAAACTATAATAACTATTAAGAAACACAATTGTTAATATTCCGAGTCCATTTCAGTAACTTAAGCTATAGTATGCCGGTATTGATTAAAACGTTCTGGTGTTAAATACACATCAGTTTATTATAAAAGCTTCGGAATAATTGTTCGCTTTCGATTATACTCCGTCTATTATATGTCGAATAATATAATGTTGGCCATATGTTTTATGATATGTATTTTTAGAAGACGGAAAAAAGACCGGGGAAATTGGTGGTTTTTAAGAGGGGAGTATATATTGGCGCTTCAGTGCTACAAAAGAGCTCTAGAATATTTGGATTATACGGAGAGTGATAATCTAGAATCTGTAAGTATATGCATGCACCTTTTTTTATAATTAGCATACTTAATTATTCAACTGTAGTTAATTTATAAAGAGGTTATTTCCGAATGCCC
Organism: Icerya purchasi; assembly: GCA_039619475.1. Classification (NCBI taxonomy): domain Eukaryota; kingdom Metazoa; phylum Arthropoda; class Insecta; order Hemiptera; family Monophlebidae; genus Icerya; species Icerya purchasi. The sequence goes on from CM077116.1 coordinate 141,904,668, forward strand.
TTTAATGGTTTACATTAACGGTGTTGTGTTTAAAGAATTTAATTATGTTGTGATTATCAGTTTTTTTTTTTTTTTTTTAGATTATTGCATTTTAGGAAGTAAGTTGTTATTAGTTGCTTAATTAATGAATTAAATTTTTTTTTATCCTTTATAAATTCTATAATATGCAGTTTAGTGGCCAGTAATATTGTTAAATTTAATCGAGTCTGACTAAGACACTTTCTTGAGTTATAGTGCTGTTCTATTTGATAAATATATTAAATTTTGTTAGTATAGTTATTACCATGTCTTATTTGAAATTTATTCTCATATTCATTTTATAATTTTGATATATCAAAAATCAAAAATAGAACAGCTAATCAATTTTTTAAAATTAATATAATTTTATTTAAGCGTCGCCTAATAGTACTATTTGAACAACACAAATTTTAAATATTAAATAATCCTAATTCGTAGTGGCATTATAATATTGCACGGGAAACAATGATTCATTTTTACCGAAAGTCATTATGATTGACGATTTCTTATTCTACGATATTAGGAGTAAAACTTCAGTCAAATAATGCACGTTCCAACAAACTTCTGAACAATTATCGGAAAAAATTGGCGAAATATATTTTAAGTTTTCCTGCGTCAAACGTAAAATAGGATAATTTAAATAAAACATCTAGTAAGCTATAAAGGATAAAAGGCAGGTAGATATTTTCCTGCGCTTTGGAGTCCGACAAATGTAATGTAATCACCCCGAAACATAGTTTGTGTATAATATTAATGACTATTTTTTCTTTTTCTATCGCACGACTGACCTTGGGCGTTCAAGCTATATTTGTTAGACTGTATTACTAATCTTTTAGAGTCGTAAAATCTTCACTGTAGCCAAACCACTGCTTTATGATTAGTTGTTTCTCCTGCAAAAGTTAAAAAAACAAAATGAAATCTAGGGATAATAAAATGAAAAAAGTTGTAAAAATTTCTTAGTTCTATACAGTCTAATTTTTTTTTTTTTTTTTCTTGTTTGGGTTTTTCCCTGGGCTTGTCAGCAACCGACGATTAACCGTCAACAAGTGTAAATAGAAGTAATTAGGAGTTACAAGGAATTGAATCTGACAAAGAACGCTATACCAAGGATGGAGAAATAATGACAATCAACGTCGATAAATACCAAACATATGCATCCTGAAAAGAGAAGGAACGACACTACCGAAGGTAAGAGCAAAAGGAGTTAGCTGTCCCATACCATGGCCACATCTGCAATTACAGAGCCCACAGTACCAACGGACAAAGGAAGAAGAAACACGGGATGTTTAAAAAGCAGTTAGAGCCATCAAGCACCAGAGCTACATAGACCACAACGCTTAACGTGCCAATAAAACAAGAGGGTTCTTGGTTATAGCAAGCGTTAAATTTTTTACTTGTGCTAGCAACTTCCGTGTAAAAATTAAAAAGAAAAGTGTAGGTATCGTTCAGAAGAAAAAATAAAGTTCTGACGATGTATACCTTAGAAAAAAAAGGGAATTACGAATGAAGAATTAAAAGTTAGTTACGGGTTAAAGCAAAAACGAATCAAAAGACTAAAAAATAATAGGAAGAAATAAGTTTTATTATTAGTAAATTAATGGTATAATTTGTAAATTAATTCTTCAGTTAATATTTAATGACTTTAAAACTATTTTCAATCATTTCAAACGGTTTTAGTACTTTTTTTCTCTTAAAGTTATTTTTCAGTTATTGTAAAAAGTTACAGTTATGTTTTTTCTATTTACGTGGTTATTAATTAGTAGTTTATGTTAAATTTAGTTCCTTTTTGTTGATTATTAAGTATCTAGTGGAAGAATACTTGACAAATTGTGCTATATACATAATTAATAAAATAAAACAGCAAACTCTATTGTTTGTTGAAATGTATAAAATAAAATAATAATATTATGAAAATTTTAATAAAGTAGAATTTCTTAAAATAAATATTATAAAGAAACGTTTTCAACAAAGACCATTATTCAGTTTAGAGATACAAAACAATAACAGAACAATTGACCTTAAATATAGGAGGTTAATTACGCACTTTTTTCGTTTTTAATTGAAACCTAGAAGTTAGAAGTGTCTCATAAAAAATTAAATAAAATCATTATTTGGATAATTCCGTTGATAATGTGAAACTAAATGTATGAGAATTGAGAAATAAGATATGAATTATTATTCCTGATGCGCGTGATATTCCAAAATTAATTTTTAAAAATAAAATAAATAAATAAGTGTAAATTGTACTACCGTTATGGTTGATATTTTAATCATTTGAATGTATTTCCGTGTGTTTTTTGGAAAGTGAATAGTATTATAGTTCGTATTTTTGACACTAAAGAGAACAACAAAAAAAAAAAGAATTTATTTGTGAACTTTGATGTCCCTGAATAACTTTTTCAATAAAATATATATCATATCGTTATTAATTATTTTGCGTGATCATTAACGGCTATAAATTTAACTTTATCGAATTGAAATGAGGCTGTCGTTTTGCAAACCGGTTCTATTACTGTTTTGTTTTTTTTTATGAAATTTGTATATATAATTTGGACTTTTTTGAAAATATAAAGGATTTCTCACAAAAAGTTAAATTTATTATTGGAATCGGCTCACGTAGTAACGAGAAAAACTGTTTAACTGGTTTTGTCAGTGACGATTCTTCAGAGACTAAGTTTCAATAAAACCGGTTCCGATAGAAGCCGTATTCATATATTCGTTTATTTGTGGTCGTCGTTAATACACGGGAAAAGTAACTTTTCAGAACAAATTTTTAATTATTAATAATAAAATGAAAATTATAAAAGCCATAGAAAAAATTGCGTGAAAGGGCTATGAGCAGGCAAATGCTAAAGTGCGAGAAAAACAGTTATTATTTAACTTACCTTGTTGCAGCTCTTTCAATAATCAAAAATATCGTACCCACTTTCTAGGCATTATTTCATATAACATATAGTTCCTAAAATTCTGTAAATATATCTGTTATATGTTACTGTATAACAGATATACAGTACACGTGAGTTCGGGCGTATTGCGAAGAATCGGGTTGATGGCTCCCGCTGGATGGCGTTTAATAGACAACTCAAAACAATGCATTCAGTACATCTGTATCTTCCTTTTCAAAAAGTATATAATGCGCATATTTACACATACTGTAGAAGAATATATGCGTATATGCGTGATTTTCATCAGTATAATGGGCTTTTTAAGGTCTCTGGCACTTGAGAGTAAAAATTGGAAACTTCTGACTTATTTTCGATATGTTACAATCCATAATGCTTCCAAAGTTAATTTTCTGCCTAAAATTATTGCATACGAAAGTGTTGGATGCGAGGAATAGGGCGTATATAGGCGAAAATTCGAAAAAAAACGGTTTTTATTTTTTTTGACTTTGTTCCACCACTTTTAAAAATCTGAAAAAATTCATACATATTTTTGGCGCTAATTTACACAACATATATTTTTTCCGGAGTGTCGTCTATCTTTGTTTTAAAAATATTTTAAAATGAAATTTTCGAGCGCGTCTAAAAATTCGAATTTCGCGCAAAAAAAAATCGACCTTGACCACTTTGTATGGCTTAAAAAAACCAACATTAAAAAAAAAAAAAAGAGTGTTCTAGGTCAAAAATTGACGAAGCTAGACGTAAAAACCCCCAAAATGGAAAGCATTTTTTTTTTTGAGGGTAGGTTTAGGTTAAGGGGGCTGAAAATTTGCACAGAGGTATACTTTTTCATATACAAAATGATGGCACCATCACTTTTTCGATATGCTTCGGGGGCCGATTCGCCTGTCTTACCCGGCTAGACCCTTTAGAGAGGAAATTTTGTGTAAAAAGAGGAGAAAAGTGTGGTAATTTCGTCGCAGATATGGTGATAGCTCAAAAGCCTCGCAGAGTAGACTTGAAATTTGGGTAGTACGAAAAACCTCGGTCGCTGTACGAATAGTTAAATGTGAAAATGGTGGAAGAAGTGGCTTTGCTGCTAATAAATATAGTGGGGGCTCCATAATCGTACTTTGACCGAATTTGAGCTCGGTAAACTTGGAGTGGCGATGAACATGGGCTCCGTATGTTGTTTGTGGTAACTTGCAAATAGAGGTAAGCTTTTTTACGCATGATTTTTTAAAGTAAGGTATGTGCTGTCTCCACGACAGCTTATTATCTAAAAGAAATCTTAAATATTTTGTTAACTCGGTTACCGTTACTAATAAATTATTTAAGTAAATTTTTATAGAGCGGTTACAACGTCGAATTTTACAGAAGTGAACGACTTTAGTTTTTTCTGAAAAGAACTTAAATCTACTTTTATCGGCCTACGATGAGGGATTGTTGACTCCTTCTTAAAGAGTGTTTGTTCCTAACTTTGTACCTGAGCAACTGGTAAATGTAGCAAGATTATCAACAAACACTGCTATCCTTATTGGTGATTGGATAATGTATGTGACGTCATTTATTGTGATATTAAATAAGGTCGATCCTAACATTGAGCCTTGCGGAATTTCATTTTCCAGATGTATCATTTTAAAACGTACGATTTCTGCTGGTTTCCAATTTGTGAGGATTCGTGCAGTTGACCGTATCCTATTAAAGCTTGTAAGTATTTGGTCTGTAACCGATGGAAATCTGATGGTAACATTATCCGCTGAAAGTTAATGTGTGAACGGTTGATAAATTTCCCCCATGCACACAACCGCCAAGCACCGGATTAAATTTAATAATTTTATAATTTTTTAGCTTCAAATGTTGATTTGGTTTTAAGTGGGTCTCTTGGATACGCAGGAAAAGTGGGGTGCAAGTTGTATAAGTCTTTATAGTGAAGCTATACTTCATTAATTTCAGGACATTATTAAGCGTTCCATGGTTTTTTCTTGTTAAATAACCGTTGTGATTACCAGATTGAGTGTCTCTATGATTCTCGTAATTTTGATTTTCATTTGACGATGCTTGACACAAATGTGGTAATATTTCAACTGTTGCATTAAGCCGGGAGTCTCGCTTGTGAACGATATTTCGTATGCATTTTGTGCTTTATCACGTATATCGTAAGTACAAGATTAAATTTGTAGACGTCGGTACATGTTTAGTCGCACTTATTTCTTCCTGTTATATCTTTCAACGATGTCTCTAATCTTCTGTGTTTTTATTCAATCTGATGGAATGTTTTTATTTTTCGTTTTTATTTTTTGTTTTTACTTTTGGTTTTTTGAAGTGGGGGGTATAATTAATGCAGCATGGAACCGGAATGGACTGAGAAAATTGAGGAATTTGAAGGTGCTGTCCTTTTTTGCGAATTTAATTGCAAGTTACTTTTTGACAGAGATGGAAAATTTTGTTCTATTTCTGTGTCTAAAATTATTCTTTCTTGATTTGTGCTAAAGTTTTCCACTAGTTGAGAGTCATTTGTGACACTCTCGAGGATGTACGATCTATCAGACTGCAAAGTTTCTTTTTTGAAAAGATAATTTTGTTTTATGTCCGTATTTATGAGCAGTTGTTATCTCCCTTGTGTCTAGTTTTAGGGCATCTAAAACATACTAATTCATCGAATGTAACTATGTTTCCTGTCACTGTAAGTTGGAGGAAGGAGTCAGGTAGTTCGGTGTTATCTGGCTTATTAGCATAAATCTGACGGCGCCAGCGTACACTGTAGCCGAATTCTTCATCCTCTAGTTGCACACGTAATATTGAAATGTGAGAAACGAGTTGTAAGTTTAGAATATCTTTCAGGTGATTCTCTATTATAGTATTCAGTATGATTCGTAGCGAATATGTCTAACAAGGAGAGGTCACGATCTGCGGGTCACCGATTTTGATGAAACTTTGCAGATCGATAGAAGACCATGAGTATATAAACTTTGTAAAATACTATTAGAATGCAACGTTTTGATTTACGCGAGAAATTTAAGTTTTTAGAAGCCGAATTTAACGGATGATATATATAGCCGTTTAGACAAAAATATGCAATAAATTCCAGATTATGTTTATATTTATTTTATGCAAATGGTTCGGAAGACTGATTATTCCAAAATGAAGTATATTAAACAAAAAAATTATTAAAAAATAATAAAATAATTTAAAAAATTCAATTTTTAATTGAATAAAAATTTAAACATGTCATTTATTACATTTATATACTATAAAAACACAAACTACATTGTATATGTTTTGTGGTGTAGTGGTAAAAGTGACGTCTATTTATACATACTTGGAAGTAAGGTGTCCAGGTTCGAATCCTCCTCGTCGTGATGTTCCATTAAATTTTTGATTCTTATATTTTAAATTACTAATTTTTAACTAATTATTTCAATTCTTTATACACAACTACATAAATATAATAAAGCGAAAGATAAATATGTTTTATACACAACGAATTCATTATATACATATGTATATAAATATAAATAAAAAAATATACTTATCTACATATAAAATAAAAGAGTTGATGAATGTCAGTTATAATTAAAATTCTATAAACTTAATTTTTATTTACATAATTTGGGGTGACATAGATCATAAAAACAAATAAAACAGCAATTCCTGCAATATTTACTGCAACATATAAATGAATTATTACCACAAGTGTAAAGTTCTTTTAATTTTTCATTTGGAAAACAAATTTCATTTACATTTAAAAATATTTCACGTTTATCTGAATGTTTAGAGGGAAGCCATGCACAAAAACAGTCGTTAAATAATTTAAATGTTTAAAAATTGTTATTATATTTATATTATGTATAAAGAATTGAAATAATTAGATAATAACAATTAATAATTTAAAATACAAGAATCAAAAATTTTATGGAACATCACGAGGAGATTCGAACCTGGATACCTTACTTCCAAGTATGTATAAATAGACGTCACTTTTACCACTATACCACAAAACATACACAATGTAATTTGTGTTTTTATAATATATAAATGTAATAAATGACATGTTTAAATTTTTATGAAATTAAAAATTGAATTTTTTAAATTATTTTATTATTTTTTAATAATTTTTTTGTTTAATGTACTTCATTTTGGAATAATCAGTCTTTCGAATTATTTTGCACAAAGTAAATAAACATAATCTGGAATTTATTGCATATTTTTGTCTAAACGGCTATATATATCATCCGTTAAATTCGGCTTCTAAAAACTTAAATTTCTCGCGTAAATCAAAACGTTGCATTCTAATAGTATTTTACAAAGTTTATATACTCATGGTCTTCTATCGATCTGCAAAGTTTCATCAAAATCGGTGACCCGCAGATCGTGACCTCTCCTTGTAAGTAAATAAGACAAAACCGGTCGGGCGTAATTTTTTATTTATTACTTTTATCATTTTGAGCAAGTTTGATTATGTAAATTTAGCTAATGTTTAACTATTTAATATTTTCGCAAAATGTTACCTGTGTGAATTGTGAATTTTAATTTGTGTAACGAAAATTAACATTGCGTGGCTACAATATACGGTATATTTGGTTTGTTTTGTTTATTTATTACAATCCATTTTGTTTTGGTAAGCAATTTAATATTATGCCCTGTGATATTTGGTTAGATGTTCGAAATTCAAAATCGCTGTTATTTTTCTTTTAACTTCGTTGCAATACAGCAGCGGCAGTTGGAATTAGGCATGCTATATTGCAATTTGTGTTAGTAGTATTAGTAAAAGTGGTGATAAATGGAATTGAATCACGTTAGCGGTTAAATTATTTCCATTACGGTTTGTACTACCGTTGTTATTAGAAATAATAAAAGGAATGAACTCACCCTTCCTGATCCGATTACTTTATCATAGTTCAGGTAGATTACGTCTGCCTGATCAGAAATGAGATTCGTCAGTTGGTAGAGTCGGTCCTATTGAGATTTTAAACAATTAACACGCTACGCAGCAACTTTACTCGAAACATGTGTGTAACTTTTTTTTTTTGTTTTAGTTACGTAATTTAAGAAACAATTTTTTAGTTAATTTAATTTTTTTCAATGTGTATAATTAATAGGAAAAATGTGATGCGGATGAATTGATAGAAGATCGAATAAGGGTGTATAATAATTTGGGAACAGTTTATATGAAACAGGAAAACTATGTAGACGCACTCTCGGTTTCGGAGACAGTTATTAAACTCGATCCTGACAACATAAAAGCAATTTATAGAATAGGAAAGGTTAGTAGTTCAATGTGAATTAATTACTGAAAATAATTATGTAATAATAATCGCAGCGAAAAAGTACTGGAATAAATAAAAAATACCATAGGTACAACAAGTAAAATTCATAGTTTTGTAAATAATTCATTATATTACATAAATAACACAAGAAGGGTTTTTTTGCGGTCTTCCTCAAGGTTCTCTCTCAATTCTACTCTGTTCAATATACACACGATTATGTTGATTTTTTCCTTTGAATTACTCTTCTTCATTCCTCGCCGATCATATCCTAAATTTTTCCTCTTCTCATAATATTATAGCAGGCAGTAAAACATTACTTAGCCTCTCATTGCGCTGAAACATTTTGTATCCTTAATTTATCCTTCTATCTTCTTACCAAGGTTTTATGTATTGTGAGTTTCGTTCTTATAATCCTGATTTAGTTAATTTATCCTTAAACAACACGCATTTAGCCCGTGTTAACTACTTCTGCTATTTTGGAGTGTTCCTTAACAGTCGTTTTTTTCTTTTCGGAACATATCGAATATTTTTAATTTTTTCCTCTGAAAAGATCAAACCTGCTCAAAATCATAGCCTCCATTTAAATGGAGTCGTTATCCATACGTTCTGATTTCCTTGTATAAATCCATCATTCGTTCCAAATTAGACTACTGTTTTTTTTTTTTCATACGGCTGTGCTCCCAAATCCTATCTGTCTAAATTGGATATAATCCAAGACTCGTGCCTTTAGCTCTGTTTTTGTGTTCCTAAATCCTCTTTAAGTTTCAACAAGTTTTGCTAATTCGCAGATCATATCTATATATAAAAAATACGCTAAGCATTTCGGTTACATACTTACACCGCCCGTTCTAATTGGCTTATCTACCTAATATTTTCTTTTTATTCTCTCATAATAATTTTCTCTTCTGTTTGTTATCTAATTTGAATGATTTTTTTTTTTTGGGGGGGGGGGGCGGTAGATATAGAGCAGAAGTAGTGCAGAATGTGTTTATTTTTGTTTAATCGTTTAGATTTTTGATAAGTTTTGTTTTTAATCATTAATTTTGCTGGTCATACAAAAATGTTATACTTGTTATCTTTGCTATTTATTTACGTTTCACACGACGGAATTTGGTAAACTTTTTTCAGTATTTAAAACTGAAGCTTACTGTTCATTGTGAGTACTTTTTGTTCTTTAAAGAATTTTACAAAAAAAATTTGTTTGCCCAATGACGTATTAAGGGTACTTTACGGTAGTTGTAGGTATGTGACGAAATTGCTTCACGTATTTTTAGGAGACAACGTCTGTTGAAATAGGCCGCAGTCGAATCTTGACTGAGGGTCGAACCGAGATTATTATTTGTTAAACATTTTGCACTCACGTTCTCTAATTTTATTTCTACTTTTCCATTTCCAAAAATTAACATTTTACACCCAAAAAAATCCTCTTACCTCTTATACTTCTCTTTGTTTTAATGGTTTTATTAGTTTTACGTAATCGCTTGCAATGATTTCCCCTTATTTTTTTTTCAACTTTGTCGATTTGTTACCATTCGAACGGGGATGTCATAGAAATTGTCGCATTACAGTTTTCATACATTATAGAATCCCGATGAATCAGTTGGGACTGGAATTAATCGAGAATGACGTGTTGACCGAAGAATTTAGAAAAGTCACTGAAAACAACATACTAACAAAAAATTCGTTTATATTGAAGAAAATAAGTTTCAAACGTTTTTGTAAATTACAAACACATTATCGCGCATAATAAACACTCATTTAACTATTAGCACGCTACTAATCCTGCGGTTTATTTTATCATCTAACGCAATATTGTTTTAGACGAAGTCACTAAAATGCTTAAAGCTGTTGGTTTTATTGATCTAATGCATTTCGTTAAATGAAAAGGATTCCATAATATCTGACCCTTTAGAGGTAGGTCGCAAATGCTTTTGCAAATCATTTCCCTGTGGAGTCATCCTCGTTATCATATTCCACTATTTTCTCCTCAAAGAAATATTCCATGGAGCAACAACCAATAACTATCATCTCTGACTCTTCACTTCCCTACAGTTGTCTTTTCACTATGTCCGAACTAAACTATCAACCACATATCTATAACCGAACCTGGTCCTCCTGTTCTATCCCGGAGTAATGGAAATTAGTAGTTGTTTTTCCTATCCTGAAGCAAAATAAGATCCATTTTTTCCACAAAACTACAGACCCATATCGTTCATAAGTGTCCTTGCAAGAACGCGTGGTTAATCGGCACCTCCTTTTCTTCGTTGAATAAAATAATCTATTCTTGTCATAAGCCAGAGAGCGTTAGATGTGTATGGCTAATAATCATCTGCCGAACTTACAGAGGCAAATATTAACAGCATTTCACCAACGCCAACATGTATGCTCCGTCTTTTTCGATATAGAAAAACGCGTTTGACAGAATATGGCGGGAAGGTCTGTTATCTAAGCTGACATCAGCTAGTATAATCGGAAACATGGCCAATTATCTGAATAATTTATTAACAAATAGGACGTTTCGTGTTAAGATTCGTTCGTAAACATCGAAAACCATTCAAACTGAGAATGACGTACCACTTTAGTGCAACCCTGTTTATTTTTTATATCCATGATACAAATGAATGTGTCGCTCCACCTGTTAACGTCCGGCTCTACTTTGACGACTTAAACATTTCCCTGTCTTTCAGTTTTCTAGCAAATGCTCAAAAAATCCTACAAAAGACTATTAGAAAACTCTCCACTCCTTTTCCATTCCTCTGCTACATTTTGTGCACTATTGTTTGATCGTAAACTATCTTGGCGTCTACACACACACACACATTCAGCCTTAAAGTTAAACATCACAAATTCCTACCTATCCTTAATTATTTATCAAACGCAAAGTCATGTACCAGCGAAAACTCTTCTTTTCATGTACAAATCCTTAGTCGTTTCCAGCGTAAACTACGGGTCCCAGACATACTCTTCAGCGTGCCCTTTTCTACTACGTAAATCTTTCGATTCAATACACCACGTGGCTCTTCCTGCGATTCTTGGAGCACATAGAACTTCCCTGTCTGTTAGTTTATGTAACCTAGTACTTCAGAAACTTTTATTGTCACCGTGAGACTCCCGCTCTTTTCGTTACTAGTCGTTTTTTTTTCAATTCACATAAAAATGACTTTGCCGTTATCCCACAATCCCCAATGACTCATTTTCGGAAATCCTAGTCTTCTTACCGCATCACAGTGTGAACTTACTTTCCTTCTCCGACCTGACACTAAACACCGCGATCCCGCCGTGGGTTCCTTTGAATATTAATGTTGATTTTTCCTTGATAAAATATAATATGAACAGCGTCTGTTACGGTTCTTACAGGTCCTCATAATTTCCCCATTTTTTCCTGGATTCATTTACCTAAGACTTTTCATTAGTAGTCGCTCTTGGTTTGCAATTATTTATTTGTTTTAATAAAACTTATTCATAACTAACTTTCATACTTGAAGATTTCTTTACCGTCCGCCGAATATAGACAAATCTCTTTCCAAGAACTTGTTGAAGTCTCTGGATGTACTAAAATATCATTTGAAGGGAAGGCAACTATTTAATACTATTCAGAAAAAAAGATAAATTAACGATTCTGGGTTCATTTAATTGAAATCGTATCAAATGGTTGTACCGAATAATCGAAAGAAAAATAAAAGAATGATTTTTTATTTTTTGTAGGCGTGGATGTAGACACTTTATCTTGAAATTTATCGCTTATAATTTTATAGATTCATTCAGTCAGAAACGATTTAGCGGAAGCTTTAAAATGGTTTAACAAGGCCCTGAAGTTGGATCCTTCTAATTCCACAATTCCAAATGAGATACAAAAATGTCGAACCATGTTAGGAAAACAAACATTACAAGAACGAAATCTTTATAAAAGAATGTTTCACAAACCATTAACTGATAGTCCACCGGCATCTCGATTATCGCGCAATGAATACTACGTAAGTATCAACGATAAACTTATATTTTTTATATTTTTGAAGCACCATATTTTATTCGTGAAATTTTAATGGAAAAGTATGGGATATTTCATAATACTAGTATACGGTAAAATGAATTATAATCTATTCCTGAATCGATGCTTTTAATAGATTTACTCGCTAAAAAAAATAAAAAAAAAAAAAAAAAAAGAAAGATAAAATCCCAACGGTATGCGGGATTTTACTGAAAATTTCAAAAAAATAAATAGTTGGTGGTGCTTTTTCCGGTTACGAAAAATTAGTATGTAAAGTTTAAAGAGATACTCCAAAAATGGGACAATTATATGTAGAAAAGGACTCGAAAATCTCATTCTAATTGTTCGTTCTTCATTGTAATTCTCTTACAGCTTAATACAGGCGAAGTATTAACCATTCGTCTGTTTTTGGTACGAACCATTTCCAAATTATTCATAGCTAACGTTCCGAATAACATTACTCTATTCATCGCAAAAATAAAAACAATTCTACATAGGAAAAACCAAAGTTATATATATGAGCCGAAACACAACGGATAATTATTTCGAAGTTTCTGATTGGTTGTTCAGTTAATTTTTCATTTTTACATAGTTAATTACGGGCTTCCAGTCCCTTTCGAAGAAATCATCAGCAGTATTGAAGATGGACTAAAAAATGTAGACAAAGGTTATGTCTAAATTGTTAGACAGAATTGTACAATTGCGTTAAGAAAATGTAAAGCTCCTAATTCTAATCTCTCACGGCAAGAAAGAGGGGCTTTACACTCCTTTCGTAAGAACAATAATATTAGTACATTAAAAGTTAACAAATGTCATAGTAGTAATGTGAAACAGAAGAAAACAAAAATAAGATAATGCAATTAATGTATTCGGAAATTAAAAAAGGATCCTTTGCGGAAAATTTTCAATGAAATAAGCAAAGTGGTTAAGGAGTCGAATTTGAATTGAAAAATTAAAAAGTCAATAATTTCCTCCGTAGTTTTACCATGCCTGAAATGTACGGGCTACCGAAGGTACACAAAATGGATGTTTCTATGAGGATTATAATTTGATCCATTAACAGACCATATTTTGTAGAAGGATATGTAGCGGCCGAAAAAAAGTCTGCGATAAAGAAAACATTGAAATGGAAATAGGTAATACAAAAACGCGATGATGGTATGGGTACAACAAAAATAGCTTGAACAAATTGACCAAAAAGTTTTAAAAAATAAACCAAAAAAAAAAAAAAAACAAAGGAAGAATTTAGGACGCATGTAAACCACATGTAAAAAGCGTAACCAATAAAATTGGGCAAATTTTAAGATGGAATAGAATTAGACCAATATTTGTTGAAATTGATAAATAAAGTTTTTTAAAAAAAATTAAGATCATATTGCTAGAGTATGCAGAATTCCGTGTTCTTGTGGTGCAAGTTACGTAGAACAAACTGATAATAAGCCTGTATAAGTACGAATTAAACACACGAAACCATTTGTAAACACAAACGTACAGAAAAATCCGCGGTGTCCAAACATAAAGAAAAAAATAAGCACGAAATTAAATTTAGTGACACTCTAAAATATATTTTTTTTCGTTGTCGTGTGTTGTCAACTTTTTGAAAAAGTAATTTTTTCAAATAAAATTAAATTTAATAGTGGAAAGGTTAGCGAAAGTTTGGAATGTCAATTTCGAGAAGCTGCTAAGAACTATAATGACATTTTAATAGAAATTCAAAAGTAATAATTATTTGCAACAAAATAGTAAACGTTTGTAAAACACACTGATATTTATAATGTAAACGAAGGTAATGTATTTATTACAGAAATGTTATTCTATGTAGCATATTTTTTCCATTTAGTTTACATTAAATTAATGCTTTTTAAAAATAGAAATGTAGTAGAAATTTGTTAAATTAGTACGTTCAATTTCAGTTAACAGGAATGTATTTTAGATATTCGTTCACTACGTTTATTATCATTTTACGTAGTAGATACTAGTTTGTTTAAACAGTTTATTTTTAATTTTAACAACTTCTACTAATGCATTGCAAATTTTACATTTATTCATTTAAATAAAATGAAAACTTGTTTGTGCAGGAATAAATGTATTTAGTTGAGCTACTCGATTATTAATCTAAATATCCTGGTACACTTACAGATTTATCTCACCTGAATCGAACCAGGTGTGTGAGAAATTTGTAATTAAAACGAGAGATCTCAGAACAAAGGAACTGGGCTTGCCCAATATGTTAGTACCGTTGGCATTTTACTATTCATAGGACTTTGTCAAGGGTCCACGAGATCCATTTTACTTACTGTTACCGGTTATTGGTGATGTTCTTGCGAATGGTAATTCTCATTCGAAATCTTATCCGTATTAAAGATGGAATAAGTTCCAAATTCTGTTCCAGGGGTGAACTTTTTTTTAAAACTGCTAGACAGTCTCCTTTGAATCGTTTAATACTCAGTATTTATCTTGAAAGTGTTAGTTCATGTTCTACTTTAAAATTTCTTTTTTCTTTAAGATTTTTTCCTTCTGTACTATTTACTTTTCACTATATTACTGAGATTGACAGATTTTTATTCGTTTTTTAATGTTTTTTTCATGACAATTATTATCATCTAGTTGCTTTTCTTTTTCTTGTTTATTTTTTGTACTTTTAATATTTATATACATACATATACATATAATATATATATAATTTTTTTTTTAAATTATCAACTATTAAATTACTAATTAGAATTTATCAATATGTACTTAAATCTAAAAACCGATTTAATAAAGTTATATGAAATTATACTGGTGCAAGTACTCAGTTGAGAATAGATACTAGCTAATACGAAGGTAACGTTGTCCCATACATTTTATTCGCGTGCTATATTTTTTTTTGCAATGTAACCTTCTGGTTAGCACACTTCACATTGACTATTATTAATTGTACCCAGTCTCTTCAAGGGCAGGGACGATCAACAGCGTTCAATCCTTATTACAAGAGTTTTCTTAGTATAATTTCTTCTAAATTCTATACCCCTATAAAATCATAGTTTTTAACCTTAAAAAAAAACGCTTCTTTTTTGCTTCCCCTTGCCACTACATAGGTCAGCATTTCTCGTTGCATGTGTTATGTACACTGCACTTCATCTTAGAGGCAATTCTTGTTAATTGAACTTGTTATCATAGAATTCTATGCTCTATTCATTTCTTCAAGCTCTATACTGAAAAGCGCACCCGAATATTACTGTTCTTGTGTTTTGCTTATTTTGTGTTGCAGCTAGTCTCCTAATACTTCATTCGTTGTTATTATTTTTTTATTTCTTCGATATGAAAGGCAATCTGTCAATATTAAAATTTTTGTATTTCTCCAGAGTTGAGGTATTCGGTTAGTAAACCAGAGGTTACTGGATGGAGACTTGTTTCATTCCGGATCCTAATCGCTCTTAGATTTACCCAACCTAAAATTGGATTAGATACCAGAGAAACCTGGAAAAGTAAAGACGGCCAAGAGAAAGTAACTAGCCCCAATATTCTCTTCAGATCTCTTAGATCCTTAAGTACATTGTTAATTTTAATAACTCCGGCGTCCTGTTAACGGTATGGGACTTACTTTACGTTATAGATTTTTAATAAAATCTAAAATTTTCAAAATTGCTTTAGAATCTAATACTTGTAAAAATTGGGCGATCTATTGTGTTATTTTCTGTAAGAATGATTGTTTTAGTTTTATAAAATGAAAAGAAAACGTGAATAATAATTTAATGTTCTATTCACAGCTCTGTTTATATATTATATTGATACGAATTTCTTTTATTTTTTTTTTTTTTACTTTGAATGATTAGTTCCTGTTTGCAGGTGCTGATAGATGAATTTTCCTTTTTTTTTCGCATTTCGCTTCGCTTTCTATTTCCACTCCTAGTTTCCAGATGCCGTTTCCTAAGGGAATAAAGTTAACGATCCTATCTGGCTGAATCAAACTGACTCCTTCGAACAAATAAAACTTTGACTTTAAGCGCCAAAGTCAATAAACCACCCAAAATTCGAAAGAAATAACTTTTTTTTAAACAATTATTTATTTATTTATTTATTAAATTTTTTGCATTATTTAAAAAAATGTAAGATACGATTATTGTAATTTAAGTCCAATTCCGATATAAACCATTAATTACTTGGCGTGTACCAGCATGCGTCGAGCGAAAACGTGTCAGTGACTGACTTTTATCCGTCTCTTGACAGCGATACGCTACTCTATGCCTGCATACACGTGCCAGCACCAGTCGTGGTAATTGCTCCATTTACGTGGAACAAAGCTACCACTACATTCACACTATTATAATGATTTACAAGGCCGGGCCTTGTTAACCGCATCAATGCAACTTCGATAAGCCCGATGTACCTGTTGAACTGATTTGTAAATTTTTAGTAATTTTCGCCGTTATCATCATCATTGCCAAATATGATTTCAACAATTAAGAATATTCCATTTCTTGCAAAGGTAATGTATACGGCTATCACATTGTGGTGACGTCCTTTTCAGATAGGCACCTTTATGACTTCCACATGTAAATAACAACGTGTATATTTAAATTATGTTTTATAATTCATACATATTTCAAGAGTAGATCTGTGAATCTAAAGAGCATTTTTTTTAAAGCTATAAATGTGTACATATAAGAGAAACTTTACGGCTTACCTTCATTTAGGTACCATTATCTAACTTCATTCTCTTAACAGTTAATTTAACGGCTTTTTGTATTTCAAGTTTTTTCACTAGATAGATAATACGGCATCTAGTAGCGTTGCCATAAATCTTTCTAAATTTGTCTAATCCAGTTCCTCTCTTTCGCATATAACTCTATTTCACTATCTATGACGAAGGAAAAGGCCGCATCGACGTTTAATGATACCTTTGAATAGGATATTTTATGGTGTCTCTAAAAATTACGAAATCCTACTCTAAGGATTCTATTTTACTATCCTTTCAAGTGTTTTCTTTATTTCTGGAAATTTTATCGTCTTCGATTTTTTCTTTATGTTGGCATAAGCTGGCCTGAAATAGATAAAATCGGGTCAGTAAAAAAAAAAAAAAAAAATTGAAAAAAAGGTTCCCATTTAGTGTTTAACACGAAAAAGATAATATAAATAATATTTCACACAAAACATCGTATTTAATTACAAAATTTTAATTGCACTAATATCAGATTACATGAACAGACATAAAATTTTAATTTCATCATAATTAAAAAAATAATTCCACTAATAAAAATATATCATTTAAATTTCTATATGTAGATGTGCATGTTTCCGTGTAAAATAAATGTAAGAAATTCATTAAAAGATATTAATTAGGTGTTTATTTAGAAGCATCACATTTTTTGAGTTTAATTGTTAACATGGATTGAATCGAAAACTACTTGTACAATTTTTACCTGATCAAATAATACATATATGGTCTTTAGACGAAATAGGGCACGATGTTTTTTTCACGGTTTTTCAATTTCATTTTGTAGGCTGATATTTTTTGTATAACATTTTTTTCGTAAAGTAAATGTTATATATTAAGTTATTTAGTTTACAGTGTTAAGTCTAATTTTCAATCATTTAAAAACCCGAAGAATAAGAGTGAACATGTTACATTAAAAAAAATATTTTAAATATTTTAAAATGTTTACCCTCTTTTCTGGTTTTCATAAGTAATTTTACTTTTCATGTACGATATGTGATATTGTCGGGAAAATATTAAAAATTCTTAAAACTTTTGAAATGTAATAATCGTTTGTTATTCTTTGCGTTTCTTTATTTGCGTAATTTTCATGAAATAGTAGATAGAAAAATTCATTCTATTTGTCCCGATGGCGAAAAAATTATTCGTATCATTCGGCATTTAAACAAAAGGAAATTTTATTTACAGTTTTTATTACTGGCGCGCCTTGGATCAAAAATTCGCAAGGGGCAAGAAGTTAGTTTTTATCATTGACTAATCTGGGTATAAGGCTTCAGTTTTTAAACTCTTTACCATTGCGTTCATCGAACTGAAAGCGTGATAGTTTTTATTATCTCCAATACCAAAGCGAGGACTTTTAATAGTTTTTCAGGACTGAAAGTGAAAATCTTAGTTCGCAACAGTATACGATGTTATGTAAAATAAGATTCAAGAATTTATAGTAATTATGTGAAATAAGTCTCGTTCTGTCGATGGGTTGAATTTTCAATGTCAAAAAAAAAAAAAAGTCTTCTTTCTTTTGCTCTGGAAATAATACGGTAAAATTATGCAGACTTCCCTTTTTTCATTCGCAGTGCTTGATCAAATCAATCAGTATTTTCGATTTCGGGGCGTTTTTCACTAAATGTTTCTCGGATAAATTTTTCTCAATACTATTTTGTCCATTTTTTAATGGCTAATTGTATAGCTTGTAACCGATTCGTTTGTGCGATACTTTCCTTATGAAATTCGTAATATACATCTATATAACTATGCTTTGAAAATATCTATTTTTTTCCAACAGACAGGTTTCAGAGATGTGTGTCGTTAAAGGCTTTATCTTTCGTTTATGAAATTGTTACATCTTGCCGAAAGCTTTGTGAAATGAATATAACAACAATGAAATGTAATAATGCTCACCGTTGCCAGTTTAATTTAACATAAAAAGGAATTTTATATATAGTAAAAAAAAAAAGGAAAGAAAAATGAACTTTCGAAACTAGAATGTTTCCGATCCAGTTAACACATCTGAATCGTCAAAATTATCGTTGTGTAAAACGATTAAGTAAATAACCCTGAAAAAGACTTTTTCCTACTACACATGCATACTTATCTTTTTGGAAAATGGTAGAAGAAAGATACACACGACGCAAATATATACAGGGAGTACATTTGATAATGTGAATACTATTTGATGTAATATAATTTTGTCTTTACCATTTACACAGCTTAAAGTGATATTTTTTCCGTTCTATCACTGATCCATCGGTGACATTCAATCCTCGAATCGATATGATATTGCTCGCGTTTTTAACCACCTAGATAATTTTTGTCGATTTTTTAAATTTGTTAAGTAAATTATTAAATGCAAAGTTTTATAAATCTGTTTTCAATATGGTTTACTTACAAGAGTAGTAAATGCTTCTAGGTAAAGATGACCCTTATTGTTGTCGGTGTGGTTGTCCTAGCATTCAGTATTTACTATGCCGGATATAATTACGTAGTGTAATCAATGCGGTATTGCTGTAGGGGAAGAAGAGGAAGACAAAATATCGTTTTCGTTTAATTGTGTACTTAATAATAATTTGGTAAATAGAAAGAAAAGGCATATATATATATTTACATATATATATATATATATATATATACATATTTATATATATATAGTATTTTTTAAATTGTAGTGTTCTGTTTTATCATTCCACAAGTGTTTAGTGCGTATAAAAATTACGGTCTATTAGTATTTTCACAGTGTACATCGTTTACTAATAAACTTAACAGCTATTTTATTTTTGTTATCAGTATTTAATTTTCTCAACAACGGATCGTGAAATTAAAATAAATTTCTATTTTATAAACGGTTAAAGTAGCGTGTGGAATGTGTAATTATTATTTAAAATCCGATTCATGCCTAGAAGTTTGCAATTATACTTCTGATTTTATATAACAAATTTTAAAGCGAGTGATACAATTTTTATTTAACTAGAAATTTGTTTATTTATGCAATAAAATTACTTATTATAAATTTTTAGAGGTCGTAAAGGAGATGGAAATATACGGGAGTATTAAAATATCTTTTTTAATGATGCACCAGTCAGTAATTTTTGTTGAACTGATTAATAAACGAATAATCGATATATTTTTACTCTTCAGTTGTAGAAGTTTTAAGGCGATATTTCCTCGATTGAAAAAATTTCTGCTGATTATTCGTTTGAAAGTGAATACAAATTTTTATAAAGTAGATGTATATATAAACGCAAATTATATACATATAATATACGCAGATATAAGTTAAACCTAATGAAATTTGTGAAATTGGCAGTACTTGGTAACATTTTATTCCAGTTATATTTAAAATATTCGTTTTATTATAAAATGTAATTTATAAAATTTCTTTTATTAAGTTTTATTGAACTGCAACTCTATTGTTATGTAGGGTAATTTAATATTATATTCGGCGCAGCACAAATATGAAGTTACGTTGTAAAGAAGTAATCTGTTTTTTTTACGTAAATAATTTTTACTACGTTCGACCCGCAGTCGAGACTCGGCTGCCGGCTATTTCGACAGGCGTTGCCGCCTCATCTTATTTTATAAAGCAATTCCGTCGCATACCTATGGCAACCGTAAATGAAATGCAATATAATTATTTTTATTAGGTTCATTTAAAGTCCTCAATCTGCGGGCAATATTTATAATAATTCATATTGACTGCATTACCTGAGCTAATGTATACACATGAGTTTTAAATGTAGATGCGACCCTTTCTGTTGTATTTATGAAGAGAATAAAAAAATAGAAAAAAAACAGGTAAATATGTCAGTTAGAACGGGCGCTAAAGGTATGTAAATACTTAGCGTATTTATATGTAGATATTTCTGATCAAAGTACTTGAATATTGTAACTTAAGCGTAACATGGTAGATTGCATTTAAGCGTACGAATTATTACTAAGCTGAGATTTTGTAATTCGTACATCTGCAGGGTTTTTAATATTAATTTTTTGCTTTATCTCATTCAGTGCAATGCCATACAAATTGGTGTCAATTTTAATTTAGAAAATCTGGATTTTTCTAATTAATACAATTTATTCTTTATTACTTTGTTCGAAGTAATTTTAGAGTGCATGGTTGACTGTTAAAATGTCTATTTCGGTTTATTGATAAGTCCAATTTAATACGATCGCCATATGCATTTGCGACCAGTTGGCAGAGTAATTTTTAATATGTTAACGGTCTCAATTAATCACCGTTACTATTTACAGGCTGAGAAAATATGACGAAAAAGTCACTTGAAAATAATTTTCATTATTTCGATAGTGTAAATGTCAGTTCCGCAATTGTATATGAACGTTGAAAATTTCCTGAACTTTGTTTATTTATATTTTCGATTGCGTAAAATTTGCTAAACTATTTTATATTTTAAATAAACTAACGGACTTCATAAAGCGGTCATCCACCCATTTCCTTTTCACTTTTACCGATATTCAGCTCCGAGTTAAGAATGTAATTATGTCGTCGAACAAATTTTTAACGCGTATATATTCGTGTTTGTTAATTTTCAATACAGTGCTTCAAAAAACGATCAAAATCGTTCTTATACAGTAATAAAAATATCCTTTCGCGCTTCTATCGCGTCCATCTTTGTAATAATTTTTAATGATTTAAGTGTATTAATAATTTTATATTTTTAGTATTAGGCGGTTACCATTGTGTTACTTTTTTTTTTTTTTTTTTTTTTCAAAGCGAGATGTACGCTTAGGAATCAGTCGTTTCGTAATTGGTGCTACTATTTTATGTTTGTTGTGATTATAACCTCTGTACGTTATTTTTTTTTTGTTCAGATTGTATAAACTTAATATATATATATATATATATATATATATGTATATCTTTACATCATAATTTGAGAAAGGGTTGGGTGATTAATCGAGTAAATTTACTTATCCGTAGTTGTTCTGTTTATAATTTAAAATAAAAAGTACTATACATATTTACTTTTATTGATTAGACTTAAAATAAAATTTGTTACTCTATTTATTTATTTATATATTTATTTATTGTTTTATTTTTTTGTCTGGTTTTAACCATTTGTCCGGTTTACTCTTTTGTGTACTAGTAATT
This sequence comes from Icerya purchasi, assembly GCA_039619475.1. Classification (NCBI taxonomy): domain Eukaryota; kingdom Metazoa; phylum Arthropoda; class Insecta; order Hemiptera; family Monophlebidae; genus Icerya; species Icerya purchasi. The sequence goes on from CM077116.1 coordinate 141,926,626, forward strand.
TACGCTTGTTAGTTTTGTATATTTATATTAAAAGTAGAAATAAACGGTTATAAAAATTATTCCTGACCACAACAAAAATATAGAAAATTAGAGAGAGACAAATAATAATTCGTTTAAGGTACGCAAAACAGCCGGCGTTATGAAAGTAAGTTGTCTGTGTTGGATATCTTGCTGGGCAATGCAATTTGAAGTTGATGAAAATGGACCAGTACGGAATCTGAAAGATCGGAAAATATGCTTTATAAAAATAAGCATAAAATAAAGTTATACGCTAATAATGTAACCGGAAACTGAAATCAATAGAGATAACAAATACGCATGCAGTTTATGTATCGGACCGAGAAAGATACTAACAAGAAGTACGTCTATCATCGAATTGTACGAATAAAATTATTACGTTTTACAAAAAATGTATAAATAAGAATAAAAATATTATTTTAATTTAGTAAATGTTAATGCTTTAATTTTAACTTTTCGATTTAAAATGATTATGTTTCAATGATTTAATTTATAAAGAAATAATAATAATAAACAAAATTAATAGAGAGAGAAAATATATATATATATATACTTTAATAATAGGTATTTTCAAAGAATGGTGATTTGTATAAAAAAAGATCAGAATTCGACTATTTTTTTAATCCTCTTGCTGATCCATCCCCGAATTAGATAGTAATTCATAGATGATGCGAATAATAAAACTTGGATAAGCATTCATTTTATGTAATATGATTTTTACAAAATCAAACGACCTCGCTAAATCGTCGAATCTCAATCGAACTATCCAGAATGTTAATTGTAATCTGATTTATAAGATGTTCATCCAACCTTCATGTTTATGGATTATTTCTGTACAGAACATTTTCAAATCTTAATGTTTTAAATACCATTGAATAATTGAATTTTACTTCTTACTGCATAGTTCCATAACTGCTACTCATAGTTCCATATAGAAATAACGTTTGTTGATAAAGAAAAGGTTAATTATTTAGCGACAACTGAGATCATTACTGCGTAGCTCAGTTTCTTTTTTTTAATCCAGACATATTTTCTTCGCGTCAATTTTTTAACTCAAATGAACACCTCTTTTTTCTTTTGTAATTTTCCGCCTATTAGGGCATTTTTAGAGGGGTTTAAACATCAGTTTGTAAATAATATGTACCTTAATTAATCGCCATTAATTTCAGTTTTCTATGTTGGTTACGCTATGTTGGGATCCGACATAATTGTTTTCAGCGAGGTACTCGCATTGACCAGGCGTTTATTAAAACATAGCATATTGTTATGCTATTTGCAAAATTAACAATTAGCGCTTTTTTCGGTGTATAGGCATATTCGTCATGAAAGTTTTTTTGTACAGATAAGATAGCAGTATTTAACTTGTCTCAAATCTAATGTCAGGTCCACGCCAACTCATGACTTGATGTTATTTACAAATGAACAACGCTTTGCATGGACGGATTTTCGAGTGAGCAAATGTTTGGTTGCTCCCGTTCGCTAATGATGAAGGTGTCGGTACTTCAAAAACAAATTACGCTTTCAAAATAGGTGAATGTTCAAAAGGTCTAAAGATTCGTGTGTTGATTTTTCGTTATAAAATGGAGGAGCTAAGTGAATTAATTTTAAAATAACTGCTATCATTTTTCATTACTTTTAAATCAGTTTGGGACTAAGCAAGAAGCTTTTAAATTAGTTTGCGGCTTTGGAAAAAAATTTAAAATTTCTCGAACCTCCTACATTGCTTGATATATTGTTGTTATATTTTACTACTTTCTTTGCAGTTTTTGACATTTTTATGTCTTTGCTTTGGTACATAAATTTGAAAAGCGTTACCAAATGGCCCGTCACGGAAAATCGTTACGAAAATTTCATGTCTTTACTTGGATATGACTGATTACTAATATTTTCATGTCTCTTTACTTTGTCACATAAACTTGAAAAGCGTCACAAACTGGAGAAGTGTTTCCTATAACGACTTCTTATGAGAACTGTAGGGTTGTGTATTTCACACGTCATTTCCTTGTTTACATTTGCTGAGCGCACAAAACAATTACCGTAGTAATTATAAATTAAATGTAACTTTAGTCTCGTGTAAACAGTTTCTTTCCCATGAAAAGTGTTGTGGATTCCGAAGCGAACGAGAGACCAACTCGCGTCGGCTCGCACCAAGGTGCACAAGACGAAGCTCGACGAGACGGGTGGTCTACCATACAAGATCGAGCTCTTTATTAACCAGCCGTACATGGTGCGAGTAAACATCGACGTCACCGACGGTCTCGTGAACGGTGCGATAGGCCTGTTGCAGTACATCGAACGCTCTCGCGAAAACGGCAATCGAATTCGACTTTGGCTAAAATTCGACGACGTTAAAATCGGTAAATTACTACGATCGAAAACGGCGGGACACTATGTAGCGTATCCGTGTACCTACGAGCATTGGACGCCGATCGGCTTAGGTTCGTCAACGGTGACGCTTCCTAGTAAGATGGTTACCTGTAAACGATCGACATTTCCACCCACACCTGCTTGCGCGATATAGATTCACAAATCGCAAGGCAGTACATACCTGGCGGTGGTATTCGAATGCCCGAAATCGCACGACCAGCAACTCGTGTACGTCGCTCTGTCTTGATGTTCTTTGTACGAACGGTTGTTTCTAACGAATAGGAATGGGGACCATCGATTTTACCACGGACGCGAAAAACAGTTGAAAGTCATTAGAACTGAGTTTTTGAAAGTCTTACGCGTCATCGTTTAAGCACGCATGCTTCCCGCTGTCGAGATTTTGTGGATCGTTCGCGTACTCGGTCTGTTGATGCTCTCACACTTCAGTCGTTGCGCTCACACTCGCTCGATATAACGTGTGACTTTGTTATACCTTCGTGCAGTTTACTCGCTCTCTCCGAAACGTGGTTATCAAACGCCGATTGCGATAAATTTGAACTTGAAAGTTACTCGCTCGTAAATCGACACAAACGCGACAACGGTAAGATGGCTGGTGGTATAGCGATTTACGAAAGGAAATTGGATTCGGACGCTCTCAAGAGCCGCAGTCGGCCACTGTTTCGTATCAATCAGGAAAAAAATGGTCTCGAAGAATGTAACGTGATATCGATGGACGTCGGTGATATGCAAAGCCGAAAGGATGATCGATGGAGAGCGTGTGTTACTCGTAGCGATGTACCTCTCAAACGGGACAACGTTGAACGATAAGATCAATTTCTTCGAGCGTTACCTACTACCGTACTCTTACTTTTAATTCTCAAAGCTCATTGCTTTATGGTTTATGCATATGGCGCTTCCACAGAGAAAGAATTAGTTGTTTATAATGTTGCTTGAGGTCTTCAGCAGTAAGACGAATAAGAGTAGAAATTGTGCTGTTGAGTGTGGCAACTTTGGCAGTCAAATCCACCGTATCATGTATATGACTTGGGATCCAGATGAATTTTGTTGGACAAGAGTTTAGATACATTTCGTTTAAGATCACGTTAATTCATTGAGCAATTGGGTTTGATGAAGATGGATCTTGCAGTAGTTGGAGTAGATCAAGCTGAAAGGCGATTTACCGATCATAGTCTGTGGTGATTTCAACATCGATTTCCGCTCGGACGATGGATTGCGATTCGGTCAATTCATGAGTGAAACGTTCGGTTGTGAGATGAATAATTCGGTGGACCTTTCGAGAACGTGAAATATGACGTGCATCGACGGAATCTTTACTCGAAACGTATCGAACGTACAAACGTTAGCTTACTTGTGTCGTACTTTTCTCACCATCGGCCATTACTCAGTATTACTACCCCTAACGATAATGATGTAAATAAGGAACCTTGTACTAGCGGTAGTAGTTGTTAAATATATATTTTTGCAAATACATTGAAATATAATATGTACAAAGCATTTAGAGGTGCAGAACGTAGGTTCAATCTCGAAACGCTTTATACGTTGCAATATAATATGTACAAGGCATTTAGAGGTTGCACGGCGACATTCTCATATCGACGGAGGCCGCGAAGCGTATGACATTTTAAAGTCGGCGGATGCCTGAATGGCTGTGCAAAGCCTACTTTTACGGGAAAACATGAAAACGTCTGTGTTGCGGACTTGTACGTTTTTCTTTTTTTTTTTGATGTCTCATTTCAATAGTTTATATAATATAGTGAAAAAAGAACGCGCTGTTATTTTATTCGACATGTTTACGAGAGTGAACACCGCGAGAAATTCAATTAATAATGAACATAAATATATTCTTAAAGTATGAATGGAAGCCGATTATGTGCCGAGGAGTGGCCAAGAACATTTATTCTTACTCGCTTAGGTGTAGGCCCGGTTAATAAAAGTGAAGCAAAAACTTTTTTTTCTCAAAGTCGTTTTTTGGGGGATATCGGGATCCTTCGTACGCTTTTTACATTTTATTTTTTTTTTTTGTTTCGACTAATTCATTGAAAATTTAATTGATTACATCTAGCAATATTTATCTGAGATCAATATGAAAAATTGTCAGATGATTATATCTTGTATTTATTGCATAATAGTAACTTAAGTTAAATTTGGAATTCGTACAAATCTTCCCCACATTTGGGGTTCTTTCATACATCATAAGGGGCACCTGAAGACGCAGTGGGGTAGTTTCGTACAAGCAATTAAAACTGCAAATAGAATCAAAAATCTTTTATTTAGCAATAAAAATAAGCACACAAAATTAACAAAAATTAAAAGACTTATTTTTTAGTCAACAAAAATTACAACTTCTTTGAGAAAAATAAACGATTTGTGCTTATTCATAAACTATTGATTTTACTTAATAAGAAAGTAACTAAAATTAAGAGATACGAGTAAATTATATTTTTGCAATTTTTTGTGCCCTTGGGGCATAACAATAAAAGTTAAATGACTTCCCTTCTTGTCAACAAAAATTGAAAACTTCTTTAAAAAAATAAACGATTTGTGCCTATTCATAAGTTATTAATTCTATTTAATTTAAAGTAAATAAAATTAAGAGATTAATTATATTTTTGAAATTTTTTGTGTCCTCGAGGCACAACATAACAGAAATTAAATGACTTATTTTTTAGTCAACAGAAATTAAAAATTCTTTGAGAAGAATAAACGTTTTGTGTTTATTCATAAACTATTAATTCTACTTAATAAGAAGGTACCTCTATTCATATCTTCAATATTTGGGAAAACAAATGTCCATAACGATCCAGGCTTCTTTTTGAGATAAGAAACCTCGAATTCGGTACGGTAATAGTTATTACTTTTCCTACGTAATAAATTACAGATTTTTTCTTCGGAAACTTAATCAAAATAAAAGAACCGTCTTTAATGTTGTCTGGTATCACATCAATACTTGCGTTCATTTCGAAATTGGCACAATTAGTTTCATCTTCATTTTTTTTTTATATATATATCACCCCCCCCCTTGGGCATGTCAACAAAGGATCTTCACCCAGAAACGAAACGAGGAAGAAGGATCAATTAAATGTAGATTCGGTCAGCTATTGATAAGATAAAAGAACTGAGGATAGGAACAACTGAGATCGACGGAAACGATAAGATATGCGAAGCACAATAAGGAGTAGTTTGAGTGACAACAGATTAGAGTACAAAGAAGTGCATTCGTTCACGAGGGATGGACATTCAAAGAGGATATGGTCAGGATCACAGACGGCTTCGTCGTCAGAGTAAAGAGGGCAATAAGGGGAAAGAGCGAGATGAAATCAAAAACGTGAGGAAGGAAGAAGAGTATGATTCAGACGTAAACGAATAATAGGGACAATAACGGAGCGGTGAAGCGAAGGAAAATCGTAAAACCAAGGCAGCGTGGGAAAATTAGGTTAGGACAGAAGTTGAACTCTCTTGCAAGCTTATATCCGATTTTTCATATTCTGAGTCATTACTTTCTGTGTATTTAGCTTTTTCACTCTTTGTCTTTAAATTTAAATCCTTTAAAACACGTTTCATTTGTTTAGCTCCAGTTCTTCTTTTTTGTTTTAGCTTTTTCAATTGCTTTTCTTTGTATTTTTCTTACATTTTTTTCTTTTTCATGCGTATCGGTATAAATACATGATTTTCGTGGCTGTCTTACTTTGCTTTTTTTTTTTTTTTGTTTTATTTTTTACAACAATTTGATAGGGTCAAATTGCCTCTGGTACTAAAAGAGTTTTAAGTGTTACGGTTTGGTGGATTGGTAGATTTTCTAAGAGTTCACATTTATTTGTGCTAGACTTTTTCAGTTCACAGATATCAGTCATCGTTGACGAGTTACATGTTTAGAATCTAGATTCTTGCGGATCCTGCAAGAAATCCTGTGTTGCAGAGGATGAAGGCTGGTTAGAGATTATCGACGATTAGCTGCGGTGTAGATGATGCTAAATCTTAAGTGATGTTATTTTGACTTTGATATATACACCTTAGTTGGAGCAAAATCTTCATCGCTAAAGGCTAATTCATTAAAGGGCCATATCCTGGGTATTTTAAACCCACCTGTGAAAATTTTTGCCGTAAACTATTCGAAATATGAAATTTTCACAAGTTTAGGAATATTGTAAATTCTTAGTGCCTTTCCAGGATTCATAATGTGCCAGTTATTGAAGGCAGTTTTGAGTTTTATTTTAAATGGTCCAAAAACTACAACGTCGGTCGAGTGGCTGCAGACGATGATATGTATGTGGTGGAAAAGATAAATAAATTATGCCATTGTCTTTAGCGTAGTTGATCGCTTCCAAGGTAATGTGACTTTCGTGATTATTACATAATAACAATAATAATAATAATAAAGGGTTATCTTTTGTACAGAGTGTGTGTTTCTGGATGTGTTTTAAAACGGAGACAAATATTTCACCATTTATCCAGCCGCTTTTATTTGCAGCCCCAAGTCTGCCTTCAGGAGCACCTTCGAGAATGTGATCTTTATAATGTATACGTGGAAATACTAACAGTAGGGGGATAGTATTTCCATTTGCTGACATAATACCACCAAAAGTAACGAGCTCGCCTGTTTCTGCTAATACGATTTTCCCGACTTGTTTTTGACTTTTTGGAGTCAAGACTTTGGTAGTTTCTAAAACTGCGCACATTCCTGATTCGTCAAAATTAAAAATTCTGTCAACAGAGAAATAGTGTGGCTCCAAAACGGTCTTCAAGTTACTATAAAATTCAACAACCGAGGTTTTATGAAAAGCGAAAGATCTGGCTGCGCTTGTGTTCTCGAGTTTTCGCAAACTGAGATCCCGGTTTCTTTTGCGAAATTCATACATCCAATCGTTCTCAGCCATTTTGTTTTCTTCCCAATTTGCTGAATATTTTAAATTCAAAAACTTAGCGTACTCATAAGCTACCTTTCGGGTTTGAATTGTCGTGAGTCCATAGTGCATCTTACAACATTTGGTAATATAGTCATTTAAGAGTTTTTCTTCTTCAATAGAAAAGACTTGGTTACTTGTGTATTTTAAAATTGAAAGTACGGCTGCAAGGCGGTTCATCATTAGTCTTGCTCTTATATTTTTTTACACGACTTTCTAGTGTAGACAGTTTTAAGTTATACGTATCCGCAGCTTTTCTATGTGATAGCACTCCTTGTAACACATCCTGTATTGCCAACTGCATAGAATTTTTATACACCGCTTTGCTATCTGCTTTCTTTGGTTTATAACTTCGTACCATGTTTCTAAAAAAAAAAAAAAAAACAATGTTGAATATTATAAAGAATACAAACACATCGCTCGTCTACTGTGCCTGTTGGGGCACCTTCATACGCGTACGAATGTGCCCCCCCTGGTTCTGTCGAATGTACCCCATTAACCTAATAAAATTGATTATAACCTTTTATTCATATTAGTATGTAAACTGGATAAATTGATTATTAAAAACATTTCTTAAGGATATTTACTAGTTACCGAAAAAATACCACGTAGAAAAACTTAAAACGACTAGTGTAAATGTAACCAAAAACATTTATGAAAAAATTACTTAGCAAGCGCGGAAATGCGATGTCGCCTGCCACTTCACTCTTACTGGTACGAATGGCGCGAAACTACATTGACATCATGGCGACTACTTAACTTACGCGCACATGTGAAAGCACGTTCACACCACTTTTCGTTCTTGTTTTATAACTACTGTACGAATATGCCCCACGTATGAAGGGCTTCCTCCTTTTTTCTATTATATATGTTTTTTTTATTCAAATAACGTCTGAAAAAGGTTTGAAACTAATGGTAATAATAATACAAATTTATGTATAATTTATTTATTTAAAGTCGCTCGGCAGCCAGGGCCACTTGCAACGCCGAGAAGTTACATCTTATAAGTAATAAATTAATACATGAAAAGTACAAAAAAGAAAATTAAAATAAACAATAGAAAAAGAAAGGAGAAGAAAGGAAAAGAAAAGAAAGAAGGCAAACGTTGCTGAATATTAAAACTATATAAAAGGGAAGAGTCGGGTAAGCTTTAAAAATTTAAAATTTTTTCCACAGGCCGTTTCATTGTCTGCCGAAATTTTGGCCAAACCAGCATCCTCCTCGGAACAGTTGGCTCTCTCTTGTCGAAATTTGCGGCACGAGGTGAGATGTTCCACCCCTTAAACGGAACTTCACAAATTTCACAAGTCGATTTAGGTTGTTTTTGAAACAGATGGCTATGTGTATATAGGCAGTGGCCTATGCGCAGGCGAGCTAGTATTATTTAAACAAATTTATGTAAAGTCATTTCAGTTGACATTTTAACCGGTTTACTAATTATAATTATTTGTGAAAATATTACTTGGTTTGTATAATAGGCGGATTTTAGAGCAACATTAAAGAATTATAAATCGTATTTTTATTCATACTTTTTGCTAAAAATAACTTTTTTAAAACAATACATTTTTTAAATAGCAAAACAAACAACCAATGATAAATAAAAGTATACGTATCGAAGAAACATTTAAATTTTAAAATTTTCTGCTTCATGATTTCTCAATGACGAATTTTTAATATTTTTCGTTTTTATATTCGGCTTTTTCACCTTCATCAAATACTCATATAATACCGTACTTTTAATTTAGAATTTTCAGTCCAGTTTCTATTTAATTTTTTTTTTGTGTGTGTGTGTCCTGTAGGGTTTTCCATAACTTAAATAATGACCAATTTTTTAATATATTTTTTCGATTTTTTTTTTATTTTCTTTGGGCTCATCAGCAAGAGACATTGACTCAACGACTAATTTCTTCAATTTAAAATCGCTTACTGATATTTCATAAATATTTATTAAGTTCCCCCTTCTCCTCCCATCACGGCCTCTACACTCCTTTTCGCGGACGATATTCTCGTTTATTACTCCTCAACTTCCATTATCTCTGCTAATGATGAACTCAATAATTCGTTGAACATGCTCGAATCCGCTTTATCTAACATCCATTTAACCATTTCTTCTCCTAAATCTGTTTATATAGTTTTTTCCTTTCGTCCATATAATACTTCCTTAATTAATATCTCTTTAAACAATTTATCTATTCTATTGGTTAGGTCCTTTTGCTATTTTGGCTTTTTTCTAGACAGTCGATTATCCTTCCGCCAGCATATTTCTTATTTATATACTCCCTGTCTTAAGAGAACTAATTTATTAAAGGCTCTTTCTTTACACAAATGGGCTGGCGGCCCCGATGTTCTTCCTATTCTGTATAAATCTATTATTCATTCTAAGTTTGATTATTGTTCCTTCTTTTACAGCAATGCTCCTAAACATCTTCTTTCCAAACTCGACAGAGTCCAGAATTCATGTCTCCGTCTTTGCTTCGGTGTTCTAAAATCCTCTCTTATTCTTGCAATACTTTCAGAAGCCAACATTCATCCTTTACGCATTCGCAGATTCTTCCTCGGGGGGATCGCTTCCTCCTAAAACGTCTTCCTATTAAGTCCTCTAAATTAGTTTCTGCTTATTCCTACATTTCGACTAATTGACGGTTTTCCTCTCTGAAGATTCCTATTCTTCCTCATGTTTCTCGGCGTCTTTCTCCTTATTCGCCATTTATCTATACATATCATAAACTCCCGTTTTTTACATTCAGCTTTTCAGATTTTTTACATCCTTCTAATTTATTTTTCCTTCCTTCTCACGCTAAATGCTCACCTCCAACTGAAGTCCTTATAAGCGATGGGGGTGTCAGGGACTTCTTCCTTGTTTGTTCCCTTCTACATTGCGAACTTTATAAACTTCCTTCCTTCTGCTCTATTTTTACTGCAGAATCAAATGCAATACTCTGTGCAATTCTTTTCATTGCACTTTTCTCCTATAAAAGTACCTTATCTGTTCCGACTCGATGAGCGTCTTGCAGGCTATATTCTCTCCTTTTACATCCTCTTCATACGACTACATTATTCTTTCTATTCGTTCCTTAACTGCCAATCTTTTCTTTTTGTGTTCCATTCAAATCGAACTTCTTTGGATTCCCAGTCATAGCGGCATTGCGGGCAACAACCTAATTGACTTGTTTGCTCACTCAGCTTCCTCTAACGGCAAATTTATCAAACAATAAAATAATTTAAAAAATTCAATTTTTAATTTAATAAAAATTTAAACATGCCATTTATTACATTTATATACGATAAAAACACAAATTACAGTGTACGTGTTTTGTGGTGTAGCGGTAAAAGTGAAGTCTATTTGTACATAATGGAACCAAGGTGTCTGAGTTCAAATCCCTGCGGTGTCGATGTAAAATTTTTGATTCTTATATTTTAAATTATTAATTGTTATTATCTAATTATTTCAATTCTTTATACATAACCTATATAAATGTAATAACAATTTTTAAACATTTAAATTATTTAACGACTGTTTTTGTGCATGGCTTCCCTCTTAACATCCAGATAAACGTGAAATATTTTTAAATGTAAATGAAATTTGTTGAAAAAAGAATTTTGCGCTTGTGGTAATAATTAATTTATATGTTGCAGTAAATGTCGCAAAAATTGCTGTTTTATTTGTTTTTATGATCTATGTCACCCCAAATTATGTAAATAAAAATTAAGTTTGTAGCATTTTAATTATAACTGATATTCATCAACTCTTTTATTTTATATGTAGATAAGTATATTTTTTTATTTATATTTATATACATATGTATATAATGAATTCGTTGTGTATAAAACATATTTATCTTTCGCTTTATTATATTTATGTAGTTGTGTATAAAGAATTGAAATAATTAGTTAAAAATTAGTAATTTAAAATATAAGAATCAAAAAAGGTTTTATTTACAACACCCAACTGCGTGCCGTGGGGATTCGAACCCAAACACCTTAGTCCAAGTAACGTATAAATAAATGTCACTTTCGCCGCTACACCACAAAACACATACGCTGTAACTTGTGTTTTTATTGTATATAAATGTAATAAATAGCATGCTTAAATTTTTATTCAATTAAAAATTGAATTTTTTAAATTATTTTATTGTTTTTTAATAATATTTTTATTTAATATACTTCATTTTGGAATAATCAGTCTTCTGAATTATTTGCACAAGGTAAATAAACATGATCTGGAATTTATTGCATATTTTTGTCTAAATGGCTATATATATCATCCGTTAAATTCGGCTTTTAAAAATTTTAATTTCTCGCGTAAATCAAAACGTTGCATTCTAATAGTATTTTACAAAGTTTATATACTCATGGTCTTCTATCGATCTGCAAAGTTTCATCAAAATCGGTGACCCGCAGATCGTGACCTCTCCTTGTCAGTCGCTTCATTATTTCCTCCATAACACGTTTTCCTTTCAACCATAATTGTCTTCCTTCGTCTCTTTTTCGTTTTTTTATTGTTTCTTCTCCACATTGTATTTTTCATCCCTCGGATCACGACTGTGTTTGTAATGCGGATCATATTGTCTTTTTGAATGTTCTCGTCCTGTGCAAGGACGATGCCTTCTCTATACTAAGTTCTCACATCTTAAGCTGCCTACACCTTTTTGTGCTTCCTACGTACTTTCCTTTCCTTCACCATATGTTGTTCCAGCTTTAGCAGAGTTAATTTCCTCCATTTCTCTATATATTAAAATTTAATCCTTTTATTTGTAACTCTTGGATGATGGGTCATTGCCCTTGGTTGGCGTTCCCAAAAAAGCGAAGAAAAAAAATGTTTTCCACTTTTATTTTTATTACAATTATTCTACTGCGATTTTTTGTTAAATTTTTTTTATAACATATTTTATATATTATTTCCAGTTTTATAACTTTCCTTTTTTTTCTGTATTTTTTTGTTTTTATTTGTTTCCATAACCTCTTTTTTTCTTAATAATTTTTCTTTCAGAAATATGTTACAATCTGTTTTAATTTTTAGTATGATTTTATTGTTTGTTCATCATGACACATATTTCTGTTCTATGTTCGTGTTTTAATTTTTATCTTCCCAGCTGCAGATGTGCATGCCTGAAAACTGTGTGCAGTAAGTATATTTTTATTTATCATTTGTTGTCTCTTTTGTTATTTAGAAAATATATTATTCTTAAAACGAGACCTTTAGGCTAGCGACACACGAGCGTTAATTTACAATCATTTTATTGCAATTAGGTCATATTATCCCGCAACTTTAATTTCCTCCTTATCTTATTATAATTATTATTAACGTTTATTGCGATCTACCAAGCAATTAACTAAATGGAAGTAAAATTGAAAGAGTATACTTCGTTGTAATAGATATTTAAACAGTGATGGTTATCAATGATTCACATAACCCACAGAAATGGAAACAGAATAAGAGGGAAAATTAACTGACCGTATCTCGGCCTAAGTGCCATAGTTTTTTGTTTTTTTTTATTTTAAAAATATGCTGTGGTTCTCACAGGGCAAAAGTGTCTGTTATGTGAGTGCCCAACACTCTTATCAACGTTTATTAAACAAAGATACAAATTACAAAATTACAACTATTTTAACTTAATCTATAAATAACAATACTAATAAACCTAACATAATATTTAAGTAAGAGTATACTATACATATGATAATACATAACATATCGCGTAATATGCATCTAAGTCACCTTCTCAGAAAGTATTGCTAATAGCCTTCGACGGATTAAAGGTTTTAGGTAGCTGTTGAAGCAGAGATTATACATGAAATGTCCAAGTTAATCTGGGGTCTAGATAAATTCCCAATACTTAACCTGCTAAGAGAACATAATATTCTGGTTATGGATTTTGATAAGTATGTTCTATTGAGAGTAGGGTTTAAGAGCAAATATCGTAACACATGATTTAAATTGAGATAGATCTAATTCAATCCTTTGAAAGGCGTCGTGGGAGGCATTGACTGAGAATTGATTTTCTTGAGTACAACTAGAAAACTATATACAACAAAATCGTCTGGAAATGATAACATACTCGATGTTAAAGATAGCTGAGTCAAAAAGATTGATGCGATATAAATGTTGAATAACAACGGGCTTAAAACTAATCCTTGAGCAAGCCACTTACACGTTCTTCGGATATCCGTTTGTTTAAAAATAGGGTTCCAGAAAGAGAGCGATCTGTTTAAGAATAATTTACATAGAATTGTTACCAAAGAGCTTGGAATACTCAACTCGGATAGTTGCTTAAACAAATTGGGAATGGAAACATTATCGAAAGCCTCTTTGGCATCTAAAAAGGTGGCCAAGAGGAATTCTCTAGCAATAAATTAAATGATTGATAAACGCTATTAAAAAATTAGCTATACAATGTGAGGTGCCTAATGCATTTTGCGGAAAAATGTTGTCGCTTTCAAGCTACCCCTTTAAACGAGTCTTTATAACCAGTTCAAAACACTTTTCATAGACAGGAAGCTAGAGAGATAGGTCTATAAGAAGAATCTGTCTATAAGTCCTTCCTAAATAAAAAATTCACCATTGCCTCCTTTGTGGACGTCTCTTCTGCCTTTGATAATGTCCATCTTCCCTCTTTGGGTTCCAAACTATTTTCTCTTAACCTCCGTCCCGTCGTCGTCATTCTCATAATCAACCTCTTCCAGAACAGAACTCTTTTTATTTCTTCTCCCTCCCTTTCTTCCTCTAGATGCGTTTATCGTGAGCTCCCATAGGGTTCCTGTCTGAGTCCTACACTTTTTAATATCTACTATTTTGATATCGCTTCTCTTCCTATTCCTTCTTCCTCCCTCCTCTTCGCTGACGACATTTTGGTCTATTCCACCTGTGACAATCTGTCCGTCGCTATTGATGAGTTGAATAATTCGCTGTCTATTTTTAATAATTCCCTTTCTCGTCTTCACCTTTCCCTTTCTCCTACTAAGTCGTCTTGTATCATTTTTTCTCTCCGACCCCTTAACCGAGCTCTAACTCGCATCACTATATCTGGTATTCCTATCCCCGTTATCAATTCCATATGCTATCTTGGCCTTTTTTTTTGAATAGCCGCCTCACATTCCATGAGCACATTAATTTTCTGTATAAATCCTGTCTTAAAAGACTTAATCTCCTTAAATCTCTCTCTCCCCTCAGATGGGGAGACGATCCGTTTATTCTTCTAATTCTTTTTAAAGCCATCATCCGGTCCACGCTCCACTATTGTTCCTTTATTTATGGTAATTCCTCTAAGTCTCTCTAAACTTGACGCGATCCAGAACTCTTGCCTCCGTTTGTGCATTGGAACCTTGAAATCCTCCCCCATTCCCGCAGTTCTATCAGAGTCGGTTACCCAACCACTGTTTATTCGCCGTTCTCAGCTTGGATATTGCTTCTTAATTAAACGGCTTCCCATCTCCTCGTCCAAACTTATTTCCTCCTATCTATATATCAAAAACTGCGGCCGTTTTTCTCCTCATAAAATCCCAATCCTGTCGCTCATTGCTACCCGTCTTTCTAATTTTTCTCCCGTTGTCCTTTCCTATAACACTCTCCTGTACTCCTTTCATGACTTCAATAGCCTATGGCTGCCTATCAAATTTTCCTCTCTCCCACTTCGAGCCAATTCCCCCTCTCACGGTGCAGTCAACAATGAATTTCTTCATTTGTTGAATTCCTCTTTTCCTGCTCATGTATTGATCTTTACTGATGGTTCAAGGAGCGAGGACAGCGTGGGTGGTGCGTTTACTGCTCCGTCGCTTCGGTATTCTGAGTCCTTCCGGTTTCCTTCCTTCTGCTCTATTTTTCCTGCCGAGTCGATCGCCATCCTTCAGGCTATCTCTTTTATTTCCTCTTTAAGCAATCTTTCTCAATTCCTCATTATTTCGGACTCTAAGGGCGTCCTTCAAACCCTATCCTCTCCTCCTTCACATTCCTCTGATAGTATTATTCTCTCAATTCGTTCTCTTACCTCTACTCTGCAGGCATCCCGTTCTATTCTTATTGATTTTTTATGGGTCCCCAGTCATTCCGGAATTGATGGCAATGACACAGCCGATTCTTTGGCTCGTTCTGCTGGTCGCCTTGATTCATTAATCAACCATTTCCCTTCTTCAGATATCCTTTCCTTATCCACCTCCAATCACGCCAGACTTTTGCGGGATATTTATCCCTCCCTATTTTCTAATCGTCATTCGCATTACCGTTTTATTCAGCCGATTTATCATTTGCTGTCTTGGTTCCATTCTATTCCTTTCGGTCGTCGCTCTTCTATTGTCTCCCTAATTCGTCTCCGGATCAGTCATTCTCTCCTCCCCTCCTCTAGCTTTCGATTTGCTCTGTCGCCTTCTGCTGATTGTTCTCTTCACGATTGTGATCCTCCTCGTACATGTGATGCTGATCACATTTTCTTCGAGTGTCCTGCTCTTCGTAACGAACGCTCCCTTTTATACAGTCAGCTCCTGTCATTAGGTCTTCCTACTCCCTATAACTCTTCCTTTATCCTCTCCTTTTCTTCGTCTTCTGCGGTGTCCGCACTGCTGTCCTTTGTTGTGTCCATTTCAGACCACCTAGTTATCTAGTTTTTTAGCTTAGTTTTCTGGTTGTTGGGTCAATGCCGCTGGCGCGCCCACAAAAAAAAAAAAAAAAAAAGAAGAAGAATCTGCATGCGAGCGTGACTTCCCGAGTTTCAAAATAGAAACATACTAGAAACCGTCCACAGACCTCCGAAACCAAACCCTGTTGCAATACATCATTAAAAATGTTGACAAAAATAATTTAGGCCTTCTCGGACATGTTTTTCAGTACGGAAAACGTTGCACTATCCGTACCGGAGGCTGAGTCTTTCTTCCTGTAGAGAGAAACAAAGAGTTCAGAGAACGAGATAGGTTGTGGTAAAAAAAGATTCCCGATTGTGTGTGCGAAGCCTGATTTAATTCAGCTAATTGTTCGGCAGCTGGCACATATGGGGAAGCGACTAAGCTAACAAAATCACGAAATTACTCTTTATTATATATAAAATTATCCGGTATACTATTGTTCTTAAAGCGTTTAGCTAATGCCCAAACTTCCTTTAAAGCTATATATTTCTATTTGTATCTGATGCATAAATGCATCCATGAAGTTTTTTTGCAAGATTTTAAGACATGTTTCTGCAGCCACTTTTTTATATTGTATGTAAGATTGTGTGGAACCTTCTAGACGAAACTTTTTTAGATCTTCGTTGCGATCACTTATCTTTGATTCACACTTACCATTCCATCGAGGCTTAGGACAGTATTTCCCCGTACATAAGGCCGTTCAAGGAGCTGATTCATGTAAAGCTTTCAGAATAGTGTACTGAAATAAATTATATTTACCAGTTAATTTCACGAAGACCTGAATCCAGAATATCCTTAAAATTATTCTAATCTACGTTTGAAAATTCTCATCGTAAAATATTTTCATCCAAGCCGGGTAGTTGAACGGTAGTATGATTTTGGGACTCAGAACTAATGTTAATAGCGACTGGGAACTAATCACTACTATCTATATTATCTATAATGATAAGATAGCCTTTAGCAAAGGGCCAAGGATAGTAAAAAAGATACAAAGTGCAATACATAAGTGAAACTGGAACGAAAACTGTGTAGACATAAGAAAGATTAGCAGTAGTAGTAATTTTATTTTAAAAATTGTAAATTACTGGTACAGGCTGTATTTATTTATTCGTATTTTACCTGTATGGGATGATATTTGTATAGGACCCCCAACTCCAAACCACCTCTTAGATAGGTACTAAGCATATTTTTAAAGCTTTGTTTAGGATTTGATCAAGGGAACATAGAAACGTTTGGAGGTCCCCAGGACCAGATGCCCGGGGCGGGCCACCCCTTCCGCCCCCCGTTAGTCCGCCGCAGCCTCCATCTAAAAATTCAAATTATGAGTCGTCATTAGCTCATTGATGGCGATTTGCCGTTTCTTTTCGAGGTAGGAGGGATCATCAGTTGATTTATGTAATTATTTACATTAAACACAAATTTCAACTGATCTGGAACATTGTTCTTTAGCATGGTCAGAACATGCACATCTTGAGCATCTGGCGCTACCCTTACACTAACCGGAGATGTGGCCATACCTTAGACAATGGAAACACTGACATATCAGCCTAATATAAGGTTTACAACTAAACCGAACGTTCCGTGGAAACACGCAAGCTGGTAAAGTTTGACCCTGAAATACTATAAGTACAAAAGTACTAGGGACAAATTTCACTTCGTTACCCACAAAGACTTTCCTATTTAACGTTTTAATATAATTAATTAAGAAGGGTTCACGATCAATCAAATTAACCATTTCTTGGTCAGAATACTCAATATCGATGTTTTTAATAACGGCAGAACGGGATACAAAATAAGACGGGGGATGTAAGTGTTGTACGACGCGAAACAACAGTTATCAAGTTCATTCGCGGAAGCTGGAGAAGTATACTAAACAATTATCCGATTAAATTTTAATCTTTTGTTAATATTGATCTAATCTCCGAAAACAAATGGGTTATCATGCCCAAAAAAGAAATAAAGGTAAAGTTATGTTTATCGAAAACCAAATACTCTTAACTGATTAGTGTGGCAGAAATTATTTTCGCGTTGAAAGGAGTTACCCCTTAAAAATTTTTTTAATTCAGTTTCAATTTGGAGGAAATTAACACCAAATAATTAACCAATTCGTCTTTAATATTTTTTGTTCCTCTTTTAATGCTCTAAAATATTGTGCATCAGTGATTCTCTGTTTACAAAAAAGTTTACAAAATTTCCAGCGATGAGGGGAATATATATGCATGTCTCTGAATTTATCATTGCAATGTTGTATGAAGTAACACGATTAGGAAAATTTTATTGCAACAAACTAATTGTTTATTGCATAGTCGGATCGCTTACACTGTTGTGCTAAAATCAAATGTGTCATCTAATTGTACACCAACCAACTGAGAACAGAACGTATATTTGGCTAAGTACAGTAATACAATATTTATAAACAAAAATACGTACCAGCTCGAAAGAGACTTAACCGCATTACATTAGTGTGATAAAAAGTAGAACATTTACGTATTGTTAACAAAAAATATAAATACTGTACAGAAAAATACAAAGGGCAAAAAAAAAAAACAGTATAACAAAAAAACCAAAATAATCAAAATTACAACCAATTGTTACCATTGAAAACATTACTTAACATCCTAGAAATGTCAGTAACTAACTAAATTGTGTTTAATCCGACGATGTTTATATTTAACGTACATCCGGGTTAGTTGCTCGGAATTATAATCGCCTATATTCCTGATAAGCATATTGCTATGGTAGGAACAGCCATGAAAGAATTTTTTTGCTGTATTAATTATAAAATCTTTTACAAAAGGCAATTGTAACCAGTCATGAATATTATCTATTTTAGTCCAGCGGGGAACGTTTAAAATACACCGACAACATCTATTCTGCAGCAACTGAAGTTGATTAAAATC
Source organism: Icerya purchasi (assembly GCA_039619475.1). Taxonomy (NCBI): domain Eukaryota; kingdom Metazoa; phylum Arthropoda; class Insecta; order Hemiptera; family Monophlebidae; genus Icerya; species Icerya purchasi. The sequence continues at coordinate 141,945,446 of CM077116.1, forward strand.
GGAGTTTGAAATCGAGCACCAAACTGGAGCTGAATAAGTCAATATTGGTCTAATAATACTTTTATATATAATAAGCTTGTTTGCGGTGTTTAAGTAAGATCTCCGATTGATAATTTGGTACAAAGCTGCAATGGTTCTATTTGTTTTCGCTTCAGCGTATTTTAAGTGTTCCTTAAAAGATAATATTTTATCTAGAATTACCCCAAGATATCGAACATGATTAGCCCATTTAATCCTGGTGCCATTAATAATCAATTGCCTTGGACGAGTGGGATATCTACGAGTAAAAAGTATAGCTTCTGTTTTATTTGGATTAATTTCAATTTTCCATTAATTTTAAAATCCGAAAACTGTGCAGCTGTAGACAATTATAAATGATAGACGTTCTATACGAGCTACAGTATATAGCCGTATCATCAGCATATAAAGCTAAACTCGTGTGTTTGCAACTTAGGGAGATCGGACAAGTAGACTGAAAAAAGAAAAGGCCCCAGCACACTACCTTGAGAACGCCTGCGACGGGAGTTTTGGTCATTGATTTACCATCTTGTAATGAAACGTAAAAAGTTCTATTGCGTAAATAACTTCTAATTAATTTGATTAGATATTTCGGAAAATTATATTTTAACATTTTGTAAATCAGCCCGTCGTACCGGGTCGTGCCAAATGCTTTTGCAGTGTCAAATAGAATTAATCCAGTTTGTTTGTTTATATTAAAGTTATGCGTGACATGATCAATAAACCTAGTAACTTGATGCGTAGTAGAATAACCTGATCTGAAACCAAATTGCTCCACTGGAAGTATGTTATTACTATCAACGAAATTACGAAGCCTGTGTAGCATAACTTTTTCCGCTATTTTGCTTAAATTGCTAAGTAAACTAATATGTCGTATATTATTCACTTGGGAAGAGTCCTTGCCTGGTTTAGGTAGCGCAATGATTTTGGCTACTTTCCAGAACTTTGGAAAGTAGCCGAACCACATTGTAGTATTAATTATGTGCGTTAACTCTAGCACCCGCTTCCGAGGAATCCTATTTAAGGTTTTTGTTGGGATATTATCATCACCATAAGATTTTTTTGCTTTAGATTTCTTGAGGTACATAAATATTTCAGCAGGTGAGACAGGACAAAACTCCGAATGAAAAATAGGAGAACATGTAATGTTATTGAAAACAGAACTGGTTAGTAAACGTTTTACTATATTAGTAACTAAATTATTTTGATATGTAGATGCAAGACGTGTGCTCGTTTTATGAATATTTGAGTAATATTCGGCTAACAACTCCGCTTTTGCTTGATCCTTATAAACATACGTGTGATCAGAATCAAATAGAGGTGGAATCACACTCTATATAGCTCTTACTACACCTCGAACATACTTTCCATAAACTTTTATCTTGTGTATTAACATTCGTCAGAAATTTTTGAAATTTATCATTTTTGGTTTTTCTAAGTACAAATCTGACTATTTTTGTTAATTAGAGTGAAATCGGTATTTTGGATAAATCCTGCGAACATAGTTTTTAAGTTTAATTATATTACGTACAAAACTCGGAACATAAACTTGCGGGAACATCTGACACGTCTTTTCTTTGGGATGTAAATAGATTAATACTGTCAGTAATTAATTTAGTAAAGTTATTCAACCTGCTATCAATATCAGAATTATCTTTAATTGGTTGATTTAAATGTTATCTGAGATATATTTTTTGAAACTATCCCAATCCGCATTATTAAAGTCTAGATACGACTTACTATTTAAGAGCGGTTTTACATTATTAATAATCGTAAAAATTGGTTTATGATCAGAGATAAGATGATCAAACGCAACGGGGAGTTTTGCACTAACATTTTTTGCTACGATTAGATCTAAAACACTGCATCGAATCTGATTTGAAGAAGGAAAGTAAGTAGGTTCTCGAGGAACTATTATTTGAAAATTATCCCGAATGGACATATTGAATAATATATTACCTGCTAAATTGTTGTTGAAGCAACCCCATATTCTACTTTTAGCATTTAGATCACAAACTAAAATAACCTTTGGATGTAAGTTAAGAAGTGATCTAATGTCATCAGAAAATTTTTGTGTAAATCTAGGTGGTTTATATATGGCGCAAACAACAAACGAGTTTAAATTTTGATTACCATGACATAAAAAATCAGAATATATTTTAACAGCAATGCATTGTACGTGCATTAAACGAGGTAAACGCAGTAAGACATGTTTAATATTATTGTTTATAATCAATGCTACTCCACCACTTCTACGATTAACATCTTCTCTATACAATTTGAAACCAGGAAATTTAAAGTTATATGAAGAGCACAATTTAGTTTCGGAAAGGGCAGTTATGTGAATCTGGTTATTGCAAATAAATTCATACAATTCCTCATACTTATTAGCGATTGAATTACAATTCCAAGCAACTAGTCGTATCCCGTTATTATTGACAATCATTAGTCACAATTAAAAATAATTCTTACTTATAATTTCCGTAACCTTACCGATTACACTAAAAATACTCTTTTGATGCATGCCATTAAATTCATTTAATATGAGCTTAATTACACGAAAAAGTTTATTTACATTAATATTTCTAAATTTATTTAATAACGAAAAAAAAACGAAAAATGATCAGGTTCAGAGTTATTCGGACTATTATGTCTAGTCACCTGCGCATAAGTTCTTTGTGGAAATTTGCCTGCATTAGAAGGACAAGTCTTTAATTCTTGTGCTGTAGGTAAACCAGTTTGACGAAGAGAAGGCCTACGCACAAAATGTGCACATTCGCTGGAATTTGCAGCATGAGGACCATCGCAATTGGCACACTTGATTAAATTAGAGCTGATACAAACACCAGGAGGATGGGTGTGTGCACAACGAACACACCTATCAGGTAGGTTGCAATTTAGTGACACATGTCCAAAACGTTGACATTTATAGCACTGAATTACCGGACTTTTTCTTACGTATTTTTCCCATCGAATTAAACAATAGTTTATATGTTTAATATTAAAAATGTCTTTACTATTTGTCCCAGGAGGGAACGTAGCGATGAAAACAGGAAGGGGAATCCGTTCACTCGTCTTCTCATGCTTTTTTGTAAGTTGCGTGATACTTAATACCGTGCAATATGATTCTAGTTGAACCTTGATATCTTCTATTGTAAATGTAGTCGGAAGTCCTTTCAAAACAAGTTTTAGGGGCTTACGCTCTCTCCGCAGATGTGTATAGAAGTGAATATTACTAATTTTAAGAGTAGAAATTCCTGCACCGTAATGTGCACTGGTGTAGACGTAAATTAAAGTTTTATTATTATAATATTTTATTTTAAATTCCGAATTAACTAGAGGTTTTAAATTACTAATTAATTGTTTAAGATTTATTGAACTATCAGGGTGTAAAATAGTTATCGGAGGATATTTCGTAGCTGGTACAACGGTATTATTAAATAACGCATGCTTTATCGCATCTTCATCTACTTGTAGTGGACTATAGCGATTAGATGTAAATATTACCTGGCTCTTATCAGGTTTCGATTTCTTTGTCGCACATTTACGTTTTAGCACTGTAGTAAAGCTTGAATCCGAATCTTCCTCGTATTCGCTTAACTGCGGGACGTATTTATTACCGTTTGACGGACCAGCCGCATTACTATCGCACTGCTCGTGCAATTCATTAATCGGAAAATCATCGAAATTGGGAACGGTCCCCGCCGCTGTATTCGACGACCTACCCCATAGTCGGATGAATAGTACTATCAGCTGACCGAGATCAGCCGATAATATCCACTGACGAGAATACAGTTAAACTGATACACTTCCAAACAACAATGAACACAGAAAACAACGACTGATACGCACGTTATCAACATATGGAATGCACAGAAGTTTCATTATTATATTACTTCAGCACTTATTATTTAACACAACTATATTTTATTCTTAAAAAAATATGGTTCAAAAAATCTGGTCGGAAAGTAATCAGTCATGAAGAATGTTTTTGACAGATATTTCATTTCTATAGCATAGCTATTATTATTAAACACGAGTCATTTTTCAAAAAATAAAAACGATGAAACACGAAATGTTGCTATCATTAAAATATTTATTTTAGCATCAAACTTTAACAACTCTAAAGCTAAATCGGCGCGTTTATTTTTAGTAATCTTGTGAGATAAGGTTTTAATCATTTTTTAATACAAATCTATATAGAAATTATCCAGCACAACTAAAATTGGAAATTTTGCAGTTACCGCAAGTTGTGTACTACTAAAGTAACGTACTAAGTCAACAATAAATATCAAAATTTGATTGGTTTATTTAATCTACTACTTTTACTTTTTGGGAAAACCATTTAGGTTTTTATGGATATGCTTGTTATTTGATAATACTCTGTTTTCTTTTTTACATTTCTCTCCTAATATAAAAATTTAAGGCTTACGAAAGTAGCTTTATGATCTGTTCAAATCAGGCAATAAACTATTTGATTGTCCCTTTCACTAATATAATTTTTTAGAATCATGTTTATTCTGAAAAAAAATTGTTCTTTCGGTTGTTTGTTTTTTTTTTTTTATTGCGAGCAAAAATCCAAACCTCATATTTCTTTACTCATCTTAAATGTATTTTAAAATATGTGTTTTTTCAGGATAAACTCTGCTTAAATAAAAATACAGTAAAATTCATTCTCTTTTCTTTTTTATATCATAATAAAGTTTGGATCGGAGCAGCAGTAATTTACTAATGTAGACGAAAAATGCAGAATGTGAAGAAAAAGAAAGGATTTCATCGTTAAACGAAGCATATATATTTTAAAAAACACAATCGCGCTTGGAAGTAGCGACAAATGGAAAAAAGTGAATTAGTACGTATTGAACGTTTCATTTTATATTCAGCTGAACGGCTAATACAATAACAATTTACACTGAAATAATAAAAAGAACGAACGATAAATGTTAAAATGTGATAAGCTATTTTAAAAAAGACGATTTGGCCGAGACATAATTTGTAATGAATTCATTCGGCGTTGACGCATTCGATGCGATCATTAATTTGCCAATTTATTACATTGCGTAACGGTGATAAATGTCAGACATGCATTTAAATGGGGTTAGTGTGATTTAATTTTATTAACGATTTTTTAACTTCAAAAAGAAAAGAACAGCTTTTTTTTAGATGCACGAAATACGAATTTATTTTTATTTCTGTTATTTTATTATATTATATATATATTATTGTACATTTGTTTAGAAAAATAGGTTTTGTGCGCAGAACACATACATTTTTATAACATTATCGGCAAACATCTTTTGGTGAATAATTGTAAATAATATTATCATAATTAAAAACACCTTGAACTGAAGTTTTCTATTATTAAATAATCGTATTAATTTTACCCCGATATATTTCGGAAATCAACATTCCATATTCATAAGAAACAATAATATTTATATATTTCTGTTTTCTGAGAATAAGGGGAGCGCGTTGGTCTCTGAAACATGTGGGATAAAATTAATGTTATTTTGATAATAAAAAACTTCCGTGTTAAGTGTTTTTATTTCAATAATATTATTTACCTACGTTTTCTTGAACGTTATTAATCGCAATTTATTACATTGTAGGACATCGGTTGTGATTAGTTAATCAATTATATTTCTAAAAAAAAAAAAAAGAAGAAAATAGATCAAATATAATTGGTAATTAAATGACATTAAATATTAGCTATTGCAACTTTATAGGTACATTTATATGTTAAGCGGAACCATTGGCGCACCCAGGATTTGTCCCTGAGCAAAGGGGGGGATAAAAGACTAACATGTAGGAAAATGTAAAGACGGAGGCCGAACATGTCTGGTATATCTATTTATCTCTCTTTTCTCTCTTCTGCTTAATATTTCATTGCAGCCGTTATTTAGCAACATTTTGATTAATTCTGAAATTTCGGAAGTTGCTAGAGGTTTATTTATTTTAAATTTTGTTTATTTTTACATATTATTATTGTACATATATAACTATCATCTAATAGAAGAAGCAAACAATTATAAAATGAAATCCAGACGTCGATAATGTATTATTTAAAAGCAATTTATATTTTTATCAAATATTAATTTTTACTATCAAAAATTTTGCCGATAAAAAATTTGGCCATTATTAACAGTGTCCGTTTATTCTACCTAGGGGTGCTGTAGCCTCGTAGCCCCCCTACTTTTAGGTGTGCCAATGAGTAGAACCGAAATTGCTTATTACCCATTTAAACTTTCCAGGAATTTGTTTAACTTCAAACTTAATTCAGTGATTAAAAATATATCAGTAAAATCTAAGCATTTGGACATATTTTAATGCATACATTTTTTTCTTCTCGCATTTATTATTGGTTAATCGAATTTTGTCGCATTTCTAGTCCATTGTGAATTATATCATTTGTCTCAAGCTTTTATTTCTTTGTTAATCTTCTTCTTTTTTTCCAGTAATTAATTATTAATAATATCATCTATTAAAATGTAAAGATTGGTAAGTATCTAAATAAAATTTTAATGTGCTATTCTAGTATTTTACTTTTACAAATACATGCGGTTAACGAAATAAAGATAAACGTCCTCCTTGAAAAATTCCTGGCTTTGTCACTGCCATTACTATTAAAATTAGGTATCGTTTGTTTACTTTATGAAAATAATACATTGCTCGCTTAATACATTTAGTAAATGAATAATCATTAATTTAAATAATTTGTTAATAATTATTTAAACAAGTTAATCTTAAATTTTGTAGGGCTCATTTGAAAAAAGTGAAACAAAAAACTTAAACTCATATTTATTCAAATGGCAAACTGTTGGACTTACGCAGCATTAAAGAAAAATAATATTTGTATATTTACTTTTTATTTATCTACTTTTATGATGTACTCTTTTCGGCGCTATCGAAAATTTTATTTATGCTTTTCGAATTCGAACGACGATAAGAAAATGTGTCTAAACGAATAAAAACCAGAAATTTAACAGAAAAATTTCATTTTCGGGTATTATGTGAACGGAATAAAGTCAAATCGCATACGAATTAATTTCAACTAGAAATTAATAAACCAACGTGTCGTTGTTCATACTATTGTTTACCATCATCTAAGTATGTTGAAGCTTTTAATACACTTTTATACGTAATGAAAAAGTCAAAAAAAACAAAAAAACAACTAGTGTTAGCTTATTTTTATAATGCGAAACGATTATAATAATTTTACTTGTTTTGACACCAGGGAAACATCTGATGCGAGCGGATCGACTACTATTTGTTCGATATGTTATTTTGCAGCATGGAACGTCTTTGTTTCATTACTATTATATTATATAGCATGGTAACGGTACGTAAAAGTTTAGTCGTATTAATTATTTTGTAAATACGAATTAAATTATTCGCAATTTTTTTCCAAACATCTTAGGTTATGCTGAATATATATTTTTTTTGGGATGAGGAGGTGTCGACATGGGCATTGGCCTAAAAACGGGGGAGGAAAAAAAAATTTAATTAGATCTTTATGTGAGAGAAGATCGCAGACAGAAAGGATACAAGAGCCGGTATAACAGAAGGAAAAGGAAAGGAGAGAATGAAGAGCACGTTGTAAGGAATATAGAGATCCATTAGTAAAAATGGCGAGTAGAAAGAGGAATGCTTAGCAGTGATAGAAGAACATTCAAAAAAAGATATGATCAGCATTACGTATAAAAAGAGAAATGGAAGGGTGGAGAGGACGAAATGGAGAAGATATAAATGAGAAACGGGAAAGCGGTGAGGGAAGCAAACTATAATTGTAATTTCACTGTTTCCGAACTAAATTTCTAACTTCAGTGCTCCTGGTCCTGACACTATTCGCCTGTTCATACTAGAATGCTTACCTCAGTCAGCAAAATGCTACTTATTATTACATGTCTATACAGTCGAATCTGGTGGTTAGATTCTATGTCGCATAATTGAAAAATAGCTTTCAGTTGTTCCGATATTAAAACGGAATAAAGATCGTCTTCATCTACAAAGCTATTTAGAGACCCATATCTTTCCTAAATGTCATATTTGAAACCCTGAGAAAAATGGGAAATAAAGATTTCCTCTTTTGTTTCAAACAAAATAATCTTATTTCTCGTATGCAAGTCGGATGACGTAACACACTATCCGCAATCGAACATTTGTTGAGCCTATAATAGTGGTAAATCTTAACAGCATTCCATTATTTCAACTAAAGTAAAATTATTATATTATTATACCTATAAAATAATAATAACCCAAAGAATATTTTCATAAAATGACTAAAGCAAAAAAAGGGTCAAACGGCAAATTAGTAATGTTAACAATAAAACTTCAAACGAGGAACAAATATCTAAGGGATATTAAATCGCTAAAAAGTTTAGAAAAATTTTTTGATCGCCTATCGGGGAAGTATGATACTTTAATCAAGAATAATAATTCATTCAGAAGTGAAATAAGAGAGCTTCGCGAACGGATGATAGCTCTCACTAACGAGATTCTTAAAACAGATAACTGCGAAATTAAAACTTATGATTCGAGAGCTGGAACGGTACAATAGAAAAGGAAATGCCAAACTTCATGGAGTATCCGAGCTTCCAAAAATTTACTCTATATACTAATGCTGATAGGGAAGAAATTAGGAGCAGACATACGGGAGGAATCGAAGCGATTTATCATGTGCCATCGAGAAATACAAGACCATCTAGGACTATTATTGCGAAACCAAGAATGTGAATCGCCGACTTGTTATTGATCAACAGCAAAAAGAGCCCAATACTCGTCAAGGTCATAAACAGTGCGGACACCGAGCTGAGGATTTACGTAAATGAAAACTCTTCGCCGTATTATAAACAGCTATTCCAGAAAACTAAATAACAAGTTAGATTATTACAATTGAACTTTGTTTGGACAAAACATAGGAAAATCTCTGTAAAAAGAAATCCAGATGAGCGGATAATTAGAATAAGGAACAACAAGGATGTAAATAAATTATTATAGATGAAGCGAAATTAGTGTAATAATTCTTTATTATGTGTGTTATATTTAGATTTGTTATCTTTATCACTTCTATTTAAATTTTAACTAGTAATTTAGCTGGAGCGTCGTAATAAAATGCTTCTATGTGCTAGTCATTATGATTTTCACATTTTCTTATCTTCTCTGTTATCTTTGCATTCGGGACGACGTATACATACATATACATATATATATATATATATATATGTCCTGCTTTCAATAAGCTACCTCGCACCTTATGCTGTATTATGATTAATTCCTGTAAATATTACTTCCTCCGCAATCTGCAATAATCATGTAAACTGCTCTAATTACATCGGTGTAGTAGATTGGTATAAAAAGGTTACCAGTTTATTCGGCTTCAGTAATGATAAACTACACTTGCTGCGTTTAAATATCAGGAGTTTGACTTCACTGGGATGAGTTTATCGCTTACATTCATAACATACTTATTAATATAATAGTGCTCACTGAAACAAATATAGGAGATGAGGAAACAAATATATATATATAATAAACAGGTTACACTAAATTGCAATTTCCAAACCGCCAAAATACAACGATGGGATTATTGTATTGAATAAATTTAAATCCACACAAACTGCAATTGATAGGAAAAAGTGTGATTTCCCCGTCAGTGGAACAATAAATTAGTTTACTTAATAGCAATTTACAGGTCACCTAGTACGAACGTTCTGCAATTCTGAGCTAACCTAAATCAAATCATTAATGTAGCTGCAAGCAAAAAGCGCTTTATAATATGCGGCGACTTCAACATAGATATACTCAGGCGTCACACTCCTGTTGAAAATTTGCTCAATATTATCAGCAGCCGTGGCCTAATAAATGACTTCACACGGAAAGAAATGCGTGCAAGTTGAGTTTCTGAAACATATATCAACTATATTTTCATAAGATCTACTTTTAAGGAGATAGTATCGAGTAACGTCGAAGTTCACATTTTAGATCATTACATTACATGTTGTGCTATTAAAATTAACAAAGTAGGCGGTGTCGATCTTTCAAATAGAGAATCCAAGCATTTAAATGAGCAATTGCTATGTCAGGAAAATATGTAGCTATGATTGGGAACGATTACTATAACTAAGCAAGGCCAAGGACAGACATAATCAAATCTATCCGGCTTTTGGGGACATATACGATAATAGCAGTGTAAGAATTTCTAACACCTCAGAGAATAATAATTATAGACCTAGGAATGTATGGATCAACATGAATGTAACGCAGAAACGATAAGGACCAATATAAATCACCGAGATGAGGTAACATTCTACATTCCGAAAGCGTTGATAAATTGTGTTGATTCAATAATTCCAAAAAACTAAAAATTTGAAAATCTCCGGGATGAGATGGTATAAGGAGTGAAGACATAAAAATAATAAACGAATACTTTCGCCCCTGATCACATGAAACAATCTCTGCCGTGCTACTTCCTATCGTGGCATACATTGTTATTGTCAACTGTAAAAATAAATCCCGCCTCTGTCTAGTTTTCCTATATACGGTGTGTTTAGCTCTTGAAAATGATGATCACCTTGGATGTGCCGTATTGCAGTTGTTCGCAATGTGAAAGTTTTATGAAATTGTATTTAATTTTAAACAGAAGATTATATCGTGCTTTTTTGTTTTTATTGAATAATAAAACCAAAAAAATAAAAATATTAAACTAAGACTGTACATTTTGTTTTGTTAAAGGTTACTCCTAGACCAAATAATATCACTGAAATAACTAATGCAAGTTTCAGCAGAAATTCTTCTTTAGTTTCACATGAAGATTACCTCGCTGGTTATGTACTTTATAGAAATATGCCAGAAACACATTTTATCAACGAATACTTAATATTATTACCAACAGGAAAACACCTTTGGACTATACCAAAAAGTAAACTAATTATTATTTATAATTTAAAACGCGAAGGAAAAATAAATGTAATGAATTTCAGAAATTTATCAATAAACTCAATTTTTCGGACTTTATTGTGGGAAAATTCCTGTGACTCTCAGATAATATTCTTCTATAAATTTAAACTGATTTGTCATTAGCCTAAAAGCGAGACAAATTTCGTCGCAGGACTTTTTTCATTGTCCTCGGCGTAAGAATGGTGCAATCCTTAATATATATAATGATACCGGCATTCATAATTCAAGTGAAGTTCTCTGAAGAAGTTGTTGAATTAGTTATGAGCACGAAGAGGAAAGACCAGTCCAAGTCAAGCTCAACAAACAAATCCACAAGGACAAGATATCTTAATGGTGTGGATTTCAAACCCGTGTTTCAAGTTTTTTGATTTTTAACGATGGAATCAATATTATTATCCCAGCTAGTTATCAATTGCCGATTATTCTCATTTGTTCCTCATATCCCGTTAATTTTATTAATTTCAATATTTGATCTTTGTATCTCCTAGGCGATCTTGCCTGCTTCCAATTTTCTCGAATCAATTTGCTATAAAATATCCTTTTTGCAAGTCTGGTGTCTTTCATAAGCACGACATGGCCCATTTGTTCTATAGATTTACATTCACTATGACGTAATCGTTTGTTAAACTTCTTCTATTTTTAAATTATTCGGGTAGTGAGGTATTCTATGAATCACGGTCCAAACCACTTCGTTGTTTTTATTTAATAATTCTCTTGGTAATATTTCATGCATTGAATATTAATATTTTTCTCACGGAGTTGTAATGTTCCACTTTTACTTTTGATGATATTTCGTTAGTTAGAGCCGTGTACTGTTCTCAAATCATAAGCATCAGCTCGTGAAGCTTTGTAGGTTTCAGTAGATGGCAGAATCTCCGGCTGCAGAAACTTACCCTAGTACGGTTGATTAGTTTCAATTTGAATACGTTATACAATGTTTGCGCAACCCATCTTACTCTCGCTAACTGCCATGTAATCGGAATATTTGAGCACACTGTTGTTTTCTATATTTCCCAAGTGAGCTAATAAACTTTGAATGGACCGTGCCTGTTTTGATCGATTTTGGTTACGATCTTGTTACGTCTACAGTTTTCATTACCGCCGAGCGGTGTGTTGGCAGCTTTGGACACATAGGCGCTCGCTTGAAATATACGATGAAGTGCATAAAAAGAAAGCGCAGAAAAATCAATCGAACACTAATCGAGTTAAACGGAGATAGGTCGTCCGACTTCGAGGGATATCGAAATCCATTCGAGTACGAAAACGCCGCAATCTTATTGGAATCTATCGAATTTCTACGGATAATACGTAAATGCAATAACGTAAAGAGTTACCTTCCAGACCAAAAACTCGACTAACAAGGAATCAAGGTAATACCTGTTGTATTCATCCTAGAGGGGTAAATCTACGAATCGACAATACAGATGATTCGGTTCTAATTAAATTAACGAGTACTCTGCCCAGTCACATAATAAAAGAAAAATAAAACTGATGTACGGAAGAGGTAAGTGAGGAAGTGGTTGAAAGAATGGTGCAAAGATTAAGGAGTCTTGCTGCGTCCCCTTTTCCCTTTATTATTGTTGCATTTTTTAGGGCTCTTTTAGACTATCTATTTACCAGTTTCCTTCCTTTTTCTTTCCTGTATATATTAATGTATGCGACGTTTAATATGTAAGCGGCCCCTATGTACGGGTGTATTATTGTAATATTTTTATATATAATTGCGCTGATTGATATATGTTCTTTTTTTTTTTTTTGGTTTAATACGTTCGATTTCGGTAGTAAGAATGATTAATTGTAATTTTGTTTACTAGAATAAACGATAATAAGAGTGTTGGGCATTGAATATTTTTTCTCGCAACCAGCTGCGTATCAGTTTTTCGCGATGTATAAGGACACTTTTTGTTGTGATACGGATCGCTATCGATCACAATAACCACCTTACGTGCAAGTTGACGAGCAGAGTTTTGTAATTTTCAAAATTCATACCATCGTGGTTGTCGTTACTTTTTAACTGTAATCACTATCTTATATACGATCCGGTAACAAAACCAGCTTCATTACCGGTGCTCATAGTAATCAGTCTTTTGCGAAGCCGTTCGTTGCTGTGTTGTCATTCTAATTTTGTAGAGCCGTATGAGTACTATTATAACAAGTTTTATCGCTGAATACGATATTCCTTTTTTGTTCTCCACATTTCTTAATTTTTTAAAAATAATCTGTTCTAGCTTGCTCAATGTAGTAGTTTTTCATCAATATTTGTTTATTATTTTTAGTTTTTTCCATCGGAATCCAATTTTGGGCATTTCTTCACGCAAAATTTTGATGTTTTCCTTCGTACCCTGTTTTTTTTCTTTCCTTTTCAAATGAATCTTTCTGATAGTTGGCAACTGTTATTAGGTAATGTGAAAGTCAATAATTATTCGACGCAGTAACCCTTAATCAAAATTATCTATTTTCGTTTTACTTGCTCCATTTTTTTTCTTGTCAGGGAACATAAATGAAATTTTTAATTTATTTTCAATACCACCTCCTTCCACCAAAATTCGCTTTACTGTATAGCTTACTACTGGATAAAAAAAAAAGCATTTTGAAATAATATAGTTTTTTTTTGTTTTTTTTTTTATGGGCACGTCAGCACAGGACATTCACCCAACACAATATATTAGAAGAATAGAAATAAATATGGAGCGACATATAAAAAAAATAAAAACGATTAGAGACAGAAGAAATGAAGGCGGCTAATAAAGAAACAACAGAAGGAGATGGAAAAGCGAGAATGTAGAGGGTACCGTAAGGAGTAGGGAGGCCAAGGCTAAGCAAATTGGAATAAAAGATGCGCGTTCTGAGGGAATGAAGGAACATTCGAATAGTACGTGATTTGCGTCACTGGTGACATTTAAGGTAAGAGGATGAAAGGGACACGAAGGAGATTGAACAAGAGTAAAAAACGAGAAGCAGGAAGCAGACTACGATTAAAATAAAGGCGAACTAAGGAAGAAGTGACAGAACGGCTGATACTGGGAAAATTGTTAAACCAAGAAGAAGAGAAGGGGAAGGCTGTAAATATGGTTTAATAATGATTAGTTCGAAAATTATACTTGTAATTTTTTTTAAAATAATATTTACAAACAATTTAAGGACCGTGCGCAATTACTAAGATTATTACAGTCCCGAAGTCTATTCTGCATTATAAAATGGATTTTAGGTAATTATCCATAATGAAGAAAAGCGTTATTGATCTTAGCCAGGTGCTGTATTAGAAAGGGACGACTGCAAATTCGAAATGCCGAACTTAATTCGTGAGAACAGAAGTACGAGGTATTGCAGCAGAATATGCCCGTTAGGTGGTGGTGTTTGGGTGTTGCAAAAGGGTTAAACGGTTGGTGGGTTACCCACACTCAACACGTGACTGTACGATGCTTGTGTGTGACAAGATCATGCAGCTAAGCACACAACAGTTCGCCCTCGGGGTCCCATCGGTGGACGACCATGGCACGACCGATCTTTTAATGGTTTGAAAAAAAAGAGGCATGGAAAGATATTCCTGCGTCCAACGATGTATAATAAGGGCTACTACGGCATGGGAACATTGTCTCTTAACATTAACGTGGATCGACAAACTTTGAGTGGAGGGACGTCTGTCAACGCACATATACTGCCGTAGGCGAATTTATAATAGGTTCCTATAATAATTTGTAACGGCGATTGGTGAACAGTATCCAATGTCCCCCTAGAATATGTTGGGAAGCAAAGGAGTACACCTAACAGATGTAATTTATTTTACATAGAATTAAGGTTTGATACACATTGGAAAGTAACTTAGGGTGGATGTTAAGAGGGGGGCTAGATAGATACAGATTATTGAAAGTGACTTCATGGAATACGATTTTAATTTAGACATATGTTAGTGCTAAGTTAATCTGCTATCAAACAGTAGACCTAGAGATTTGATAGAGGAGATTAGTCAATAAATATGCAAGCTGGCGAGCCTGAAATTCACCCCAAAACCCTGTCCGCGGGCCGAAAATTAACGTAAATATTTTATGCAGGGGGCAAAAACTAAACTCAATTCCTGTACCGAAGCTCAAAATTCACCCAAATTTTTCCCAATTCCCTCATCATGTTTCCCCACATTTCCGCTAATCCGAACACGATCTACAAGGAAAGAGACCCTCAAAATCCGTATACTTAAACATTATCATATAAAAATACAACGGACTTTTACTGTGCAAAAAATGTGGACAAAAACAATTGTTTTTCATGGAATAGTGTATATTTCAGCCGTTTTTCTTTGCTATCAAGATATTAGGTTGTTCTTGCTATTGGGTCAAAGCCACCAAAGTGCCCAAGAAAGAAAAATGTTATTGTTCCCTACACTTCTCGGTCGAATATATTTTATGCACTATTTCATCGTGTGATACGATGTAATGATTTTTTAAAGGGATGGTTGACTAACGTTAAAATTATCAGTTTGCCTAAAGTAACCTTTTGGTGAGTTAATTTGTTTTGACTCCTTCTAAGCCATGACTCCAAAATTAGGCGACACATCGGAAAAAATCCTGGTCGATCTTAATGGCCATCTCCAAAATAGTTCAAATTTATCATCTTCAATCAGCCTTATGATGACGGTTCATACAACTGAAACTAAAGCTCACATACAAACTGTAGTTTACAGTATCTTCTACCAATGTTCTTCGATCGTAATCCTTTTACATCTTCTCATTTCTTGACATTATGCTTTAAGAGCAGATGTAATAATTTTGAATTCGCCGGAATATGTACTTTTCTTCTTAAACCTATTATCGAACTAGAAGATAACTAGGAAACACTAGAAGTGAAAAGTGGAAAAAATATTGATGCCAAGATATAAGACAAAACTTGCCAAAAGGAACCTTCGATGTAGCCAAACGAAATTCTGCTGCTTCTATATTATAAAAAAAAAATGAACATCGAGAGCGGTAAACGAAATCATAAGTGAAGACGAAATACACTATACTGAATTACAAAAGAAATAGCAGAACTAATGGAAAAATGAAAAAAGTAAAAAAAACTGAAACACCACCAAAGAAAGATAGCCTACGTACAGAAAATATAGAGACAGGTAAGAAAGTAAAAACGCATAGAAACATACTTTGAAATTAAACTATTAAAAAATGAAATGTTAAAAGTGTATATAAAAGGGAGGTAAAATTAAATTTCAAAAACTTTAGAACCAGAATAAATAATATTGAAGATAAAAATTGAAGGAGAATTTAAAACTCTTCCCGGACATAATTTGAAGCGAAGGACTTAACTTATTCGCGACTGCATTGGAGTAACTTGCAAATTCTTATTCGACCAAGGGACCTTCGTTACGTTTTCATCCTACTGTCTAGCGCGATTAATTGCGTAACGAGTATGAACGTAGGCTTTAGTATTTTATTCCGATACGATCCAGCTCTTTGTATTAATTCTTCTAAATTACATTTACATTGTTTCGTTTCAACTGGCTTAAAGTAGTGAAGCACGATAACACTCGTTATTATTCACTTTCGAAAAATCTTCTTAATTTCAAATATAAATGAGTTTTATCAGCACACAAAAAAATGACAAATTAGTTCTAATGAAAATGTTTTAGCTGTATGTTTCATATTACTGCCTATATAAAATACAATTTTGTTATCATCATGTAATTCTCGCGATTTTATACCTGTGTATTAGGTATCGTACATGATGTAGAAAATGCATCAACAGCCAATATCAGACTATTAAAAGAACAGACGAACTTAACAGAATACGATCTGAATCCAATGACTGAATTTGGAACAGTATTAACGGTATTTATTGTTTTATTTTTTTGATTAATAGTTTAAGAATACAGAAATTGTGTACTCGTAAGAGCAGATTTGCTAATTCTGATTCTGGAGCTGCGAGTGCACACTTCGTATTTATAGTTTTAATTTTTTTTTGCCGTTCTCAGTAATCAATTTTAACGATTGCACTCTTTCACTGTTCTTCACTGTGTTCTGAAATATTGTTTTTTTATGAAATATTAATTTCTCGGTAATTACTCTTATTCACCAAGTAATACTTTTCAATTTATTGGATATAGTACATCTTCTATTCTTACGACGAGACCGATGAGTTAAATATTCTAGGGATAAGGTACTGCACTGTCTTTATATTACTGACAGTTAACCGTTAAATTCTTAGTACGATGTGAGAATGTGTTACTGAATGAATTTTTATAGTGTAACATTAGTTCTATTTCCCAATTGGAATAATTATAGTTTCATAAATGCTTATTTTAAAGTCGAAGGGTGTATCTTTGTTAAAAGAGGCGTTTCAATTATTAAAAAAAGAAGAAAAAAAAAGCAGGTGCTACGAGTTTTACTTTAAAATATGAACTTTTCCACTGATGTTCCTTTTCGAGTCAAAAATGACCAAGATGACTGCAAAGTTTCTATACGTTTAAGTGCTTCTTCATTGATTAGTTTACCGTTTTCAACTAAATTTTTTCTTTTGAAATTTTATTGTAACGTATTTTGGGCTTTGTTTATGTTGATTTCAAATCTAATGTCCGTGACAAGTAGAGTCTAACCGAAAGTAAAATTCTACCCCAAGGCAAATATTTTTTATGATTAATGCTTTTAAGCGTAGTCGTTTCACCTTTAAAATCATTCAAATTGGAAAATATGACAAAAACATTCAGTAACACATTCTTTACATCGTACTAAGAATTTGAGAGGTGATTTTAAAATCCACAACCCACGAGTGATAAACTAATTTTTTCCAATTATAAAAAGCAAAAAAAGTTTCAACGCTATTCTAAATTTAAAATAAAAACAAAAAAACAACCAATACTCGCCAGTTAATAAAGAGTTTTGTCAGTTAAATTCTACAAGTAAAGATTAAAATATATTTTGAAATTAAATTATTCTGTTCACGTGTTTAGATACTTAACTTCCCAACATAAAAATGAAAGTAACGAAATAAGATGATTTTATACATACAACATAGTCAATAAGAAAATTAATTTCGTAACATTCTTAATAATTAAAAGTAACTGAATTAAATAATAAAAGATAAAAAATCAGTAAAGGAAGTAATTCAGATTGTATACTTACATTTTAAAACTGAATACACTTCAATCATAAATTATTTAATTCTCACTCAGCTAGTTTGTTTTCTCTTCCATCTATTTTGGTCAAAGCGATTATTTAGTTTTACATATCAAAAACCGGATGTTTAATGTTCTATAAGTTTAATTTATTGCGGAAAATATTGTTTAAAATTTTTTCTGGCCGGAACTATTCATTTTAATTACCTCTCAAACTTATTCATTGAAACCAGATACCGTCTGGCATGAATTTATTGTAATAGCTGCGAAAAAAATATTGTCTTTTAAAATCTTTAACAAAAACTAACCACGATGCTATTTTAACTTTGTCGACTAAATATGCATTATTATACATAAGTGTTAATAAAAAACACACCTGTCTGAAATTATTCCAAGTCGGCATAAAGCATTTCTTCAGTTCTATCAGTCATTTTGTGCGCAGAAAAAGGAAATAAAGACTTTCATTATAAATGTATTTAACGTTTTTATATAAAACCCTCCTTTTTCTTAATTTTATCAGATTATTTTTTCCTTAAATATATTTATTTTAGGAAATATTAAAATAAATGTGCTGATAACGGAGTTTTTGAAATTTGTTCAGCATGTAATATATCATGAAAAAAAACCATCAAATAAACAAATCTTTTATAGAAACCACCTCTTTTTATTATGTGGACAATTATTAAAGAACTAGTGCAATTCTTTATACCGATGCAGAAGGAAATGTTAAAAATGTACACATCTCACTAACATATGTAATAATGTTTTCAGCAGGTAGGGGAGACTGGGAACAATCGAAACACTCTCCAAAATAATACTACCAGTATTTTTTTTTGCTCATGTGAACACTGATATGAATTGTTTCGAACATATAGTTTGCAATTACTACTCGTTCATTGTCTAAAACCGGCAGTAACCACATGTAAAATAGTAAAAAGGGTTTAGCGTTGTGTTTGAAAAATTTTGTACTGCGATTAGAATTGTGATACACTGAAAAATAAGATAAATATCCGATTTTTAATATATTTATTATATATTTTAATGTTTTATCTGTCGATAGTGCTATTAGTGTTTGTAAAAATTTTAGTTAGTTTAGAGGATACGATGATCTTATTAAATTACCTACCATGGGGACAAGTATAAAATTATACGTTATGTGTTCTTCAAGCTTTTTTCCCTTATTTCCGCACATAGTTCGTTTCTAAATTAATTAATTTTTGCGACCGTACGAGAAATTGTTCCTCGTAAATGGTATTGTTTATAAAAACAATTGACAAAACTGTTATTAAATAGCATAGAAACTATAAAAAGGTAATTTTAAATGGGAAGCCAAAAAGTTACAACATCATTTAAAATCTAGTAAAATGAATTTTAACTTTTACATCATCGTGGCCATAAAAATTTATGTAAGAACGAGTTTTGTGTTGCTCGACATAAAAAAATATGAAGTATAAGAAAAAACTAACACGAATACGGAAAACAAATTATGATTCACAACCTATATCTAAATATGCAGAAGCACATAGGGAAATGGTTGACAACAATCTCTCTATACGATCTGCTGCAAAAAAATTATACGAGTATTTGAACCATGTCTCATTGTGTAGATATGTTATAAAACAAAAAAAAAAAACAACTGAAGAACGATCTGTGACTCCCGTAACCAAGGGTTACCGATGTGTAAGACGTGTATTCAACCCAGAGCAGGAAAAAATTTTTGCTGCATATATTATTAGGACGGCTAATGTATTTTATGGACTATCGTCCAAAGAAATACGAAAACTGGCATATGAATTGGCCATAAAGTATTCAATTATTGTGCCAGAAATATGAATTATAAATCGCCTAGCAGGGGTTTAATGGTTTCATGAAACGTAATTCGGAGCTTTCAATTCGTTGTACTGAAGCTACAAGTCTGTCGAGAGCTATGAGTTTCAGTGCTAATAATATCAAACTATTTTTTGATAATTTAATGGAAGTTATGGATCAAAACCAGTTTGAAGCAAAAGATATTTATAGTATTGATGAAACCGGCGTAACAACTGTCTTAGCCGTTCGATTATTCCCTCCACAGTTCGCTTGCGGTTCAATCACAGTCTGCTTCCGGCTTCTCTTTTCCGTTTTTCTCTTGTTTAATCACCTTTGCGTCCTTTTGACCTTCCAGAGCTCAATTATACCTGCAATGCGAATCACGTCTTGTTCGAATGCCTCTTTATTTCCTCCGAACGTGCTACCTTGTATTCTAATCTTCTGCGCCTTGGTCTTCCCACTTCTTATAGTGTCCCCGCTCAATATAATTCCTTTGTTAGACTTCTTTACCTCTTTAATTTCTAATCTTTTCCCCTTATATAGTGGACAATTCTCTGCGTTGGGTAAGTTCCACTGTTGACGTGCCCAAAGAAAAAAAAAAAAAGAAGATTTCTGCTTGGTTTTTTTAGAACCTTATGGTTAAAGCCGACCTAAAGAAAAATGGGTCCAATGCATAGAATGCCGCAAATGGTCCCACGAGGAATGCACTCGACAAGAATTATCCTATATACGCTATAATTATCTTTCTGAATAATTCATAAATTCGAATTATCTAAGCAATTCTTATTTTTCATTAATAAATATTAACTTTTTATTTTGATATAGTGATTTAATATTTTATTATTATTTTTAGTAGTCGAATAATGTAACAAGGTATCAGTTAATTTTTATCGTTTATAATATATAAGAAATAAATATTTCAAATAGTTGCGTATTATTCATCACTGTTGTGTCAATTGTCCCTGGATTCTGTTTCAATCGTACCCGTACCATGGGACAATTGAAACGTTTAAAGTATTATCAGTTTTTTTCCAATATTTTTTGACTATATGGGAATAAGACAAACATGTAAATATATTTACAAACCTTATACATTGTGCAAGCAATATACTATAAATTAATTTTAAAAATAAATATAGGTTGGCTGTAAAAAAATATAATATGAAAATTGTTTCAATTGTCCCCAGTCTCCCCTATTTCGTAAAATCTTTTCAGAAATATCTGATTGCAGGATGAACTCGTGCCAAATATCTGTTTTTTCTTCTGTCCTCAAACATTTAAGAATACACCGTTATTTTCTCTTTCTTCCTATTTCTTGGGCTAATATTCTCGTTGACAAAAAACCCATTGAAAAAAAAAAAAAGCATCTGTTATGTTACAATAGAGTAATTATTAACACAGTGCATTTCAGTTATTTTCAAACTTAGTATTATGTACTTTTATTAATCTACAACCTTTATTGATAATGAATCAAAAGTAACAGAACTAAATAACCTTTAACAATGCAAATTTACTCAAAGGCTAAAATTTTTGTTTACATTAGCTCGGTAGAGGTTTATAATTAACAAAAGCGAATGACTTTTGCTGAACGAAATCCTCTGTTGTAATTATTAGCTTTTGCTTACGCTAATTCAGTCACTAATAATAGTTAAATTTTGTTACAATTATCGTCGCGACCATATTCATAATAATTGAGAATTGTTTGTTTCGCTGATATCAATGCAAATTTTAATGCACTAACAATAAGCAGAAATTATATTTGAAATAAAAATTCCGGAAACATTTGGAAAATAGTTTTCTATTTAAATCTTCAATATCCGTAAACCGATAAAAAAATTTTCCAACTTTTTATCAACTATAATATATTTTTAATATTTATTTTATTTAAAATTAGTTATTACTTTCACGCTAATGATTTTAAAGTTAATTTCGCCTTCATATATCCGTAGTACAATAATGAAACGTCGAATATAACCGTCTTTGGAGCAATGGTTTTAGATCCATTAGTTCCGATCGTAACATCAGAAGCGTTCGAAGATTATCAATGGCTGAATTTGTCCGCTGCATGCGAAATTACAGATAAAATCAGTAGAATTGTGTTTGAAGCGATTAATTTATTTACTACTCGTTCGACATTTGAATAATTCTACTTGTATTACTTTTAAGATAATCTTAATATGTATAATATAAACTTATGCGTATGGGAAAGAAAAACTGTGCATTACGTGTGAATTATATTTATCGGAAAGTTTTTTACCGACACACTGTTTAAATTAGAAAAAAAAGTAAGGGAATGAGTTTTATTTTAATAAATATTTACGTTACCGATCAATTTTAATTTCCATTTGCAAGGTTTTATAAACATGCTAAATAGGGACAGTAGCGTATCTTCCGAGGTGTCTAGGTATTCCGAGAAGGACCAAGAGAAAAAAAAATAAAAAATTGTCCGGTAGACAAGTATATAAGCATAGTTTAGTGTTTTGCTTATTAGCGATTCTGAATTTTCGGCTCGGCCACCTGGTCTTGTCTCTTATATATCCTTCATTACTGCTAATGTCAAGCACACACACGTACGCATGAAATTATTGAATTTGTGTTCATTATGTGAAGTAGTTTGTCTGGGGTATTTTTTTACGAAGCGATACCTCCCCGACGATTTAAATAGTCTTAAAAGAAATACTGATTGCGTTTTCGGTTTAAATGTACAGAAAAATTTTGTCCAGGGGGTACCCTCTTATTTATGTGAATACCAGGTTACTGTTTATGTGTTTCATGCTCGCGTCTGTCACCACGTGATTCGGAATTGTTGTATTCCGTTTGTTGCTTGCGCGCATATCTATGTTCTGTAAGAAAATTATGTTGTCTAGAGTCGTCTCTTATAATATTGAATATCCGGCAATGGCAATAGCGTTTTTTATATTTGTACCGTTTGTTTTTTAGGTTTCCGTGCACATATAATGAACAGAATCCTAATAAGATGGTTCAGAAACGACAAAAATATTCAACTAAAATATGCAATAACTCGTGGACATCAAAATTGGATCATAAATTACAATTAACATTTTCTTTAAGACAGTTTATAACCTCAAGCTAACCGATTATCCTGGCCGACAAAAACCACAAAAAGCTGTCAAGAACATATTGAATTTAAAACAAACTTAAAAATCACTTAAAACATTCATCTTATCACCAGATAATCCTTTAAAAGTTATATTCAAAATATTAAAACGCAAAAACTCTTTCATAAAATCAAAAAATTACAGTTAAAAAATTATTTAAACCACCTCCTCTTTAGGACCAAAAACAGCAAAAGAAAAAAAGATGTTCACATTAGCAATAGCCGGAGTAAAAAGTTGAGGAAATCGAAATATATTTCAAAAATATGCATAAAGGATCGCTTTATAGGAAAACTATAGCCAAACTTACAACTTTATATTTACACCCTCGGGACGCCAAAAGCTCGAAAATTTTGAAAAAACATTTTTTTTTCAGGGCATTTGATATATCCATAGAAAGATCGCTAATTGTCGAGAACGAAACCGCATTTCATTTCCTTATAAAACTTTCGAAGTTGGTGAAAAATTCAAAAAAACGCGAAAAATGATGCGTCTTTACTTGCGTTGCAAAAAATCAGATTTCTTTGTTTTGAATTTAGTATTATGTAAATGTAAATTATAGTTATCTTTAACTTAACATACGGAATCCTCAGTGCATGAATCATCATAGTAGCTTATAAATACCGCACCTGGCATAACCCTAAAAGTGTGTCCGCAGGCCGAAAATTCACCCAAATACTTTATTCAGGGGGCCAAAGTAACTCCAATCCTTGCCTCAGAGTTCAAAATTCATCCAAGTTACCCAAATCCCCTAAATATTCCCCGGTTACACCGTCATGTTCCCCAACCTATTTTTTAAATTCACTTGTATATAATTATATTATAACCCCGATTTCCCGTCAGGAGATCCAAATTTCACCCAGAGCCTTACGATTTAGGGTGGGGCAGTCAAGAAATCGGAACACCCGCCTGGGGAAAGGGGCCCCAACCCCTGAACTGTTGTATAAACTTATCAGATATTCAGAACTGTATAAAAATTAATCAATAATTTATATCTATAGCCAAAACTAACCTTAATCCTCATTGCTCATTCATCCCTCTTTTAGCGTCATACTATAATATATAATTTACGTTTTTTCCGCGGGCATAATATTTCTTTAATTATTTTTATCGGTAATATTTTTAATCGATATGATATACTATTATACTAATTCAAAGGTTATTTCTAAAATGTAATACAAGCCCACCTCGACAAATTATTTTTAATATTAAGTATGTACCGCTAAACATCACTTTAATCATTGTTCCAATTAATTAAAATAAACTCTCGGATAGGGAAAATCTCTGGGCAATAAAAAATTTTTGTTGGCGTCGTAATTATTTTTAATATTGTACACACCTCCGTATAGTTAATTATTAAACGAAGGGACGAATATTTTTACCCCCCGTTGGGATCCATCGCAACTTTGAACAAAGGAAATTATGTTGAGTATTTAACCGAACAAAGCAAATATGACCCAACATTAACTAACCGTTTACCAGAAAGTACCATTTTTCGTGGTAAATTATCGCTAATACAAAATATTAAAGTCATTAGTGAAATACTAAGAAGTATTAGTGGGGAAATAACTGAAGCGCCATTTGTGTCAGTGATGTTGGATGAAACAACTGGCATTTCACATAAATCACAATTATCTACAGTTCTTCGTTATGTGGCTAAAAATGGAGAAACCATTGAAGCTTTTCTTTTTTCCCCTGACGTGACTGCTGATCGTTCTTCTAATGCGTTATATCACCGTGTAATGAAATTCGTTGAAAAATTCAACATTAAAAATCTACTGTTATGTAATAAATGAATTTATAAGCCACACTGAAAGAAGACTAGAATTTCTATATCATTAACCTTTTCGTTATGTGTCAGGATGGTAAATATAAATACATAATTTAAATTTATTTATCATTCTCGTATAAAACAGACAACTCTGTATACTTTTATCATAATTGTTAACTTCACGGTAGTTTTATGTAATCAGTAAATTAAATAATCTTCAATAACATCACATTTCAAAAGCGCTGTCTTCTTTCAATATCATAGTCCAGGTTTCACACCAACATTTTAGTACTGTCCACACGTAGCATCTCATTATTCTCTTCCGCAGGCCTATGCTTAAGGTTCGGTTTTTCGAAACGTTGCTAAGGTTATTTAATAGGCTTTCTTTGCCATAACGATTCTACTTTTGATTTCTTTTAGGCCTCTTCTGTCCTCACTTATGAGAGCACCTAAATATCTAAACCCGGCGACATTCTCGATTTTTTCATTGGTTTTCGAGAATTTCATGACTTTCGTTTTTTTCGAGTTGATTTTCATTCCAAATTTCAGTCCCGCACGATTTATTCTATCAACCATTTTCTGCATTTGAGCTTCCGTTTTACCTATAACTACCTTATCGTCCGCATAGCTTATTTCATTGATTCTTTGTCCATTGATCTTCAGACCCATTCCTTCGATTTGTGCCTCTATTGTTATTTCGTCTGCGTAGATGTTGAATAACCGTGCAGAGAGTGGGCATCATTGTCTTACTTCCCTTTTTATACTGCATTTTCCGTTAGAGTATTCTGTGCCCATCTTGATATTTTCGCACTGTTCCCAGTATAAATTCTTTATTACCTGCAAATCTTTGTCATCAATATTGTATTTCTTCAGTATCTTGATCAATTTTTCATGTTTTACGCCATCGAAAGCCTTTTCATAGTCAATGAAACACGCGACAATATCTCTGTTTGCATTCAGGGCTCTTTGTATAACTGTTTTCAGAAGCGCAATGGTATTTCTGGTTTCTCTTTTTGGGACGAATCCGTATTGTGTTTCGCTTAGGTTTTCATCAATTTTCCGTTCAATTCTGGCATTAATTACTGCCAATAGAAGTTTCAGCGAGTGGCTCATCAATGCGATGGTTCTGTATTCAGAGCATACTTGGGAGGAGCTTTTCTTTGGTATTAGTATGAAATTCACATCTTTGAAATCTACAGGTAGTTCACTTTCTTCGTATATTTTACTGATTATCAGCAATAGTTCTTTCTCATATTCTGGCATGTTGTGTTTTATCAAGTCTACTGACAGTTGATCTTCACCTACGGCTTTGTGATTTCTACCTCTTTTGATCGCGTTTTTCAGTTCCCACATTTCTATCTTTGGGGCAGCTTCTTTTGTTGTGTTGGCGATTTGGGAGGGTCTTGTAGTTCCTTCACATAGTCTAGCTAAACTTCTTCCGTTTCTTTTTTATTCATACAGTAGTTTCCGTCTTTATTTCGTATATATGAGATGCTAGTCCTCTTTTTCTTTAAAAATACCTTGGACTGATTTTGCAACAAACGTATCAGTCTTAGCAAAAGTGAATGAAGAAAACAAAACGATAGTTGAAAATATCAAACACCGAAAGCTGAAATACATAGCACACCAAATCCGAGAAAACGGCGTGTTCATACTGGCATTATAAGGACGAATTCAGGAAAAGCCCATTAAAGGAAAAAGAAGATTGGAGCTCGTGACCACGAATGCACCATCCAACTGGTCATGCAAAAGTCTACGAGACACGATTAGATATGCCAGAAATCGAAGAATATAAATGTACGCAACCTTTTGAAGTAAGAGATGCGACTCCGACGACGACGACGAAATTAAATAAATTTTTTAGCGGTAGGCGAAGAGAGGGGGATTTTTCTGAGGTACCCCTGACAAAAATAGCAAAATACGCTACTGTAGGGAAGGTTATTTTGGATTATAACTACTGTTACTGCTAATACATAGCTAAATTGCAAATATCAATATTGTAACAGTTCGTGCATATTAAAAACAAATTCAGTCAAGCATGAGGTTTCATGCGCTGAGGATTCCGTATGAAAGTTAATAATACCTATAATTATTTAGTATGTAAGAAAATTTGTTTGAATAAACTTCCATTTTTATTTTATTATTTTAATTTAATATGTTAATAAATTTCAGAGATCTTTTCTAATAATAATTTAAAACAGTAAAGCAAAATACTAATTTGAATCGAAGGCTTAGACTAATTTGAAGTGCAATGTAATGGTTATGAAGAAAAATTAATTAAATCCTTTTTTTTATTTATTTAATTTTTATTTATTTTTTTAACTTATTGGTTTAGATTTAATAATACTAATATTAAGGTTTTATGATTTTTTAAAATGTGTAATTTTGTTAATCCCTACAACTATCTTTCTTAGATAGCCGACCGTTAAAGACATTTAATAAATACATAAAAATTAGAAATAATATTAATGTTACGTATCACTCTGTTGCGGCTGCTAGAATGCTGGTGCTCCCTGCTGGCAGGTTGGTGTACGTTGGTGATTGCATCCTAGATTCTCGGCGAATGGGAGGGAGAGACACGGTAATCGAAATTATAGTTTACGAATTTTGTAAATGTCACTAATTGGAAAACTGAATTTCGAGGCGATTTGGTTACTTTGTTATCAAATTTCTTTCGGTTGCAAGACGAACTGGTTATTTTACTAAAAAAGGTCGATATAGTTCCGCGATGAGACAAAGACTGCTGAGATGATTTTTTAACAATTCGGTTTTTTCTTTCGACTCTCTCAATACGTTAGATCATTATTAAATTTTTTTTTTTTATTTATTTACTAGCATAGTTTGTTAAATTGTTTAACAAAACGAAATACTATTCGCATCTGTTTTTCATCAGGCGGACGTACCACCTAAATAATGATGCGGTGAGCCCGTTCCTTTCATTACAGTTCATAACATTACTAACACACGCCGTAATGAAAATAACGAAACCGAAACCTGCGATCCCGTTCCGTTTCTTAGCCCTCGTACTAACACTACTAACGCAAATTAAACGATCCGAACCAAATTCTAAAAACCGCTGCAGTCTTGTACTCCGATAAAGCCAAAAAAAAAATAACACCGATTAACAAACTCGTTTATTCCTTGCATTCCAGAAACCTATTTAAAACAAAACCAACATTTACAACTAAAAAACTATAAAGTTCTTGAATCAAATCCGGTGCTTGCTAGTTGTGCGCATGGGGAAATAATATTAGCCGTTCGTGCGGATATTAACTTTCAACAGATAATGTTACCATCCGATATTCAACCAGTAACAGTCGAAATTCGTACGCCATCTCCACGGGAGTCTCTAAAAATAATTCCGAACCGTATTTAGAAACTTTTAAAGTTGCCAAAAAATTCAAATAGTCCCTCCCCTCTAGCGCCGCGAGTATTATAGCTAAAAATTTTGAACACGGTTAATCATATGAGTAGCTAATAAATGGCGGAGCTGGCACGTCTGACGTCACCAACCCCTATTTGTGCCCCTGTGCTCAAAACTCACCCCAATTTATGTCCAGGTGTCCAAAATTCACCCCAATCTGTCCCCTGGTGCTCAAAACTCACCCCAATTTCTGACTTGGAGCCCAAAGTTACCCCAAGTTTCCCCCGATTTTCCCCATGAGTAGGTACCCCGAGTGTCCAGGTTTCCCCCTATTTTCCCGGGCAGCTGCTGAAATTTCACCCCAAATTCTCATCAGGGTGCTAAAAATTAACCCAAATTTCTCTTTTAGAGCCCAAAGTTACCCCAATTTATGTCCAGGTGCTAAAAATTAACCCCAGTTTCTCTTTTAGAGCCCAAAGTTACCCCAAGTTTCCCCTGATTTTAAGGATTTCCTTCGAGTTCCCCCCCCCCCCCCCCCCCACCATTTTCCTGGACAGTTCCGCTAATTCGATCCCTAATTCCCATCAAGGTAGACAAAATCCACCCCAATTAGCGTACAGGTGCTGAAAGTTCACCCCAATTTGTATCCATATGGTTAAAATTCACCCAAGTTTCCCCAAAATTTCTTCAAATTTTTCCGATTCCCAGTTCATACTGTTATCTATAAATGTGCTCGCACCGTTTCCACGCATATATTCAACATAGCCTTAGCCGCCATGAAAGTGTACTCGCTTTCCTATACCCGCGCCTTCTATCATCATGTGTATGTATTATATATGACTCTGTGTGTAATATATGTAGCATACTTTTTAATTTTAATTTTTCGAGGTTGGGAGGGGTAAAATTTTGCCCGAGTGATAAAAACGTTTGAATCTCAACACTTAGAACCCAAAATTTAAAGGAATTTTCCGAGTCGTGCTCCGTTCCAGCATTTTTTTTTTTTCAAAAAATTTTATTTTTAAAGAAAATATTCGATTGTTCAATCAGTCGAATGAGAGCGGGCGAGTGTGCTGCTACAGGATGTATTATGTAAGCGCGAGCGCGGCTGTAATGGAAATATTTAAATGTTCCAGAAACTAGTTGAAACTGTCACCAGGTGAGGTGAATTCCAGTCGTTCGTTCGAAATTAACTAGCCGATCATCTATGCACACTCTCACACGCCACCGATAGAAACCTGTTCACGATCGCTACACGTTCACACACGCACACATATACACCGCCACCTGATACATATTTTTCGTCTTTTTACGCTTCCGATCTTATACTTAATCCGTTGATATATTTTTTATATTTTTACGTATTCTCCGTTCATTGCAAAAGCACACGGTCCATTCCTGCACTCATATCAAGCATTGAGTTAACCTGTACAAAGGTACACTGTACTATTCCACACACGCTCCGGTCGCCGCCGAAATAAACGCCGCGATATCACTCCCACACACACACACACACACACACACCAACACTTCGTACATATTTTCGAGTCAAAATATTATAGAATTAGCCTAAATATATTTGTTCTTTTACGCTTCTGTTTATTTCTTCCGAACGTTCATAATTTTTATATTTTTTTTGTTTCTCCGATTCTAAAAATTAATCTGTCAATGTATTAGCCACTCTTTCATTCGCACAGAATGTTCCCTCGCACTCATCTGCTACTGGTAGTTCTCTTATCGTTCATAATAACTTTTTCAAGTCTAATATTATAGAATCAGCCTAATTATATTTTTTTTCGCTGCCAATCATTTCCTCCGTCCGTTGATAATTTTCTTATTTTATTTTTTTCTCAAGTTCTAAAAATAAATCCATTGATATCTTCACTAGTATGATTGTGTAAACATCTTCTAACGGTATTCCTCATATTGTTCATAATAATTTTTCATGTCTATGTATTATGGAATTAGTCTAAAATATATTTTTTTCCCCCTCTAAAGTCTTTTTCCAATCGTAAGTATTCAAAAATTAATTCGAGTATATTTTTATTTAACGCGGTTTCATAATTTCCCTCTCCCCTATCCACCCTACACAAATTTCAATTCTTTCTTATTATTTTTCATGAGCACATCCCACTGAAACTATAGTGAAACCATACCATTCATTCCCACGCATCCATCTGCTAACAATGATTTTCTCATCATTCATAATAATTTTTTTCGAATCTGTTAGTTTAAGATTATTTCATTTTTTCAAACTCTAAATATTTTTTTTTTCTTCAATATATTCCATATTTTCCCCCAATATGTCCGCATACGCTCATAATGCAAAGGTACTCTACTTATTTCCTTGCATGAATGTTGCTATGTCGTTGATTTCGATCATGTGTCAAGGTCATCGAGTCTGCCCGGATCTTCTCCTTCATATCTTTTGTAGAAAAACCGGTTGACATGTACACACCTACACACAAACACCCATAACCTAAAGATCACCTGTAAATTTCGTTCATTTACGTATGCAACCAGCTTTCACCAAAGGAATGTGGTTTTTCTGGTGCAACCCGCCCTCTTCAAAGACATGCATCGAGCTAGAATCTCGAAAGGATCTGTTCAGGCAGTCAGTATTAGTGTTTCATTAAACGTGTAGAATTTGTTGAAGCTGTGTTCTTCACGCATTAATAAAAGTTTGCTCTAACATTAAAAGTAATAATTTTCTACATTCTTAGTAAAAAGTTAAAAATATTATTCAAACATGAATAACAATACCGATTCGATTGATATTAAAGTCGACGAATTTATTCAGAATTCATTTTCGAGTGATAGTGTCTCGCATACAACTTCATCACCTCAATCACAGCAATCAGATGTTGGTTATACAGCAGAAGAATCAACATCTTCTGTACATAATATCATCGGTCCTGTATTATTATCAGAACAAGCAGATATAGCGGAATATTTTGTAGATATCAGCATCCATATAGATTGTGATTATGGTTTTCGAGTAACTGAACCAGCAATGATTGATATGTCTGGCGGAAAGTGTTTGCATACACTGTATAAGCCAAGCAGAGCATGGCATTCATCAAAAACGCCACATTTACAATGTTCTTCGATGAGTCATCACTTGAAAAATCCTTCATTATTTCCCTGTCGGGAAGAAATATTTATGGCACGTGATATATTCACGATAATATCTCAAAAACCGAGAGCTTGCATATATATTTTAACGGTATATGCTAAACTTACACTAATGGAACTTAACGAAAAGTCTGAATTGTTGAGTGATTTAGACTATGAAATCGTTAATATGGATCAAGTCTTTCGACTACATAGTATTGAGAATCTACATGAAGAGTATTTTGGTATAAGCAATTAGATAACCTGTAAACATCATAATGAGAATGATAGTTTTCATTGTGCCGCGAAAAACGTTATGGTGATGAAGGCCTGGTACGATCATGTTATCCATCCGCTGAAGCTTATGAATAATCTCAATATAAATGATTTAAGTCAGTTCTTCATTACAGACACCAAAGAAATGATAATTACATTATTTCCAAGTTGTGTTGGAGACATTTATGCATTTCTACAGATAAATTAAAACCGGATGATATGATAAAATCACTTCTACCATGTTACGAGCATGAGCATGATGAAGAATTCGTCTATGAGGTGTGTTGATCAATAGAGCAACAGGTAGAAAACCTAGTAGTTTACGAGACACAGCATGTTCAAAGAAAAAAAAAACGAACTAGCACAAGCAGATCAGAGTTGCAACATACGAGTGAGAGATATATTCTCGAGAACAACAGCTTGATTATAAAAAACATCGAAGATACATGTATCTATCTGTGAACAATTATCACATCAAACATAAAAAGGTTGACTAAAAGATTATTATTTTCTTTTTTCGTTCATTCTCGTCACTATTACCACTCGCGCCCCCACTGTCAAGACCTCTAAACATACATTACTAACCTCCCCAACACTATAATATTTTTTCTCCATGTTACTAAATTAACCCAACTATATTTTTATTCATTTGTTACACAAACATTTGTTCAAATCTTTTGTAATATATCGTGCACACATTTATAGCCCACAGACACTACTTGCTTCATTACCACGAATACATCTCTTTCATGGTCACTTATCGTAACATAGTTTTTCCTAAAATTGTAAAAAAATTCTCTTCGTTCCATTCTTCCAAGTTTTCCAAATTTCAAATCATGCATAATTATTTAAGAATCAAATTAAGTATATTTTATCATTTCCAAAAAATTAATCATCTCTGTACAAGGCATTAACTCATTTTTCAAAACAAACATATTATTTTTTAATCTATCGTACATATCATTTTTATCATTCAAATTTTTTTCTGAATTCACAAATAGTTAACCTATAGAAAACATATTATTGTAAACATACATGACGAAGTCACTCCTCATAATTACATCATGAATTTATTTTTTTTCATTTTTTTTTTTTACCATCATGAAATTGTAGTAGTGTTTTTAATTTTTTTATTTTCCATACACGACAAAAGCAATAAAATCACGACATCTATGAATACACACCATATGCTTCCAATAACCTATCATGCATTTTTTTAAATTAGTCCAAGCATACTATTTTTTCAATAACAAAGCCGATCATACATAATTTTTTCTTCTATATAATCACTAATCTATGAAAACACTTGATTCGTTTTACTCATACTGTAGCAACCACTCCTTTTCCCTCATGCTAACAAACTTCAAAATTTAATAATATAACACGAAATTAATCTAAATATCTGTTCATGCTATTAAAATTAATATATCAATCTTTACATTCCTTTTGTACATTTCTGAAAAAATCCTACAACATGTTTTAAAATTAATCGAAGTATACTATTTTATTACCTAAAATCAATTATTCTCTCATACAGTTTTTTCCAATCATCCATAATGTTTTTCTGTATTGTCATTATTACAAAGTCATACAAAACAACAACACATTTTTAATCATAATGAATCCTTCATTCCATTCCGTTCATGCTATATACCATTATCATTCAATTCAACGTTATGAAATTAGTCTAAATATACATTCATGCTAGCAAAGTTATTATCTCACCCTTTGCATTGTTCCAAGATGATTTATTTGACATTTTTTCTTTAAATTTCCCTCATACTATTATTTTTGAAATGTAGGATGATGACTATGATTAGAATTCATGATTATGAAGAGAGAGATGCATGGTGAAATTGTATTGTCATTATATGCGAGATGATGTGTGTTTGTGGGTGAGTATGGATGCATGTAAAATATATGAGTGTGTTAGTAGAAAACATCCGTTCATGCGTGAACACAGGTACAGATACAGTTATAGAATGAGAGAGGTAAAAATATATATTTTGTTATGTTTGATATGTGCATGATAAAGAGGTTAACAAAGAATAATCACATTACCCTCACAACTTAAACATTGAGTTTTACCTTTGCAATATTTTAGATGTAAAAGCCGTGACATTGACATGTGGTAAACGTTTTCATCACTTTTGACTAATTATAACCAATTTTCCAACATTTCTCTTCGTTTTTCCTACATTTTAATACTTTTACACCGTTTCAGTCAATTTTTGCTATTTAATGCCATTTTTTCCAGTGTTTTTACCACCTTTCTCACAATTTTCATCATTCTTTCATCATCTTTGTTAGGTTTTTTCTTACAACTCTTTAACATTTCGATCGTTGCTAGTGATAACCATCATTATTTATGCTTTCAATCCTTCCACTTCAGCAATGCACACATACAGCTTAGCAATCGCCGCAGCCATTGAACGTTGTAGGACTGCAATCGTGATCTCCATTTGATTATTGGGATTTAAAAGTCACATCTTTGAACGCTTGATCTAATGCATCAACATGATTTTTTTTGTATTCGCCCACCCGCTGCTGGAGGTTCCACTTAATATTCTCAACAGACTATCATACAGTCGTTTAATAAGAGAATCTGTAAGACCCGAGACATTTACTTAACGTTTCCCCAACACATTTACAGACCTACCCTGTACACTAAGGAAATCTTTAAACATCTCTGTAACCATTCCTTTTAAGCTGGCGGGAGCAAGGAACTCCTATAAACGTTTATCAATCAGCACTTCATCGTTCATCGCCCTGGTTTCACTCGCCGTTGCACAGACATGAAATAAACATTTTCTTCTTTTACAATTTTCTTATGCTATAACACTATTACATCATTTTTCCTCGTTTCTAACTAATTGTAACCAGTTTTCCATTTTTTCTTAGCATGTTCTTCTGTTTAGGACCTTTTGCGCTATTTTTTCATCAATTTATGTTATTTCACATCGTTTTTCTGGTGATTTTAGTGCCTTTCACACAATTTTACTAATTATTTTCGACTATTTCTTAACATGTTCTTCTATTTTAGGTCCTTTTTGCACTATTTTTTCATCAATTTATGTTATTTCACATCGTTTTTCTGGTGATTTTAGTGCCTTTCACACAATTTTACTAATTATTTTCGACTATTTCTTAACATGTTCTTCTGTTTTAGGTCCTCTTTGCACTATTTTTTCATCAATTTATGTTATTTCACATCGTTTTTCTAGTGTTTTACTACCTTTCACATAATTTTACTCAATTTTCCCCCATCTTTGAAGATTTTTTTTCATTTATCTCATACATTATATCTCCGAATGTGACGATTAGCAATCCTTTTAAGTACATTTTTTTAATTCGATATAAGTGAGGAGTACTTTTCAGGTCGACATGTATACTTCGTGATATGACATTCAATTCATTATTAATCTATGTTTCAACAGGTTTGTGGTCGGTTGTTGGAGGTTTACAGAACTTTCTGTTGCATTGCTTATAGTATAATGGTTCTTGTGTGCTAGTGAGATGATGGTGTTTTGTGGGGATTAATAAACATGGGAAAGAGAAGGAGTGCGCCCCATCAAGCAGGGGGGAGTGATGCTTCGTAATTAACTTGGGTATTGCGCGCATTGCATGGCAGTTATAATATGCTCGAGCAAAAATTAGTCGCTGTACTCGCATGGTGTTCATGTTATTCATTAAATGTTCACACTGAGAGATGCAATGGGCTCATCAACAGATGGATCCATGCTATCATTTCGATTTTTATAATTGTAATCTGCACTGAGCATGTATGTATTACAACGAACCCATCAACTCTGTTACAGATGGTAATGTTTGAGGATAGATAGTGAAACGTTCATTAGAACATGAATGTGTATACAAAGTGTTGTTACATCACATGTATGTCATCAAATTAACTAAAATGTTGCGTCTATAGTAAAAAAAAATAAATGAGGGTTTTTCCCTAAGAGGGCGACTATAATAAAATTGATGCGATTTTAGATGGAAATGGAGGTATTTTACAGTAAAAACGCTGTTATGCACCTAAATGGTGAATATTCTGGAGGTTAAACGGCATTTTTCACACAAAATTTGATGTTTTTTTTATAAATGTGGCTATTTTACTCCTACATGGAGTAATTTCTGCATGAGGAGTACTTTTTGGACTGACATGTATACTTCTTGATGTGGTATTCATTTCATTCTGAAGCTATGTTTGAACAGCTTTGTAAATTGTTGGGGGGGAAGTTTACAGAACTTTTCTGCTGCATCAGTTATAGTATAATAGTTTTTATATGCTAGTGAGATGAAGGTATTTGGTTAGGAATAATAAATATGGGTAAGAGGTGGAGTGCATCCCAATCAAGCATGGGAGAGTATTGTTTGGGAATTAACTCCATTATTTGCACACATTGCAATACAATTATAATCAGTTTGGTCAAAATTACTTGTTATATATCGTTCATGTTATACATTAAACATTCACACTGAGAAACGGACTGAACTCTTCGACATCAAGGTCCATGCGATCATTACACTTTTTTTCAACAATTTGTGACGTTTCATACTATTTTTTAATGTTTTGAACGGCTCTTACGATGTATTTCAGCACATTTTCACAGGTACAAAGTTCGTAATGCGAAATGATTTGAATTATTTCGACAGACTTTACACACAAATAAAATACTATACCATTAACACACTCAACATGAAACAAATCATTACAAATAGAAATAAACAACGAATTGCTCAGAAATTTTAATGAAATTCAAGAAGCATAGTATATATGAAAATGAATATATTCTTTAAATCAACACTCCAAACTTGCAGTTTCAGAATTATATCAGAACCTGACTAAGAACCCCGTTGTTCCTTTTGCTGTATATATTTGTATATAATCATATATTATTAAATTATACATATAACTACATATGTACATATATATATCTAAATATATACATATATATATCTAAATATATACATATGCGAGTACAGCGACTAATTTTTGCTCGAGCATATTATAACTGCCATGCAATGCGCGCAATACCCAAGTTAATTATGAAGCATCACTCCCCCCTGCTTGATGGGGCGCACTCCTTCTCTTTCCCATGTTTATTAATCCCCACAAAACACCATCATCTCACTAGCACACAAGAACCATTATACTA
Organism: Icerya purchasi; assembly: GCA_039619475.1. Taxonomy (NCBI): domain Eukaryota; kingdom Metazoa; phylum Arthropoda; class Insecta; order Hemiptera; family Monophlebidae; genus Icerya; species Icerya purchasi. The sequence goes on from CM077116.1 coordinate 141,982,131, forward strand.
TAAGCAATGCAACAGAAAGTTCTGTAAACCTCCAACAACCGACCACAAACCTGTTGAAACATAGATTAATAATGAATTGAATGTCATATCACGAAGTATACATGTCGACCTGAAAAGTACTCCTCACTTATATCGAATTAAAAAAATGTACTTAAAAGGATTGCTAATCGTCACATTCGGAGATATAATGTATGAGATAAATGAAAAAAAATCTTCAAAGATGGGGGAAAATTGAGTAAAATTATGTGAAAGGTAGTAAAACACTAGAAAAACGATGTGAAATAACATAAATTGATGAAAAAATAGTGCAAAGAGGACCTAAAACAGAAGAACATGTTAAGAAATAGTCGAAAATAATTAGTAAAATTGTGTGAAAGGCACTAAAATCACCAGAAAAACGATGTGAAATAACATAAATTGATGAAAAAATAGTGCAAAAAGGACCTAAAATAGAAGAACATGTTAAGAAATAGTCGAAAATAATTAGTAAAATTGTGTGAAAGGCACTAAAATCACCAGAAAAACGATGTGAAATAACATAAATTGATGAAAAAATAGCGCAAAAGGTCCTAAACAGAAGAACATGCTAAGAAAAAATGGAAAACTGGTTACAATTAGTTAGAAACGAGGAAAAATGATGTAATAGTGTTATAGCATAAGAAAATTGTAAAAGAAGAAAATGTTTATTTCATGTCTGTGCAACGGCGAGTGAAACCAGGGCGATGAACGATGAAGTGCTGATTGATAAACGTTTATAGGAGTTCCTTGCTCCCGCCAGCTTAAAAGGAATGGTTACAGAGATGTTTAAAGATTTCCTTAGTGTACAGGGTAGGTCTGTAAATGTGTTGGGGAAACGTTAAGTAAATGTCTCGGGTCTTACAGATTCTCTTATTAAACGACTGTATGATAGTCTGTTGAGAATATTAAGTGGAACCTCCAGCAGCGGGTGGGCGAATACAAAAAAAATCATGTTGATGCATTAGATCAAGCGTTCAAAGATGTGACTTTTAAATCCCAATAATCAAATGGAGATCACGATTGCAGTCCTACAACGTTCAATGGCTGCGGCGATTGCTAAGCTGTATGTGTGCATTGCTGAAGTGGAAGGATTGAAAGCATAAATAATGATGGTTATCACTAGCAACGATCGAAATGTTAAAGAGTTGTAAGAAAAAACCTAACAAAGATGATGAAAGAATGATGAAAATTGTGAGAAAGGTGGTAAAAACACTGGAAAAAATGGCATTAAATAGCAAAAATTGACTGAAACGGTGTAAAAGTATTAAAATGTAGGAAAAACGAAGAGAAATGTTGGAAAATTGGTTATAATTAGTCAAAAGTGATGAAAACGTTTACCACATGTCAATGTCACGGCTTTTACATCTAAAATATTGCAAAGGTAAAACTCAATGTTTAAGTTGTGAGGGTAATGTGATTATTCTTTGTTAACCTCTTTATCATGCACATATCAAACATAACAAAATATATATTTTTACCTCTCTCATTCTATAACTGTATCTGTACCTGTGTTCACGCATGAACGGATGTTTTCTACTAACACACTCATATATTTTACATGCATCCATACTCACCCACAAACACACATCATCTCGCATATAATGACAATACAATTTCACCATGCATCTCTCTCTTCATAATCATGAATTCTAATCATAGTCATCATCCTACATTTCAAAAATAATAGTATGAGGGAAATTTAAAGAAAAAATGTCAAATAAATCATCTTGGAACAATGCAAAGGGTGAGATAATAACTTTGCTAGCATGAATGTATATTTAGACTAATTTCATAACGTTGAATTGAATGATAATGGTATATAGCATGAACGGAATGGAATGAAGGATTCATTATGATTAAAAATGTGTTGTTGTTTTGTATGACTTTGTAATAATGACAATACAGAAAAACATTATGGATGATTGGAAAAAACTGTATGAGAGAATAATTGATTTTAGGTAATAAAATAGTATACTTCGATTAATTTTAAAACATGTTGTAGGATTTTTTCAGAAATGTACAAAAGGAATGTAAAGATTGATATATTAATTTTAATAGCATGAACAGATATTTAGATTAATTTCGTGTTATATTATTAAATTTTGAAGTTTGTTAGCATGAGGGAAAAGGAGTGGTTGCTACAGTATGAGTAAAACGAATCAAGTGTTTTCATAGATTAGTGATTATATAGAAGAAAAAATTATGTATGATCGGCTTTGTTATTGAAAAAATAGTATGCTTGGACTAATTTAAAAAAATGCATGATAGGTTATTGGAAGCATATGGTGTGTATTCATAGATGTCGTGATTTTATTGCTTTTGTCGTGTATGGAAAATAAAAAAATTAAAAACACTACTACAATTTCATGATGGTAAAAAAAAAAAATGAAAAAAAATAAATTCATGATGTAATTATGAGGAGTGACTTCGTCATGTATGTTTACAATAATATGTTTTCTATAGGTTAACTATTTGTGAATTCAGAAAAAAATTTGAATGATAAAAATGATATGTACGATAGATTAAAAAATAATATGTTTGTTTTGAAAAATGAGTTAATGCCTTGTACAGAGATGATTAATTTTTTGGAAATGATAAAATATACTTAATTTGATTCTTAAATAATTATGCATGATTTGAAATTTGGAAAACTTGGAAGAATGGAACGAAGAGAATTTTTTTACAATTTTAGGAAAAACTATGTTACGATAAGTGACCATGAAAGAGATGTATTCGTGGTAATGAAGCAAGTAGTGTCTGTGGGCTATAAATGTGTGCACGATATATTACAAAAGATTTGAACAAATGTTTGTGTAACAAATGAATAAAAATATAGTTGGGTTAATTTAGTAACATGGAGAAAAAATATTATAGTGTTGGGGAGGTTAGTAATGTATGTTTAGAGGTCTTGACAGTGGGGGCGCGAGTGGTAATAGTGACGAGAATGAACGAAAAAAGAAAATAATAATCTTTTAGTCAACCTTTTTATGTTTGATGTGATAATTGTTCACAGATAGATACATGTATCTTCGATGTTTTTTATAATCAAGCTGTTGTTCTCGAGAATATATCTCTCACTCGTATGTTGCAACTCTGATCTGCTTGTGCTAGTTCGTTTTTTTTTTCTTTGAACATGCTGTGTCTCGTAAACTACTAGGTTTTCTACCTGTTGCTCTATTGATCAACACACCTCATAGACGAATTCTTCATCATGCTCATGCTCGTAACATGGTAGAAGTGATTTTATCATATCATCCGGTTTTAATTTATCTGTAGAAATGCATAAATGTCTCCAACACAACTTGGAAATAATGTAATTATCATTTCTTTGGTGTCTGTAATGAAGAACTGACTTAAATCATTTATATTGAGATTATTCATAAGCTTCAGCGGATGGATAACATGATCGTACCAGGCCTTCATCACCATAACGTTTTTCGCGGCACAATGAAAACTATCATTCTCATTATGATGTTTACAGGTTATCTAATTGCTTATACCAAAATACTCTTCATGTAGATTCTCAATACTATGTAGTCGAAAGACTTGATCCATATTAACGATTTCATAGTCTAAATCACTCAACAATTCAGACTTTTCGTTAAGTTCCATTAGTGTAAGTTTAGCATATACCGTTAAAATATATATGCAAGCTCTCGGTTTTTGAGATATTATCGTGAATATATCACGTGCCATAAATATTTCTTCCCGACAGGGAAATAATGAAGGATTTTTCAAGTGATGACTCATCGAAGAACATTGTAAATGTGGCGTTTTTGATGAATGCCATGCTCTGCTTGGCTTATACAGTGTATGCAAACACTTTCCGCCAGACATATCAATCATTGCTGGTTCAGTTACTCGAAAACCATAATCACAATCTATATGGATGCTGATATCTACAAAATATTCCGCTATATCTGCTTGTTCTGATAATAATACAGGACCGATGATATTATGTACAGAAGATGTTGATTCTTCTGCTGTATAACCAACATCTGATTGCTGTGATTGAGGTGATGAAGTTGTATGCGAGACACTATCACTCGAAAATGAATTCTGAATAAATTCGTCGACTTTAATATCAATCGAATCGGTATTGTTATTCATGTTTGAATAATATTTTTAACTTTTTACTAAGAATGTAGAAAATTATTACTTTTAATGTTAGAGCAAACTTTTATTAATGCGTGAAGAACACAGCTTCAACAAATTCTACACGTTTAATGAAACACTAATACTGACTGCCTGAACAGATCCTTTCGAGATTCTAGCTCGATGCATGTCTTTGAAGAGGGCGGGTTGCACCAGAAAAACCACATTCCTTTGGTGAAAGCTGGTTGCATACGTAAATGAACGAAATTTACAGGTGATCTTTAGGTTATGGGTGTTTGTGTGTAGGTGTGTACATGTCAACCGGTTTTTCTACAAAAGATATGAAGGAGAAGATCCGGGCAGACTCGATGACCTTGACACATGATCGAAATCAACGACATAGCAACATTCATGCAAGGAAATAAGTAGAGTACCTTTGCATTATGAGCGTATGCGGACATATTGGGGGAAAATATGGAATATATTGAAGAAAAAAAAAATATTTAGAGTTTGAAAAAATGAAATAATCTTAAACTAACAGATTCGAAAAAAATTATTATGAATGATGAGAAAATCATTGTTAGCAGATGGATGCGTGGGAATGAATGGTATGGTTTCACTATAGTTTCAGTGGGATGTGCTCATGAAAAATAATAAGAAAGAATTGAAATTTGTGTAGGGTGGATAGGGGAGAGGGAAATTATGAAACCGCGTTAAATAAAAATATACTCGAATTAATTTTTGAATACTTACGATTGGAAAAAGACTTTAGAGGGGGAAAAAAATATATTTTAGACTAATTCCATAATACATAGACATGAAAAATTATTATGAACAATATGAGGAATACCGTTAGAAGATGTTTACACAATCATACTAGTGAAGATATCAATGGATTTATTTTTAGAACTTGAGAAAAAAATAAAATAAGAAAATTATCAACGGACGGAGGAAATGATTGGCAGCGAAAAAAAATATAATTAGGCTGATTCTATAATATTAGACTTGAAAAAGTTATTATGAACGATAAGAGAACTACCAGTAGCAGATGAGTGCGAGGGAACATTCTGTGCGAATGAAAGAGTGGCTAATACATTGACAGATTAATTTTTAGAATCGGAGAAACAAAAAAAATATAAAAATTATGAACGTTCGGAAGAAATAAACAGAAGCGTAAAAGAACAAATATATTTAGGCTAATTCTATAATATTTTGACTCGAAAATATGTACGAAGTGTTGGTGTGTGTGTGTGTGTGTGTGTGTGGGAGTGATATCGCGGCGTTTATTTCGGCGGCGACCGGAGCGTGTGTGGAATAGTACAGTGTACCTTTGTACAGGTTAACTCAATGCTTGATATGAGTGCAGGAATGGACCGTGTGCTTTTGCAATGAACGGAGAATACGTAAAAATATAAAAAATATATCAACGGATTAAGTATAAGATCGGAAGCGTAAAAAGACGAAAAATATGTATCAGGTGGCGGTGTATATGTGTGCGTGTGTGAACGTGTAGCGATCGTGAACAGGTTTCTATCGGTGGCGTGTGAGAGTGTGCATAGATGATCGGCTAGTTAATTTCGAACGAACGACTGGAATTCACCTCACCTGGTGACAGTTTCAACTAGTTTCTGGAACATTTAAATATTTCCATTACAGCCGCGCTCGCGCTTACATAATACATCCTGTAGCAGCACACTCGCCCGCTCTCATTCGACTGATTGAACAATCGAATATTTTCTTTAAAAATAAAATTTTTTGAAAAAAAAAAAATGCTGGAACGGAGCACGACTCGGAAAATTCCTTTAAATTTTGGGTTCTAAGTGTTGAGATTCAAACGTTTTTATCACTCGGGCAAAATTTTACCCCTCCCAACCTCGAAAAATTAAAATTAAAAAGTATGCTACATATATTACACACAGAGTCATATATAATACATACACATGATGATAGAAGGCGCGGGTATAGGAAAGCGAGTACACTTTCATGGCGGCTAAGGCTATGTTGAATATATGCGTGGAAACGGTGCGAGCACATTTATAGATAACAGTATGAACTGGGAATCGGAAAAATTTGAAGAAATTTTGGGGAAACTTGGGTGAATTTTAACCATATGGATACAAATTGGGGTGAACTTTCAGCACCTGTACGCTAATTGGGGTGGATTTTGTCTACCTTGATGGGAATTAGGGATCGAATTAGCGGAACTGTCCAGGAAAATGGTGGGGGGGGGGGGGGGGGAACTCGAAGGAAATCCTTAAAATCAGGGGAAACTTGGGGTAACTTTGGGCTCTAAAAGAGAAACTGGGGTTAATTTTTAGCACCTGGACATAAATTGGGGTAACTTTGGGCTCTAAAAGAGAAATTTGGGTTAATTTTTAGCACCCTGATGAGAATTTGGGGTGAAATTTCAGCAGCTGCCCGGGAAAATAGGGGGAAACCTGGACACTCGGGGTACCTACTCATGGGGAAAATCGGGGGAAACTTGGGGTAACTTTGGGCTCCAAGTCAGAAATTGGGGTGAGTTTTGAGCACCAGGGGACAGATTGGGGTGAATTTTGGACACCTGGACATAAATTGGGGTGAGTTTTGAGCACAGGGGCACAAATAGGGGTTGGTGACGTCAGACGTGCCAGCTCCGCCATTTATTAGCTACTCATATGATTAACCGTGTTCAAAATTTTTAGCTATAATACTCGCGGCGCTAGAGGGGAGGGACTATTTGAATTTTTTGGCAACTTTAAAAGTTTCTAAATACGGTTCGGAATTATTTTTAGAGACTCCCGTGGAGATGGCGTACGAATTTCGACTGTTACTGGTTGAATATCGGATGGTAACATTATCTGTTGAAAGTTAATATCCGCACGAACGGCTAATATTATTTCCCCATGCGCACAACTAGCAAGCACCGGATTTGATTCAAGAACTTTATAGTTTTTTAGTTGTAAATGTTGGTTTTGTTTTAAATAGGTTTCTGGAATGCAAGGAATAAACGAGTTTGTTAATCGGTGTTATTTTTTTTTTGGCTTTATCGGAGTACAAGACTGCAGCGGTTTTTAGAATTTGGTTCGGATCGTTTAATTTGCGTTAGTAGTGTTAGTACGAGGGCTAAGAAACGGAACGGGATCGCAGGTTTCGGTTTCGTTATTTATAATAGATCACAACCTGGGGAAAAAAATATTTTTTTTCAAAATTTTTAACTTTCGGCGCCTTGAGGGTCTAATTTTACAACTGGAAACCTGGGCGTTTCACACTAGAGAAATATACGTAGATGCGCATATTTTTAACCGTGTCCAAAATTTTTAGCTGTTATATTTGCTTCGTTAGGGGGCTAACACGTCGTTTTTTGCGCTTTTTTGAACTTTTCAGCAACATTGACTGTTTCGTTAAGAAAATAAAATACCGTTTCGTTCCCGAAAACAAAGCGATCTTTCTAATGATACATCACAAACCCAAGAAAAAAAAAATTTTTTTTCAAAATTTTTAATTTTCGGGGCCCCGCGGGTATCATTCTAAAATTGGGGAGCCGGTTGTTTCAAATCAGAGAAATATACATGGAGTCATGTATTTTCTACCATGTTCCAAAAGTATAGCTATAATACTCGCGTCGCAAAGAGGGGGCTGCAAATTAGAGCTCACGCTTTTTTGAACTTTACGGCAACATTGAAAGTTTGGTTAAGAAAATGAAATACGGTTTCGTCCCCGACTAATAAAGACCTTTCTAATGATATATCACAAGCCTAATAAAAAAAAAAAATTTTTCCCAAATTTTGAGCTTTTGGCGCCCCGAGGGTCTAATTTTAAAGTTGGAAAGCTGGATGTTAATATAGGTGGAAGCGCATATTTTTAACCGCGTTTGAAATTTTTATCGATAATATTCGCGGCGCCAGGGAGGGTGGGGGGACACGTCATTTTTCACGCTTTTTTGAACTTTACGGCAACTTTAAATTTTTTTGGTAAAGAAAATGATATAAGGTTTTGTTCCTGATAAATAGCGATCTTTCAAGCAATATATTACAGTACCGGAAAAAAAAATATTTTTTTACAAAATTTTGAGCTTTCGAAGCCCCGGACATTTATTTTTAAAGCTGGAGACCCGGACGTACCAAATTACAGAAATATACGTGGAAGCACATATTTTTAACCATGTTTTAAATTTTTAGCTATAATACTCGCAGCGCTAGGGGACGCGCGATTTTTCGAGCTTTTTTGAGCTTTACCGCAACTTTGAAAGTTTGTTTAAGAAAATGAAATTCGGTTTCGTTCTCGACTAATAGAGATCTTTCTAATGATATATCACAAGCCTAAAAAAAAAAATATTTTTTTCAAAAATATCGAGCTTTCGGCGCCCCGAGGGTCCAATTTTAACGCTGGAAACTCGGATGTTCCAAACTAGAGAAATATAGGTGGAAGCGCATATTTTTAACCGCGTTCAAAATTTAAATTTTTATCGGTAATATTCGCGGCGCTAGGGGGAGGGGGACACGTCATTTTTCGCGCTTTTTTGAACTTTACGGCAACTTTGAAAGTTTCGTTAAGGAAATGAAATTCGGTTTCCTTCCCGACAAATAGCGATCTTTCCAGCGATATATCGCATGCCTGTAAAAAAAAATATTTTTTTACAAAATTTCGAGCTTTCGTCGCCCCGAGGGTCCAGTTTTAAAGTTGGAAATCCGGATGTTTCAAACTAGAGAGATATACGGGTATGTACGTATTTTTAGCCCCATTCAAAATTTTTAACTACAATACTCGCGGCGCTAAGGGGGGGGGGGTACACGTAATTTTTTGCAGTTTTTTGAACTTTTGGGCAACTTTACCTAACTTTTGTACTGTAATTTTTTGATTTTATGAAAGTACTCCTGCATTTTAGTTTATATTTTGAATTTCAGCGTTATAGGTTTATCTAGTGACGAGTTATGATTTTTTAAGTGATTTTTGAGGTCGTTTTATGTACCATATTATATAATCTTGACGGTTTTTTGGGTTTTTTGCCGCGCAGGTTAATCGGTCAACTTCAAGTTATAGATCGTTTTAAAGATAATTTTAATTATAATTTATGTTCCAAATTTGAAGTTTATAAGTCAAGCCGTTCGTGAATTATTGATTTTTATTTGATATTTTTGTCATTTGTGTACCATCTTATAAGGATTCCGTACATTGTACGTATGTATACGGAATCTTAAAAATCGCTTGTAACACCAATTGTACTGTACAATGTCCATAGCAAGGCCAGCTTTCAATATAAACGATTAGTTCTACTTCAAATTCTAAAATTTGATATTTTTCCACCAGTCGTAATTAAATGAACCTTATTACCGTTTTACGTCGGATGATCAGATAAAGAAAAATTTTCCTAAAAATTTACACAAAGTAAATTTTCGGTAAAAAAAAATGTCAATTTCACCTTTAGGATTTATTATAAAAATTTAATAAAAACGCTCGAAATAGTAAAAAATCATTTTTCGTGAAAAGATAATGTACATATATGTATTTTCGAGAAATATACATACATAAAGATACTATGATAATGCTTAAACAGTATTAACTTTTTGTAGTCGGCACCAAATTCAAATTACAACAGCATTTTGAAACAATTTAATGAACGTAACAACATAATCGCTCGTTTTCTATAAGCCAAATATTGGAGTAATTTTTTAATTATTATTGCAATTTAAATTGGGTAGCGAATGCAGAAGGTTAATCTTGTTTAAGATTAAAAACATTTTATTTTTTATTGACTTATTAGTATATTTTTAATAAATTTTTAGAGTAAATATTGAAGTTGGTATTTTGTTCTTTTTAACTATTTAATTTAACCACTTTTAGCGTAAATATTTTTGACCAACAATACAAATAAACTAAATTAAAATGATGCTACTTTCGGTACTGCATAAAGCCAGGCATTGATTCAAGAATAATATTCAAACTGTCTTATTTTTATCTAGTTAAATTAAACAAAAAAAGTATACTTCTAGTAAACTCCTTTTTTAACGTTATTTGATGATTTCTCAGTCAATATTTACTTATACTTACTAGATATTACTCATATGGGACCACTATTGACCAGTAAAATTTCTATTAAATAAAAAAATCATTCAGATCACTTCTTTCAAAACAGTGTTTTGGGTAATCGCGTTGTACTGTGTTCATTTATCTCGTTTGTCAACAATCGAAGCTTTTATATCCATACAACAATGCTAGGTGTGATTAGTAATGATCCGCTTTCCCATGCAATAATCAACATGCTGCCTCTGCTACCAAAAACGGCTAACGCAATAAGACTAAAAAGCCCTTCACAGAAACTTCTACTTTCAACTGTCTCCAGGACGATTCCGAATGAAGGCATTCAAGCATATTTAGCGAAAAATTTCTGGCTAAAAATCGTTTTTGCTGTATCTTTACTCGAAGTTCAACAGATGAAAAATTCTCGCGTGTCATCAGCTGAATAAGGCAACTGTACGTCCAGAATACCAAGTGTACTGATCTATTAGAAAATTTTATTATTTCTTCCAAGGATCGAAAATATTGTATTTTCCGAAGGCTGCCGAGTCATGTTTTCCAAATTGTAATTTACCCAACACTGATCGTACGTTAGCTGCTCCATCATCATCTATTTCTAATCAACTTCATGAGTCCGCCTACTTTATCCTTATCAGAAATAGTGTATAGAGGGCAAAGTAACGATGGTGCCAACCGAGTTACTTTTAGCTGCCACAAACATATCACCTAGTTGCCGTAACCCACACAGCATCATCAAATTTTAACATACTTCTATCTCCGACATTAAACTCTACCTGTTTTCGAGAGATTTAAAAACGATTAACTAGAAGGTCGCTCAACAGTAGTTAAGGAAACTTTGCGTGCTCAGCAGTGCAAGATAAACCCAGGATAAATGGAAATGGTCTAGTTCAACCCTTGAACATGGGCAGTAATAGTGAGGCCGCCCGGCAACAGCCGATCAGTATTAACGCAACAGTGCTCCTACCGATCAAAGAACTTTTTAAGTGGTGCATATCCTTTACAGGAGTTGAACTAAATTTTGAGCATCTGCTGTCCACATTTAAAAAATTTTTCAAAGAATCTAACCTTCTAATTTCCATTATCAACTCCTGCGAATTCCCATCAAGAACACCGAACTGTAGGCAAAGCTTATTAAACTGGTTAGTAAGATATTGAAACCACTGCAGACCATCAATCTAGACGGCCACCCGAATGTCAACAATTAACACGTTATGCGATCACTAATTTTGTGTATCGGACGATTATGTTTAAGCATTGCATCTTTTAATGTTATCTAATAATACTGTATTTTTCCAGCGGCCAGAACTACCTCTATTTATTAGTCACTGTATTCTGGCTTTAGGATTTCCTTTTTAATGTATAATTGCTAACACGAGTGGAATATATGATTGTAACACTTTAATTATTCAGTGAAACTGCAGAGGCCTTTCTCCCGTCTTACCGGATTAGAACTCCTAAGCTCTCAATACTGCCCGGCAATCATAATCGTTCAGGAAATATCAATCGACAGTATATTCATTTCTACTGATATGCCCATGTCTACCCACCAACTTGGCCCTTTCCGTACCAGTGTGCCTAACTCAATCATAGGAACCATTCTTTCTAAATTCATATTAAAAAAGCAATCTGTTGTTACTGAAACCCCCTCCTTTAAGCCAGCTGGATGCTTCCTTCAGTTTGTTGTCTACAATTGATTTCGCTTTTATTTCTTCCACTCTTTATTTTAAAGCGAAATCTTTTGTACTACAAGACTCTTTTCTATATTTTCCGCTTAACACCAGTACAGTGTCTCATCCACCATTCTCAGAATACAACTACCAAAAAGCAAACTGGAATATTTTCACTTCTCTCCTGATACAATGCCACTACCATCCTCATCATTACAAGAAAGTAGAACATCTTTCAAAAATAAATTGCTGCTGCCAATGTATCCGACTCCAAATCTTGGTCCTCCCTACTCCCCCGTTGTACACGTTGGTGATGAAACGAAGTTCATATAGCAATTTCCGCAACAAAAAAAGAGCTCTCTGATGATACAAGTCTACTTATATAGTCTCTTACCTCTTTGCCTTTAGAAAAGTTTGCGCTGCCGTTTATGATATAATTTACAGTAAAAAACAGAAGGCACGAACAGCCTTTATTTCTTCCTTATTACAAAGCACATGTAACCAGGCAATTCAGAAAAAATGAACTTAATAAACAGCATTTCCACTACTCTTCCAGTTCTTCCCCATAAAAATAATTCCAAACTCACCCCATCAAAATAAACAAATGCTCAGTATCTGAACCCTTAGAAATGGCACACGTGTTCCGCTGCATACTTTAGTCATGAATTATCTTCTACAGACTCATAATTTTCATACATATATACAATTACAAGAAAAAAATCTACCATAATGTTCAATAGATGTAACTCTGATAAATACAACAGTTCGATTACTTTAAACAAAACGCCTATCAAATAAAATTCTATTTAAAAAATTCAGCCCCCAGTGCCGAGAAAATCCATTCATTGATGCTAAAACATTTACCCGACAGACGCTCACTTTCCTTCCAACAATTTACAATAAAATATGGTCTCCACGCTACACCCTTCCATCCTGGAAATAAGCTTTTACAGTCCTTGTTCTTAAATACGACAAAGGCTCTACATTTCTATTTCTTTCATCTCGATATTGACTGAAATACTGAAAAAATGTTTTTTTGCAAAAAATAAATACCGACTTCAAGGTTTATTATGAAAATTTAAAAATGTACTAAAAAGTAAAAAATAATTACTCTCGATAAAAAATATATATCAGAGTGATATAACTTAAGGTGATATCGTAATTCTTATACAACATTAACTTCTTGCAGTTGGCATCAAATTCATAGTATAATATCTAGGAACAATTTAATGAATATTTAATGCAGTTTTTAATTATTATTTTAATATAAATTTGATGCCACCTCCAAAAAGTTAATGTTACATAAGAATTACGGTATCACCTTAATTTTTATCACTCTGATATATATTTTTTATCGAGAGTAATTATTTTTTACTTTTTAGTGTATTTTTAAATTTTTATAATAAACCTTGAAGTCGGTATTTATATTTTGTAAAAAAACATTTTAGTTTACAATTTTTAGCGTTATACTTGATTTTTTTTCTTGTTAAAAATCAATTTTTTTCACGTTATTCTCCATACTTTATACTTATAAAAAAAAAATCGATTTCTTTATAAAGAACTGCATTTCCACGGTAAAAACATTAAAAGCTACATTTCCATGGTAATTTGGCAAATTGATAGTATTTTAAGTCAATCACCTCCGCGTTTGAAACCAATTATGAATGAATTAAAAGCATCTAAAAATACTTCAACTTTCCCGCATTATTAAGGATAATTCAAAAACTACTGGTCAGATCTCGAACAAACTTAAATGGGACCACATGAGAAGTACCAACTTTCAAATAAAATAAAAATCGTCAAAATCGGTTCACCTAGAAAAAAGTTCTGGGGTAACACACATAAAAAAAAAAAAAAAAAAATACAGCCGAATTGAATACCTCCTTCTTAGTTGAAGTCGGTTAAAACATAAATCATTCCATCAGTGATGAATTTATAAATGGCGCTATGGTGGTTTCACATTCTTTTTCTTAATTCAAATCTACATTTCTATGGTAATTAAAATTTAAAATACTTCAATTTTTTGTCTTGCTAAAAATTAACTTTTTTTCAAAATTACGTTTCCATAGTAAATTGATAATTAAAGTCAATCGCGTTTATTATACTACTAAAAACTTATTTAAAGAGATGTTTTTTCACATTTTTTACTGACTACTCAGTCTGTGTATTGATTTTTATCAATACTCATATGATACGTCGCTGACCGGTACACTTTCAAATGAACCGAGAACTGTGAAAATTGGTTCACACTGTCACACGTTATGCGCGAACAAACATACAAAAAAAAAAAAACATACGCGACGAACGTATAATCTCATACATTTTGAAAACGATAAAAATTAATTTAAATAGAACTGTATAGCTTTATTTAAATGAAACATTATTTTCCTCCTTTAAGTAAACACCTATATATGTATGTATATATAACCGATTTATTTTATTTTATTTATAAATAATCCCGTCAAATTTATTTATTTAGAATAAGAGGCTTTTGAAAAGATTCAATCTGATAATACCCATTTCATCTATAAACAAAAATTTACAGATCCAAATTTCTTTTTGAAATTGAGCGAATGTGTCGCATAACCTCTGTTGACTCCAAAAACAAAAGTACACGGCAAAAGAAATTTATTTCATAAAAGTGCGGACGAAGCGACATCGAATCGAATAGACCGTCGTTAAAACGTGCGATGCCGAACCATATCATTATCTCGACTAATATTGGCCCGGACGAGTTGACACAGGATCACGGCTCGTCCGAGACCTGTTGGGGGGGAGGAGAGGATTTTGATCAGTGTGACCAGGAAGGAGTTTGTGGTTCCCACATGGCTCTCCCTCTTGGAGACTGAGCCCCAGTGGGGTGAAGTTGTGGAATAAAACAAAGGAAAGTAAAAATGGAAGTTTTACATGGATATTAATTATATGTAGTATTAATAGAAGATAAAGTAGTAAAAATTAACACATAATAAGGTCGTTTATGCGAAATAATAAAAATGGTGTAGGCAAATTAAACTATATTATCATGCTAAAATGGCAGAATGGCACCTAATCGTTAGTATGAGGAGGTCGGAAGAGGAACTAGGAGCGAAATGAGTTTGAGGTATAGACGAAATTGGAATTCGCAGGAGTAACGAGTGTACATAATTGACAAAATTGAGGGATGAAACTCGGTCGGAGAGTTGCTTCGTTAGCGGAATTGGAATGCTCGAAAGTGAATGTAGACTAATTATATCGATCGGAAGTAACGTAAAAGTTTCAGGCGAGATGAGTGTAAAATGAAAGTGGGAGAGGACATAGGCGCCAATCTAAAGAAGAACGGATATTTATTTTATTTTAAAGAGATCAGAATAAGAAGGAATAATAAAACGGCTTTGAACAACGATCCAGAAAAATGATTAAACTAAACTAAACTAAACTAATAAAAACAAAAAATTTACGATCTTACAATTTTGGAAAAAGTAAATATTACTTTCGCACACGGCATGAATTCAAAAAAAAATTATTATAGTAGTACTAGAGATGAATAGAGAGGAGTGTGATTCGATATACGTTATTCGAGTAACAAAAATAAAATTAATTGCATAAAATAGTAAAAACCTGTCGGCGTTACTCGAGTGTAGTTCTATACGAAATCGAGAATCGGATTTATCTGGGAAACTAATAAATGAAGGTCACGGTCTCATCAAAGCGAACTGGTCGCCTGATGGGGCGTCCATACCGTGATTTCGATATCGTCGGAAATAATTCCTTATCGGAATCGGCATCCTTATTTAGGAATTCGGGATCGTCAGAAGGTGAGGCGTCATCATCGGGAAAGCCGTAAAAATCGGAATCGGAAACTGAATCGTCCATATCTTTGCTTGAAGGTATCGTGTCGATGGGCCAATCGAAATCAGTTAATAGAAGGTCTGGATCATTGCAGGGTGATGCGTCAATCCATTCGTCATTTTCAGAGTTGTCTTCTAAAATGAATGCTGGCTTCAGTCTATCCAGACTAACTCTGTCAATCTTTGCGCCAAATTTCAATTCGTAGCATTGCGGGTAACGGTTTATAACTTTAAACGGACCGTCGTAGACAGGATGTAAAGCTGTTCGATGTCGATCTCGACGGACGTAAACATGAGTGCAGCAATCGATGCCCTTTTGCAAAAATCCTGAGCGTTTATTAATGCGTGCTGGCTTTAGGAAAACATTGTTGATAGTATCGGATAATTTATTAATTAGATTCGATTCGTTTTCGACCGGCGGTAAAGCGTCGATCATCTCGCATGGTAGCGATAGCGGAGTGACGTACGTAAGTTCGGCCGGCGAATGGCCAGTGTGGTTGATCGAAGTTCTTATGCCGAATAATACAATCGGAAGGGCTTCGTGCCAATGTTCAGTTTCCTGGCAGCGGATAGCGGCTTTCAAAGTACGATGGATTCTTTCCACTTTTCCATTCGATTTTGGGTTGTAAGCTGTCGTATTGATGTGGGTTATACCAAATCGTTGTACGAGTTGTTTGAATAACTATGACGTAAATTGGCTTCCACGATCTGTTGTGATAATCGAAGGGCAACCGAATCGGCAAATCCATGTTTCGATGAAGATGTTTACAATCGTATCTGTTGATATATCTTTGACTGGAACAGCCTCCAGCCAGCCGGTGTATCGGTCAATAATCGTGAGGATATATTGATATTCACCTGAACGAGGTAAAGGTCCAACTAAATCGCAATGTACATGTTGAAAACGAGAACTTGGGGGAAATTCGCCATACGGTGGTTTCATATGTCGGTAAACTTTGTTGCGCTGACACAAATTACAAGTACGCGCCCAATGTCTAATATCTGTGGACATATGCGGCCAAACAAATCGTTGCTTAATTTTGAACAGCGTACGTTTGGGAGACGGGTGGTCCATGTTGTGAATTGCCTGATAAATCTTTCGGCGTAAACAATTGGTCTTTCCTTCTGATCTACGTAAATCATAACATCGTCGATCGCTTTCTCAGATACTTCAATCTTAGACGACCTATTTTTGCGTATCGCTGTTATGTCCTCGTCTCCTTCCTGTAAGGTCCGAAATTGTTTTGTATCGAAACTGTATTCGTCTAACATGAACGCATCGATTCGTGATAAATAATCGGCGACTACGTTATCTGCACCTTTTATGTAACAAATGTCTTCGACATACTCAGCAATAAAGCTCAAATGACGCGATTGACGGGTGGACAACTTCTCCGCGGGCTGATGTAATGCGTGGGTAAGCGATCGATGGTCAGTAAGTACAGTAACTCTGCGGCCCTCAATAAGATCCTTAAATCTCCGAATTGCGTCGTACACTGATAATAACTCGAGGTCGTAAGTGCTATATTTACGTTCTGCCGGTGAAAGCTTACGTGAATGGAACGAAATAGGCTGCAATAAATCGTTAACTCTCTGGTTGATGACTGATCCGATCGCGGTAGGGAATTCAATGGGGCTAATACTTCGGCTCCTTGCTTATAGAAGCGATGATAAAAATTTATAACGCCAAGGTAACTTCTCAAATCCTTTTTAGTGACTGGGTGCGGCAGCGTTACTATCGTTTCAACACGTTTCGGGTCAGGACGTATACCTTCATGGGATATTTCATATCCAACAAATGTAATTTTGGGTACAGCGAAAATACATTTATTTTCACTCAGCTTCAAGTTATGAAGCGATAACTGTTTGAGCACAGCGTATAAATCTGACATATGTTGTTTTAGATCCGCGGAAAAAATTAAAACATCATCTAGGTAGGCGCGCGCGAATGGCAAGTCTTTCAATACGTGGTCGATGGCTCTTTGGAAGGCGGCACCCGCGTTTTTTAGACCAAACGGCATTACTTGAAACTCGAATAACCCAAATGGCGTCGTGACAGCAGTTTTTTCGATGTCCGGAGGATACATGGGAATCTGGTAGTAGGCTCGTTCGAGATCAAGCTTGGAAAACACGGTTGTTCCATGCAGATCTGAGTTCATGTCATGTAAGTGTGGAATAGGATATCGGTCAGCGATTGTGATGCGATTCACCTGACGATAATCTCCGCATACACGCCAACCATCGCCTTTTGGGACGAGTGTTAAAGGTGAAGCCCAGGGAGATTCGGATCGACGACAAAATCCAAGGTCCATCCATTCATTAAATATACGACGAGCGTATTGAAATTTTTCTGGCGGTAGACGGCGAGGCTTCGAGTGAGCGGGGTGCCCGTTAGTAATTATCCGGTGTTGAACAGGGGATAATCGAGAGGTGTTATAAAAAGTTCTGGAAAATAAATCTTTGAAATTATTTACAATGGACGTAACTGAGTCTTGCTTAATAGCAAGGGTAGCGATAGATGAAGCGGCAGGAGTCACGTCGCTCGCGGAAGGTTTATTCGATTGCAAATTATTACGAGTTAGTAATCTTTTATTCGCGACGTCCACTAATAATTCAAAATACTGTAGAAAATCAGCGCCGATGATTGGCTGGGCGATATCTGCTACTTTAAAGGTCCAGATAAAATTTTGTTCAAGTTTAAAATCTAAAGATAATCTTTTGCTACCTAATATTTTGAAATCGGTACCGTTAACTGCTGTTAAAACGCCCGAAGACATTTTGTTGTAATTCGTGACTAACTTAATTGGGAGAACCGAACATTGCGCACCTGAATCAATGAGAAAGTCAAATCCAGTGATTTTGTCCTTGATAATGAGTCTATATAATTCGATTGAGGCATGTGTAGTTGACGTTTTCATGGTTGTTCGGCTGGGTTTTTCATCCCAACTACAAGGTGGGCGGCATTGGCGAGCATCTCTTCCGTAGGTATCGTGATACCAACACAAAGTCGAGGAATCTAGTCGCGGTATCTTATCGGAGGAAAATGGTGGCGACTGTCGACGGATGGGAGTGGAAGTAGAGCTTGGCTGGAAGTGTGCTTGATTGAGTGGACGATTGTGTTTTTTAAATGGATGATAACTGATTGAGGTCGAAGAACTCGGAGATAAGGATAAGGCATTGGTATATTCGGTACCAGAGCTGGAAGAATAGTTTTAAGATGGATTCGAAGATGTCCTAAAACGATGTAGCGACATAAGGCGATCGGCCGTTGCGGCTAATTCAGCGATCGGCGTATTTATAGGGAGGGTAGTCAACAATGATTGAATACTAAATGGTAATCGTTCTTCCCAAATGATTTTCACAGTCGCTTCGTCTAAGTGATTCCCAGCAAGATCTAACATTTCTGACAACAAATGAGACGGCAAACGATCTTCAATATTAAGATCGGTTAATAGTCGTCGAAGGCGAGTATGGTCCGGCTGGTCGTATAATTTTAAAACAATGGATTTGATATAAGAATACTGGTCGTGGGTAGGCAAACGTTTAATATCGTGCCGAATACTATGTAACAGGTCGCTATCTACATTGGCAATAAAGATGTCAGCTTTTACTTTTTCATCAACTATGTTGTTGATGGAAAACTGAGCGTCAATTTGGATAAACCATAATTGAGGATCTCGTCTTGAAAAGGGTGGAAATCGTATTAAACTGGGGAAGTTGGCGTGATTTGGACAATTAAAGTTTTGATTCGGCAAAGAAGTGTCGTTACTATTTGCCATGTTCGATAAAGTTGAAGAACATGAAAAAAATTAAAATACGATAACGAGAAAAAGGGTATCAAAAAATTAAATTGAAAGTAAAACAAAATTACATCGGAATAATAGTTCGATTTTAATGATCGTGGTCATATGCTACCGCGAAAGGATAGTATGTTCGTTTCGAAGTGCGGAGACAACGAAAAATTTAGAAGACGCGTTGTACGATTTATTACACGATTTTAGCGACAGTGTTCGATCACGCGGTTGATCGGCGAACAGTGTCTCGTCATCGTGGTGCCGTTCAGCGAGCGGACGTACTGTAAAGCGACTACAGCGTGTTTACGAATCCAGCGTCTCGGCGCCTGTCGGTACGCTGCTGGGGACATATGTAAAGCGTTTACACATTCGCCCATAAAAAAAAAAAAAATCATAGTAAAAGTAAAAAATTCGCACAAATTTTGAAAATCGAAAGGTGTTACCGAATTCGATCACGTCGGGGTCACCAATTTTGTCGCATAACCTCTATTGACTCCAAAAACAAAAGTACACGGCAAAAGAAATTTATTTCATAAAAGTGCGGACGAAGCGACATCAAATCGAATAGACCGTCGTTAAAACGTGCGATGCCGAACCATATCATTATCTCGACTAATATTGGCCTGGACGAGTTGACACAGGATCACGGCTCGACCGAGACCTGTTGGAGGGGAGGAGAGGATTTTGATCAGTGTGACCAGGAAGGAGTTTGTGGTTCCCACAAATGAATGTGAACTAAGTTCTCTAAGTACTTTACGAACTCCTAACAAACTTTTAGTATATACTGATACAAATTAATGAACGATTATGTTCACGTTTCTTACAGCTAGTTCGCGATTACGTAATCCTAAAAAATACACGCAAAAAATGAAATCAACAGATATGATATATATCCACATCAGTTAAAAGTTTAAAAAACATGTACTTTTAAGAAAAAGTTACTTATTACACTTACTTCCCATTTAATTAGAAATGCTTATACTTTTAGTGATTGTACGAATAAAATTTATCTCTTATGGCATGAAATGTACAAATCAGTTTTGTCTTAAACATAATCGATCAAAAAAGAAGTAGAAAAATAGTTCTAAAATTTTAAAATGTTAGATATAAAAATTTAAGTACAAAAATATATCGATTTATACATTTTACATATAAATGCAAAAATTAATATAAATCTTGTTATTTATTGAATTAATTTTTGCCATCTTTATTTTGGGATGGTTAGCGTCGGACTTTATCCATTATCATAAGAAAAATATCTTAAAAAAAGTGAAGGAAATGGTTAACCCGTGATTAGAGGGAAAGAAGTGAAATCTAAAAGGGGAGAATTCGAGAACGGATAAATAGTACAAGAAGATACCGCTTATAAATAGGATATGAGGAAACAACTTTTTTTTTTTTTTTTCCTTTTTCCACTGTACCAGTCGAGGGACCACAAACAGCGCCAATATTAATTTTAATATATGTATTATGATGATAGAAATGTGACCAATCCAAAGCCCTCCAGTGAGGGGTTTAGCTTATAATAGTTCACTACAACTTATAAAAAGGGATACAAAGTCTAGAGAAGGACGAAAAGCGACATAAGCAGTACAGCACAATTTTGACCATATGGCCCTTAGGATATAAAAAGCGAATGGAATGGATTTTAAGAGAAAACAACATGAGATTAGTACAGCAGCGTGTACAATGTAATATTTAGAGCACAATCGTCATGATAACAGTGCTATTTAGTGTATTTCATAAAAGCTCGGCACGCATTTAGTGTGCAAGAGTGCGAGCACCACAACAATCGCCTTATGGAACGTTATCCATACGTAGCAAGTCTACTTCTTATGATATCTGACAAAAACTCAAACACCATGGCAATCACTATGTTAATAGTGACCCATACATGCCAAGTTTATTGTAGAACGTTATTCATACGTAGCAAGTCTACTTCTTATATCTGATAAAAACTCGAACCCATGGCAATCACTAAGTTAAGAGTGACCCATACATGTCATGTTTATTTGGGTCAGATGACCTGGATCCCATAGTAACCGTTGCTGTTTGGTCGGACAACAGAGTCCGGTGAAGTAAATACTTGATAAAAGTTTCGAGTCATAATAACTGATGCTAACATATTTAAAACTAAATGCACTTAAGTTATGGGAAGAGCGTCATGACACCACTTCCTTCTCTTTAACCTTCTTCTCGGATTACCCGGAAGAGTATTTATAAACATGCTACTAACTTTAGGATTGGGATGTAGATTTAGATTTTCAAAAAATTTGCTGTACTGTTGAGTATGAACTGATTTAACAAAAGGAACATGCAGATCTCGATGGAGAGTTAGGTTTGAAACATATTTTGGTGCTGCTGCAATCCCTCGGAGGATAATGGACTGCTGACTCTGAATACGAGCAAGGTTGCTTCTACTTGTATTTCCATATAGTTCTAGGCCGTACCTCCACACCGGAGCTATAATCATCAAGTAGATAGATCTTTTTAACCTTATACTTAATTTAGATTTATTGCCTACCAGCGAGGATAGCTTTTTAGTGTGTGCGATTAGCTTTCTCCGTATTTGTGCAACGTGGAAGCGCCACATAAGGCGACGGTCAAGGTACATGCCTAGATACTTGACTGTGTCTACCTGTTTGAGCTCTACATTGTTTATTTGTAATTTAGGGCATGTAACGTATCTGTTCGTGAAGGTTATGTGCTGACATTTTTCCTCACTAAATTAAATTCCCCATTTTTTGGCCCAGATCATTATCCTGTTTAAATGGCCCTGAACTACATTATTCGCATATGTACAATTAGTATCTGAGGACAGTATTGCTATATCATCAGCAAATGTGGCCAGAATTGTCTGATTTGATACAGGAAGGTCAGCCGTATAGATGGAGTATAGAATCGGGCCAAGGAGGCTACCCTGCGGAACAGAGGCCGATACCATACCTTCCGTAGACATTGAACCATTGACATTTACTATAAATTACCTATTTAATAGATAGGACTGAAAAAATAAATATAAGTCCGGTGGTAGTATTTGTTTGAGTTTATATAAAAGCCCAGTATGCCAAACCCGGTCAAACGCCTGGGCGACGTCCAGAAAGACCGCAGAGCATACCTCTCCCTTTACAAGCACTGATGATATGGCATCCACTAGTCTATGGCACTGTTGTATGGTAGAATGCTGTGTTCGAAAACCTAATTGATGTACTGGTATCAATTTTTTATTTTCAATTACTGGAATTATTCTTTGTAGGATTAATTTCTCGAAAACTTTTGAGAGTATTTAGCAGACTGATTGGTCTATAGGATGATGGAAGAGACAACGGTTTCAAGGGTTTTGGTATCATAATTATTTTAGATTGTTTCCATGATTTCGGATAGTGACCTATTCGTACGATGGCATTAAATATAAAACAGAGAAGAGTGGCAGATTTTTTGGGCAGGTGAATTAGAATTTCTCCCGTTACTCCATCGAGTCCAGATTTCCTTAGAGGAGCTTTTTTGAGACATTTGTATACCTCATTTGGAGAGAATGGCCTGGTGGGAAGGCTAAGCTGTAGTGGTTGCTCTAGATAACGTTGTATAACGTTAATATGTTCTGAATCAATGTTTCCGTGAGGCATGAACGTAGCCTCTAAATACGAAGCGAATGCGTCTGCTTTCTGTTTATCTGTTCTAGCCCAACTACCGTCTTGCATCCGAATGTTGTGAGTCTCTGAAGATTGCCGCAGTATTCTTTTGGTTGCCTTCCATAAAGATCCATCCTGTGTATCTAGAGTTTCCAAGTAACTACTGTATGTTTTTTCTTTATATCTCTTAATTTCTTCTCTTAGCTTGTAACAGAGATTGTTGTATGTAGCTTTTAATGCCGGATAGCGGTTCTGTCGCCATCTTCTCCTTGCTGCCCGAGTAGCTTTTATTAACTTCCTGATTTCCGCTGGAACATATTTATTTTGGTTACTATGTACTGTTTTATATGTGGTAGAACTTCTACATGTTGTCTGTATTAAGTCCGTTATATCATCTACCGCTGCTTCGATGTCGTCCTTGGTTTTTAAACTGATCTTCAGGTCAGTGCTATTTTCCATTGCAGTTGCAAAATATTCCCAATCCGTCGAGTAATTATGCAGTTTATGCTGCGTGGGCTTGACTATGGGGTTAATATCCAGGATTGAAATAACCGGAACATGGTCAGAAGAGAGATCGACTACTGTCTCGCACTTTTTATGATACCTTTGTAGGCCTTGTATAATAAAGAAATCTAGGATATCAGGTGTTCGATTTGCATATTCCGGCCAATAAGTGGGGGACGTGGGAGAGAGAACGGTCAGCGAATTATTACGCAGTGTTTTATCTAGTATCCGCCCTGCTTTATTTGTGATCCTTGATCCCCAAGTTCGACTTTTAGCGTTATAGTCTCCCCCACAGATAAAACTTTTTCCAAGATTTCTAAATATAGCACTAAATTCACTATCTGGAATATGGAGACCAGGATGACGATAAATGGCAGCTATTGTTATAAAATCTTTGTCAGTTCGAATGTTAACCGCAACTAGCTGATACGCATATGAACCATGAGATAGACGCATATGCTGTATATATGACTTTTTACCAAGATCATTGAGCCGCCATGCGCGGTTCCATCTGGATGATTTGCTGTATATGTTACATATCCCGGCATTTTAAAGCTGCTTGAATGAATTAAATGAGTTTTGCATATTAGTGCGACATCGATCACATTTTGGTTCAAAAATATTTCAAGTTCGTTTTTTCTTTGTGTAATTCCATTGGCATTCCACAACATTATTACGAATGATCGTTGAGTTATAAAACTGGGATTATTTGCCATTTAAGGGAGAAGTCGATCTATAACTTTGGTTAACAAAGAGATTAACGGATTTATTAGGGATTTAAATTCGGTTAAGAATGATGTTAATAATTCAGAGATATTATTATTATCCTTACTATCTATGCATTCTTTATTGTTATTATTATTATTATTATTATCACTGCTATTATACGATTTATCATACGTACTTCTATTATTAGGGTTGTTTATATTATGCGAAAAAGATTTAACTTTGTTAGCATAAGTTTCAGTGTTATTCCGTGTCGATGAAAAATCTGTTCTAGGTTGCGGCGATATATTATAACCAGTTAATTCTGGTTGATATTTTTTACTAGTTTTGTTGTAATATTGTATTTGTTGTTTATAGATCAGGCATCCCCTATAACTCGCGGGGTGATTGCCTTCACACAAAGCACATTTTGCAGGGTCTTCCGAATTTTTAGTGCATTTATTTGTCTCATGCCTACCTGCGCACTTGACACATCGAATCGGTAAGTTACAATAGTTCGCTGTATGGCCGAATAATTGACAGCGCTTACACTGCTTTAAACCAAAGTCTTTTCGTGGTTCTTCAAAGCTAACCACAGTATTTAAGAGTCTGTTTATTTTAAAGATTTCTTCATTCTTATGTGAAGATTTTAGGTCAACGAAGAACATTGGGAGAGGTTGTTTTGTTTTATGTTTTAGTATATTAATGATTCTAATAACATCAAAACTTTTTTCCTCTATAGCGTTTTTTATGTCATTAAGGTCAGTGGTCCAGTGAAGATTCTTTAGTACAACCCTAAAAGGTTTATCTTCCACTAACGAATAAGTGTAAAAAAAATATTTATTGTTAGTTAATGATTTAATAATATTCCGATAGCTAGATGAATTAGCCGGGTTAATAGTAACACCGGTTAAAGTCGACTTTAAAGAAAAGTCAATGTCGGGTACGCCTAATAAAAACCTCCTAAATGCATTGAAGTTATTTATATTTTTGACCATGATTAGTGGAGGTTTCGTAAACGGTTTATTTGGTTTATCATTATTTAAATGTTTCATATTATTATTTACAGTACCAGAATCATCATTAAAACTAGTATTGTCTAGCTGCATCATGTTCTTATCAACATTACTACAATTATCGGATTCGTCATTATCATCTTCTACTGTGAGAAATTGAAAAATGTTCCGTTTTGTGTTGACAACCGGCGGCGTATCAGAGGAACTAGTGGGTTTATTTTGTGGCCGCTTGCGTTTCGAAGGAACAATATTCCATCGTTGGTCGTTTTTATTAAGCGATATGTGTATCGGAGAAACACTGTTATCTACATTTTTATATGCAGAGGCTTCAGGCAGGTCCAGAGGAATGACATTAGCAGCGGTAGCCCGATTGTTATCATTAATATTACTAGTGCCTGTATTAGTACCAGGGTTAGCAATAATACTAGCAATAGCAGTACTAGTAGAGTCTGTGGTAGTAGTAGCGGTAATGACTGAGGAGTGAGAAGACGAGCTCGCTAGAGATGAGCTGCTGTTCGAGACATTCGTATTAAGTTTAATAACGGGCGGTTTTAAGACAGAGACAGCAGATTTATTCGAACGGCTCTGTTGAGCCGCCGTCTGGCTCATTTTAGTGATAAGACAATTTTACTGTTATCACGATACGCACGGTACAGTGCGACCGCACGTATTCGAGCTGCACTGTACACGAGGTACCGCTGACAAATCCACTCGCACACTCGTAAACAGAATAACATACGCTACACACACGCACTCTCTCAGAAATACTATGTCAGAATTAAGTAAACGCGTTATCTTTCGCAAATGAATAGATAATATTACAAAATATAGAACGCTCTTACCCAATTGAAACAAGAATAAACGCGAAGAATCACGACATCGTCTAACTTGTTACACAAACATCTTACAAAAGAAAGAGCAAATTAAATCAGAAAAAGAGGTTAATATTGTAATTACCCATAATAGCACGTGGTTTGCATACCTCTAGCGATCTTCAAAAAGAAAAAAAAAACAAAACAGTCCAGTATAATAACAGATTATGGTTATATTTTTAAGTTTAGGGCTAAATTCAATGTTTTTGGTCTACTAATTCGCCATTAAATGGATTGCCACTTTAAATTTCATAGTTTAAGTGGTAATTATTAAACAAACATATTATTTGAAACGAAAAAAAAAACAAAAAAAACATTAAACAATAAAATTAATAAAATTAAAAAGGAAAAAAAACTTTTTCGTAAAAAATAATTTTTTATTAAAATAATGACTGACGGTGTTCAATTTCATGTATCAAAATTCAGCAAATATTTCGTACATGGTACCACAAGAATGTACCGATTGTTGTTTATTTTTGAATATTCGCTTCGCTCGTCCCAATTATGAATTCTAATAAAGGTGCTTTTTGTAATATTTATAATAGAGCCGTGTAATTAAAACAACATTTAAAATGCGATTTTATAAAAAAATTAATATATACTCCACAAAAAATAGTGAATATTATAAGATCAATGAACTGTGTACAGGTAAATATAGTGATTTTTATAATAAATATTAAAGTATTGTCCTTATCATTATATGCGAAGTAATGTCGCTCGGAGTTGCCGCTAAGTACATAAAAAAATCGAAGACATTTGTAAGTGTGTGAAACGTTATTCCGACGTAAAAAACGTCGATGACCTACCGGATCGTGGCTCCGTACTAAAAAACAATGAAAAAGGAGGATAAATTGATTTTACAGGTGTTTGAGAAGAATCCTTGTCAATCACTGCGTGGGGGACAAGCGATTTTGCGCAAAAAGGATCTAAATGTGTTATGTGCCACTATAAGAAGACGTTTACTGGCTCATAAAGTGAAATTTCGAAGCACAGTGAAGAAACTGCTACTGTTCAAAAAACATGTCAAAAAAAACTGAATTGGGCGAAAGAAAATTTGGAACGCGATTGGGACAACGTAATTTTTTCGGATGATGCTTCTTTTTGGGCATGTTCTTCTATCACTCATACCTGGTCTAATCGCGCCAATAGACTCATCCAGCGGACTGTTAAACACCCGGTAAAGGTGCATGTCTGGAGCTGTCTCTCAAAGCAGGGATTTGGCAATTTGCACATCTTCACAGAAAATTTGACCGCTGCCAAAATGATCAAACTATATCAGAGGACTTTATTACTGTCTGTCAAAAGGCGGTTTACGCGGAAAAATGAAAATCGGCTACTGCAAGAAGACAATGTGACCCATTGAAGTTGTCTTTGTACTGCATGGAAACAAGAAAATGACGTTAACGTACTGGATTGGCCGTCGCAAGTCGCCAGATGTAAATCTAATAGAAAATGTGTGGCCGGTTCTTAAATTGAAACTCCAAGGAAAGAAAATCTGGACCGTCAAGCAGTTATTTCGACAAATTTGATTGATATGGAGGTATTTTCCTCAAGATTATGCCAAACATTTAGTAGAAAGTGTTCATCGGAGATGGCAGGCAATTATTAATAATGAATGCGATTGGACATCTTTTTAATAATAAAGCATTACGATCTACACCATGTAGTAAGTGTGTATTTCTTTTCCAAGTCATTATCCCCAATAATTTTTTTGAGTTGCGCCGTACACGCTCTTATGAAACAGACTGTATATCGGATGATTCACTGTATACAGGCTGTCTTTCCGGGTCTCGAAGTGGAAACACTGAACGCGTTTCGCGCAGCGTTCGCAAATGTTTGCATCGTTTTAGTGGACGAGTGTGGTATGATTGGATCTGCTCCCCTTGGACAGAAATTTTTGATTTCAACACATTACGCAAGATCATGAACGTCCGTTCGCGGGTACAGATATGGTGTTTACCGGCGACCTCTATTAACTACAGCTCGTTTTCCAGACACAAATTTACAAGCGATCGAATAAAAAGTTCTGCTGCGAACTTTTCTGGCAGCCGCTACATTTCTACCCGCTCGTACGAATGATGCGACAAGCTGATGTGGCCTTCTCATCTCTACTAACCAAGATTGGTGATGGTCAGTCCAGGAGAAAGCGATGATTGAATTCCGCTTCTTGGATTGTGAATTCGTCGACGGCGAGTTTCCTCGGGCTATACGCCTCTTCCGCAAGTTTAAACAAAGAATTTAAAAAAATGTCAATTTTTACATTTTTGCTGAACCTATAGATTCATAAATTATATAATCCGCTCTTATAAAGAACATTAACTGAAAGCGGCGGAGAAAAAAAAGCAGACTAAAAAAAAATTTTCTCTTAAATTTATTAATTTTGTAGCTTTTAGCAATGCTGATAGGATTTTTTTTTGTAACAAAAATAAAGCCACAATAATTTTGCTAAAAAATAATTTGAGATATTTCTTAGCTTCTTTGAAAACAAAGAATTAGTCAAGCGCTGCGTATACTAAGGCGAATACGGACGTGAAATACTGGCGGAATTTCAAGTATCTACCGGAGCAATCAGTTTCCGAAAACTAGTTAGATCCTTGAACGGATTTCTGATTTTTTTTTTTTCCAATTATAAAAACAACAGAAGTTTCCGAATTTGAAAAAGAATGACTTCTTGCAAAGCACTTATATTAAATAAAGAAGTACAAAGACAAAAAATCAAAATGAAATTAGTCAATCTTACTGAGGAACGAATAATTTAATTAAATACTCTAACATTAATCACGATGCATTATTACAGCCTTAAGAAATACATAAATTTGATATACCGAAAACAAACGGATTTTTTAGTCTATTATTTAAGTTCTTTTTTCATTTTTTTCTCTTCTTTTAAAATAACTGAAAAGTTAACAGTCTATTTTGTAATCCTTGCATATACTGATGGTTTAATTGAAAATTATTATTGAAAAATAGTTGAATAAGTCATTGCCTTCTAATAAATTAAATGAACGGGCAAACATAAGCGATCTATTCGATCATCGCACATACTGACATCTTCCTTGCTCACGCGAGCTATAATATACATACGTTTAGAAAATAGCATTAATCTTACAGTGCATCGTAATACAACTGGGACGACTGTAAAGTTACAACTTGCGTGATCAATACTAAAATACAATAAATGTAAAAAGCTTGAATTTGCAGTTCGACATCTAAATTTTAAAAATACCAGAACAGGTTTTTTTAATGTATCACGGAGGTAAGTTTGTAACTTTGTAATTGAAGATGGGCGCAGAATAATTTAAAAAAGTAACAGAATCATCAAGTGTTAAGAAATCCTGACAAAAAGCAAATTATTTCCTTTTACTTAAAATCCACTAAGTCAGAAAATTGCTTAAATATCATAATATACAGCCTACAAAAATTAGTGACATCTACAAAAAAATAAAAGAAATTAAAGTATAACCACATTTCCTAGCCTAAATAACTGGCATAAATTTTATTATTAAGTTACTCGCGTTTATACATTTGTATTAATTTTCCATTTCCTTTATTGTTTCAGATATATCTTTTACATTTACTATTTTATATGCATAATTAACAATAAAAATTTAAAAAATAATAATAGAATGAATTTTAATTCATAGTTATTTGTGAATTAAAATTTTACGTTATTCAACTTCTATTAATGCGAGTACATATCATTTACACTTTACAAAATTTAATCAATCAACACCATTTTATATAATTAAGTACGAAAGTTTGTATTAACTTGTTTCTAATATTGTATTCTTTAATCATTATGATTGAGATGGAACAGAAGTGGACGATTTATTCGATAAAATTAACGAAAGAATTCTACGATAAGTGCGAATAGCTTGGTAATATCGGTTATTTTTTTTTTATTTTTTACAATTTTGTTTTATATGAAAATAAATTCTTACTATATTTATTACATTTTTGAAATTATTAAATACACAGCAAATGAAATAAATTTATTTCAAATTGAAAATTAAATATATTTATTGATTGTTTTGATTCTTATTTATTTTTTTTTTATATTGAAAATATCACTTGATTTAAATTTATTCATAATGCATATGTAGTATAATTTTATATCTAATGGCATGTAAATTAAAAAGTAACCCTTTTTATTTTTTCTGAGAATATTTATGCAATTTATTAGCCAGTATTATAATTCTTTGTGTGTGGAATGAAAACATTACTTTATAATTTCATTCAAAAAAGAAAATTTAGCGTTTTATTTTGTTAGATTCGTCAGCATGACGCAGAGTTTTTGAACGAAAGAAATTACTGTTCGAATCATCGTCATCTACAACACTGATACAAACAGTCCTCATAAAAAAGTTACTTAAAAAGTCGACTACTACATACATATTAAAAACGTTTATTTAACGTGCTTTTTATTTGTATAAGTAAAAAGAATGAGGAAAGAATTTAAAATCCAGACAAGAAGGGCTTTAACTTATAACCCGTGAAAAAAAAGTTAAAAATCTGACGCACCTTCGCACAGAAGGATCATAATCGAACAGATTTTCATCACTTTAATATATAAAACGCCGCACTGCGCGGAAAAACTTGAAATTCTAGTATTATCATAAATGAAGATCGCTTTTAGTAACCATTTTTTGTCAGGTATTCGTCACTTTCACATAATAATTCGCGACTTGTTTTAAAACCAGATATCTCCATTGCTTCTTGAATCGGAAACCAATTATAATTTTGATGTTCTTTGGACAGCGTGATAACTTTTTGAGGATCCTTTAACTCGGCCAACCAGTATGTTACGGTCTTTAATCGATTATTAACTTCATACTGAAAAATAAAATATATAGCTTTACAATAATTACTTTTTTTTTTCTTTTTTTTAATGAACATTAAACTTGTAACCATTTGAATGCAAAGTGCAAGCTTTTATTCAGTATTGTATACTTTACAAATCGCATAATCATAATCAACACACGTAATAAACATTAAGGGAAGAATTGAAAATTAAAACAAAATTAATATCAGATAAATGAACTTCATATATTTTAATAGAATGACGTGTTTACTAATGCTTACGAACTGAACGACAACTAAAAAAAGCTACTCATTTAAAACTGAAACTATTTTATCATGAAATATTATTTCGAATGAATGTAAATGATCAATGATAATAAAAACAATTAAAGATTGCTGAACTCCGTGAATCTATATATATATATATATATATATATGCCTAAAAGTTTAAAATCCATATTATAGAGCTGCACGATTCCATAGCTTATTCTTCATTAGCTAGAAAACTTTTTTTTTTTTTTTTTTTTTTAAATCGACAAATTGTTCTCATTAGAATAAAGGAAAACTGCGAACCTCCAAAATCTAAAAATTTAAGGATTCAAATTTTGAACAATCTAAAAAACAAAATAAGTTAGAAAAAAGTATATAACAGCACTTTCTATAGTAACTAGTTATTTTATTTTCATCGATGTATTTTCAATAGAATATAGAAAAGATGCGAAATTCCTAAACTTTTAAAATACACATAAAGTTGTTAAACAAAAAATTAGAAAATTCCGCAGCCCGATCTATATTAGCGTTTTTTTTTTTAATGAATATGTTTTCCTCATTAGAATACAAAAAGCTATGAAATCTCCAAGATTACAATTTGTAGAGGCTAAATTTTGAAAAATATACATATCAGTTTGTAAAATAAGAAAAAAATCCGTAGTCCGTTTTACAGTTGCCAGTATTTTCTTTAATCGGCGTAATTTAGTTTATAGATTATGGAAAGAATACAAAACCTCTCGAATTATGAAATTTAATGCTCCAATTTCCGAAATGAAAAGGACAATGAACGGGAGTGATTAAAATATTATCAATAGTAACCGCCGAAACGGAGATTAAAGGAAAGTAGTGTAGTTATAAAGAAAGACACGATAACTGGACTTTTTTTTTTCTTTTTGTTTCTTCAGTGATCTGTCACATGTGTTCTGCTGCCAAATTAGTTTTTTGATTGTTTCGGTATGTCAGTGTTCATTGACACTCCAGATAATGTAAGTTTGTTCTGAATAAGGGCAAATGTATTACTGTTGGCGATTTCAAAATTAAGCTGTTTTCATTATACTAATCTTTACAATAGTTCTGATCTATCTGTCTGGAAATTACACAATCTAAAGGTTATATTTATTTCGATTCGATTTATGTAAACTTAAAGGGTGACGAGACAATTATATTGTAAAACATAAACGGAATCGGGAAAGATATTTATAATGTCAATCAATATTTCTTACTAAATTAAAATGCTTGTTTGTAATATTTTTTCTTTTCTTAATTAATAAGCAATTTTTAAACAATGTTATCTTCATTTATTTTTCTGTATTTGTTGCTTTTGTGTTCAGAATTTAGTTTAATTTTGTTTAAATGTAAAACACTTCGTTTTTAATAACTTTTATTTATTGTGTTCGCTTTTTTCGATCGTTGAAAACTATACTTTGTAGAACTATCGTAAATTACCAATAACAAAAATATTATTATACTTAAATTTCCGCACTTGCTGAATTGAACTTTTTTTTATTAACTTATTTTTTGTATAGGTAAGGTGATAACCCGCGTTCGCAAACTGTTACGTATAAATATGTAGTGAAGTTTATTATAAATTTTCATTAGAATTACAAGTCAACCCATTTAGTGCTTGAAGCGGGTAGTGATAACGGTAAAAAGTTTATTATTTGTTTTATTTTAAAAGAGAAAATGAATTTGAAATATTACCAATATTAATTACCCCTAAAACATAAATTCCAAGAAATAAACATGGATGATATATCATTTTAAAGAGAACAAATTTAAAATATTTCTCTCGCATACATTATCCCGCTAACGGTTTAGTATTTGAGATATTTTAATTTAAACTTTTTTTTTTTAACTGACACATTCATCTAACTTGTTACAAAAAGTAAATACTACATGGGCTCTACAGTATCCTTTTACTTTAAAAGTTCATGAATTAAAATAACTGAAAGCAACTAGCAGTCTGTTTCCTAGTATTTTTATAAAAATACCTCAACAGTTTTTTTAAAACTCGATATCAGTGAAATATCAGATTCATACAGGCCAGCTTCTTCGCCTAATTCTCTTAAAGCAGCTGTTGGTTCATCTTCGCCTGGATCTACATGACCTAAACAATTGTTTAAAGAATAAATATTAAAATATAAATAATTATAAAGAGTTCCTTAATATTATAGATAGAAAGTAAAATAAAAATTGGATTCATACAACCTTACTTCTCCAATGTACACAAAAAAACACGGTTATTTTAATCTACGTGAATAAAAAAACCGTTTCGTATGATACCCACCAGGTAAGATGCAATTATAAGTAATACGATGTTATTTAAATAAAATGGGATAAGAAGTTGCATATACGAAAGTGCATTATCAAATATCTTGCAATACATTTTATAACATCTAATAATACTTAAAACTCTTTGTTCATTTCATCGCAACACACTTGTGTTACCTAAATTCAGGAAGAAAAACCTATCTAATCG
The DNA here is from genome assembly GCA_039619475.1 of Icerya purchasi. Lineage (NCBI taxonomy): Eukaryota > Metazoa > Arthropoda > Insecta > Hemiptera > Monophlebidae > Icerya > Icerya purchasi. The sequence continues at coordinate 142,015,828 of CM077116.1, forward strand.
CTTCAATTTTGTATTGAGTCGTGTACGTCTCTGCTTACGTTAAATATTTATTCGCATTATTAAAATTATTCTGGCAAAAGACGTAACTTCATTCCCCAAATTTTTTTTATTAATTTCTTTATAATTTGTCAGCAATTGTCAAAATGTCACTCAGCAGAAACAGATGTATGTATTGACATTAAAGTGCTGATTAAATTTCATACTTCGCAGAAATATAATTTTGTTAAAATAAAATTCGAAAACATTTCACACACATTCCTTTCTCCGCATTCACTTCATAAAGTGATATTAGTAAGTTCTTAATCCATTGTTTTTAATTTTTGGTGTTTCGTTATTTAAACAATTCAGTTAAATATGTTTTCTATTAAACTGTTTGAAATGAATGATATGTGCCTCTCAGAATTCTCAATATTAAAACATTTAAAAATTTTTAAAATACATAAATATTTTTTAAATTTATACTCTATTTTATACGACCATTCAATTAAACGTTTTAATTAAATAATTCCGAATTTAACCTTTTGGTGGTGTCCAGTGGTACGGTTCATAAGACGCTTGCAATAACAAGTATTGCTTAATACCATTTAATCTTCTAAAAATAACGTAACCAGCTGCTTTTACGGCCATCTGATAATTATATTACACGCATATATCTGTAATACCGTCAAATATTATTATTGTAAATTTTAAATAAACAAATTAAAATGATGCAGTTTTTCAAAATAATTATTTACCTGGTGAAACTGATATAAAACTGTTCAGTGAACAAACTTTTAGCTTAATTGTTTGCAAAACAATAGTTTAAAAATTTAAAAATAAAATAAACTTTACAACCGCATCATAATTTACCGTCACATTCGTTACTGTTTAATGATAATTTAAAAATCGTTTTATTATCGACATTTATGTACGTAGAAACGAACCATTCTGTAATAAATTCAAACCTATCCATGTGCTGCTGATTAATTATCGTTTTAAAAAACGAAAATTTAATAATTTTAAAACTTATAATTCATTAAAATAAACTCTTTAAAAATTTACTTCTTACACTATTATAAGTTTGCAGGCTTACTAAATATTCCTACTTCGTTCATAAAAGGTTACTAATGTATTTTTCGATGCAAAAATATCAATTTATTTTTGTAGAATTAATTATGTGTATCCTGTAAACTTGATTCGTTTGTGTTCGCAATATATTTAAAATATCGAAGATCGATTAAATAAGTCGATATTATATCTATATTGAATAGAATACGGTTGTAAAATTTTTATCAGCCGGTTTTGACGTCGGAAGTGGTATTATTTAGTAGAGTTATTTTTTCGTTTATTTGTTTTTCAGTGATTATGATGAAGTTAGTTTTCCGTAATAGAAGTAAGCCCAAAGCATCCGAAGTTCTAACTAATTTTCTTAAACAGTCTGATAAACCGCCGTGGACATCTTATTTTGTCAAATATGTCGATGTCGTAAACGATCAAAGAGGAATGTCCCATTTTAATTGGAATGTGGAGGGTAGTAATTATATTATATTGAGGACAGGATGCTTCCCCTATATGAAGTATCACTGTTCTAAAGCACAGGAAGAAGATCTCGCGAATAGCGATTTTATGATGCGTGTAATTAAATATATGAATTTAGGTTAGTAATAAAGTAGGCACTATAAATTTCTAATATGTTGTTTTGTAGTATTAGCACTTTAAACTAAATTACAATAAATTTTCACTGGTCGCTTTAGTATCAGTAAAAAAGTTATTTAAACATTAATGTGAGCATCTAGCGAAGAATTTTTTTTTTTTTTCATTAAAATTACTGAAATCATTTTTAAATTTCTAAATAAATTTTAACTGTTATTGTATGTATGCGTTGAATATACATAAATCATAGTTAATAGTAAAATATCTATTTTATTTTTTAAATTGAATAATAAGAATTTTAATTAAAGTGGCCAATATTTGCGAGTTTAAAATAGCTTATTAAAATGTATTTTAAAAGGCAGTTTTTTTTAAATTTAAATTAAATTTTTTGTAATTTCAGAGTAAAATCAAATGTGATTTCAGGTATTCCAGCATTATTATATGGTATTGCTGCAATATTTTTAATTACTCACCAAGAGACAGTCCAAACATCAAAAGGAAACGTGACGATATATTTTCTACTGAAAGAAATTAAAGGGTCTCCCTATTAGTAGATCTTGCTACATTTGGACGGTTTAGTTAACTTTGTTACTCTGCACAATATGTTGACTCAAATAGACTCAAAAAACTACCAGTTCAGGTACTGTTTTATTTACTACTATTTTTTTTTGCAAAACGTTAAAATTGTAAACTTACGGTTTATTCTACAATTTACATTTCATTAAAGATTAAAAATTTCGTGAGGTGTTGTAATTTAAATAGGAATCGTTATAATTCGTAATTTTTAAGATTATAGAAAACTTCCGTTAAATCCTTGATAATGCATTTCAATTTTTTTTATTTTTCACTTCCAATTACAGTGTTAGTACTTATTTATTATGAAATAATTAAATTTTTTTTATGTAGAGGCTACTAATTTTTATGTCTACCATTAATCAAAATTGATTTATTTTAAATAAACTTTCTTTCGAACAATTTAGCCTTATTATTACTGGCACTGGAATTATTAGAAAATGTATTTTAATAATTTATATATTTTTTCTTATAACATGAACTTACGTTTCTAAAAGGTAATTACCAATAACAATGTACTTCTGTTTTTCAGATTTATGAAGAAAAATATGTCTTTTGGAAGAAAAATCATATTTATTTGCTGCTACCATGAATTTTGATTCTAACGGATCCTGTGGTAAGTTGATAACATTAATTTTTGTTTTTAGAAAGATAAAAGCATTTACATATATATATATATATATATATATATATATATATATATATATATATGTATATATATAAGAGATAAAGATATATATAATTTTTTGTTACGGAAACAAAGTTGAAAAAAATATTACATTAATTCAAAATTTTACACTTTACAGGTCATTTTGTTAAGAATGGTAAATTCATCAGATAATGCAAATCTATAAGGAATATGAGTGAATTGACGAATAAATGATGGCGTTTATTAGTTTACAGTTGTATTTAAAGACAAATGCAAATTAGTGTCAAATTTTTCCTATTCTTTTTTGTAATTCAATAATCCATTGTATGTATTAAAATTTTTTAGTTTGGATTTGTAATATATTTTGTAACATTTTTATATTTTTGCTGAGGTTAACAGTTCACGATGGTAATCATTTTGATATGGATCTAGGAAAAATTAGTTCATACAAAAATGAATCTACATTCTACTTTATATACCTTTCGTCAAACATGCATATACAATTTTTTTCTGAATTTATTGAAAAAAAAAGTTTAAGCATAATTAAGTAATATATAAAATAACAATAAAAAGCTTAATTTCAGCTGCACTTGTTAATGAAATTCGTTGTTTTCTAATATTTAAGAATAACACTAATTGAAATTTATTTTTGTTTAGTTAAACGATCGAATATGAAAAATGTTTAGATATGTTTTACTTTACGAAATAACTAATCTGTTACAGTATTCTTTGTGGTGTATTATTAAGTCAGTTTTATTATATGATACATTATTATTAATATTTCGCTTGTTTCTTTTTTCTGCTGTCAATAAAATGTATTACTCGGCTCACGTATGTTTAGAGGACTATAATGATTTATATACGCCACTAGCGATCGGTTTTATGGAAAACTTATGTTATCAAGTGTAGAGATAAATAATTTAAAAGACTGCCAGAACTATATTAATCACTATTTTTTAACCTATCTTATTATTCAATTTCATTATTAATCTGTACATTTGATAACATAAGTTTTTCATAAAACCAATCGCTAGTGACGTGTACAAATCATTACAGTTCTCTGAAGATACGTTACCCTAATTAACAGTGATTAAAAAAATCTTTTCGGTCAAATTTAAAATGTTATTAGAATAGTCATGCTTCAAAGGATATTATTTCACGCGTTAATTGTTAAATAGCTAGCAAATTAAGAAGCAAAAAAACCTTTCTATTAACCACAGAATACCGAAGATCCGAATTGTATATATTCGTAAGGAAATAAACGGTAACCGAAAATCATTTACAACTGATAACTGAAATTTTAAATTTTTAAATAAATAATTAAGATAACGAAATACAGAAAGATAATTGATGTTTGTTTAAAATTTCTTTCAGTTAAGTTATAATGTGGTGTGATTTTATTAACCTTTTTGTGTATTTGATGATACGTCGATAATGTGATAAGGATAACGAATATGGAACGTATTATATACTTTGTATATATTTTTGTTGTGCATAAAAGCATTTTTTAAGTAATAGTTAATTTCTTTTTAAATCGGTATTAATTTAAATCTAATTTGAAATATTCTACTTATCAACAAAATGTAAGTGTATGTTTTATGTTTTCTATCGATATACATATTTATAGTATGGGAATATGAAAAAGCAATAAAAGTAAAAAAAATAGTATTTGGATATAATATATGTACAATCATTTGGATAAAAGGTGAAATAGACGTGCATACTATAAATTATATTAGTAAAAAATAAAATTTTTAGAAACAGGTTTAAGTAATGTGAAAATCTACTAATCGTAATATCAAAAATAATGAAATATTATTTTCCATGATAAAACTATAATGATAACTGTTGCAGAGAAAAATAAATAAATATATATCTATACTACCTTGATCAAAAAGTTTCAGGAATTTGTTCGGAAAATTAAAAATAAAATTTATTTAGCAAAATTGATTTTGTACCTTTCGAGATACTCTCCATTGACTGCAATGCACTTATAGCGGCGGTTGATCCAGTTCTCCAAAACATTTATTATATTCGGTTTTCTGTATAGTCATCAGAGTCGTCTTTGATTTTTCTGTTATCTCCGTTCGGCGGCTGAAATGCATTCCTCGGAGCGATTTCTTGAGTTTAACGCACAGGAAGAAGTCGCAGAGAGTCAAATCAGGCAAATTTCGGTGGCTGTTAAATGGTATTCGTTCCGTTCGCAGCCAAAAAATCACGGATAACAATGACCATTTTTTGCATGAGATTCAGGTCTTTCGGCACCAGCTTTGCAAGGACACGAGTCCAAATCATTAACTAAAATATCTTGGACGAAGCCATAAATGATGTTCAAGTACTCTGATGATCAATTTTGCGATTTTCAGACAACATTTCTTTGATTTTATCGACGTTTTCCTCTGTTTTCAATGTCGGTGGCCAGCCATTACGTTCATCATCCTCGACGCACTCGTCACCACTTCTGAACCGTTCGTACCATACATAAAGGTTGTTTTCGATAGAGTATCGGTGTCAAAACACTTCTCTAACGTTTCTAAGGTATTCGCTCCGTTGAATCTGTTTTAAACTCGTTGATGCGCGAAGTTAATTTTAATTTTAAAATCGAAAAATATCGAAAACACCCACAAGGGTAGATGTAATCAACATGGCATAACTTTTACAAATGTTAATCTATGACACTGAAATTAGACGGGAATATCAATGACAGATGTGACAACCTAACAATAAAAAAAAAAAAAAAAACCGTACAAATGAGAGCGCCACGCCGTGGTCATTGCTGAAACTTTTTGATCGATGTTATATATATTTATATAATCGGACGTCTTGGCACAGTCTGAACTAAGCTAGAAATCTGAATTATTTACAGGTTTTGTAATGTAAATAAAAAATAATTTTTAGCAATTTGACTTGGAAGATGATTGAAAGCGTAGTTATAAATTTCTATAACAAAAATCTCTTTTTTTTTCTTCTTCCGCGAAATCAAATGTCAAACACAGTGAAATTCAACACGTTATTCTACATTGTCATTTTTCCCCATAAGAATCAAATTGAAATTTATTGTATTTTGAATTATTTGTTCATTTAATGGCATTTGCTGTAATAAAGATTTTTATTTTATGTATTTTTTATAGTAAATCATATACAAACGTTGAAATTAAGAAAATAAAAAGATAATTACACAATTATTAGAACGAATTTGAATAATGCATAAATTAAAATATAAGTTTAACGAAAATGTAGAATTAGATTTTATAGAGAAAATATTTGGGCGCTAACCATTTTGATATAATTTAAACGAAGAATTTAAAACTACATTCTACTTTTAAATTGTTTTGTTGAAAATAGCTATCCTAATATTAATGAAATTATTCATTAAATCAAAAAATGATATTCTGTTATTGCTTATTCTTCTTTTTTTTTTTTTTTTTGCAAAGATGATCACTATAATAAGTGCATGCATGTGCCTAATTTTTCAAATATCAAATAAGTTTAATGAAAAGTTGTGTAACAAAAACTTTAGTACAGTAATCAAATGATCTATCTGGGGGGTTGCTTTTATACATGATTATTAATTTCTATTTTACAAAAAAAACTTGTTTTAAAAGTTCCATTAAAACTAACAGACAAAAAATACCGATGACAGATTTTTTGTTACGCAGGAATAATGCAGCAAACAATTTTTATGTTTTAATTACGGTTGTTTTTTTTATTTTCTTTTTTTTTTTTTTTGATTTGATGAACTTTAAGACATATTTTCTAACATCCATTGCATCATGTTATGAAAACTTCGCATTTTTTTTTTTTTTTTTTTCTGTAGATATTAAAGAAGTTTTAACAATATAAAATAGTCTAAACATTGGTAGACATTAGACTTAAAAATAATACAAAAATACTTCATAAAACTAAATAATAGTACATTAGTTAAAGTAAAAAATATAATAATAATTGAATAAATATTACAAAACTTAATTACGAATCATTAAGATGTATAAGCGATATTTAACTTGGAAACTTTTTTAGAAATTACCTCATCACCCAAAGAACATGCGAATAAAATAGAAGTACGGAACAAATTGATCTTGGCGATAAGAAATTTCTGGAAATATTTCCAATATGAGTATTTATTTCTTGGTCGTTTGTTTTAATTTTAAAAAATCTGAATATGAATAGCTGCAATTCGACGAAATGTATTACGTTCAAACGTACATTACATTGGCGATTGTGAAATAATACAATATATATATACCGGAGTTCATTTAATAGCAATGTAATAACAAGACATACATATTCGTGATAATACAGTCGATAACAGTTGCATGTAGCGATAATGATACAAAACATTAAAATAAATTTACCACTATTATTTAAATTTGAATGTAGGCCATTATTTCTTGACATAATATGTCCAATAAGTCGTTATAAATATGTAAAAACTTTTATAGACCACTTTGTGAATAAAACAATATTGGACAGAATTAAGCCAATTAGTCAATTGTTCAGTACTACTACTTGTGAAGGAATGTTAACATTTTTTGTGTACAACGTACGCAACAACAACATCAAGCAACTAATAATATAAGGAAAAAACAAAAAAAAAATATGACATAGCAAATGGGCCAACAGTTATATACGGCTATTAATATGAAAGTAAAACATTGTATTAAAGTAGCATAGAGCAGAAGTAAATGAAAGAAATTCTAGTAAGCGTTAGTAGAAAACTTTAATAACATATTACATTATATTGAAAGAAGGGATTTGTAATAGTTTAATATGTAACATAGTAATCACATGTATATCTACAATTTGGTATAGAAATTTTATATATTTTATTCTCCTATGCCTTTTTAACATATATTTTTGACATAATAATAATGTACTGAAGACATGTTAGTCAATTACAGATTAAAGTACAAGCTATAAAATACATGTTGCAAAAGTCAGATAAGGTGATAGCACTAATACATTTTGACTTGAATATAATTCAGATGAATTAAAAAATGTTGCATTTTTAGTTTGTTTAAATTTAAAATATTACCAATTGTCTCCATTGTTAGGAGCTAGTTTTTCATTTGGTTTTTTGAAACATAAATTTGAAGGTTGATATCCTCTTTTCTCCATTTTAAATAGTTTATAAAAGCTTTTAGTTTTGTTTTTTTAGAATTTAATTTCAATTTTTCTAACTGCTGTTTTTGAAAATTTTTTTTGCATTTCTTATAATTTTTGACGTTAATGTTTCTTGGATTTTTAAATTGTTCATGTGTAGTTTCGATTATTTCATTTCTTCCGGTATATCTTTGCTTGCGAGCAACTTTATACTTTTCATTTCACCATCTGTATTTTTTATTGATGTTTAATGGGTTTCGTTTACCGTTTCTTTTATTCCTTGATAGATGTACTGCCATTCTTCTAATTTTATTTCCCTACTATTTTTTTTACTTTATTGGTGCAACTTGGATGTATGCCTGTTACATAGTTTTACGAACTTCATTTTTATCGTTGTAAGAAAATGGTTTTTAACTTTAACATTCGTGATTTCCTTTTGATTTCGTTTTGAAATGGCAACATGGTCAGTCTAAAATTTTTTAAGATTTGTATTAGGATATGTTCGAAATTTTTGTTTTTTTTGATGGTTTTTTAAAATTTGTGAGCTTTAACTACAAATTAAAGCTTTTACACGGGTCTATTAACCGTTCACCGTTTTTATTCGTTCTTTTATGTGCTGGGTAATTCTTCAATTATTTCTCCAAAAATTTGTTTTCCAACTTGAACATTGACGTCGTCCATTAACATTTTAACTTGATATTACCTATTTTTTCTTCCAACAGTTCCCCGTATTTGTTTAACTTTTTCTGGGTTTCTTTTATTGTTCTAATTAATTGGAGCAACTGTATTGTTTGAAATACATATTTTGTTGGCACACTTAACAATTATTGATAATCTTTCTGATGGCTTATGTACACGAAATGGGTGTTGCTAAATGTGGCGTTCCTTTCATTACTTTTTTGCCCAGTTTTCCTTTAAATGTTCTAAAGTTCTTTACGTATATCACGTCTGTATCATTAAATCTTGTTTCTTGTCGGCCCAAGCTTCATATACTCCGTTCATTCAGCACATCCGTCAGTTCTTTTAATTTTCCTATTTTTAATAGTGAATTGGTGTTCAGTGTTCCGGACGTATATTTTGATTTAACTTTAAACTTGAGTTGTTTTTTACATAGTGATTCAAGCTCTCCGAAAATGATTTGTTTGAATGCACTGATGTTTCCCCCCGTGGTAGATTACCTTTTTCGATTACCACCTAAAGGTAGTATTCTCTTCGACTAGCTTTCCATCATGTTTTATAAACCGAAGTTTGATGTTAATAAATTTTTTTGGGGGGAACAGGTTAGTACCAGTTCCAAAAATAAAACTAGAATTGTAAGTTCTAGAATTTGTATTTCACATTTTATTTCATCATTTGGTTTATATAGTATTCTGCCTTTTTATAGGCTTTTATTTAACTCGGTTTCTCATTCTGTCTGTCTGGGGGGAATCTTGCGAACGATTTTTCACCTACTTCCCGATGAATTAAAAAAGTGTCCTTTTTCAGAAATGCTTGTTATAAATGAAAATACAATATTATGCAACATTTTGGGGTTCCAGCTTTAAAATTAGACCTCGGGGCGTCGGAAGTTTGGAAAAAAATATATTTTTTTTCGGGCATCTGGTATATCGTTGGAAAGATCGCTATTTGTCGGGAGAAAACTCGTATTTCATTTTTTTAACGAAACATTGGAAATTTACCAAAAGTTTAAAAAAGCACAAAGAATGACGCGTAGCCCACCCTCGCTTGTCGCTCAGCTTTATAGCTAAAAATGTTGAACAAGGTTAAAAAAATGCGCATCCTTGTGTATTTCTTTACTTAAGAACATTTGGGTTTCTAACTTTAAAATCGGACCTTTGAGGCGCCGAAAGCTCGAAATTTCAAAAAAGTTTTTTTTTTTTTTCGGTCATATGATATATCAATGGAAAGATCGCTATTAGTCAAATATTGTGTTTTATATACTGAGAATTCTGTATGTATTGTATGAAAACCAAAAGACAATAAACTGAAAGAATGCGATCTATTATTTAATACAATGTAATACAAATTTCTGTAAATGTCCTATAATCAAGATATCGAATAAAGTAAAGCAAAATAAAATACAATTTTAAATTTATGGTTATTTATTGAAATACATAGTGAAAAGTCCAGACTAAAAAATAAAAAAAAAAAACAAAGGAAATTTTAAAAATTGTTAAAAATAGGCTTTTATGTATGCACTAAAAAGTACAAAATAACTTCATTAGTGCGCGACTACCAGATACGCATCTTAATAATTAAAATCTGAAACTACAAAATATTCTGAAAAATAAAAGCGAGGGCCGCAGATTAATAATTAAATATTAATATTATAATACATCCTAAGCCAATGAACTGTTCCGGAATGTACTAGATAGACGAAAGGTTGCTCAAATGTTAGCCAACGTTCGATAACGGACATGGCACCGTGATAATGATGATGAAGCTAAAACTACAATCACCATTATGTTGTTCCATTGTTGTGTATCACAATACCACACACACCGAATATTTTTGTAACTGCGACCCCCGCTTTTATTTTTCAGAATATTTCGTAGTTTCAGATTGCAGTAGTCGCACACTAATAAAGTTATTTTGTATTTTTTAGTGCATAAATGAAAGCCTATTTTTAAAATTTATTTTTTATTTGTTTTAGTATGTATAATTTGTTTCCTATTTATTCCATGCATTACTGATTGCTGTAGGTTGTAGTTTGAATTTTGGGCTGTGGCAAAATATTACAATCGATGGTTTGTATGTTTTATGACATCTATTGGATGTTCTTATATGCAAAATCTTTGATTTTTTCACATTAATCGTTAGTTGTTTATCATACGCCATGAGACATAATATTCACATCCTCTTGCAAGGGTTTTTTAGCCACGTGAATGTGCTCGATTGCGAGTGCTACATCATCCTCACAGACATATATCTTCGAATTTTTTATATATTTGTGAAGAGAGTCGGTATAAATAAAAAAAAATATTGGAGGTACATATTATAGTTCGATAACATTAATATATGGAAATTATAAAGCAGCTGTTGGTTTAATTTATGCCGGACTTTATATAGATATAAACAAATTCACTTCACGCACACACTTTATATACACGTATATACAATTCCATACACGTACGTGCTCTTTGCGGTTGACCACATTTTGAACCATATAACATTGAACACAATGTTTAATTTATCACAGCACAATATATCTAAGAAAAAAAGAGTGAGAAAAACAATAATTAATAATAAATCCCCCGCCACTAAAAGAAAATTTCACAACATAATTCAAACTGTAAGTAAAGAATAGCGGCAAAAGTAGAGCATTAGGTACAAAATTAAAGGTTAATTAAAAATATTATTAAAGTGTGACCATAATTTGTGCGATCAACAAAGATACATGTAAACGAAAATATACGTTGCCTATTGCATCACTTTCGAATTATTTTTGTTTTGATTTGGGTATACTAATGGAATAAAATATTATTTTAAATTTTTGCTTTTTTTTTTTTTTTTTATACGGCAGAACTGATAAATCAAACTAAACCAGATTTGTGTTTGGCGAATTTTTGTGTATTTATTTTTTCTCAAAGGGACGAAAAAGGGTGCTCCGTTCAAATGTTTGCTATAACAGCGCTATATCGTAATAACTATATTACTACTGTTGCATACAGCGATATTTAAATGCTTTTTGGAAAAAACTAAGTGTTGCGGTTCCGAAGTAATATTGAAAGAGAAGCGTGAAATAACAATTTTACCATACCGATCTGTTAAAAAAGGTATATAGAGTATGGATTTAAATAATATTTACTGGCTTGCAAATACTCTTCATTATAGTTCATGTCATCCTAGCATGATAATGTTCGTTTTTTTCTATAGTTTAGTTGGTTTTTTAAAATTGTATTGAAGTTATAATTGTAGATAGAATTGTTTATTAGTGATTGACCTCCTTGTCTTATTTTCAATCCAGAAGACTGCTGCTTCACCGTAAATTTGAATAACTAGGTTTTATCATGTCAGTGTTACCGATTTGCTACGGTGTTGTCTACTTTAAAACAATCAGAAATCGTTGTTCAGTGTATTCAACATTCTTATCAGCGCTCCAATTTTATTCGGTTTTCTATATTAATTTAAAGCCGTTTTTAAGCGGCAATATAATATGAGAGATTAGTGTTGCAATGAAATTACCACTAAAAGAATTTCATATATTAATAGCACACTTCAAGTATTATCGTTTAGCTAGCTATCATGGCACAGTTGGTTAAGCAGTGATATTGAGTTCCGGTAGAATCTGGTTCGAACTTCGGCGCCACTAACTAAAAATGTAGAAAAATATCACTTGCGTTGGGTTAATGCTCATAGTTAACCTCTTCCTTAGAAAAAAAAAAAAAAAAAGACATTTTTTCATCAATAGATAATTTATTTGCGCGTGATATTACTATTACAGTAGCAAACGGCAGGAAATCGGATTGACGTCTTACTTTAAGCATATAGATACATTAAATTTTTATCATTTTTCCATATGTAGGTGTTATCATGGCTGTTGATTTAAGTTGCTTCTAGGTTTGCCTACCGGGAAATAAGTGACTGGTAGAGAAATTTTGAAAAGTAAAGGCGGTCGAGAGAAAGGAGCTAGCCTCTCGACTGTCATCTGCGTCGTTCAGCGCAATACATTGTGAATCATAATTATTTCACGATCTCGAACGTATTATCTTTGGTGGGCTGCAGAGTGACTTTAGTTTATAAGTGAAAGAAGAATTGATTGTTAAAAGCGCAACAGTTAATAAATAATAAGTTGAACCATTCCCTTTACTATTTTATGTTTTAGTGTTTCTTATACACTGTACCGGTAAGAGGTGATATTATTTTAGTTTCTACCACATAACAATAGAGCTCATCGATTTTTACACTACAGATTCAGTTTATAAAGAGTATTTTTTTTATTATTTTCTGTTTTAATAAATTATTCTTATTATACTAGATGTAAATGTTAGCTGGTCAGCAGGTCCTTCCACATACGGAAAAAAATACCCGGAGAGCGGCAATAACGTGTTTACTTTAATTACATTTTTCGATAATTAATTGTTTAATTAACATATTCATACTCTCCGTGTAACCGTAAGTCATTAAACGAAAGGAAGAAAATGGATATCTGTTTAGTGTAAAATTGCAGAGTCTATCTTAAAACTGGATTAAAAAAAACATATCTCTGTCGGTATATTTAAACCCTCTACGAGACTATTGTCTCGTGCTAAGCCGTTGGTGTCAAGCAAAACGCAAATAGCTCTTGTACGTTGAAATCAGCTTAATGGAATTTTTTATTATTCGCTTTACGTTTAATTTTAGAACTGCTCTCGTTCGGTAGTTCGGATAGTAATTATATGCAATATATATTTTTGTAGGACGATGTAAAAACTGTTGTTTAATCCGCGCGATGGTGTTATTAGTGACGAATGTTATGTTAAGGTCTTTTATTTCTATCGCATTATGGAAAGTATCGTTCGCTTCTGAAGCGGCGAGTGCTAATCAGCCGCTGTCCAGAGTGGGTACCGATAATTTCTACGATCTTGTAGTCAGCGATGGGGCGTTTATCGATAAAAGTTTACTGATAGATAAGTATCTGAGAAATAAAGATGTTAATATCGTTTTAACGCGTCCTAGACGCTTCGGCAAGACCGTGAACGCCGACATGATCAGACGATTTCTGGAAATGACGGTGAACGCTAAAGGCCAGCCGGAACGCGAAGAAACCCAACGAAATTGTAAATTGTTTGCCGGCGGCCCGATTCGAACGGCATCTGGAGAAATGAAAACGCTGCAACCGTTGAAGATCTCCTACAGTGAGTTCAGCATGAAACAGCAGAGCTATTGGCCGGTTGTGTTCGTTCGATTCGGTCAGATTAGGGGGAATAATTCAGAGTGGATCGAAGATAGTCTGCGAGAGTATTTTTCACGGCTGTTCGAGCGCTATACGTACCTACTCGACAAGTTGGACAACGATCGCGATAAGGAACTGTTTGAATCGTATCGACGCGGGAACGCTCCTAGGGAGATTTTGGAGCACTGTTTAGAGTTTTTAACTACACGACTGAAAACGCATTGGAATCGTAAGGTTCATCTGATTATCGACGATTACGACGTGCCGGTTGTGGAACTTCTGTCCAGTTTTCTGGACAGTAAAGGTTGCGGTCCGGGAAATTACAGTCTGCAACTTTTCCAGGATTCGGTGAATTCGATTGAATTTAAAAACACCGTTAAACTGGTTCGAGCTATTCTGCGAAACGCGTTGAAAGATAATCCGGCCCTGGAAAAATCGATGGTACTCGGAACGTTACCTATCGACGAGATCATCAGCGGCGATATCGGCTTGAAGAATTTTGGTCGAGCGTTCGCCGACTTTTATGGATTCTCTCAGAGCGAGATCGACAATTTGCTTCTACGTCTGCTTGTAAAAGGGAACGAAAAGCATTTGGCTGTAAAGTGGTACGAAGGCTATCAAAATATGGGCAAGGTCACCTATAACACTTACTCCATTATGCGTTGCATACAGGCGAAGGGTAAAATACAAGACTATCTAACGTCAGAACTTTCGGTTGGACGAAGTGGCGGCGATAAATTTATCGAGCAATTATTGGCGATGGATGAAATACAAATACCTTTGGCGAGGGTGGTTAATGGAACGACGGTGCGGACGCATCTGGACCACATTAACGTTAAACTTGGTACTGATATTAACCGCGAGAAAATGTTTCACTGTTTACATTTGTACGGCTATTTGACCGCTACGAAGACCTTCGAGGACACGGATATCGATGGTGAATTGAACACGCCGAACGAAGAAATCCGATACATCATGAAGAAGTCGGTAATAAATTGGGCTAGTGTTACTTTCGGTATCGATGTGGACCGCATAAAGCAAATGGCACAATTGTTAACGGACGGCAAGGAAAAAGAATTTCAAGCAGCCGTGAAGGAATCGTTTTTGAACCAAAATGCTATCAAAGTTTTTAATAGCACGATTAAACCGTAGAGAGCGGCATATTGTATCTTCCTTTATTGTTTTTTCGCAACACTGAATAAACAAATACTGTATATATGTATACATAAACGTTTTAATTTTTTTTTACTCAAGATAGCCGAGTTATGTTTGTTCGGCAGCCTGATTAGCAGTGTTTTGATTCGGCATTCTGTATCAATCGTATTGTAATTTAGACTATACTGGCAGATAATCTGTTATGATTAGTATCTTTTTAATCACGTATCGTTTCGTGTATATTTAAAATTTTTATAAATCGATATAACTACAACTGAAAATTGAGATTGATCATATGGTAATAAACTCGGAATATCATTTAATAAAATAATATACACTACTGATACTAAATTATGATAATTCTTTTTTTGATTCTGAGAAAGTGTAAACTATTTTCTTCTCGGGACAAAGGGTTTTAAAAATTAATATGTCATTATTGGTTCTGGATGCTTGGAATACACTCTGATTTGCATGTTATTTCTGATACTGTTTATATCTTTAATTTATAGGTGTGTTTAAGAAAATACAAAAAAATCACGCTAGTATTTTCGATTTATTTGTGTTGGGAGTTGATT